>VDFB02271358.1:220371773-220511919 GCA_007258455.2 Sequoia sempervirens
TCATTCACTAATAAAAATAAATTAATTAATAAATATATAATAATAAATATCATAGATGCAAGACTCGCCAAAAACTCGCGAGTTTTTTGGCTTGGCGAGTTTTTCCAGAATGTACGGCGAGTTTTTGAAAAAAACCCGCGCGACCATTCACACGCCCAAGTAGCCGCTAAAAAGCAATTTCAAGTTTATTTTTTTCATTCATTCTCATTCCACACTCAACAAAAAACATCTCCAAGGCATTGTGCACTCATTTGCAGCAATTTTACATCCAAAAGACAAGATTTGAAGGGCATTTACATCGAATTTAGAAGGAAAATCTGATTTCCAGGTAGGGTTTCTCATTTTTTTTATTCTTTCTTTTTTTAAAAAAAATTCTTCGTTCTTGTTGGTTCTATGTTTAAAAATCATCTGAATGTAGTGTGAAAATGATTTAAATGCATTTAGATTCATAAAAACAAGTTTTTTTTATGAATTTTTCTGATTTTTTAACATATTTTGCTGATTTTTTCATTTTTATTAAATTTTCTTAAAACCCTAGTTATTTTTTTTGTTTTGAATCCTCTTTTTTGTTGAATAACATACTTGCAATCTTTTAGATTAGCTTAATTTTTTACTAGTTTGAAGTAATTTTCAGATTTTTACATTTTTTCACATTTTTTTGAAACCCTACTTATTATTTTTTTTTTTAAATCCAATTTTTTTGTTATAAAAATGTTTAGAATCTAGTGATAGATTTTTAGTAATTTAAACTTAAAGTAATCTCTTTTGATTTAAGCTAATTTAGCTTGTTTTTAATTTTTCTATCAAAAACTAACAAGTTGTGCTTTGACTTTCACTTTGTGTAGGTTAATAATTAATTGATAATGGCTTCTGAACCCGCTTCTACCTCAGGCTCTGTCCCATCCGTGCCTGCAGGATTTGTAGGCAAATGTCCTCCAGGAGCTAGAGATCCTGCCTGGAAGTATGCTTATCTAGGACCCATACCTGGCGCAGTATATTGCATTCCATGTAAAAAAGTATATCGTGGAGGCATCAATCGCCTCAAGTACCACCTTGCAGGCATCCCTCAACGTGATGCTAAGGAATGTCCTCAAACCACAGAAGAAAAAAAAGACATATGAATGCCATACTTTCAGTTGTAGAAGAAAAAAAAGTGCAAAGAGAGAAGGCAAGAGCAGCAATGCAAGCAGCCATTGCCTCTTCTCAAGGTGCTCCAATTGAGTCGGATGATGATTATGATGTTACTCAGCAGATAGTGGGTTCTCTTCGTGGCCCACGTGTGCAAAGTTCAAGGCAATCTGTTAACGCCTCGACCTCCATCCCTTCATCTTCCTCTAGTAGAGCACCAGGGGTAGGGGCAACTGCAGGACCTACACAGTTGGATAGTTATTTTGTGCCTAGAAACACACCTGGTGCACAACCTTCCTTAGAGGCAACTGGATGGAATAGGGAGGTGCATGAGCAAGCAGACATTGCTTGTGCAGATTTTTGGTATTTTAACAATATCCCTTTCAATGTGGCAAGTTCTCCTTACTAGCAGAATTTGGTCACCGCATTGACAGTTGCAGGAAAAGGCTACAAGGCGCCTTCTCGCATGGACTTGAGTGGGAGGTTAGTTTATCATTTATGTTCTTTAATTTATGTTTTTTAAGTTTAATTTATAATTTTATGATGAATTTAAGCTATTTTTTTTGTTTACAAATTAAAATTGTGTACTTAATTTCACTTTGTACTTGTAGGTTGCTTGCTAATGCAACTGAAAGGGCAAGGGCAGCAGTAGAGGAGCAAAAAGAAAAATGGCAAAAATATGGCTGCTCTATTCTTTCTGATGGGTGGACGGATGGAAAAAACCGTACCATCATTAATTTCTTGGTTGCATGCAAAGAAGAGGTGGTGTTCTTAAAATCAATTGATGCCTCCCACATTGTAAAAAGTGCAGAAAATTTGGCTAAGATGTTGGAGGAAGTTTGCATGGAGGTGGGGATTGCAAATGTTGTGCAAATCATAACTGATAATGCAGCAGCATATGTGGCAGCAGGAAGACTCCTCCAAGATAGACACCCCTCAATTTTTTGGACACCATGTGCAGCCCATGTCCTTGACCTTCTTTTGGAGGACATAGGAAAACTAGATTGGGTCACACCAATTGTAGAGGACGCGAGGAGGATCACTAAATATATCTACAATCACCCTTGGGTTCTTCGCTTGATGAGGGAGCACACCCATGGGAAAGAATTGGTGAGGCCAGGTGTCACAAGGTTTGCAACGATTTTCTTAACGTTGCAAAGCATTCTTAGTTCTTTGACTTCTTTAAAACAAATGTTTGTGAATCAACCATGGATGGACTCAACCTATTCGAAGAACCCTGAAGGAGATAAGGTGTCAAAAATTGTGTTTGATACCCAATTTGCACAAAGGGCAGCAAAGATTGTGAAGGTAACTTCAATTTCAAAACTTTGAATTTGAATTCAAATTGAATAAAAATTTTAATGTCTTTCATTGTAAATTTGAAACTCTAATCTTTTTGCATTTTTATATTGTAATTTGTAGGTGTCAGAGCCCTTGGTTAGAGTGCTCCGCTTGGTAGATGGGGATAAAATCCCAATGGGATATCTTTATGAGGCCATGGATAGGGCCAAGGAGGCTATAAGAAATTATTGTAAAGGGGACAGCCTCAAATTTGATCCCATTTGGGAGATTATTGACAGGAGGTGGAACCATCAACTCCACCAACCCCTCCATGCAGCAAGGTACTTCTTGAACCCTCATTTCTTCCATTCAAGCACCTACTCAGATCCTTTTGGAGAGGTTATGGAGGGCCTCGTGAAGTGCATTCAAAGGATGTCACCTGACCTTGATGCGGGAGACCTCATTGTCAATGAAATCCAAAGTTATAGAGAAAAAAGGGGTGCACTCTTCTCTTTAGAGCTAGCAAAGAGAGCAATACACAATCAGCCACCAGGTATAAAATTTGAAATTTACAAGTTACAAATATTGATAATTTGATAAAATATGTTTTCAACTTTTGAGTTTTGACTTTCCTTTCTAAGTTTCTAAGTTCTCTTGTAACTCTTAATTTGTTTTTTGTAGATGTTTGGTGGTCAAATTGGGGTGGAAATACCCCACATCTCCAACAATTTTCCCTCCGTGTCTTATCACAGCCTTGTAGTTCGTCCAATTGTGAGCGTAATTGGAGTTTGTTTGAGGCCATCCATACAAAGAAAAGGAACAAACTAGCTCAAAAACGCTTGAATGACCTTGTATATGTGCAATATAATCTTCGGTTGCGCACAAAACAGGTTAAGGAAATATCAGATGATCCAATTGATTTGGATGAGATAGATCCATACAATGATTGGACAGGGCAAGATGATCGACCTTCATTGTTTTCCGAGGATGAGATCGATGACTTTGAGCGACAGGCAATGGAGGAGGGGGGTGGATTTGCATTCTCATTGGATGACATTGAGGATGATCCTGAGGAGGAGTCATTGGCAGTGCCAGAGCCACTAGCAGTAGCCTCTACACCCAGGATGGAGGTTGAGCAGCCATAGCAGATGCCTACGACTACACCCTCTCTCGTAGTGAGAAGTACTAGACATGGGAAGAGGAAGATGTGAATTTGTAAAAGCTGAAATATATTAATGTTGTATTTACTTTCAGTTTTACAAAAACTATTTGCTATTTTCATTTTGTTTCAGACTATCAGTATCAGCGTATTGAGCATTCCACATGGGGATGCGATTTTGTATCTAATTTTCTTTCAAATCTATCAAATATAACTAGATTCAGCTTGTTTCTTCTATTTACTCATTTTATTGACTCGTTGGATGCATCTTATCTTTGAATTTTGCAAAAAAAATGTGTTTTTAATGAAGTTTAAGCAATTTTTTAAGTTGCCGAGTTTTTTGCCAAGTTTTTTCTGTACCATATTTTCCGGGCTTGGCGAGCTTTTGCAATTGGCGAGTTTTTCAACTATGATAAATATAATATAAAGCTAATGGAGGACGAATTGGGCTCGCACTCCGAGGAGGCTATAACGAAGGAGTCTGCGTGGTGGGATCTCCCGTGTTGGTGGGGGAGGATTCATTCCTCCTCCATGGAGGTTTGTACTATATGTTTGTAAGCATTCCACTACCCTGGCTTTTCCTCATTGCTCCGCGTGTGTGGTTTAAATGTTTTGTTTGCTTTGTGGTTTGAAGTTTGCTCTGTTATTCAATTTGTGAGTGTTTTTGGTGGCTTTGGCCCCATATTGAATCTAGGGTTAGTACCCTAACAATTAAGATCATTCATGGATGGTGATCCGCCATCCACGGCCCCTGAGGGGGACTTACATAACCCTCATGGTTTTAAATCATTTCGTGATGTTCTTGTTGAAAAGTCTTTGGCAGTGCCAAACTCTGCTGGTTTCACACAAGTTAGTTTTGAAATTGATGGAGAGATTGATGGATGACAAGGTATGCACTCTCTAAAGAACCCTAAAGTTCTTTCTATCTCTCCTAATCCAAAGATGATTGAAACACTTAATGAAAAATCTAGGTTAAGTAGCATTGCAATTTTCTTTGCGACTGTTGATTTAAACAAAATTCCTGCCAGGAGACTCCTAGACCAATGGCTTGTCAATATTTGGGGAAAGAAATTCGGTGTTAGGGTTTCTTTCTATAGAATGGTGCAAAAAGGATTGTTCTTGATTTTCTTTCAAAACTCTAAAATGCAAGAAACAATAATTGAGAAAAAAATTTGGAATTTGGGGAAATACACTTTTTGGGCTTTGAAATGGTCTCATGACGCCATTTATGAAGAAGTGTTAGCCCTTTCAAGCCCAAGATGGTTGAACATTAGAAATCTCCCTCCCTTGTTCTCGGAGGTTATCCTGCAATTATTGTCTTCTTTTGGGAAGGTTATTAGGGTTGAGGATTCTAAAGAGACTCTCGCATATGGATGCAAGAGTGCTAATTTCTCTTCAGCTTGGAATAGATATTCCAAACTTCATATGTGTCTCCTTCCAGGGCTCTTTGCATTTATGTGCAATTGATGTTTTGGGTGGTCTAAATGCGTGTTATCTTTGTAGAAAAGAGGGCCATCTCAGAAGGAATTGCCCTATTATTCTTAACAGATTAAATAAGAAACCCCCCCCCCCTCTAACCTTAATTTGCATTTTCGGCTGGGGAGGATATTGTAAGCAACCCTCCCTCGGAGGATTGCTCTGGTAATGTTGGTTCCTCGCCAGTTGAAAGTGGTAACTCGGAATTGGGTTTACCAATGGCAAATGATGGTAGTTCCCCCCCTTCAAGGAATCTTGTTGTTTCTTCAAAGCATTCCAATCTCGGCTCCCCCGATTCCATGGAGATTTGTTGCCCCATTCTGAATGATAATATTAGTATGGAGAGTGTTCCAACTGCGGGAACACCCCCCCCAAGGGTTGTGGACTTACTCCTAGAGCCCTCAATCCAGCTTCTCCCCAGTTGGATTCTCTAAACTCTATCGACACAAATTCTCCTTTGTGGGTAGCCTTGGGTTGTCCGACCCCTGAAAATACAACTGTCAACTCTAAGGTGGCAAGGAAAAATGCCCAACAACTTGGTTTGGAAAAAATTCGAAAGAATATTGAAATTAGCAATAAGATCAAAAGAAATGTATTAAAGCATTAGGCACTACTTGATTCTTGTAAGACACCCAACACTAACAACAACATACAATAATATAGGATGCTTTGATACCACAAAGGCCCAATCACTACACCAAAAGACCAGCCTAGTAGTGAGGGCAGCTACCCAGAGTGTTAAGGGCGAGGTTTGTGTCCCACCAGCCTCAGAGGTGAAGGCATAGAAGCCACAAACATAGTAGACACCTGGTCGTGGAGCCCCACCATCTAGTTATCAGGTACATACCTGCTAGCACAACGGGTTACATCCGTCGGGGTTTAGCCCTTCACGCACAAGACATTACAATCCACCATGCTCCACAAGGCTCGACCTCGAGACCTTGGCTCTAATACCACTATAAAACACCCAACACTGATAACAACATACAATAATATAGGATGCTTTGATCTTCAATTTACCTCACACTAGCAAATCAAGATATCACACAAAATAATAACTGACATAGATACGCAGATTCATTCACAGTGATTATAATGTTAACACCAATGAATATACTCAGATCTGATTAGAATCCCATTAACAAACTCCCAGTAGCTAAGAAACTAGTCAATACTGAGCTCCAAATTTAACCAAACAGCAATAAATGAACGCACAAACTGACCCAGACAGTAGAAGTATATTGAGTAAACTATAGAGGCCAATTACATCTCAAATGCTTATATAGATTTGACTCCAATTTTGAACAATAGAGGAATCCGCTTTGCCAGATTACAAGATAATGGCACGGGGACATGGCGGATCCAAACCAATAGCCGAGTGTGTGAAAATCATTGTCAGGTGGTTGCACTTTTAGCAGGGGTGACTGAAATTGGAATTAATTTAGACCTGGGAGGGCTTGTCCAGACCTATAGCAAGCTCCAATGAGGGATGTTTGAGCATTGTGAATGCAGATTTGTATAGATCTCCTCCTGGGAATATGACCCTACCAACCCCAATCAGACATATAGCCGTAGCCTGGGTGATCAGCCCCCCCACCCTAAGCGCAACTTCAGAAATAGTGTCCAGACCATCAAACTTTAGGCACAACTTCAAAATATGTCCCTGAATGTTGTTAGAACACCCTCCTACTCTAGGTGTTCAGGGTATTTAAGAACCCTAACAATGGCAATCCAAGGTTTCTCTAACTCGCCCAACACTCCATTATGGTCTGCAGTAATCTAGAAATGCAAATGTGTGATGATTGGATGTCCTGTTGTTTGTTTGAAACCTTGTTACAAGCCTCCAAGAGAAGCGAACACCTATAAAATAACACTGCCTAGGTTAATTTCTGGAGGGTTTGAACTCTACTTTTGAATGGGAAAAACGATTAGAAAAGAGCAAGGTTTTCGTCCCAACCTTGCTAAGCAATTGAGGGTTTCGTCCCAGCACTCACACTTGGGAATCTCTCCTAAATTCTTCTCAAATTCTCCATAATGTCCAGTTCAAGTCAGCGACCCACTATATATACAAACATGCCAAAAGATCCCACCCAAGTTGACCACAAGGAGGAAAATAAATAAATTTAAATTTAAATTATTGTATTTATTTATTAGGTCGGACCCAAATGGAGTTGGCCAGAATTTTAAAATTAATTTTTTACTGTTTTTTTCTTTGTTCAATATTTATTATTATCATATTTAATTAAAATATCAGACTAGTGTTTAAAAACACTTTCTCCAAGGGCGGTGGGCCTAGCTCGATTGGCTAAAGCATCCTGTTGCAGGCAAGAGGTCACAAGGTCTAGTCTCCCCACCATCCCCGTGGTACCGGAAGGCGTGTCGCGCCAGCGCCACCGGTCATGTGAAAAAAGTTTGCCAGGTGCACTATAGTTTATAGGGGGACGGATACCCAACCAATTCCTGCAGTCTAAAAAAAAAAAAACACTTTCTCCCTCCTTGCAAAATTTTAATCTTCAATTCAGGTTGGGGACATGACAATTCCAATAATGAAAACATTGTTATTTCTGAGAATGGTTGTACTAACTTAATATTTGAAACTAATGGTGAAAATGAAAACAGTGATTCCATGGTAAGAAGCATTGTTAAAGAAATGGAAAAGCTAAGTCAAATCTCTAAGAACCTTCAGATCTTTAGACTTGAGGCAGTCCCTTGCTCTGAGGCTAGAAAAAAAAATGAGGTTGTCTTGCCCTTTGAGTTTGGGGAAAAAAACTTTGAATAGCCAAATGACCTTGTGGGCCCTAACTTGAGATCTAACTCTCTGTAGGCTCCTAGAGATTTGATCTTAGGTTTAAATTCTACTCCTAAAGTTTCTCAAGTTAAGGATGTGTTTCTTAAAAAAATTGATAAAAAAGAGAGTTTGCCTGACACCCCTGTTGAAACAACTGGAAAGGTGCTAGTTGTTGGTGGATCTAAAAGGAGACACCTCCCCCATGTTGACCCCCTCCCAAGCAATGAACCTGCTGCAAAAGAATCTTTGATTCCTACAAGTAATGAAAACATTTCTAAATTTAAAAGGAGAAATAGAACAAAGGAATCTCCTAATCCTTTTGTGAAAAGGAAAGGAGAAAAGAGTATTCCTAAGTGCTTTGATAGCTTTAGGAAACCAACAGACTCTTTAGACCAGTAATTATATGGGGCTAAAATGTGTTTCATGGAATGTCAGAGGATTAGAATCCCCTAATAGAAAATACATAGTCCGAAGATTCTTGAATTTGGTGGAAAGAAATGATATTGTGTTTCTTTAGGAAGTAAAGGCCCCACTAAGTTTACTCTTGAAACTAATTTAAAGTTTATATGGAGAGCTTCAGTTCAATTTACAACTTCCCATGAGAAAGGGAAAGGTGGCTCGACCATTCTACTATCCATTGCATGGGCCAAACATGTTAAAGACAATGGATGCTCACCATGTCAAAGGGTCACATGGGTGGTTCTGGAGGAGGGTTTTACGTTTGGGCTTTATTCAGTTTATGCTCCAAATGATTACAAGGGCAGATGTGAATTGTGGCAATGGTTATATAATCTCCCGAATATTCCTTGGATTGTTGGTGGAGACTTTTGTTGGTATGTGGCGACTGATCATGCTATACTGTATAGCCCATGGTATACTGTACACCCCGGCCCCTATCCTTGCCGAGGTCCAGGGCTGGGCCAGGCCCCGGGTGGGGGTTCGAGGGCGGTAGCCCCCGAGAAAAAATTTCTTCCTACTTTTTCGCGTGATCACCGAAAAAGGGAAAAATCAATGAAAAAGGAAAAATCCGATTTTGTAGAACCCGAAAATCTGGAAGCTTCTAAGCTTGTTAAAAAGGGGTTCGGATGGGTATTACTGTATGATGAAAAACGCAATTATTCGCAAGATTGTAATAGGTTTTACACTGGATAATAAAAGTATTGGATGGCTGCGGATTGGTGGATGTAGCCCAGATTGGGTGAACCACGTTAAATTCTTTGTGTTATGATTTATTTTGTGTGTGTGTTAGTTTCTCGGTTTATTACATAGATCTGCATTTAATTGTTAGATATCTGCCATTTCTAACCCTAACAACTTTAACATGATTGAACAATAGGAGGACAAGAGTGGGGGTATGAAACTTGATTGGAAAGGCAATGAACTTTACTTTTGGTCTAAAATGAAGAACAAGCTCAATTAGTTTGACCCTCTAAGTGGAAACAAGAAAGAAAACAATGATATATGGATACCTAGCACACCTTTCAAAAAGGTGGCGATAGGATTTATTGTAGGCTTGACAAATTTTATGTCAATAAGAATGTATTCAGTTTCAATAAGGATGCGGAAGGGAGATTTGTCAAAGCCTACACTTACACTTTATCAGACCACCACCCCATTATTACAGAAGTTCTACTAAATACCAAAGAAAACATAAAAAAGAAAAGAGAAAACTCTTTCAAGCTTCCTTCTCAAGGATGAGGACTGCAATAATGCAATCTTTACACTTAGAGAAATCAACAGGTGGTTGCTAAAAGATAAATCAGAAATTGAAAGGTGGGATCAAAATGTAAATGCTTGGAAAACAGTATTCCAAACCATTGGGAAAAAAAGAGCAATGGATAGCAAGAAAACTGAGGCAAGTCTAAATGAGGAACTTTTAAAGGCTGAGGAAGATATTCAAAGGGATCCATCCAACTTGGCCTTAGGGGAAAAAATGGCAGCAATTATAAACTCCTTGAGAAGATTTCAATCCAAAAAATAAATATAATAAAATTATCTATTAATTATAATATATATATATATATATACACGACAAGATGCGTGTCGTGAGGCAATCCCAATGGCAGAAGACCTCGGTTCCCGCATCCCTGTTACTTAAACACCTTTGTGACATGGTCTTGATATCTTCAGTCTACTCTCCCCCTATGGCACGCCAGCTGGTGGTCAACATGGAATGAGGATGTGCTCAACCCTGCCAACTCCACCAAATATTCAATATCGGATCGTAACAAACTGAACAGGGCATCCAGAAAGTGATTGGTTTGCATATGATGGATGGTTCGCGGTATGTTTCTATCCAGTATCATCCACATCATGGGTCGGAAATGTGGGGGAAATTGTTCGTCGCCAACTTCCTAAAGCCTTCCTTGCGACCAAAGGCTCTCCTGGCTATCTCAACCTTTGACAAACATCTTTCAACTAGTCTCATAGAAGGAGTTTTTAATACCCATACCACATCCTTGCAGAGCCCGACTGCTGAAGCTTTGTCTCTCTTCCAAGATGGTCTGAGAAAGAACAACATGGAAACGTACAACATGTTCATCAACAACCACGTAGATCTCCTTTTGGCCTCACAAATAGAGCATGCTTTTGAGTTTGTTGAGGCTCTACGCCTCTTCTTGCATTACAAAGCCTCAAATGTCTAATGTATTCTTGTCCATCTTTGTCCTTCGTTGCCAAAATGCTTAGTCTATTTGGAGCTGAGGCTCCCCTTTCCTTTGTTCCTCAATGTACATGGGAGCTACCCCCTTGGTAGCCATTACCAACCAAAAAACTATATATTATAATTTACATATAATAAATTTATAATATCTATTAAATATATTATTTCTATGTTAACAAAAATGTGCAGAATTGTTGCAGGATCTGAAGGAATGGAGGAACAAAATAAACCACATTTGGATGTGTAGAGTAGGGGGGTTCGTCACCCCTAAGGCTCCAGGTCACAGAAAAGCCCCAAGGAACGAACTGCCCTAAACTACCTCAAGTCATTTGATGGGTGCTTTGGAAATCAAGTGAGCCGGCCACAAAGGTTTCAATCCACTAACCAGACAAATCACTGTCTAAGGACGGTAGCGCAGGAACCGGACTCCAATGCGGCGTGTTGGCGTCCTGTATGGATAGAGGTCTGGCAAACAGGCAAAAAACACAAAGGGCCTACTTACGACCTGACTGACAAAGTTTGCCAAAGAAAATACAAAAAACAGAAAGTACAACAAGAAGAATACTAAAAACTATTCTAATGCAGAAACGACAAAGAGAGAGGAGGAAAAGATACCACTCCACCCATGCTTCGATTCTTCAGCTTTAACTTCAAAAGGACGAACCAACACCTGCACACACGGAAACAAGAAAAATGTTGGGCTGTGTTTTGAGGTCTGCCTCAGTCAAACCCCTGTTTCGGTGTTCCCACTGCCATAGACAACCAGCAATGCAACAAGATAGAGAAATCGATAAAGAAAAGAAAGGAAATGACACTATCAAATAGAGTGCAAAGACAGCCTGAATGCTACTCTATAAGATACAACGATGCAAATAAATAAAAAGAGCAATATCACCTCCTCTTCTACTAGCACTCAAGGTCGAGAGGAGAAGATGACACCACGTCGAGAGAATGGAGCTTTGTCAACTTGCAAAGATGGTGAAGTTGCAACAAGAATACACTGTAGAAGCCAAGTAGTGAGGAGAGAAAAGCAAGAATCGCCAAGAAGAGAGCAAGACTGAGCTTGAGAGAGTGAGAGAGTGGAAGAATGAGCAAGAAGTTGCAAGAATTAGCCTAAAGGAATACAAAAATTGAGTTTGAATGCTTGAAATGGAGGTAAAAGGTCATTTTTCGTTGGTCAAGGATCGACAGAAGATGTTACCTTCGCAGCCAACCAAAGATGTAATGGTTCTACAGATTCCAAAGGTAGGAATCCTGTCAGGACGAAAGCGCGACATGCAGACGTCCACGCGGTGCACGCTCGTCCTTGACAGAAATTCCTCCATCGACGCAAAAATACAAGGCCACACAGAAGGAATAAGCTGACAACGGCGGGATTTGCATCATCAAACTTATAGTTTCTAAGGTAAGGGTAAAATAAATGGGGAATTTTCCTAGGGTGCAAATTCACGCCATTACAGGATGTAACTTTGTATAATATTTCTGGATAACTGCATTAAATATTTTTCTCTAGAAAACGCTTCAAAAAATCATATAAATGTCTACATTCGAAAATCTTTGTTCCAAAAGTGTTAGTAGTGGTTGATTAACTTAGGATAGCTTTTAAATTTTAAATCTCCTTACATGCCTTGCAACAACCATGATATCTGCCTTACTATATGATTAAAGACATTAAGTTTCCACACTCTATAAATATTGTGATTTTCTATATGTTTCTAGATTTGATTACATAGACTTTTCCCCTCAACATTTCAAATCACACTCCATGATCCATCATTAGAATGCAGTTAGCTAGAGAAAAGAAATGCTATCTTTCTATGTTAACTTTTTTGCAAAATTGTTATTGGGAGCATTCAAGCATGTCATGGGACAACCAAGACATGCCCTTGCCACCTTGGATAGCCTGTAATGTACCCACAAGGTACCTAGGGTGGTAGGGGCATGCCCTAGCCATTTTGTGCACGCTTTCATTCCTATTCAATCCACATCCTGCACCAGTTCTGCAAGTTTCTAGTATCGTACAGTATTTGCTAGAAATAACATTAGAAATGCCACCTATCACAAAATCTTTGATCTTAGTTTATAGTGGGTCCATACAAGTCCATATTACTCTTAGAAGTTAGCTCAAAGGTCCCAAAAAAAAGTCATTCACCCACTATCAAACTACTTACTAAGTAACCATATGGATCTAGTTAGATTTTGACATAAAGAGTAAGCCTGGAAAAATGGCACAGAGTGGGAGGAAGGATTATCTTGTACAATCCTCAAATTATCTTGTGAAACCATTGTCCACAACCATGAACTGTAAGCATGCAATGTTGAAGGATTACCTTATAATACGTCATCTACAACTTCGAAAATTCTAAACAAATGATGGAAGATTATTTAGAGGGATTATGGGTAGTTTGAGAATCCTCATGAAACACTAGCCTACATTGGCAAGACCTTCAATGCTTTTAAGTTTTGGACCTTGGTAGAGTTGCTAGGGAAGTATTTATGGTCTCTCCTTTTCCCCTCTCCTTCTAACTCCGGTGCTGACTCAACAATTGAAAAACTAGTCAGTTATGTTTCTGTAATGGCGTGAATTTGCACCCTAGGAAAATTCCCCATTTATTTTACCTTTACTTTAGAAAATATAAGTCGGATGATATAATCCCCCCGCTGTCAACTTATTCCTTCCGCATACCCTTGTCTTTTTGCATTGGTGGAGGAATTTTTGTCGGGAACGAGAGGAAGTCCGCACGCCATGCTAATGTCTTGACAGGATTCCTGCCCCTAGAATTTGCAAAAGTGTTACACTTCTAGTTGGCTGTGAAACTAACGTCTTTTGTCCTTCCTTGACCGATGAAAATCAACCTATTACCCCCATTTTCAAGCATTCAAACTCACATTCTCTCACTTCTTTACTTTTGCTTGAAATTTCTCTCAATCTCTCAGTCATTCTTGCAACTTCTTGCTCATTCTCTCACTCTCTCAAGCTCGTTCTTGCTCTCTACTTGGCTTCTACAATATTCTTGTTGCAACTCCACCATCTTTGCAGGTTGACGAAGCTCCGTTCTCTCTGTGTGGAATCATCTCTTCCTCTCGACCTTGAGTGCTAGTAGGAGGAAAGGTGATATTGCTCTTGTTATTTTGTTTGCATCATTGTGTCTTATAGAATAGCATTCAGGTTGTCTTTGCACTCTATTCGATAGTGTACTTTCTATTTCTCTTCTTTATCGATTTTTCTATCTCGTTGTATATTTAGTTGTTCGTGGAGGTGGGAACACCAAAGCGACAATCTAACTAAGGTAGACCTCAAAACGCAACCCAACATTTTTCCCACTTCTATGTGTGCAGGTGCTAGATTGTCCATTTGGAGTTGGAGTTGAAGAATCGAAGTTGAGGTGGAGTGGTACCTTTTCCTTACCTTTCTTTGTCATTTATGCATGAGTAGTTTCCAGTATTCTTCTTGTACTTTTTGTTTCTCATATTTTCCCTGTCATATTGTAAAATTGTGCCAGTCGGGTCGTTAGTAGGCCCTTTGCGTTTTTTGTCTGTTTGCCAGACCCCTGTCCGTACAAGACACCAGCGCGTCCCTGAGATGCCAGCACGCTGCACTAGAGTCTGATTCCCACGCTTCTTTCCTCAGGCAGTGAGTTGTCTAGTCTGTAGTTCGAAACCTTTGAGCCCAGCTCACCCAATTTCCGAAACACCCATCAAACAACTTAGGTAGTTTAGGGCAATTCGTTCCCTTAGGCTCTCCCGTGACCTGGAGCCTTGGGGGTGACGAATCCCCCTTCTCTACATTTTTGGTGAACCTGACGTGAACTTGTTTTCGTTTCTTGGTATTGGAGGATCTTTCTCTCGTGTCCTAGGTGTGTTGTAGATTTGTATGTTGCAAAGAATGCAGCTTTGCGACCCAATGTACGACCCCTAGATACGTAGGCAGAAGGACTCTTGGATAGAATCTAGGTAGGTCACTGTCTATTAGTACAATCTTCTACATCATCAGAGTCCATTTGAGTACATGAACATGGTTTCGTTCACGCGTATCCCTCCAAAAAATGTGAACGCTACACCTGACATAACATTTACCTCGCATGATGAGCCTCTCAATAAAGAGCTCTCCCCTTTATACATCCCTGTCGAGATCAATGGAAATGTCGTAACTGGCATCTTAGTTGATCCAACGAGTCAGGTCAATGTGATAACAGAGGAGATTTTGTTCATAAACGGCTGGCATAAGGCGCGGTACGAAGAGTCGGAGACCACCCTTTGTACACATGATGGATTCTCTGTCGCCCCTTTGGGCTCTATTTCTCTTTCAATCTTGGTTCGACCCAAGACTGTTGATGCTTCTTTTGTTATCATTCCGGAGTCTAATCTGTTCCGAGTTAGGCTGGGCATTCCTTGGCTTACCTCTGTGAACAGTGTCGCCTCCATGGTTCATAAATGTTTAAAATTCCCTCATGAAGGTCCTGTGCACATAGTGCACGACACCGGTTATAAACCGTTGGCGTCGCGTGGGGGTTTTGCATTGGATCACTTCTGGCCTAAAAAGTTAGACCTCTCCCCCCTAGGGGAGATTTGTTGTATAAGGCTTACATTAAATATAAGACTGGGGGCTCAGTGCCAAAGGCTAGTTATTCGGTGTCCCCCTATGTAGTCTCTGTGAAGGCTTCCATGATTGCGCAACAGCAAGCTACTTCTTCTGCCCGAGAAAAGAAGGAGAAGCTTGCACTCAAGGGCCTTCTCCTTCCATATCATTTGCTCTCACTTCTGCTTCTCGCTCTACTGCGGCACCCTTTGCTCCTACTCCCATGCCTCACATGGGAAGTGCTATGGTGCTCGCATGGAGAAAAGTAAAGTGATAGTTCTTCGAGCTTCTTGTTTTACCCACGGTTCCTAGGCCCGTTGGCTATGGCAAGGGAAAAGGTCCTCATGGGGCTACTCCTGTGTCTCGTCCTCTGCAGCCTCCTATTGCTTCTCTACTTGCCCCTAAGGTAGAGAACAGGAAGAGGCCCATCGCCGAGGTGCTAGTTTCTATTTCTCCTCCCGTGATTGCTTCTACCCCTGCGCTTCCTCCTCCTGCTCCTACCCAAGAGCCTACCCTTCCACCGACCACAGTTGCGAAGGATATTCCTGTGGTTGAGCAACAGATCCGTCCTCTTCTCAGGCCGTGTCTTCCAGCGCTCGTAACCAACTTGTGCATGAGCGCAAGCGCAAGCGAAAGGCTCTCGCCGCTGAACACGCAACCTCGTAGAAGACAGAGGGGGAGCCAATGGCCCTCGTTCCTGTATCTTTTTTTGTTGTTCTGTCTTCCTCTGTTGTGCCTACCTTAGTTCCAATTGCCTCTGTTATGCTTTCGGCTCCACCAGCAGGGTCTAAGAATCCTCACCCCAAAAAGGTGCGGGTTTTCATCGCTCCCTCCGCGAAGCCCCCTCTTTTGATGTCCCTCCCAAACGTCCCTCCCTTTTCTCAGCCCATAGACACGCTGAACACCATGGTGGTGTCTGTTGTAGCTCTGTCCTCTTCCTCCTTGCCTTCCGCTTTTTCTGTGGGGATTTCACATCCTCCGTTGAAGCACAAGTTGGAGGACGACCTTGCTTCAAGTGGAGGTCGGAAGAAGGGATCACCTTCTTCAAAAGTAGGTTTTGTCTTGGCTTGCATCGTCCTCATGACAAAGGCGTCCCCTGAGTTTGTCACTGCCCCTCTTGATGAGGTTGGCAGTGGATCTCGGGTGCATCCTTCTCCCACCCAATAAACACATGGCACTCTGGTGAAGTGCGTGTTTAATTCGGTGGATGATATCCCGGCTTTGTCCTCAATCTTTGCAAGATCGATGACTTTTACCTCACATAAGCTCGGCAAAGAAGACCTTGAGGGGCCTTCTTCCTTGGCCCTTGTCGCAGGCGAGGAGGAGGGTACTGCCATTGCTATCCCGCCCTTGCAAGCCTGTCCACCCTCCCTCTATAATGATCTAGATTGGGAGCAGGACGACCTGCTGGTCGATGAGGAGTAGGGTGGTACCTCTTCTTTATCTGTAGATTAGATTTGTGTGTGTTTGTGTTCCCCTTTGCTTGTCTTTTTGTGTTGTGATCCTGCCTGGAGGACACTTGTTACCCTTATAGGTGCTTGGATACAGGCGCGGAAAATTTTTCGTGAACTTCCTCTATGTGTATCATCATTCTTCTGTATGTTGTGAGTTTGATTTTCGATATTGGGGACAATGCAAAGTGTTGGGACCATTTAGGCCCTCTTCTATGTTGACCCAATTTTTATTTTTATTTTGTCTTCATGTGCTCTTCTTCACGATCTAAGTACTTCAGGGATTGATGATTGTTCGTCATACAGCATATTATATCTATTTGTATTTATGAACAGATCTGACCTTGAACTCTCAAATCCCCCCTATCTCTCTTGATTTCTTCGTCTCTGTCTGCTTCTTGATTTTGTGGTTCTTATGTGTTGTCCCTCATGTGTGTGTGTGACAACATACCACAAAATACATCTCATTATACATTGTGTGCCACATCTTTGCCTCTCCTTTCTCTCCTTAAGATGTCATTTGCTCCTTTGAAGTAGCACACACCATCCTAAGGGGGGGCTACCATGATGTTTTGATTTTCGATTTGGTGAGTTCTTTCAAAAGGATTCCTTGGTGTCAAATTTTATTTACAATGAATTCCTTGACAAAAGAACCCCTTATTGAAAATTCTCGTTTTCCAAATGTTGTATTCTCTCAAGACTTTTGGATGAAATTTTCTTTTGAAAATGATCTTGTGCGTGAAAGGATCTAAAAACTTGCCTCTAAAAAAGGAGTACTTTTTCTAAAATGAAAAAGTCTGAAAACTTTCCTTTGAGAAGGAGCATTCTTTCCAACGGATTCCTTGACGAAAGGATCTTTCAAAAGGATTCCTTGATGACAGAATAACTTGTGGAAAATGTGGTGTTTTTCAATTGGAGTGTTCCTTTGAATGGACCCCTTGGTGTCTTGAAGGGTTTCCTGCCGAAGGAAACCCCTTTGAAAACTTCTCCTTCAATTGCATTCTCTGGTGTTTTACAAGAATTGAGTGTCTTTTATCTGATATTCGATGTCGGTGTGTCTTGGTGTCAGACATCGTTTATCCTCGCGTCTAGCTTGGGGGCAGCCCGACTAGACCCGTCTTTTCTATGACTGTCCCATAATGGAGTTTGCAGTAGTCATAGGCTTAACTGGTCAGTGTATCTAATCAGGTTGTGTTTTATCATGCTGGCTTGTATGTCTTATGAATGCGAGTCTTATGATTTTTTGCCTAACATGTTTTGTCTGCAGCCTAACATGTTTGTGGTGAGATCGCAGCTTGCTTTGTAGGACCGAGAACCTGTGAAGCCTCCTCTCCTCCTCTCTTTCATAGCTTGGCAAAACTGAGAACTTGTAGAGCCTTCTCTCTCTCTCCACATCTAGGTGTGCCGGATTGAAGATCTGCTTCCTCAACACTATTGGTATATTCTCTTCAATCTCTTTCTACTTTAGCTCGCATTCGCACTGACACATATGCTTGCTAAAGTGGGGGAAAAATGTAATGGCGTGAATTTGCACCCTAGAAAAATTCCCCATTTATTTTACCTTTACTTTAGAAAATATAAGTCGGATGATGCAATCTCGTCGCCGTCAGGCTATTCCTTCTGCGTGGCCTTGTCTTTTTGCATTGGTGGAGGAATTTTTGTCAGAGACACACGTGAGCCGCGCTAACATCTTGATAGGATTCTTGCCCCTGAATCTGCAGAAGCGTTACGTTTCTGGTTGGCTGTGAAACTAACGTCTTATGTCCTTCCTTGACTGACGAAAATCGACCTATTACCCCCATTTTCAAGCATTCAAACTCACATTCTCTCACTTCTTCACTTTGGCTTTCATTTCTCTCATTATCTTAGTCATTCTTGCAACTTCTTGCTCATTCTCTCACTCTCAAGCTTGGTCTTTCTCTCTACTTGGCTTCTACAGTGTTCTTGTTGCAACTCCACCATCTTTGCAGGTTGACAAATCTTCGTTCTCTCGGTGTGGAATCATCTCTTCCTCCCAACCTTGAGTGCTAGCAAGAAGAAAGGTGATATTGCTCTTGTTATTTTGTTTGCATCATTGTGTCTTATAGAGTAGCATTTAGGTTGTCTTTGCACTCTATTTGATAGTGTACTTTCTACTTCTCTTCTTTATCGATTTTTCTATCTCGTCGTATATTTGGTTGTCCGTGTAGGTGGGAACACCAAAGTGGGGGTTTTACTGAGGTAGACCTTGAAACGCAGCCCAACATTTTCCCCGTTTTTGTGTGTGCTGGTGCTGAATTGTCCGTTTGGAGTTGGAGTTGAAGAATCGAAGTGTGGGTGGAGTGGTACATTTTAATTACCTTTCTTTGTCATTTCCGCATTAGAGTAGTTTCCAGTATTCTTCTTCTTGTACTTTTTGTTTCTCATATTTTCCCTATCAGATTGTAAAACTATGCTAGTCGGGTCGTTAGTAGGCCCTTTACGTTTTTTGACTGTTTGCCAGACCCCTTTCCGTACAGGACACTAGTGTGTCCCTGAGATGCCAGCGTGTCGCACTAGAGTCCAATTCCGGCGCTTCCATCCTCAAGCAGTGAGTTGTCTAGTCTGCAGTCTGAAACCTTTGAGGCCAACTTACCCGATTTCTGAAACACCCGTCAAACAACTTGAGGTAGTTTAGGGCAGTTCATTCCCTTAGGCTCTCCCGTGACCTGGAGCCTTGTGGGTGACGAATCCCCCTTTTCTATAGCTTCCTTAAGGAAGACATCTTGAAGACTATGGAGAAAATAAAAAGAAACCATAGGAGAGTATCATAGTGTGGGACCAATTGGACCTTCAAAGCAAGCTCATGTCATAAGTTGTTTTTGAATGATTGAAAGAAAAATAAATAATGATAAGTACTATTCTACGATCTTTATATCAAGGTTCAATTGCATAGTTTTTGAGTCAAACTCATTGACCCATATTTCAGAGTTGTGGTTCACATAAACTCATGTCTCATGAGAATGAATGGTCCACTTAGCACACATTGCATCTAAGTGATGCTCATAGGGGTGAAGCATCGAAGCTTCTTGAAAGGTCAACTATCCCAGTACTACTCTTAACTCAAGCATGCTAACCCATGGAGTTTCCCACAAGATCAAGTCCACTTAGCTTGCTACCCTATTTGCAAAACCTTTAGCAAGTGTTGTGCCCTATGAACTATTCATTATAGAGCCCCTTTAGCTCATCTATTGATAAGTAGGAGGTATTTTCCATGGTGTGTCAAATTATGATATTTATATCAAGATTCAACTACATAATTTTTAGGTCAAAATTATTGACCCATGTTTCATGAGTAGTAGTTCACATGAATCTATCTCTCGTGAGGATGAATGGTCCACTTAGAACTTGTTGCATCTAGGTGATGCTCACAAGAGTGAAGTATCGAGGCTTCCCGAGTGGTCACCCATCCCAATACTACTGCAACTCAAGCATGCTTAACCATGGAGTTTCCCCCAAGATCTATTCTGCTTCATCTTATGTGTTAGAAAAATGTCTTTTATCTATTGTGTTATGATTTAGTAGATAGGACAGGATCTTCCTATGGAGAAGGCATCTCATACATTCTAATATGTAATGCATCTTTTAATTTCAGTATTAGAATTTACATTCTGAAAATTGATTGATTTTGGATTTCATTATCTTTCCTTAAGCTTAGATACTGCTGATGTTTTGATCTCCTTGTTTATTGCAAGACCACAATCTCAACACTTATTGTGTGGGGGTGTATTATGATTGGGTCTAGCAAAAGAAATTTAGTTGGAAGGCATAAAACCAGTTTATGAGAGAATATACCTGGATTCATGTGTTATGTGGTTGTCATGTTCAAGTTATACTCATGCTTTCTTTTTTGTTGTGGTTTTGAGTCTTTTGACATCACCTCCATCGGAAGATAAGAGGGTCACATTTCATTTTTGTTATCCTGTGATTAGTGTAAATGTCAGTTTCCTTGTCTTAACTTCTGGCTTTTGGAGGGGTCTCTATTTCATTGTACTTCATTTTATCTCCCAAGTCATAAGGTAATGATATTTAACTTAAACCTAGGCATATAAGCCCTCCCTAAGTTTTGAATTGTTTTTTTTGGTATTTTAATTTTTGGAGGGAAATGGCCCCATGCTATGGTGATGTGGACTTGAGGTAGAGGGTACATCCCTCACCTACAAACATTGAATGCAGGAGTTAATTGGGAAGGCTGTAGAAGAAAGGAAAGTTTGAGAAAGCTTTTGGTATTTTAGAAATATTGTTCTTTATGGAATTTGAAGGGTTTCTTGTCTATTAGCTCTGGCTGTTGAGGAGCTTAGCAAGAAAATGGTTAAGGAGAGTCTAGTTGCATGCTCATGAGCACATTATACAAAGTTAAAAGAAAGGAGGATGAAGGTAAGGATGGAGAGAAAGACAGGAGGAGAAAAGAATGGAAGAGGAAGTGGATAATTTTGTTGGAAAGAGAGCAGAGATTTGGTAAGTGAATCTTTATTTCATTTTTTAAGATTTCTTGTTACAATGTATCTATCAACTGTGGAAACAGTGATATTCCTTTTGAGTATTTCTGTGGAATTGTTTCCTTTTAGGTTTGATTGATTCATGAGTAATGGTTAACTTAATTTTATCCCATGTTTTTAGTTGATTATGAAGTGTTACGAAAGTATACTGTCTTTCTTGACTCGGGTTTAATTTCTGTTTTTTTCTACGTATGGCAATGGATTTCCAACCAGGATAAGGATTAAGAGTATTATCCCCTATTGTGGTACTAAGTCTTCCTTCGTGAACAAAATCATGGAGAGTTTAGTCTTCTCAATTGAATGTGAGTGCTGTCTTGGTTTTCAGGTTTACGTGGAATGTGGAGACTAAAGGTTGTGGCTCTTATGATAATCCTGGAGCCATTTCATTTGATTAACACAAGGGTATAGGGGTCTATAGCAGTATTATCTGGGACACGACCTTCAACCCTACTGGGTGTTTTTCAATTCCAATGTATTGTGATCCTCTCTCTCAACTGTGCCATGCATTTTTCAACTAAAGTTGGAGACTCGTTCCTGGGAGGGGGGTTCATGGGTGGAAAGGAAAAGTTCTGTTGTGCGTGATGGAGGCATTGTAAAATTAGAAAACAGTTGTGCTTAGGGAAATCTTATGGGTTGTGTAAATGAAGACCAGTAAGTCTTGTACAATAAATCTGTTGTGTTCATTTGAAAAACAATTATCATTTATTCTTTATGTTTCCTCATTTATAGTGAGAAATGAATAACTCTTGAAGGAAAACCTGTAAAGATGAATTTTAATGGCATTCAATGTTTTGGTTATACATTCATCAATATTATAGATCCAAAGTTATTATAGCAACTGTATTTTTGTTTACAATGTTCTTGTCCTCTCAAAGTATTAAATAAGTTTAAGGGTTACCTCTTAAGCAGGGTTCTGTACGTGTAAATTGGAGAAGGATGTTTCTTGTTTTGGGTTAGTCATTGTATTTGGAAGTTTAAGATTGTTAGAAAAAAGCATAGAGTCTCTTTGGGAAACATGTGGGGTTGTGGAATAGCTTTCATGATGTTTTGTGAACAGAGGAGCCTTGAAGAGAAATTAGGTTCCATTCCATAAACTGTACAAGTTCTATCAATGGATTCTTGTAAAGACTAGTTAAGTTGTGATCTTTCGTTAGGTCTATTTATTTGCATGTTGACTGTGATGCTATTGTTGAACATGGAATTCCTAAGCATCCAGTGGTTTGGTCATTGTTCTATTTATATCTGAACTTAAACCTTCTAATGACAGTGAAAGTTATTGACAAGGCAAAAAGTGCAAATTGGTTAATGTAATAGACTAGTAAATCTGTTCATTGTACAGTGTTTGAATTCATAATATTGAAAGTCATAGTGCAATAATGTAGAATTGTATAAAGGGTTTTCTTATGCATAGGATACTTTTGTTATTGTGATAAAGTTGGAAATGATGCTCTCTAAATTTGTTGAGCTTTACAATTGGGACTCTTTGTGTATAGGAATCAACTGTGTCTTTGGTGACTGTATCATCTAATATTATGCTACTTGTTAGAGTTAATAGCAATGACTTATATTGGACGACTATAGGTTTAAGTAAACTGTGTCAATATCATAGAGTTTCTATATTAGGGTTAGGATAATTCTGTTGAATCAGTTCTGTGAGAAGTTGCAGTAATAGTTGTGAGGCCAATTAAAAGAAAACATATGACAAGAGAGCTAGTGATAACCAAACCTAGCTCTGTGCATTGTTCAGTCAGGACACAAAGTACATTGATCATTATATACAAATCAAGGTTTGCAAGGAAACTCAATCTATGGTTGATAAATGTCTGTCTGTCTCAAGTATTGTATAGAGTAAGGGTTATTCCTGAAAGAGTTAGGTACTTAAATAGGCAAAAAAACCTAACATGTAGTCTTGATACCTTGTACTGTGATGTGAACTATAAAGGAATACAAGGTATAAGTAAAGAAAATGCTATGTGTGAACATCAAATTGATGAGTGTTGGGTGAACAATATTGTTGTTTGTATAGTATTTAGTATGATTAACAAGTAGAATCTTGTAAAAGCTTATTGCAGTCGTACAATATGCTTTAAGACTGTTTACGAATTCTATTTCTTTTAGAGTTTAAATTTTGAGAAAGTAAACTGTTGAGGTGGTAAGGACATTCTAATCATGTGTAAATTATGATTTTATATAATAGATTATTGTTCAGATTGATAATTCAGAATGCAGTGCACCTGGTCATATAATTATTAATTATCCTTATACGATAGGGAAGTTATCTTGATCTAAATAAAGTTTTTATATCCTAAAGGAGCAATAAGCAAAATAATGCACCAAATGACAGATTAATAGTTTCTAATTGGATAGACATTTATAGCAATGTGGAGTTCATAGATCAATTGGGTTTAGTCTTATGCAAGTATCACTTGATGTAATATTAAAAGAATAAAGGACTCTTCGGAATACATCTCTTGTTTGAAATGGGGAGCTTGAAAGACCTCTGATTATTATTAGATTTTACATTGCCTTAGTCATTGATAGTTGTCCAATCCAAAATCAATTTTCTTCAACGCGAGGAGGGTCCAGACGGAGGAAACTTGAGGCGTATTATCGCCAGGTCTTAGACATGCCCAAAACAATTCCTCACCTAATTATAATTTATTGAAGGATATTTTTTTGAGCTCATCTGTAGGTTCTTACTGCCTCCAATAGGACTTCAACTCCAAAGATACACTGTACAACAAAGTCCAAAAAGTATATTAAACTGTACAAGTGAATGATGCGTTTGAAAGGTCCTACAGACTTCTTTGTTCAAAGGGGAGTTAAGCATTACCACCATCATCAGAA
Source organism: Sequoia sempervirens (assembly GCA_007258455.2). Taxonomy (NCBI): domain Eukaryota; kingdom Viridiplantae; phylum Streptophyta; class Pinopsida; order Cupressales; family Cupressaceae; genus Sequoia; species Sequoia sempervirens. The sequence goes on from VDFB02271358.1 coordinate 220,395,662, forward strand.
TTCAGAGCTGTAAAGAGTGCCATCCTAAAAAATCCACAAAAGAGAATAATGGCATTGGTATCAAAGGACACAAACAAGGAAATGCATGTGTAGATATATGTATTTTGTAGATACTATCACGCAGACCATTGGCATTGGCACTGGCATTAAATATAAAACCCAGAAACTAATGAAAGTAAATAAAACCATATACTGTCAAAAACTTGCCTCGTTTAAACCTGCAAGAATATCATCCCCAGTGGATGAACTATCCCTAACCGGCTGAGGTTTGCTAGACTTCTTCTTGGCATGAGTTAAGATAGTCCAACTTCTTGGTACCCACAAATTCAATCCACCAAACTTGGAAGAAGGTTCCGAAAAAATTGTCTTACAACTCGTCCTCAAAGAATTAAACAACAAATTGGGGCATGTAGATTTGGGTGAAGATTTCCCTGCTGACAGATTTTCACCATAACCTGGCAATGGATGAAGTGATAAGGAAAGCATGTTTTAATGTAACAAAATCTGATTTTCCTATTACCCACAAATGACTTGCACAGACACTTCCTCCGTACTTTTTAGACACAGAGATGCATAATAAGGGATAATGTAAAGGTAAGGTCTGTCTGCGGCTTTCGAAGCCTTTACGATGGTAAGTTTATGAAGCCTGGATGGGTACCCAGTAATCTCTTTACTAGAGCGAGACTTGTTTTTGGAGATCGTAGTTTGTGGCTTTACCTTTAAGCATAGGTCACATGAAGAGAACTAATGCCACCCGCAATAGTACCTATTAGAAAAGAGTTTAAACGAAACTTTGTAATAGTTTTTATTTTATTAATCTGTAGGTGATCGGGAGCCCATGCCCTTAATTTAAATATTATTATAGATATTGAAGTTATTTTATTTTATTTTAGAATTATTTAAAGATTATTTTATTTTATCTACATCAAGTTTATTTTATTTTATTTTATTCATTTTTATTTTATTTTATAAATATTTTTGAATTATTTTATTTTATTTATATTGTTGTCTTTATTTTTAGAATTGATGAACTTGATAATAGGGAGTTGTATTCTTTATATTGATTGAAAAAAGATAAAAATACATAATACAAAATAGTTATTTCATAGGAGTGCATGAAAAATCTCTTGAACATATATACTTTATACATATTCTATTCAAACAACTAACTATATGAAATTTTCATGACTATTTACCAATTTCTTTGACCAGTGCATCATCTCCCTCGATTGGGATAGATTCCTCCAAGACCAAGGCAAAAGACCAATTCACACCCTTAGCAGTCGACACTCCAACAATAACTTTTAAGAACTTCAACCCCCATTTTGTCTTCTGATTTCGAGCTTCCTCATCACCAATCACTCTGATGATAAATGGAACCCAAGGCCCATTGTAATTAGGAAAATTGATCGGCCAAGGGCCCGGGTTCAAATAAAACCCCAAACCTAACACAACATCATCCATAATTTTTTTTAAACCCCCACACTATTTAGGCCTAATCAATGTTTCTACAACCCATTGAATGCATTCCTTCTCTTCACCAAAGTCCAACATCACCACAACAAACATAGAAGTAATATCAAAACTAACTCAGTTCCTATGAGCCAAAGCCATGAAAATGTCCCCTAAAACCATTCTCACTACATGCAATAGCACACAAGAAATTGTTTTGAAGATTTTTTTCAAGCGCAGCTCTATGCTCTCGTCTCTAAAAGCATTGTCTCACCTTAGTGGAAAGAAACATCTAGTATCCATAGCACCAAATGTAATGAAAAATACCATCGTCTAGAGTAGTATTTCAATAATATTGATTTATAGATTCATTATTCAACCAATTCAATGGAGTACCACTACATATAGCTCACACAAACAAGAGTGCAATGTGTAACAATCTCATAAAATGGGTTTTATCTGCTTCATTATTTTATGGCCAAGGATATCAATTGGTAAATATTTCCACACATTCTCCTCCACACCAACCGATAACATGACATCCTAATCAACTACTTAATTGACAAGCTTTTTAGCCTCAACATTCACTTCCCTATAAACATAATTTATTTGGAAGGCTTCAAACTTAAACAACTACTCATGCAAACATTGGAGAATATTGTTAGTTTTCCTATTTGGACAACTTCCACTACACAAGGCTTTGATTTAGTAGTGAATCCCCTTTGATTATTAGTTTTCTCAATCCTAATTCTTTAAGCCTAAAAAATGCTTGAAATTCTACCTTATTATTAGTGTTAATCAAAAGTTTTTTGATGTAACATCAATTGAAGAACTAACATGATTTCTAAATATGCACCTAATGCTAGAAGTGCTAGGATTTTCACTAGAGGTCCCATCAAAATTTGATTTTATCTAGCCTTCCTTCAGAGGTTTCCAAACTACCAATGACCTAGTTATTGCTTTCGAATTATCCTATTTCTTCTCGTGAACATGAGCATTTGAAGAACTATTTTATTTACATAATAATTATTTTATTTTATTTACTCATTTTTTAATAGCATGAGTATTCCATATACATGTGATAACAATATGCTAAGATCTTTGTATTTGATTGTGTAAGGTTTATTAACATCAATGTTTCAAATCATGGAGTATGATTTGAAATGCCAATGTTAATAAATGTTACATAGTCAAATCCAAAGATCTTGGCATATTGATACTCAATTTTTTATTTATTTTTACATTGTTCATTTTATTTTTATTTACTTTAGAATTATATTTATTTTATTTTAATTTAGACTTATTTTATTTAAGTACATTGTTTAGGAAGAACTATTTTACTTTTAGATGTAAATTTTAATTTTACTTTTAGAAAACACTATTTATTGTTTCAACTATTTTATTTTTTACATTGAAAAGTATAGTAAATATTATATATGTGTATGCTACTTTTCAAAAGTATAACTTTAGTTAAATACTATGTTTAAAAAAATGTAGTTTTAATTTTTATGGACATAGAACACCTCTTGATCTTAATAATATTTTGATGTGTAAATGGTTGTCAAATTTAAGTTGAATGGTAAGAGTTTTTGTTAACACACTCAAAGCATTAGACCCCACCCTTTGTTTCTATTGCAGTTACGCCTCTCAATGTAATAAATAATTATAATTTAAAAAATTAGGTTTATAACATGTAGATATTGTATAAACTAGTTATAAATATAAAACAAAAGATATCATGGCATACACGCCAAACAATGATATCTAACATGATAATAAAAAAATATATATTATACCCTTATCATTCATAGTCATTTTGACATGAGAACAAAGAAGTATATGTGGATCCAAAATTTTTTAGTGGATTTTTCTTCCTTATATGTATAGTAGTCCATATACCTTATCACTTCCATCATCAAGCACCATAAAGGAAGTCTAAGACCCATCAACTATTGAAGGGTCTTTTACAGTTGAGGTTGCATTCTATAAGGGAGAATTTGACTTTTCTTAATGGGTGAGATGCCTTCTACTCTAATAGAGGCTTTAGATAATTACCTATGTACTTGGATGATTCATTTGAGCCTTGTGCGTACTCAAAAAGGGACCATGTATCCCCCGATGGCCTTCCATAGTAAAGTGATGTGGGAGAAGATATTTCCACCAAAAAACATGATAATACAATTTGCACTTGGAACTAAGGTATTTTGCAACATGACCTATTTCATAACACTTGTAACAACAAAAAATTAGACCCACATAATCCAAAGGTTGATTCTAACATCGATCATAAAATTTTAGAGCAATGCTTATGTAGAGCTTCTCCTATGTCCAATCAACTAATGTAGATATCATACATACAACTTAACAGACCTATATATCCCAAATTAAGCAATTCATTGTCCTAGAGGTGCTTCATTTAGATTGTAAACTAGGAATTATAATCTTGAGATGATGTTGGCACTATATGTGCAGCTAATTTACAATTCCTAAGAGGAACGAATTTTAGCTGAAATCACATATTTTTAGAAAATATAATGATTTAAGCCTTAAAAAGTTCTATTTTAAGGATTCCAATTGAAGAGGGTTTGATCAAATCACCTTAGATCAAACCCCTTGGATAGAACCTCGCTAGTTTTAAACCATACCTATAAATGCGTCTCCTTTACACCTATCAAAATGCTGATAAAAAATCACTTTTGATTTAGCTTTTGGGGGATCAAATGAATTCATTTAAAATTTATTTCAAATGATTATGGTATTCCTAGAACAAGCTATCCAATGAATATAATTTTAATATGTTTTGGTTTTGTTATGTATTTGTTTTTTAAGTTTTATTAAACATAGGCTTTTCATCGAAAATGAATTTCTTTGTTCTTCACATGTGGAAAAATAGAAGATTATCAAAAAAAAATTAAAAATATGAGTGCACAGATATTGAAGTCCTTGATCCAAAAAAAAAAAAAATAATTTTGACATATACAAAAAGTAGCTTATACGGTCCGCTATAATTGAATTTTTTGTTTGACTTTGAAACTTGATTAAGGAAAAAATATTCAATAAAAAACTATCTAACCAAGTTGAAGCACTAGATATCAAAGTTACAAATCTAAATTTGAAAGAATTAAATTTTATCCTTCATGAAAAAAAGTTATGCATTATCGGTGTGTCACTTTTTAAAAATGTTGTTTTGAAAAAATCAATTTTCATGGGAGATGGAAAAAGAAGTGCAATTTGATTCCAAAAATTTTGAAAAAATATTTTAGAATCTACATACAAAATTTGATGAGACTCTAGTTTGCACCATCTTCAAATTCCTCATAGTTTAGTCAGCTATAGGTGCGAATGTGAAGATTTACTTAAAATAATAATTCGGTGTCTAGTTTGGCCAAAATTGAAACCACTATTATGGGATCACACCCTTCCTAATCAATTGAGTAAAAAAAAAGTAATAGAAGCAATTCTAATTAAAGGCAACTGACTAAAATAACTTCTCTATAAAAATGAAACTAAGTGAATACTAATTGTTGTAAGTAACTGCAATAACTACTACAAGTAATTATCCCTACAAAGATTGTAACTGAATGACCCTCTATCTTGCAGTGTGATTCAATAATATTTAATTATTTATTTAGCGACTCAACACATTGTGAATTAGAAAATATAATTTAAAATTTAACTAATAATCTAAAATAACATGCATTTCACAATACCTCAAGAGGGCCTTGCTAGATTTGTTGCAATCTACAATGTCTTAATTCTTCAAATTTTAACTTAGAGATTCATGGAAATTGGTGTATTCTTCTTTATTACAGTTTGAACATACAATAGCCTAAAATAGAGTATCTGATGACAAGATTTATATTCAAATCTACGTCATACAAAAATATAACTCTTTTGGTCTCTCATAAGATTAGACATATATACAGGATTTGTGAGATTCCTCTTATTCCTAGACTAAAAACAAACTATAAGCAATTTTCAACTCTCCCAAAAACACAAGAAGAGGACTAGGTCTTGTTTCAATGGTAAATTGAAGCTAAATGGAAGTGAGAGTGTCAGAATATGGTAAGGACTCTTCAACAATTAAGAAGGTAGTTACAACTGAAAAATGTGCTTAATTAGGGAAAAACTAGCTTGAATAATGGATTACTAACTTGACACAGTCAAATTTCTAAAGAAAGCAAATTGTGATGGGTGATTTGATTAGGATTTTGGATCTTAATTGAGTTATTGAAGTTGGATATGTGATACTATATGGTGTAAGTGCTGATTTGATGTGTTTAACTATGTCCTTGTTCCAGAAAGGCTGTGCTTTAACTCAATTTATAATGTTAGAGGTGACAAAAATGACTTGTTTTGATTGGATATGGCATGGAAAATTTGTTTTCATGAAGTTTTGGACTCAGGAGAACAATACCTTTCATTTGCACCTAGAATTTAGCTCTCTAGTTTTTGTATGGGAGCAGGTCCATTAAACACATAGTGGATTCACCAATCTAGGAAACACAACCATTGATATAAATTTTAATAAATCTTAGCACTGACAAAGGTTAATTTCAAAGGGAAAACAAATCCATTGATACATATAGCATATTTTTCAAAACTAGATCAAGACCGTTGAAACAAAATCTCACACATTTTGAATGATTTTAATGCAGGTTGACTCAAGGTAAGTGTATTTGCAAAAAGATAGGACAAATTCATTGATTTGGGTTTAGAACTTCTAATCTAATGATTGATGGATTTTAGGTGATTTTAGGTTGGTTTAACTTGGAGTAGCTAATCGATTGAACAATAGAGTAGATTCACTTATTTAGGTTCAAGACCACTAATCGATAATTTGATGATTACATGCAATAAGTTATTTGGACTTTGTATGAGAGTGGATTCACCAAATGATAGAGTATATTCATTGACCTTTTGACAAGTTCATTATTTTATATTTGAAATTTTTTGGGAGTTTGATGTCTAAATGGCCTAAATGTTCTTTGAAAGAGTGGATATATACCAACTGGTGGATTTTTCCAAAAGGTATTTAAGCATAAATCACACAAAAAGATACTTGGTTGGATAGGATTTATAATATGGAATAAGATATTTGTTGTTTTAACACATTAAAGACATGCCAAAAATGCTCACATGCCCTATAATTATTCAAGTGGGAGTGTTTTGTAGTATGGACCCAAAATATAAGTTAATCTATTAATACCATCTACTTGTGAATGAATAGATAGAGATAACCTTGTACACATGAAATATCTTGTGAAAGGTTACCAGTAGTGTTACCTTGGTTAGCTCTATCTCACCACATGGAGGTACATCATGGGTAAGTTTAGGGTATTATACACATCCCTTGCACCACACTAGAAAATGACTGAAGGCCTTAGACTACTATGCACAAGCTTCCAAGGGAGTCCGTGAACTGGGGGCCCATCTATAAATGCTTGAGCTAGGAGGGTTTCTCTTATAATTTCACCACCAAGTCTTGATGGATCGAGGGTCTCGGTGCTTAGACAAACATGATGATGGCTCACCCTTGAGGTACAACTTTCACTCTAACCCCTTTGTATTCCCTACTAAAAATGTGGTTGAGGTTGTCCCTTGGGTGATGAAATCTCCAAGCAAGCCTTCTAAAGGGAAAGAGACACTTGCAGATTTTGATCTCCAAGATCACACTAAGTGCAAGGAGAGACCATACACGTGACCAAGTGCTCTTGGGTTGATTCACAAGACTTGGATCACCTTAAGGTTTTTTATCTCCAACATCACCAAATGGTGCAAGGAGAGAGCATATACCATTAAGGGACCCCAAACATGGAAAAAGAGATTAATTTACCCCTACTTTAATTAATTTTCCTAGTTTAGTAGAAAAGAAAATAATCTTTGACTATAGGACTGTAAGAGATAAGATTAGTATTTTGGTGTTCCTTTGTCTTGGAAAAGAATATGTTGTGAAAAAAGGTGTTAGATTTGATCACAAGGATAAACAAGTTAGTTGGTTAGTGTAAAGAAATATTAAAAAATTCAAAACAAATTTGATCAAATATGAAATGAATCTATACCAAATAGGACTGTTGATCCACATAGCAAATTTATCAATCCTTAGACAGAACCATTGATGCCCCAAATTTATGCAACCACTAGTTTATAGAGTGCTACCATTGATATGTAGATAGATTCGTCAAAATCTATTATATGCACAAAACATGAACAAGTTATTTAAAGTGAGGTAAAATGAGTTGGAAAATATGGTAAAATATCATAGATGATCTTGCATCTTACATGGCATAATTGCCAACTCATGAGTGGGACACCCCTATTTCCCAAATGAGATACAAATAATTAATTCGAATATTAGGTCTTGCAAGGTGCATGACATAAATAATGCCAACTTTATTCTACTTGTTATATACCTTTCAAGAGAAAATAGGGAGCTCCAAAAAAATTGTGAGCTACCAAGGATACTATCATGTTGTCCCAACTAAACTCCACTATATTCACATGCTTCATAGAAGCATCTACAATAATCAGCTTTGGAACACACTATAGTGCACACTCAAAACCAACTCTAAAGCACACTTTAGAGCCACATTAACCAAATCTAGATAACAATCTCTATAGCCAGTTCCTTAACTTGTTATTAAGACACATACCCAAAACTCTAATCTCCTACACATAGGATCAAGTATACACCATATGCTTCAATCTAGTCAAATCAATGACCACAACTATTCACTCTCATACAACTAACCCCACCACTAATATACCTTCTTATCTATGACATATATATCCCACACCATAGCTCACATCCCTATATAATCCACTTCCCTACTCAAGGTTATTGTCTCACATGGTAACAAACAAATCAATGTACAAAAACTTGAAGACACTTGATATTGTCTAGTATAATGAAACATATCCACTATGAACATTTATACCTCCTAGAACTCCCACTTGATATGACCTTAATCATATAGTTAGTATAGGGTTACAAGTAGTCATCTCGTGACTACCTTAACTATTAATTAAGTTATATGATGATTATTATAGTCTTATATAAGTAGTTAAGTTGGCCTCAGTGCCATCCAAGGCATAAGTACGGTAATATAAGAGGTAGAGGTTAATTATTATCATCATATTGAGTTTTTTGTTCTCATTGAAGACTATTGGAGGTATCCAACTATGGTTAGGAGGTTCCCCCTCAAAGTGGCATATTATTATCAAGTATTTGTAGCATGGTAAACCCACAATAGTGAGTCCCAAACTTGGGACATTAGATTTTTCAATTCAAATGGAGGTAACAAGTAGGAACCACCTTCATTCAAAGGTATTTTTGAAGGTGGACCTTTGTTCAAAGGTTTAAACTATCAAAAACCTTTAAATGAAGGTAATTTCCACAAATTAAAAAAAAGGAACCTTCTAACAAAGGTCATTTTTTCCATTGATGTAAATTAGCTTCATCCAAAGTTTTTTATTTATTTTTCATGGAAATGGCATACCTTCATTTGAAGGTCCTCGAATACCTTCAAATGAAGGTATCTTCACTCAAAGGTCCTTCAAACAAAGGTACCTTCACTCGAAGGTCCTAAAAACAAAGGTACCTTCGCTCGAAGGTCCTTCGAACAGAGGCCCTAAAAATGACATTTCCACCTTAGGCATCATATTTTCCTCATAATCTTTTGTTTCCAACCTTGGGTTGGACCAACAAATGGATGAATATGATAGGATAATTTGTAGGATTGTACTACTCAAAATAATCTTTTTAATAAGTATAATTTTAAATATATTTAATTTGATTATTATATTTATTTAATATTTTCTTGTGAACGTGGTTTTTAGTAACCATCAAGGTCTTTGTTGCACACACATGGAAAAATAAATAAATAAAAATAATAATGAAAAATGTGTGCACACTAGGTACCGATGTCCTTATTTCAATAAAAAAAGTTAATTTAGATACATAAAAAAACATTATGATGTATGGAAGTGAGCTATTTCTAAATTATATTTAATCTCACTTCAAAATTTTATAATGAAAAATTATGCAGCACAAAAATTATGAAAAACATATGCACACTATATACCAATGTTATAGGATGGTGATGGGAGGAGTAAGACGTTGTGTGACATGGGCTAGGGATTTTAGGTCATAGTCACGGCCCCTCTCCTGATTTTTCCTATCTGGAAGCAAGCGTGGGAGATAAACTTGGTGTGTGAGGTTGTGTGCTAGTGCTGGGGTTCAGTTTCGGGGGCTTTGTGGTGTGGTTGGGTTTGCAAGGGTCTGTGAGCATTTTTATTGTTTGAGATTTTCTTTCTTTTTCTACTATGGCCTTAATTGGAGGCTCGAGGTTTAAGTAGAATGTTCCATTTTGAGAGGTTTTGATGAGGAATGATCTGTCCTTGTCCATGCATGTGAGTGTTATTAATTTTTTGAACAAAACCATGAGTGGAGAGGTCTTGTCACAAAATGGTGGTCCTCAAATCCTAAAAGCTAATGGATTTTTGGGAAGGAGCCAACTGATTTTGGTGATTCAACTAGACTTGGTAGCAGAGGGTGTCAACTACATGAATAATCATGCCTTAATTTGCAAGTTTATGGGGATTCAAGTTGTAGTGTAGGAAATTGTATACCTTTACAATTTCACACTATTTTTGGGTCCCTTAATTAAGCTTCTAATTTGCCAAATTATACATCCCAATGCCTTATTTTTCCAATTTTGACAAAGGAGAAATGACATTAAATAAATGCAATCAATAATTAAATCGCCATGGAATATGTGTGTCCTAGACTTATAAGCCAGGACCCATTCGCCCATGGGTGAATGGGTCCCCTTTAAGTGCCAATACCTATTTTAAAATATGTTTTTGGCAGCATTTTAATGGGTCCCCTTTAAGGGCCAAGACCTATTTTAAAATATGTTTTTTTGTGATATTTTAATGATTCAAATTCAACTTGCAATTGTTGCCTTTTGGAATCTAATTTTTAGAAAATTAGATAAACACCTATAAATACAGTTATTTTATTATTTGAAATCTAACATGCATGATCTCGCATTAAGGAAAAATTCAAGAGAAAATATCGTTGTTAAGAGCATTCAAGAGTAGATTTATCAATAATTTGTTGCAACAATCATGATTCTAACACATGTCCAAGTTTATGTGTGTTCATGTCATCTTGTGAAGGCTAATATGCATTGTTGATCCTAAAGCATCCAAGCATTTCAAGTATCCAAATCAATCAAGCAAAGCAAGATAAAATTCCTTTAGAGAGATGTGTTTGAATTAAGTCCTCTAAGGGAAGCCATTGAAGGGTGGTGAATTGTAGCAAGCATTTTTCATTCATCATTTCCTTCCTTTTTCATTATCTTTCTATTAAGGTTTTAATTACCAAACTGGGGTTTGACAAAGATAAAACTCTATACAAACAAAAAAAAATCCTCTTAGTGTATGTGTAGATTATAGGTTGATGAAGAATTGAAGAGATCTAAGGAGAAATTTTGCATTGTTGCACAAGTTGTCATCATTGTTGTCAAGCCACAGAAACTAAGTTGTAGAATTTATTTTTGACTTTCTGACAGTGGGACCTGTGTCAAATAAAAGCCAAGATCCAGCATCAAAGGACCATCAAAAGTTATTTTGGAAGCTCTAACAAGGACCTATTCACCCAGGTGCAAACCAATCCCTTAGTATGTCTCATAAACAAATTTTGGTGAGAGGTACATGCCATTAGACCCTTCTCAGATCTACCTATAAACTGTCATTTTCATTTTTGTGCATTTTGAAATCTACATTTTAGGTATTAGGTCTTGTTCATTTAGTTTGATTACTTTAAATTATTTTCATTTGTTTCCAGATATTTCCTATTGTCCTAAGGACTGAGATCTAGGTCTGATTGGCTCACCATTAGGGTTGAAAGTCAATATTTACACCTTTTGATCTCTTTCCTAATGAAATCCCTAGGGAAAGACACCTATTGATATTCTTAAGTTCTATGCACACAAATAAAAGTTTGGGGATCCCTTTCCACACATCTCACAAGTATCTCTCCTATTTTTAGGATCATGGGATTTTTCGACCTGTTGTTCCTCTCACACACACCCTGTTGAAAATGAGGACCCCCTCTTTTCTTTTGATTTTTGGTTGCTAGATTAGGGTGTTCTTTAGGTTAGTTTTATTTTAGTTGCTTGGTTGTTTTGGTTTGAGGTCTAGGTTGCATCTTGGGTCAGAGTTTAAAGGGCTATAGAGAATTGGTTAGGATGAGTTTTTTGTAAAAACCCGCAATGTTAAGTGCATGTGAAAATCCTACAAACTATGAATTACCATAAGGTTGTGCTGACCTTTTTTTTTGCATGGATTGGAGACCCCAAATCTTTGCAAGGATTGTCTCTATCAAATTTCCATAAGTTTTATCAACCTCGTATTTTTGCATATGAGTGTTTAAAACTCTGTAATTTTTGAAGCATTAATAGTGGTAAGTTGGTCAAGTATTTAAGCCATTTTAGGCACAATTTCCACCATTTTGTGATTGCGAGGAAACGAATTTGATTACACTAGAGCTCATTCAACCCTAGGATTTTATCCCTCATAATCGTTGCATCTGATACTCTCTTCATCTTGGATTTTAGTGTGAATTACAAGTAAGTTTCCAGGGTCCACTTCATTTACTCATTTTAAGCAGTTAAAGAATTTAATAAAATTCACCCTATGTAAATTGCATTTAAGAATTACAGTTTGAAAATGGATTGTAATCATGTTGGCCTTCTATGTGTAAATGTGTGGGTGTCTAGTATATAGTGGGTTGTAGGAGATTGTTAGGCATTGGTTTTCCAATAAACATGAGCTCAAGTCATTTTCCCAAAGTGCCTTGCAATATTAAGGTTTTGAGTTTGTAATAGACGAGCCTAGGGTTTCAAATTTCCCAAAAATTAGGGCATCACAATTTTTTCATGTTTGGATCTTGTAAAGTTACAACAATCCACCTAGTCCTCACCCACATGTGGAATGTTTTTGGGTTAGATGAGTTAGGATTTAAACCATCCATGATTAATGAGAAGCTCAAAATTTTGCACCATTGATAAAATTGTGTAGAACCTCTGGAATGCATAATTTTACCTTGCGAGTTTTTAATTTATTCTCATCTTTTGTTTTTGCACCCTCAGATGCTTGCATTGGTCCATTTCACTCATTTTTCATTTTCTTTTACGAGAAATGAGTAAGTGGTGTTTCCCCACAAAAGTGAGTTAAACTTGGAAGTCCGCAAAATTTGATCTTGATGAATTGTTGGCAAAACTTTAAGTTGGTAAGAAAATTGGGCCAACTCAATTTTGGGTGATTCCACCTTGTTTTCCCACAAAGCCTGCTCCAACCCAAATTTTAATGTAATTTTTTTACATAATCATAAACATGTTGAAACTTATCCAAGACTCATCACGCTAGATTTTTCAGAAAGTAACGCTCGAGCATTTTTCTACAAATTTAGGTTTGTGAAACTTTGAGAGGAATTAGACCTTTCTTATCCTCCCTTTTGGTTTTTTGCTAAATTTTTCCCACACCCGTTTTCTCGTAAAGGTTAGCCTTGTCTATTTTTTCATAAACTTTTGTTTGTGGAGATTTGGTGCATGTGTGACTTTTTGAGTATTCTTGCTAAATTGTGGATCAAAGCAGTGAAAGTTCCACGATAAAATAAGTCAAAATTTTGTACAAAATGAGAGATGATGGTGAGAAGTCTTTTTTCGCAATACTTGATAGGTCCTCATTTTTCACAAATTTTGATAGCTCCAATTTTTTTGCAAAGATCGCTCTACTTCAAAATTTTGCAATTTGGGGGCCCTAGCTCGGTTGGCTAAGTAATTCGTTCGCGGACTCTGTGAGTTAGTCTCCCAAATGTAAAAAAAAGTTTACCGGTCTACTAGTGGAGATTCTGAAAATTTGCAATTTGATTTATTGAGTGTTAAAATGTAATTATCTTATATGGAGTTGATTGAGGATGCTTTTAAGGTTTGAAGTAGTCAATGATTATATTAATAGTGCATTCATTTCAAAGGAATTTGTTTAAGTTATCTTTGTTTGGACGAAATTGTGGACTAATGTTGGAAATAAACTATTCTTGTAATTCTATCAATTTGGCTAGGTTTAATTCAATCCTCAGGAATTTTGTGTTGCTTTCCTCAGTTTGTTCCTAAGTATCAATCTAGGAATCGTAAGCTCATGAAAGGTGTTGTGGTTGTTTGCCTAAGGGATGAGACTAGTAAATCAAGTGGGAATGAATGCAACTAACTCTCATAATGATTATCTAATCAGAAATTTGGTTTAATGATTGTATTTATGCTATATGCCAGGAATTCATAGAAGTTGTGCCAGAAGTGTGACAAGAAGTTTAGCAGAGACAGTTGCAAAGTATGAAAAAAATATAAAACAGTGACAACAACTTCTTTACTTTACTCAGAATAAACTCATTCCCATGCTTCTTTTTAACAAACCATTATTATCAGATATAACATTAATTCAAGAATGGAAATTGATTAAACCAAATTATAGAATGGAAAGGCTACAGAAATAAGACAGAAATGGAATCACACATTGTATTTATGAAATTGAAATATTATATAAACAAAAACACACATTACCACACCAACTAAATTGATAGAATCATTGAGTGATTCAAGTAGTGGGCCCTTGCTCCCTGGTTCACTTGATGATGAGATAATAAGATTGGTTTTACACCAAAACAATCATCCACACGTACATAAATATTCAAACAAAAGTAGAGCAAAATTTTGTTTATAGATTAATCACCATGCATATATGTTCAGTCTGATATATACATATATATAAACTAGGTGATACACTAAAAAGAAATAGAGTTGGGTTTGTTGTGGCCTACGACCAACAAACCAAAGTATGTAATAAAAAATAGATCATCGGCCTAAGGCCAGTAAACATAATTTTCCTTTAACAAAAACAAAAATATAACAAAAAGTAATCTAAATGAAATGTCATCAACAACCATTCTAATTTAACAACTCTTTTCTTCATTAGTCTTTTCCTTCCACGTACTCACAACAATTGAACTTGTGCTCTTAATTATCCCTATCAATTAACCATGAAACAATTAATACTTCTTAAAATAATTAGAATTATGGACAATTTTAATTCTTTTCACAACTTATTAAATATATCCATTTTCCTTCAACAAATGGTGACAAGAAGTATGAACAAGACAACATAAACAAGGGTAAAAGGGAAAATAAAGGATGAAATAGTAAGTTCGCATTTTCACCCATCAATCTCTCTGAAGAATGAAAGTGAAAATGTGCTTAAGAGTTATCAAGTTATCAATTTCCTTATTACATTATCTATCTTACAGGTTTTATGGATAAAACGATAAGAATGAAATTCAAGTTCAAGAGAGTTGATCCTCCCTCAATGATTACATTCAGTTGGCTTCTAATTAGTGACACCAATCTAGGTCACATGTACATGCAAAAATTCAAAGGCTTTTTTTGCAATAAAAGAATTGGGCTATCCAAGAAGATTAAACAAAGTGGAATAGCACAAGTTGTTGGGTTCCCTTCTTTTGTTTCGTGCCCAAAACTAATCATGGAAGCCCAAGAGCTCTACCACAAGGACTCTCGAAATATCATAGTTGTAGAAGAGAGAGTATTGACATATTTGTCTATTGATTATATTACTTACATATTCGGGATCCCATCATTTTCTAACATGACCATTGCCACCAAAGAGCAAGCCACTAAAGTGTTTGATGTGTTAAAATAATCATGCATTAGCTAATAATTAATTAATCTTTAATTAATTATTAGTCTAATTTATTCTCATGCACTTAAGCTAAACATAGGAGTGATTTACTATGTTAACTAGAGAGCTATTATTAGATCATTATGTCTCATTGTATGAGATGTTGACACTTGTCAGAATCAAATCCCTTTCTCATTCAGGGTTGCTCCTATATAACACTCAACCCTCATTGTATTATCTCTCGAGCTTTCATGCCTTTAATAGAACTCTCAACCTTTGAGGACTCTTGTTTTCCTTGAAGATTCTTGAGGTTCATCCTTGTAGCTTTTTTTTGTTGAGGAATATAGCAATTATTTATTTGCAAATCTCTTGCGTGGAAGGTGTCTTTTTTCATTGTTTGATCTTGTGGCTCATTTTTTTTCACAACTCTAACATGGTATCAAAGCCTCAATTCAGTGAAACCCTTCTCGATTAATAAGGTTTTTTCTTCAACAAGGGTTGCGGGCTTTATATCTTAATCTCCTTTGCGTTTTTTGCAAATTTTTGAGGTGGGTGAATGTTTGGTGCATCTGGGACCAAAATAGAGTTTTCTATTGGATTCAAAGCCATCGAAAAAGTCAAATTTTCCTTTTGTTTGGCCTGATTTGGATTTTTGAGGTCAGATCTGTGAGGGTTTGAAGTGCTTGCTTTTTTTGGATCTAGAGCTTAGCTATGATTTCAGAGCATTTTGGCACAAAAAGAACCTCAAGGTTTCATTCAAGAGACCAATTCGGTGAATTTTGACTATAAATTTATCCTATTTCCTTGTCGGAAGCTTTTGAGGAATTTTTTCTAGTACAAGGGCTATATGGCCCTTGTATGACCAAGTACGACGATTTTTTAATATAAAAA
Source organism: Sequoia sempervirens (assembly GCA_007258455.2). Lineage (NCBI taxonomy): Eukaryota > Viridiplantae > Streptophyta > Pinopsida > Cupressales > Cupressaceae > Sequoia > Sequoia sempervirens. Next base: position 220,411,760 of record VDFB02271358.1, read on the forward strand.
ATAAATTAAAAAAATAGTTTTTTAAAAAATAGTTTTTAAAAAAAGCTTTTTATAAAAAAATAAAAAAAATAAAACGCTGCAGGTTTATTAGACATGTGCAATGCACCAAGGATGGTACCCTGCACAGGGTACTTGCGATCCCTGCCAAACCTATTGTTTGGCACTTTCAGTCGCCGGTGGCGGAGTTTTTAGCTGCTTGGTGGCAATTTCACAGTTTCCTAGTGCCACCAAAAGAAATTCCTAGCCACTTCCAATTTTCTTGGCAACCTCTTTTTTTCGGCAGCTTTGGTGAATATTCCAACCATCAAAGAAATATTTCATTCATTGACTTTTGCACAGGGGGGCCAGATTTTTTTTCTGGAAACCTCCTTTTGTCGACAGCTTTGGCAAATATTTTGGCCATCGAAGGAATATTCCATTTGTCGACTTTTGCACAAGGGGGTCATATTTTTTTTCAACAATAGGGAATATTCCTATGAATATTTCGCTAACATCAACATGACATCATGTTGACATCAGTGGTACGAATAGTTGTCTACCCCTTTGAACCCTCTTTATGTCCCAAAAGAGGTTTTTCCTTTTGGCCATAACTTGGGAGTACGATATCAAATTTTGGCGAACGAGATATTGTTGGAAAGTTGGTTCCGTCAACTTTCTAGTGGTGTAAGTCTCATCACCTATTTTTGCTATTGTGCATTCTACAACCTATTGAAGTCATATGTGCTATTTTCAACCCCGGGCTTGTAAATTTTGACATGTTTTTTCATTTTTGGCGATTCCAACGACGTTGGGATGGTCTTTCAAAGCTCTTCACATCCATCCATGCACTTTTTCTAAATTTCCCTTGCGGTACATTTTATTTAGTTTTTTGTGTTTTCACACTCTAGTGAATTACTTGGACGTCTTAGCTCCTGGAAACTTATTGTTTACATGGGATGATTCTTTTTGGTTGTTCTACATGTATTTCTAGTATTTTTTCCTATTTAGGCATTGTAGACATCTTTTTCATGCACATTCTCTTTTGTAGATGCATTAAGATAAAGTGTTATTTTGGTGTATACTTTTTGGGGATTTTGCACATCCTGTTGTTCCTTTTGTACTCACACTATGATATAAAGTGTAATGGGAGGGTTGATGTTTTCCTTTGGTTTTCCATCACACTTTTTTCAAGTGAGTGTCCCTTCCACAACAATAGTGAATCTTAGTGATTCTTGCCTCATGTGTGTGTGTCTTAGTTTGCACACGCTTTATTTGCAGCTTGTTTTTCCTACATGCACTTGTTGGTTTCACATAGTTTTAGAGTACCTTTCTTGGCTCTCCCTTGTTAGCATTATGGGGGGGTTTCTATTGTTGATGCTAATGCTTCCTTGGTTTCACGTTGGAGCATAATCTATGTATCTAGTTCTTGTTCCTATGTACTTTTGGATGCAATGTACATCAGCGGTTGGTTACCTTGCATTTCGAAGATGGAGCATTGACCATATGGACACTCTTGCATTCCTTTTTTTTTGGAGGCAACCTTCCATTTTCATTTGATCAAAGACAATTGGTTCCTATATTTTCAACTTGCATCTTGGGTGATCCCACAATATTGGTTTACAATTTTTGGCCAAACTGGACACTAAACTGAATTTTTTAAACTAAATCTTCACTTTCGGGCACCTATAGTGGCTAAACCGTGAAGAATTTGAAGATGATGCAAACTAGTGATTTGTGAAATTTTGTCTGTAGATTCTAAATAATTTTAATTTTTTTTTTTTGAATAAGATTACATTTCTTTTTCCATCTGTTGGTGTAATTAATATTTAATTATACTTTAACATAAGTTTACTTAGGCATATTTTATTTCCTAGGTTAATTCTTATCCTTATCTTATTGAGCTGTCTTTTTGCTCAAGATAAGATTAGGGTCTTTTTTCTTGCTTTATTGCATCATTTCCTTTTTGAAGGCTTTTGTATTATTTGTAAAACAATTACATTCAATAATCAATTATGTTAGTTTTAGCTTGCTCAAGTTTGCTCTGAGGGTTTACATATTTTGTTCTGAATATCTGTTGCATGTGATAGGTGATTTCTTACAAGTGATTCTTGGGGACTGTGAAGTTGGTTTTTCAACTTCTACATGGTATTAGAGCTCCAGACATGTTGCTGCATGTTCATAATATGAAGATATTCTCTCACAGTGTCTTTTTCTGTGCAAGGGTTTGAAGCCAGGTTGATTTTTTGTGGATCTGGGGGTACGCAATTTTTCTGTGCATTTTTAGGCCAAATGGACATCGCCATTGTGATCAGAGCATCCAAAAACCCTAGAAACGCCTTTCGTTTCATCAATTTAGGCAAAAGTTGAAAAAAAGGCAAAAAAATTAGCCATGAGGCCATACGACCCCAAGGCACAATTTTCGAGGCTGATTTTTTAAAAAAAAAACACAAAAATCAAAGTTTTTCTATTGAAAAATCTACGCGGCCAATTTAAATCAACACCGCCGCCCTCCCGCCACCAAGCGGCCACCAGCCTCGCCACTTGTCTGCACCGCCACTTCGCTCCGCCTTAGCCCTCAAGGGCTGTGAGCTCCAATCTGTGGTCACCTTACGGACCAGGAGCTAGCGCTCACCAGCCCCCGTGGGCCCATTCACCAGTCGGTGGTCTTATTGTGACCGGGAGCCAACCCCTGGCCCCTCTTTTGCGCCCAGGCGATCACATTTGTGACCAAGCGCTTTATTCTTCAGCCCCAGCATTTTTTTAAAAAACCCCTGCAGCGCCTGGTCACATGAGCGACTGAGGGCCGAGTGAAAGAGGGCTTAGTTTTTGCCCCTGATTAGCGTTAAAAGTGCCTTTTATAGGCCTTTTTTCGTTTTCTCATAACTTTTGCAAACAGAGGCCTTTTTTCAAAAATGAGATATCTTCATAAAACTGGTTCAACGCTCTTTCTAGTGGTGGTGGTTTGATTTTTTTTATTTTTCTGTTTTGGTGCCTTTTTTCCCTGTCAAAGCCAGAAGTTGTTGTTTTCACTCCGATAGGCGTAACTTTTGCGTCTTGGCTCTATTTTTCGAAAACAAATAGGCGTTGGAAAGCTGGTTTTGTCCTCTTCTCAGATCTCAGACCTGATTTTTGAAAAAATTTCTTCAGGTATCTAATTTTTTATTAGAACTCAGCCTTTGTTTTGTGAGTTATTTTCTTGGGAAACGTGCAATCAGGAGTTTTTTTGAGATCAAAGAGGAATCTTTTTTTTTTATTTGAGAGTATATATTGTTGTTTTCTACCATGGATTTACATAATATTGCACCCCTTACTCCATTCAACTATTTTGGTTGGAAAAAACAAATGGAGATTCATTTGAAACATAAAGGGTTGTATAGGGTAACCATGGGTACAAAAATTGAACCTACATGTGCTATTGAAAAGAGAAAGTGGTTTAATAGATGTGATGAAGCTTATGGTAAATTATGTTTGTCTCTTTCTTCTGACCTCCTTTTTCACATTAAGTCTTGCACTACACCCAATGAGATTTGGACCACTTTAGAGTCTTTGTTTGGGAAGCAGGATACTATGAGAGGGTTTTAGTTAGAGAATGAGCTTATTGGCTTAAATCCTAGGGATTTTGACAACATCCAGGAGTTTTTCACCAAAATAAAGTCTCTTAGATTGTAGTTGTCATAGTGTGGTGTTCAGAAGGAAGACTCTCAGTTGGTATTGTCCATTCTTTCTAAGCTTGGACTAGATTATTCAGTTTTTGTATCTACCTTTTATGCCACTATGGATGCACTTGGTATGAGATTCACTATGCCATATCTTGATGAATTTGCTTCATCTTTCACTTGAGAGCAAGCTAAGTTAGCTAGCATGGGCATAGTGAAACCTTCTTCCTCATCACAGGCACTTATTGCATCACAGGAGCCCAGAGATCAGAAGGCTTCTACAGGCAAAGGCAAGAAACAAAAACAAAAGGATTCCAAACCTCATGAACAGAAAAAGAAGTCCTCAGATTCATCCTCCTCTTCTAAGGGGAAATCATTTAGGAAGGAGAAGACTACATGTGCATATTGCAAGAGGGAAGGACATGCAAAACACAATTGTTACAAGAAGGGCATTGATGAGCTAAAGCATCTTCTTTAGAAACATCAGATTGATTTTCCTTCTAGGATGTCTGCATCATCTTCTTCTCCTCATTCTTCTTCTTCAAAGCAGCATAACACAAACATAGTTGGTTTACATACTTCATCAGATATGAAGGGACATGCTCTTTGTGCTTCTTCAGGTATTGGATCAGGGAGATGGCTTCTAGATTTAGGAGCATCTCATCATATGGCTTCTTCACAGTCTATGTTCACTTCCTTTGAGCCTTGCACTATGTCTCCCATTTTGATGGGAAACAACACTTACATGAGTGTTATAGGGAAGGGGTCTATTAGTTTTGGGGACCACTCCTTTCAAGATGTCTTGTGTGTCCCTCACTTGAAAAACAACCTTCTTTCCATTTGTCAGATCACACGTGGAGGCACTGGGAGATCTGCGGAGTTCACACCTAATTCGGTTATCATCAGAGACTTGGAGAGTAGAGCAGCTATTGCTACTGGGATAGTGGATCACTCCTCTCGGTTGTATTCCTTCACATATTTTGCTACTGATGGTGTTTTTGTTCCTACAACTGTTCCTCACACTTCTAGTGTGCATAATCATTCAGAGGAGAGATTTGGCTTCTTGAACATTGGCATTCTCACTTCAGATCCTGTTCTCGAGCCTTCCATTCCATCTCCTCCCCCTCCTATTGCTATTGTTGTGGCTATCGATGTGGCTTCTTCTATTTCAGTGCAGCAGGATCCAATTGATCATCCATCTCTAGAGGTTTCTATTGCGTATTCACCTACTTTGACTTCTTCATTGGTTGAGGTCACACGTGCTTCTGTGGAGACATTTTGGGCTACACCTACTTCACCTTCAGATATTTCTTTCATTCGGCCTCTTCCCTCTCACTTCTTTTAGGAGATGCGGTTTCTTCAGTTCTTTTGGAGCTACTTCATTCTAGGGAGGATTTGTGGTCTCTTTCTTCCTCTCTTGTGGGGGGGTTATTTCATGTATCTTTGTGATGGATGGTGTCCTTGGGGGCTCTTATGGAGTCCTCCATCTTTCATCACTTAGTTAGTTTGCATTCTATTTTGGGGAGGAGTTTTGTTCCCATGTGGTTTTCTCCTTTACCCCGTTTGATTTAGTTTGCATTGCATTTGTAAATGAATACCTGATCAGGCCTTGTTGTCGGGACTCATCTCTTGCATAATAATTTGCTTCTCCCTAAGTTGCACTTATGGGGGGTGTTGGTGTAATTAATATTTAATTACACTTTAGCATAAGTTTACTTAGGCATATTTTATTTCCTAGGTTAATTCTTATCCTTATCTTATTGAGTTGTCTTTTTGCTCAAGATAAGATTATGGTTGTTTTTTCTTGCTTTATTGCATCATTGCCTTTTTGAAGGCTTTTGTATTATTTGTAAAACAATTACATTCAATAATCAATTATGTTGGTTTTAGCTTGCACAAGTTTGCTCTGAGGGTTTACAAATGTTGTTCTGAATATCTGTTGCATGTGATAGGTGATTACTTGCAGGTGATTCTTGGGGACTGTGAAGTTGGTTTTTCAACTTCTACACCATCTCCTTCAAAAACTAGTTTTTATCAGTAAACACCATTTTTAAGGAGTGATGCTCACTGTATACAACATAACTTTTTTTCTATGAAAGATAAAATTATAATTTTTTTGAATTTAGATTTGTAACTATGATATCTAACAAGTTCATTTGGTTTCATAGTGTTTTATTGAATATTTTTTCCTTAATCAAGTTTTGAAGTCAAACCAATTACAATTCAGACATAGGTGGACCGTATACAACATAAAAAAAATTATGTATCGAAATTCAATTTTTTTTTACTAGATCAAGGACATCAATACCTAACCCAAACATATTTTTTAGAATTTTAATTTGATAATTTACTATTTTTCCACATGTACAAAACAGAGAGCTTGATTTTTGGTGAAAATCCTATGTTTAATCAAACTAAAAACAAATACATAATAAAACCAAAACATATTAAAATTATATTCGATGGATAGCTCGTTCTGAGGACTACCATCATTCAGTTGGTTTTGTGAAGTATCCTCCATTTTCATCCTCAAATCAAGCTTCAAAGGGAATTTTTTTGCATAAATTTGGTGCTAGAGGGGGAGAAGGGGGAAAAAGGGGGGTTCTCTCAAACCCACCTTCGAGCGAACCCCCCTTGACCTTTTGAACGAAGGGGGGTTCGCTCGAATGGGGGTTCGAGCGAACCCCCCTTTTTACAAAACTTTCTTTTGTTTTCAATTTGGGTAACATGCAAAATGTGGGACCCATCATGTAAGAGGGTTCACTCAAACCCTCAATTCGTTTGAACCCCCCAAAACCCAAAATTTTCTTCATGGGGGTGTGTTTTGCAATTTTCCTTCCTCGATGGAATTGTAAACCAGTTTTGTGGGACCACCCTCTTTCATGTTGATTAGTGTCATTAGGGTCACTCATACAAATTCATGTACCATTTGTATCTTTGAGTTTATATCTCTCTTGATCATTATTCTTTAGACTATATGGTACCTGTATTTTTGACTTGCATCTTGCATGTTGAGTAGTGGCGTTAGGGTCACTCATGAAAATTCATGTACCATTTGCATCTTTTACTTCCAGTGTTTTCCTTTGTTTATCATATGATTCAAGTAGCATTGTTGGGGGCACTCATGCAGATTATTGTCTTCTTGATCTTGACATTTGTATCTTTGAGTTTTAGATGTTTTTCCTTTGTTTACCATCTAATTCAAGTAGTGTCGTTGGGGAAACTCATGCATATTCTTGTTATCTTGATCTTGATCATCATTTTTTAGAGGAGGTTCTTCATTTCAGCACCATATCATTCATCTTTTTATAGTTGTCTACAACTTCTTCCTGCTTCAATGACGTTCTACATGTTCCTTTATTTTTTGGGACATTTTTTGGTTAGAGGATTCTTAGACCTTCACCTTGATTTGGAGGATTTTTCAGTCCTTCATTCACCTTTCTCTCTTTTGGAGAGAATTTTTTCCCATAAATTCTCCAGTTTTGAGAGATCTTTTGTTTGTACATGGGTACCTCACCAGGCCTTGTTTTGTTGAGACTCATCATGCATTCTCTTTTTAGGGTTTTAGCTACTCCCTAATTTTACATTAAGGGGGGGTGTTAGAGTAATCATGCATTAACTAATAATTAATTAATATTTAATTAATTATTAGTCTAATTTATTCTCATGCACTTAAACTAAACGTAGGAGTGATTTACTATGTTAACTAGAGAGCTATTATTAGATCATTTTGTCTCATTGCATGAGATGTTGACACTTCTCATGATCTAATCCCTTTCTCATTTAGGGTTGCTCCTATATAGTACTCAACCCTCATTATATTATCTCTCAAGCTTTCATGCCTTTGATAGAACTCTCAACCTTTGAGGACTCTTGTTTTCCTTGAAGATTCTTGAGGTTCATCCTTGTAGCTTTTTCTTGTTGAGGAATATAACTATTCTTTTTTTTACAGATCTCTTGCATGGAAGGTGTCTTTGTTCATTGTTTGATCTTGTGGCTCATGTTTTTCATAACCTAACACAATGAAAATCCCAAAGCTTGCATGAAAGTTGTTAGTGACATGTGGATGGGACATCCAAAGGCTCCTATGAATAAGTTTCCCAAAAATTTATACAAGAGTGACTTAGTGGATGAGGCCAATGGTTTGGTCACTTTATTGAGAAAAGTGATAGGAATTGGATCAACTTCAACATTTGAGAATTCAATGTTCTACTTCGTGGAAGAGATATTGAGGGGCCCCACTAAGATCTCACGGGCACAGATGATAAATGGCGATCTGAATCACCAATTCTCCATAGTCAAAAAGTTTGCAATATTTAATATGACTTCTTATATTATATACCTCTTTGCAACCAACTTTAAATATTGAGGGTTGACTTGTTTGGGTCCTATTGGTACTAGTCTGAACCAACACAAATTATATGACTATTACCCTCGACTCCAAGCATAAAATCCCAAGAACCATTACAAGAGGGTGAATGATGAATTCATCATGTTTATAGTCAGAACCCTGCAAGGATATTTGAATAAAAGACTCTCCTCCTCCACCATGGAAATTTTAAAAAGATTTGGTTATTAGTTCATCCAATTACCAAATCTCACATACTTCAGAATGGAGGGATTATTTGAGGCCCCCTATAGACTACCAAAGTACCCTAATGATGAAATCATCATGTTGGAGATGACTAGAAAATTGTGTGCTTCCCACTAATTGTTGAAAAGTAAGCATCAAGTAGGAGTTCCTTATCATCCATCCTTTGGGAGAGGTTTATATGCATGCCCCTCAACCCCATTGGTTGAATATTCAAATGTGAAATTATAGAATTTTGAGTTTAATTTCCATAGTCAGAGGGATAATTTTGATCCTTTTGATAAGATGAAGGAGCGGGTTGGGAAGCAATATGGCCACCAAATGCATATTGAGGATTTATGGGAAAATTGTAGGGATGATGAGTTCAAGAAAATATCTCACTCTATGTTGACAGTGGACTATATTAGGACACTTCACCTATTTATGATTCTCGATCAAGTATAGGAAGATGGATAAGTTTTGGCTGAAAATGAGTATAATGAATTGGCTAATCAGCCTATCCCACTTCCAAGTTGGACTAGGGAAGAGGTGATTGACCTTGATGTTATCAATATTAAAGGAGGACAAAGAAGTGGTTGGAAGTCCAATCCTTTGCTCTCTTGGCACAAGGATTGGAGCTAATTTATGAGAAAGTAGAAGGAGAGGAAGCCTCATCTAGTGAAGAAAAAATAGAGGAGAAAATCGGTCCCAGTGAGGATTCTACAAAACAAGAGATGGGAACTCCTTCTACAGTAAAAAGAAAGGCCAAAAAGATGAAAGAAGAGAGGTAGTATATAACTAAACAAATAGTGTATATGAGAATGGTTGGCACAAATTCAAGCAAGGCTCAACCCAAGTGAACCAAAAGAGTCAATACAGTGACCTTGGAACCCATGGAAGAGGAAAGGGGAGACTATTCTCCTTCACTCCCTCCATCTTTCATCTCCATCATCTCCACATCTTCCACAACATAAATTATCCCTCCTTTCACTTTCATCCTCCTCCACTTGATATTTCAGTAGATATCACCACATCCATTCCTACTCCTTCCACTTCCCGCATCTCTATTGACTCATCTCCATCACCCACCTCTCTCTCCTACATTTATTCCTATATCCTAGTTTACTATGTCCACTATTACCTCCACTATCCCTTCTACATTAGCTCCTCCTACCTCACTCGACCTTCCCAAAATTTTCATCTCCCATCTTTCGAACTTGTCAAAGGAGGTAGTTGCTACTATGCTTTCCTAGGTTAACAAATCCTTGTTGAACCAATTAGCACAAACCACTCTAGCTTCTTCTTCACAAGAAGAAATGGAGCCTCCCATTATGGAAAGTGTATACAATATTTTGAGGAAATGCAACACCAAGAAAGAGAGGACATGTCTAGATTAGCTATAGTGGAAGATTCCTCACTTCCAACATTGCAAGAAGAGAAGCTCTCATAAGAAATTCTCGAGCTAGAGTCTGAGTAGCTTGTAGACCAAGGAGAGGGGAAGTTTATAGAGCAGCTGAAAACAAAAAGGCCAATATTTGAAAATCATTAGCTGAGTTTAGAGGAAATATTAAGCAGGATTGAAATGCCTAAGGAGAAAATGAAGGCCAAAATAAGGTCTCATATGATTAGAGATGCCTCATGCTCTTGAATTTTGCATGTAGCCACTCCCTCTATAGATAAAGATAATAGATCCATTTTTCCAAAGGAGTTTAATGTGTCAACCATCAATATTGGTCCCACCAATAGAGGGAGGGAGATCGATGAATTTCAGGGCTCAATATCAAACATTTTGAAGTGAATGAACAAGGATGAAGAAAAAAAGGTGAAAGTAAAGTCACAAATAGTAGAGTTGACTGCTTTTATCCAACACTTGGTGACATTGATCCAAAGCACTTTGTGGAAGGATGTAACTCCTATTGTGTTGTCCAAGGATGAGGTAGATAAGATGAAGCAAATGAAATCTTGGCTCAATCTATATAGAGTTGGATAAAACATATTTTTTACATTTGTAATGAGGTAATTGGTACTGCCATTCAAGTGCACAACAACTTCCTTATTTTAAGGAAGAGGTGGATAATTAATTGAAGATTGTGCCAATAATAAGAATTATCATAATATGGAATTTCCGAGGGTTGAGGCCATGAAGAAGCTTTCCAATGATGTCATAACAAGGGAAGGGATTTTTAAAAAGAAACTAGTAAAGGAGCCTCATTACTGGTTGCACACACTTAGGTTTTGTAGAGAAATCGTGATACAAGTTGAGCTTGAGGTGAAAGATATTAATGATCAAATTAGTGAAGTTTTGGTGGCTTGTAGATAGTTTTTGTAAGAGCTTACGAAGACACAGGTGGATGATTCTAAGGGGATAACTGAAGAGACTTTGAAGCAACAATGGAAGTTGCTAATTCACAAGGATCCCATGGATGAGCTATCTATGAATTTTATGAATGATATTGCCCAGTTTTTGTTAAATTCTCAAGGTTTGATCAACTAGAATCCTCCTTAGATGGCTTTGCATCATCATCTGATTGATAAGTATGATGTGCTATGCTAGAAATTTCATGTTGCTCCAAGTCCTCCTAACAAAGAAGTCACTTCAAGCTTGACCATTTTTGTCAATTTTTACATGAAAGAAAAGTTAGAGGGTAGAAGTGATATTGATCATAGATTTCTATAGAAGGATTCCAATTGGAGAATTTTTTTAGAATTTTATGCCCCATATTTTTTTTCTTATAAAATGTATTTAATGCCAAAAGATATATTATAATGTATTTTACATATCTCGAAGTACATTTGTAACAAAATTCAATTAGAGATGGATGATTAATATGTTGTAAATATTTAATGTACTCCAAATATTAAATGCAAATGTAATCTTGGCCTTTGGTGTTGAGATGATCTCCACCATTGATTATGTCTCAAGTCTTGTCAACCTTGTCTATAAAAGGTTGTTTTCTCTCAATTGTAAAGGGTTGTTGAACAAGGATTGTTGTAACCAAATATTTTGAGATCAATACAAGAAAGGCATTGAAATTTTTTGTTCTACTTGTGGTTGCTCATGTTTGCATGACTCCTTTTTTTAATATTAGATAGATTTTAGTTATGATAATGGTGAAGTGTGAAGATATTTGATATATCTTTGGTTCATACCATTTATGATTTGTTGATTGTAAGTTACTTTGTATGGTTATTCTAAGCCTTATTTTGATATTAAGTTCAATTGTGGATGTTTATTTAAATTATGCCAAAATTGGGTATTCATATAAATGTTCACGATTTAAAAATATTTTGATTTCCTTTGAAGATTATATTGTTCTTATGAAATTGTGAGATAACCTCTGATTAAGCAAGAATTAGTTTTGTGAGGGATCAGTCTATCTACAACAACAACCATTATTGTCATTATTATTAGGGTTTATTTACTTAACCCCTTCTCTCCCTATCTTTTGCATTTTATTTAAAACTGAGTTAGTTTAGGAAGAAAAGCTTCACCTAGATTGCCACATTAGATGTTAAATATTTCTTTTAGATTTTAGATCTAGAAAATTACTTAGGGTTTCTTAACAGTTTCAAATATTTGAAAACCTTATTATTCAAGTTCCAATTAAGTAATTATAAGGTCCCTTATAAAAAAACAAAACTTTAAACCACTAAGTCATTTTTTTCAAAGTCAAGACCTGACTATCAAAGCCTTGGGGTTATCACTCTGAAATTAGAGGTTAGATTTCCTTTCAAGAGAGACATAATACTTCATGTTTTTTCTATGCTTTGATGTGCAAAAATACTCATCAACATGACCTAGAACCTTGAGGCTGAGATGGAGGTGATGTTGGCAGCTAATATATACTTCATGGTGGTTTTTAATTGTGTGGATGATCCAAATAAGGCCTTTGAGGGGGGGCTAATTTTACAACCAAATTGGCTTGTTTATCAAGCCATGACATGCTAACTTTAATATTGCAAAGGAAATTTTGACAAGATTTCTTGTCTAGGTGAGGCTCCCCTAGTTCCCATTAGAGTTTTAGAGGAATAATATTATGCATATGATTGCTTTGTTGCTAGGAAAGTTGATGGGTCCGTCATAACAAATATTGGATAAAAGATAATTTATTATGCTCATATCTATATTGAAATTGATTTAAATAAACCCTTTCTAGATTTTTTGGAAATTTATCTTAGATCTACATCATGGATTCAAAAATTTGATTACAAAGATTTTCCATTTCGATTCTAGTTATGTCATGAATACATGCACTTGTAGAGGAAGTGTCCTAGGATTAACCTTATAAGAAATCCATCTAATGTGCCTCCTCATCAATCTTCTAATAAGGACAAATAGAGAGATCCTATTTTGGTGGAGGAAGTAGATAAGAATGGTTTTATTCTAGTAAAGTCTCACAACAAGGGTAGAGGGTAGAAAAGAACCCTCAAAGATAGACATGATGGATTTTTTAACCATTTTGATGTGTTTGATGATTTTGACCAACAAGAGGTGAATCTAAATGGGTTGCATTTTGGAGTAGGAAATTTGGGAGAGCATCGGGAGGTAACTAGGGATGGTGATAATCAAGATATCCAGTAGGGGGTTTCTCGCTACATAGATGTATACAAATCTAGATCATGTGATTTCTTGTGTTATGAAGACAATTGAAAATAATGAGAGGGTTGTTGGATTGGCCTTATTTGTTCTTGCTCCTCTATTGCAGAAGGGGGATTTGGATGCAAGGAAAGTAAGTAGAGCCTCACCCACTCTAGGGTTGCAACAAAAGAACCTCAAGAAGGGAGCCCTAAAGAAACCTCCCAAGGTGAGGTAGAAAAAGATCAAGATAAAATCAAATTAATAGGGAGACTTTAGTGGAATTAGGGTCAGTTAAAACCATTGATTCACACTTCTCAAATCCTTAGAGATGATTTTCCTTTCTTGAAGTGTAAGGGGCTTGAACAATGTCCCTAAACAAAAATTTGTTCGAGATTTGATTAAATCTCATTTGTCGAATATTATCTTTATTCAGGAGACAAAGTTGTCAATAAAAAGTATGTACAACATGGCTCCCAGATTATGGTAGAGAAGTCATTGTTAGTGTATTGGTGCTTAGGGAAATGAAGGGGGTGTAGCTTGCTTATGGAACCCACTGAACATTACTCCTATTTGGTGGCTCTCTAGCAGATTTTTGATCTCAATGGTTGCCTCTAATTTTGAGTCCAAAGATTATCTTCTTCTCCAATGTTTATGCCTCAAATATTTTCTTGGTGAAACCCAACTCTATTCATATATTTGGTCCTTTACTCCCTTATATCTTTGGATCTTGGTTGGGGACTTTAATGTCATTACCAATTTGGATTTAAAGAGGAGGGAGTGGAAAGGTTGGATCCATCTTCAATGCTACTCAAAGATAATATTTTCTCTATGAATTTAGTGGACATAAAGACTAGTAATGGTTTGTATACCTAAAGTAACAAGAGATTTGGAAAGGACTCTATCTTGAAGAGATTGGAAACTTTTTTGGTGTCTAGATTTTGGCTTGGAAAAAATTGGGCTTCCAACTTTGAGATTTTGGAGTGGAGGGATTTTGATCACTAACTTATTAAATTCTCAGCTAACTTGGTGAGGCCCACAAAGAATTCACCTTTTAAGTTTCAACTTATGTGGTTGTGAGATCCTTTGTTATAGGATCTTATGGTAGATTAGTGGAGTAGAGGTAGGCTAGCCTATGGCATAACTATGCATATATTTTTCAAAAGATTATAACTTTTGAGGTATCAACTCAAGAAGTGGAATAGGTAGTGTTTTGGTAATATCTTTCTAGCTCCAAGTCAACTCCTCAGTCTTGTTTGGATGCTATCACTTGGTATATTAGGGACCATGGTCTTATATGGGGATACCTTAGGGAAGAATCTATTGCCTTGAAGGATCTTGAAGAATGGGAAGTGTGTGAGTAGATTTATTGGAAACAAAATGCTCAGATTGTGTGGCTTTAGGAGGGTGATAGAAACACATACTTCTTATTTAAAATTTTCAAGGCTTGAAGGCATGAGAACATGATCTCTTCTCTTGTGTCCTCCCTGGGAGACTAGTTAACTTCCTTTCATGATATCTTGAGAGAGGATTCTCAATATTACTCTACTTTGTTTACAAAAGATTTGCCCCTTGTGGTATATGAAGAAAATCTTATTTTGGAGTGTCTCCCATCACTAGTGTCTATGGAAATGAAAGAGATGCTTATTAACCCCATTTCTCTAGTTGAATTGAAGGAAATTGTGTTTCAGATAAAAAAGGGAAAGACCTTGGACTTAATGGATTCTTGGTAGAATTATTTCAAGAATTCTCTAGGAGATTACAAAATCTGACTTATTGGAGGTAGTGCAAGAATCACAAAGGAGAAAACAAATGTTGAGAGCAATGAACTCTACATTTATGTTCTTATACCCAAAAGAGAAGGGGATAAGTCACTAAAATTGTTTAGGCTCATAACTCTCTACAGTGTGGTTTATAATATTATCTCTAAGTTGATTACAAAAAGGCTTAATCAATTAACAAACTCATTTTTGAAGAGTAGGGTGGATTTGTGGCAGGCATAAATTTTTTGGATGGGGTGGTCATTTTTTTTAGATTATTCATTCCATAGAGAATTCAAAGGAGGAGGCTATGTTTATCAAATTAGACATGGCCAAAGCTTATTATTGGGTCAAATGGTTGTTCCTTCAAAAAGTGATCCTAACATTTGGATTTGGAGTTGAGTAGGTTAACTAGGTGATAGATTTGTTACATCAACTTCTTACTCTATACTTATCAATAATGAAACTTCAACATTGTCTGGTGCCTCTCATGGTCTTCAACAAGGAGACCCTCTATCACCCTATTTATTTATCATATTAGTTGAGGGTCTAGAAAGAATCATTAAGTCTCATGTGATTCAAGGTTACATTCAAGGTTGGCGTTGGGGAAATTACTTGTCATCTTAGTCTCATTTGTATTTTGTTGACTACACCACTTTTATGGGAGTTTCCAAAATAAAAGAAGAAACTAACATTAGATGGACATTGGATATCTATCTTATAGCCTTAAGACAACAAATCAATGAAGAAAAATCCTCCATTTATTTCCTCAACACCCCTCCCCTTATTTAACATTTAATTGCTCTGATTATTAGATTTCAAATTGGATCTCTCCCTTTAGTGTACCTTGGTATCCCCCTCTTTATTAGAGGCCTTTCCAAGGGGACTTAGAATTTTTTTTTGGATAAGTTTCATGAGAGAGTCAACCATTAGATCCACATGTGGATTTCCTTTGCTAGGAGAGTGTTGCTATTGAGATATGTGGTCCAATCTTTTCCCATTTATGGGTGCTTGGTCTAGGTTGCTCCTATAAGTTTCATTAAGGATTTAGATGCTCTCTCAAGGAAATTCTTATGGGTTGGTAATTTTGCTTCATTGAAGTGGAGTTTGGTAAAGCAGAAGACTATTTGTAGATTGATGCAAAAGGGTGGTCTTGGATTGTGATAGGCTAGCCTCATCAGTCAAGCCTTGGCAACTAAGATTTATTAACAACAGTGCAATAATTAGGATCAATCTTCGGCCATGATCCTCACCTCCAAGTATTTGAAGAGGGTGGCGAGTGAAGATGTTCCTAGGATATTCCTGTTGGGTAAGAGCTCTATGATATGGGAAAATCTTAAAAAGTGTATCAATTCAATTAAGCAGGGCTTGTTCTAGATTTGTAATAAGGATTTTAAAGCTCTTTTTTGGTATGACTCTTAGGATGGATTTCCCCCAATAATGTCTATGTATCCATATTTATAGGCCCTTTTCTATAGTTTCATTGAGTCTGGGTGGTCTTAGGTTGAGGACTTCAAATTTTCCCAATGCTTGGGGCAAGTGGAGATGTTTAAGTGGAAGGACCCTTTGGAATGGTCATCGAGGGACTCTGATGAAGAGTTAACAATGATTTGGTAGGAAAAGCTTGTAGTTACTTGAGGTGAAGAGATACCTTGGCATGAAGCCCAGATCTTATGGGGGTGTATTTATCAGACTCTAGATATCATAAGTTGAATCTTCAAAAATATGGGGGGATTGAAGTCACATGGTGGAAGAATGTATGGAATAAGTTTGTTTGGCATAAATAAAAAATATTGTGGTTGGTAGCTTGGGATATGTGTCTCACCAAGGATAACCTTCAAAAGAGAGGATTTCAAGGGCCATTTATTTGTGTCCTATGTGACAATAGTGAGGAATGTTCTTCTCATTTGAGTTTTTTAAGTGTCTATTTTCTAGAGACAACTAGCACTTATGGTAGGGAGTTTAGAAGTTGGCCCATGTTCATGCTTCCTCTCTTGTTGAATTTTGAAGGAGTTTGGAGAGGCCTTTGACTAAGGCTTTCTTTCTTTAGGTGGCATGGAGCATTGAGCCCTAATTCATTCTTTCGTAGATATGACTAGAAAGGAATCAGAAAATCTTTTAGGGAAGGAAGTTGGTGGCTTGACAATTTTGGTAGAGAATTATTGGCATGATTCAAGATATTGTGAATGCTAAATGTGATGTGTCTATCCCATTGGAGTCTAGAGAGGTAGAGGTGATTAAGGGGTTGAGTTTATTTGGTAATGGTTTGGGGCCTTCATTAGCAAGGGGGAGTCATCATTCCAAAATGAAAACAAAGAGAAAGGCATATGGTCTTTGCCTCCTTTTGGTGTTTTAAAGGTTAATACTGATGATTCCTCTAGGGGAAATCTTGAGCATGTTGGAGTTGGAGGAGTTGGGAGGGACAACACTGGTACTGTGCTTTTCCTCATTTCTATCTATAAGCAACAACACACTAACAATCTTATGGAAGGAATTTCTATCCTTATAGCTCTTAAAAGGGCTTGTGCTCTAGGTTGGTACAAGATTATTTATGAGTTTGATTCTCATATTTTGATTAATATGTTGAAAGAGTAGAAATTGGAAGGAGTCAATTGGAAGTTGGCTTCGATGGTTTGATAGATTCTTCGTTTGAGTACCTCACTAGATTTTTCTTCCTTTGTTCATATCTTGTAGGAGTGGAACAATGTGGTTGATTGCTTAGCTAAATGGACTTTTGAGAAGATGGGAGATTGGAGGGTGGATGATTGGGAGCAATTGTCCCAGGATCATTCCCAAACTTTAGATAGGTTGATTCTTGAGGATATAGCTAGTTGATGGGTTGCAACAATGGTTGGGTTTTGTGTGGGTTTGGCTCTCCCCATGGACATGGTTCATGAGGATTTATTTGTTGGACTTCTTGACCCTTGTTGATATTTTTATGGCATGTATGCTAATTTCTTGATGATTTAATAAATTTTTGCCCCTTTTCTCAAAAAAAGATACTAGTGTTACAAATCTATGTTTAAAAATTTGTAATTTTATCCTTTCTTAAAAAAAAATGTTTTACAGAAGTAATGCCACTTTTTTTAAAAAAATTAACTATAAAAAATAAGTTATTAAAAGTTACATAAAAATATCATAAATCATTTCTAATCTTTTTTTTTAAAATACATTTATAATCTACACACAAAATCTAAAAATCACTAGTTCATATCATATTCATAATTTTAATAATTTAATTACTATAGGTGTTCAAAATTGGAAATTTGGTTAAAAATGTTGATTTCAATGTCTTGCTTTGGCCAAAAAGTGGGACACACTATTGTGGGAACACCCAATATATTTCTTATTATATTCTTCTATTGCGCAATTTGTTTCATTACACTACTACATAGGTAATTTTTGGTCTAGTACTGAACAAATAAATAAATATTCCACCAGCAACACTCTCATAAAAGGTGTAGACCATGTCATCACAACCAATATCAAAGAACACAAACAATTATTTTTATATTAGAACCAAAATATTACAAAATAAATGTGTATAACTTGAAATTTATCCTACTCTAAATGTGCAAACTAGCTAGGAAGTGGAAATGACAAAATACCAAGGACACCTCAAGATTAGCCAAAAGAGTGATACAACGAAAAGGAATGTAAATAAAATGAAACACAAGCAATTTTACCTCCCTTGTTGTTGATATCCCTTTGATTGGCCCTTGCTTAGAATGGATTGTGTGCTCCTTAGATGATTGCTTGAGTGGCTAAATGCAAGATTAGAGGTGCAAATGATTAAAAAGATGGCTAGATGATGGTAGAGGATTGAGGATTCAAATTGGCAGCATGTAGTTATGAGAATGCAAAGTGTTTGAGAAGGCAAATTGGCAGCATAAGGTTGCTCCAAATGAAATTGTTTGAGAAAGCAAATGGGCAGCATGTAGTTGCTCAAATAAAAAAGTGTTGAAAATGCCCTTGAGGAGGAGGTATTTATAGAAGAATTTGAATTCTCTAGAGAATTCAACGGTTGAGATGCATCCAACAAGGCCAAGATGAAGGGCTATGGTGGGTTGAGAACCCACAAGCCCTCACATCTTGACATGTGGAGGGTGAAGTGGCCAAGGGGATATGAGATGGAGATGAGGTGTTAAGAAGGTACATGAGGTGGAAAAAGGACATGCACCTTGGGGAGTGAGGAGATTTCCTCAAAAAGAGATTCCTTGTCCCCAAGTGGGAGTGAAAGGGACATTTGAGAAATTTTGGAATTCCTCAAAAATCTACATGGGAAAAGGAAAGGTGGTTGGGGAAATAAGTGTGAATTAAAAATTCACATTCCTAGAAAAGTCTAAAAGATAAAAGATGGGCTCCAAAAGGTGGGACTTGGTCACATGTGGAGATTGTGACAAGTCCAAGGTTCTAGAAGCCTTGAAGAATGGAATGTGAATTAAAAATTCACATATAAAAGAGGGGAATCTAGGAAGAATAAAAAGGAATTAAAAATTCCTTGGAGAATGATTAGGCTTAATTAATCAGTAATTAGAGGATAATTAGGAGCTAATTAGGATTAAAAGCCAACTTGCAAAAGTTGGAGGATGTGACACATCCTAATCAAGGATTAGGCATGTGCACATCCTTAATGAAGAGATTAGGAAATGGATTAGGATTAGATGAAAATGACATGTGAGGAATTAAATATTTATTTATTTAATTTATTTGATGAAAGAGGATTAAGGAGGGTAAGGTATTTAATTATTAATTAAATACCTTAGGGATTTAGCAGAATTAAAGATATTAATTAAATAATAGTAATATTACTTAATTAACTCGGATAAGAGGATGTTTAAATGAAAAGTGATAAATTTGGATAAATTAAGTGTCCAAATTTAGATGTCTACAAAATGGTATTGAAATAATTTATGCTTACTTTCTCACCTCTAATATCCTTGACTCTCCCAAGTTATCCAAATCATAAAATATAAAGATTAAAAATCCTACATATTATTATTATAAATAATGAATTACAATAATAGTAAATGACAGCAAACATAATGATCATAATAGCTCCACACAAATCTCAATCCTAGTGTCATATGATATGAAACTCCAACAAGAAGTAATAGACCATAGAGGGAAAAATTACAAACCATATCACATGACATATCCTTTTTCCAATACCACTGAGTGCTCAAGCTACAATGAGTAAGATCCCCAATTTTGAAACCCCAAATATAAAATATTTAACAACACCCAAAAATTAAACCCCAAGGTCAAACACTCCAAGGATGCAAGCTTCTCATGCAAAGGAATATCAAACTAACATTCATTTATACCACCAAGGAATATGCCTAAAAGTATCCTTTGCACTTAAAACAAAAACTCTAGAACACACTTTAGAGCATAATCTCCTCTACAACTAACATCCATAGCTCAAGAATTGCTCCCATGAGAAAACAAAGGAAAATTAACCATGTCATTTAATCCTAGAATAAGCCCTCCAAAATTAACATTTGAAGCTCAAGATTCATTCTCATGAGAAAATAAAGGATAAAAAAATAGAATACATTTAAATAACCAAGTGGAAAATGCCTCTCAAATATTTTTCTATTGGGTGGACCAAGAGTGGGGAATGAGGTTGCTCCTCCTAAGACTTGGTGAGTCACATAGAATCTCTCCATAAATAATATCCTTGTCAAGTCCATGTTGAATTGTTGAACTCACATTAGCTCAAGGTGAAGGCTCCTCAAATTTTCTACTAAAACCTCATCAAATAGTTGTTATTCAAGTAAAATTATTATGGCACATTACATTACCACAAACCACTACCAAAGCTCCCTTTGCATGACTAGTATAGAATCCAATAACTCTCTGTTATGTCATAATTTACATCTCACTCGTAGAAAAGTATCTACCTCCAACAAATAAATTTATTCCTAAGAGTACCCATATCATTCCAAAAATAGACAAAATAAAAGATCTAGAATACTCCATGCCATGATACTACATCATTACTAAACCTCCCATTGTAAGTGATCCAAAGCTACCTATGAAATTATGATGAGCATCTTCTAATTTAATATAATCCACCACCCCCATAAAATCAAATAACTCAGTTACAACATCAAAAACTCCCAAAGGGAAAACTAAAACCATGATCTCTAAAGGAAGATAACAATTACAAGTTCCAAGAAGCTATAACTGCAATTTACCAAAAGTAATCTTACAAGAATGCTACAAACATCCTAAATTATTGCAACATGAATTGCAAGAACTCCTTTCAACCATCTAACTATGTTAAGTCACCACATTAAATCAATGCATCATAATGGCCAAAGGACCACCAAACCAAATTATGTCACACCATGCAATTTAAATAATCTATATCCATACCTTGTTGCAATAAGATATCATCATCAGTACAAAGATCTATGGGTATAGACAGCCAACCTCTGAGTTATTTAAATTATATGTATAGAAAACCAACAAAACTACACAACTCCTAAATATTAAAGTAGCAAAACATTAAAGCAATGTAGACCCAAAATAAAGTAGAATAGACAACATATTATTAATAATAAAATCATATACATTAAGAGATAATTTACATTCTTCATGACACTTAATTTAGATCCAAAACACAAATCCTAAATGTCAAAAATACATTGTTAGAGACAATTGTAACTCAAGAACCTAGTAAGAATCATCGTAGAAATTTTTAGTGACTGAGATCATGTATCAACACTTATACACTGAGAAAGTGACAACCAACCTCCTCAAACCATTCTCTAAGCATGCATACAAACCTACAATTATTTTTCATATACAAACACCCTTACAAGATTCAAAATCTAAAAATAGTCTCTCAAAAAATCTACAAAACCACATATTTTGGTTAAACATGATTTTTTTAAAGACCATCGATATCAAAGACATGCGTGTGAATATGAATCCACTTAATACTTGGAAGATGCTAAATTTTGAAAAAATAC
The DNA here is from genome assembly GCA_007258455.2 of Sequoia sempervirens. Lineage (NCBI taxonomy): Eukaryota > Viridiplantae > Streptophyta > Pinopsida > Cupressales > Cupressaceae > Sequoia > Sequoia sempervirens. The sequence continues at coordinate 220,433,284 of VDFB02271358.1, forward strand.
CAAAATGGTAAACCTAAACAATGAAATATCATATATATGCTTAATAATAGATTCTAAACACAAAATTTATAAAATTGACAGTCAAGATGAATTTGGAGTATGAAAGTAATAACATTCAATTGGAAAAAGAGGTTTTCTAGGAACTCTATGCCACCAAACAAGCCAACCCCACAACCACCACCATGTACATACATACGATAAGTGTTTAGGTCATCCAACGACTAGTCTACAACTTACATATATTTAGGGACTAAATATCTAGTGCTTTCCAATTATAATGTTAGGGGCTAAAGCCAAGCATCCAACATAAGAATACCAAAATTTAGTCTATAAAATCAATATTTTTTCATGTACCTAAGGAGCCAAAGCCAAGCACCTAACAAGAATAATATGTTGCACATGTCAGTAGAGTGGAAGCCCAAGCAAGGGGGTGGTTCTATATTGTCAAATAGAAGCTCTAGGTCAAAACCATGTTATATAAAAGAACATGATCAACTCCATAATGTTCCACCTTCTCCATCCTTCAAGTCCATGTAATAATCTATCTTTAAAAATAAGATCAATTACAATATTTCCAATCGAATGAGGATTAATAATCGATCAATTCCTTCCTACATATTCCCACGGGCTTTTCAAGTTAATAAATACAAAATGGAGGAATATCTAAAACAAAATAACCATGGATTTATCACATTCAATGACATACAAGCACATGCAAGAAAAATGTAGGTACAAGAAATTGTCATACAACCAATGAAACCAACTAGGGTTTGATGAAAAACATCAAGAAAATACCTAGTATGCATAAGTTATAGTACTGCAAGTTTTACTAAATAAAAACCTTGACACAAGTGTAAACAAACTATGCCCATAAAATCAAAATTAGGATGTAGATTCATTTCCCACATTGACCCTTAGAGAAAATAAATGTAGATCTTAAATAAATAAAAAAATTAATAGCATAATGGCACATGTAATAACACTTTAAGAACAAGAATGAGAGAATAAAATAAGAAGCATAGACAAAAGAGAAGAGACACTCAGGTGAAAAACCCAACCCTCTAAAGAATACAACCAATATATTATTTGACAAAAAATAATAATTATAATACACTTCTAAAGGCTCTTGCCTTAACATGGAGATCAACATCCTGATCCTCTAGAGGAAATTTAACAATATATGATGTAATGAAAAATCCTTTATCTTCTCAACCTAAGCACCCAAATAAATAGGAAATGATAAAACAGAAACCATAAATGGTTTCAGGAAAATTATGTTCTATCACAAGAGGTATGGAACCCACATCTCTATGGTACAAATTCCAATTCCCATGTCTAAGTTTGGGATCCATTTACTAAAAATAGAATATTCACGTATACATGTATGATGCTTTCATAAGTTGTCATAGTCAACCCACTAAATTGACCACCCAATTTGGTCATATTTCACCTTCAACAAGATGATTTATGACATGTGTCATAGACTATCATAAACTTAGTCGATATTCTTAGTTCACTTTGTAACTTCCCCCTTACATGCTCTTATGCACATCATAAAATTTGATACACACTTACAATGCCAAAGATGCTTGTACACATGTTGCATGACATAATGCTCTTACATATTGTTACACACATATCATACAAAGGCATACGTGTGTGGGATAATGGCCGTCATAAGTGGGATGCTCCCATTTCCCTAACGAGGCAAACATAATAAATAAACATAATTAAGATAGCTAATTTGAACATTAAGACTTGTAAGGTATATGACACCTAATCCCAACATAGACTTTCTATTGAAGCTATTTTTTCCTCCATCAATAAGATTTTCGAGTGCAAAAACTATGTTTTCCAATGTGTTTAGTTTGAAGAAATATTTTTTATGTTTGAGTTACACAATGAAATATCTTTCAAGGGTTTGAGAATAATTATTTAATAAAACACAATAATATTTTAGTGATTTGTAGTTCACAAAGTTTTATTTTGTAAAAAAATATAGGCCCACAAGCAATCAAAAAGTCTAGTCCAAAGTTGTGGAAAGGGATTAAAGAGATATGATCAATGGAAAATTCCAACCCTAATGAAAATATAACAATAAATTATAATAAAGGGTGGCTCAAAACCTTAATCAAGTTTGAAATGAAGGATAAGAAGTTAGAAATATTCAATTTGGTGTCCAAATGTAGATGGAATAGATCTTAAGAACAATTTTCTAAGGGGTGTGAGAATATCGAGTTCATAAAAAATATAAAGAAAACATCTTTATAAATATATCGTAGATCAAAAATCAATCAATTAATATTGACTAACAAATACTTAAAAAAAAAATTAGAATGTTACTAACTATTTGGAATAATGCACTAAAATAATTATAGATTTAAAATAGATAAGTAAATGGTACTTAATTCTTGGTTTTATGTTGATTTGATTTAGCTATCTATATCCCCTAATATGTCCCTACATGAAAGAATTAATTCATGTTTGTCAAATGCATGAGAACCAATATAAAAGATGTTTGACATTAAGGGCCATTTCACAACTAAAGAAATTATCTGCACAACTATGGAATGGATTATGTAACTATATATCTAACCCCTTTACATAGATATGAACTATAACTGTAAAAATACACTTCTCTATTTTTTAGGTCTAAAACACTTTTGCGTTAATTTTTTAAATACTTATATAGTTATGTGGATAAAGGAGTTTGCTTGAGTGACTATATAACATACTTTTGTCAAACTTCTAAGATACCAATTTAATGGCTTTTATATAAATATTGAAAAAAAGTAGTCATACAATACGTTTTAGAAAGTTGATGTCACATTAAAATACTTTGATACCCTTTGATGTTTGCAAGAGGTGTTCTTTAATGTGCTTTAAATTCTAGACGTCGAAAAGAATTAGGTTTAGTCATTAAATACCATGCTAAGGGTACAAGTAAAATGTTTTGTGTTTTAAGTGATATGTAAAAGATTTGGTTTCTACTTCATGCTAAAGAGAGGATCTATGTTGCAAATTAAAAAAAAAAAGGTTTTAATGACATTCAACTCTGAATATTTCTACATATTTAGATTCCTCTCACAAAATGTAAATTTTAAAAATGTCTACTCATGTTGAGTCTACAAACAAAAGCTATGGATTTTAGAAGATGGAGGACTATTAGAAGCAACTTTCTTGAATTCAAATTTGTCAAGGTTTTTTTGAATTCACTAGGATAGTTTCAAATTTACCGAAGTTATTTTTTCAATCGTTACTTTGTTGAAAGAGGTATTTTGTCATATGTGTTTTTGACATTCTATGACATTCTATTGTTTAGATTATCTTCATTTTTCTCAATCTTTTTTTACTTTGAAAGGATTTTTTATGTCTTGCAAGACTATAAATACATGTTGCAAAGGTTGAATGGATCCTCTTGGATGAGTTTTTGCATAGTTGAGAGTTATTGAGCTCTCCGAGTTGAGACTATCATAAGAGAAAATGTAGGCAAGAGATATGAGATTACTTTTAGGGATCATTTGAGCCAGGACTGCTAGAGTATATGATCTATTTAGTGTGACTTAGACCTCTTGTATTTACCTTTTTGGAGTACTTACCAATTTTTTAGCTATATTTTTCACCTAAAGTGGTTTCTCTAGGGTATATGAGTCTTCTTACATAGTGTTTTATTCTCTTTATGCTTCATTTTTTTACTCTTTATATTCTTAAAAAGTGTCATGTATGCTCTTGGTTAACAAAGCCTTATATCCATTATTGATGAACAAGTGTGAGGAATATCTTCCCTATTTATGGATCATTAGTCAACATATAACAACTAAATGGTGGAAAAGTAGGTTCAAATTTGAATTGAATTTTAAAAGTTTAGGATTCATTCCCATGGATTGTACAATTAACCTAGATCAATTCGATAAAACATAATTTGAATCAAGGAGGGAAATGAGAAAACTAAGGTTACAACCAATTTCTAAGAATGAGTGGAGATGATAACAAGTAAGGTTTGGGTTGTGTGGTAACTTTTAGTAGAAACCATGCCACTTGTACACTTATTATTGCACAAAAGATAACCTAACTAAAATGAACCCAAAAGAAAGAGAAAATTGTATGATATCTATGTTTCACAACTATAATATTTTTTAGTCATAGTTATTACTTATTAATGATAGGGGATTTTTTTTTAAATTACGTTATATATTATCTTTGTTATGTGAATTTGATGTGACTTGACCTCTTTAGTCTTGTTTGTATTTTTAATTAAAGATTTTAATTCTCTTCTTTGCTAACTTATGATTCATATGATAATATGTTGTTCTCCTTAATTGTGAGGCACCTTTCAAACTTGTTTTCTTCCCTTTTAGTTTATCCTAAATAGATTTTAGGAAGCAAATTTAAAATCATATATATATACCCTTATATTTTAGTACTTAGATATTTTAGAAGTTTCCTATGAGATGAGACTAGAATTTTTTTCCAACAATATAATATTTAATCCAAATTTTTTTAGAAGACATCTTATAAATTTTAGAAAAAATTGTAAAAATGAAATTTTAATTTATATATTTATAATATTGAAATGTATAACAAATTTTAAATAAATCACAAGACCACTAACTTTCTAAAAGATATCACATAAATTTTTTAATATCAGCTATTTCCATAAAACTTATAACACCACTTAATTAAAAAACCTCTTTAATTTTCTCAACAAGAACAATTCATTTTTTTAACTAAATCTTTCCATAAAATGACAATCTTATAATTTATTTAAAATATTAATACAAGTTAGGGGAGAGGATCTGGTAGTTGAGCACCTTAACTTCATGCTTCTCAAAATCTTACATGGAAATTTCAAGTCACTCCCAATTTTTTATAGTAGCTTACTTGGCAAGTCCCATGCTTATAACTAAGGTTTCACTGTCATATCATCAAATATGATGTCACATCATCACGCTTTTGTCAAGGTGTCCAAAAAAGTCCAAAAAAAAAGTGTTGTTCACTAAGTCATGTTTTATTGGTGCGTTGATGTGGCATCACATGACTTGTTGCTTTTTAGATCTAATGAATACATTTCATTCAATTATTGATAGTCATCATCAACACTAACAACTTTAAAGTCACAACTATTGATTTCATATTATTAGAAATATTAAATATTAAATTAACAAATATTATAACAACTATACTAGATGCTCTCCTCTATTTGGACAAACAAATTAAAAAGAAAAAAGGTGCTAGAGGAATTAATGCAAGAGGAAGAATAACGTTGTAAATTAGTTTAGGTATTCTATGCCAAAGGGAAAAAGAGATTTCGAGAACCTACGCCTATAATGGATAGCACAAACGGAAAACAGGTGTGCAACCCAAATCCTTTCTTGAGAGCTTGGGCTTGGAAAGGAGAACACAGGTAATTTCACTTCAAATTCAATCTCAAAAAATATTTCTCCCATGCATATTTTCTTATTTTTTCTCAGAATGCTTCCCATTCAATAACATTAGAGCAACGATGAAAGGGTTCTCATATTTTTTTGAAATTGGGTTCTCGTAAAATTTGATGATATTTGGGCAGGCCTGATAGGGATCGTTTTCATAGGCCCTACGCTTACAAACTCAAAACTGGAGGTGTTTTACATGAGTTGGTCATTCATCAATCTCCATTCAAGACTACTGGATTTGCTTCAACAGGTTGCACCAGTTTTATCCCCTTAACTTTTTAATGCTTTTCACCCAACATAGTTTTTCATAGGATTTTTATTCTTTGATTATTTTACTTAGCGGGTTTGGTTGGAAATTTTTTAACAGTCCCTTCCCATTTGCATATTCCTGCAAAATTTTACAATCCAATAAGCTCAATTACAATTTGCAGAAAAAATGATTGTTTTATGTTTTCTTTTTGGTGTAGTATGGGATAGTGCGATAGTCTTGTCCAAGTATCTTGAGAGGTGGCCCCGTATGGTAGAAGAAAAGGATTGCATAGAACTTGGAGCAGGATGTGGTCTCCCAGGTGATGTATCTAATCTCAAACTGTTCCCTTTGTGGGAGAGAAAAAATAATGGACTGTTTGGTTAAATAGAATATAGTTAGTGAGCATCTTGTCCATTGGGATGCGCTCAAGTATAAATAAGCGTAGCTTTCATAATGAAGATCTGTGTAAAAGTTCTACCACGTACAAATATGGGTGTGGCTTACCCCAACAAACAAGGCTTGGTGAATTTGACCGAAGAAATATTCCATGGAATTTGGAAAATAGTTGGTGGACATCTCATGTTTATAAAATGGAAAATATGTGCACTACAGAAAGTGGCCCACTGAAATGTATGTAGCTTACCGTTCAGCAATCATCCATTCACATTTTAAGAGATTTGCTCACATAAGCCAAGCTATTTTATAGAGAGATTTGTATGAACAAATAACAAAGCATCATACAAAACGTGTGCGCTAGAGGCAACTGATATGTATGTAGTTTACTGTTAAGTATTCATTCATACAAAATTTAAGAGAATTTAATGCATAAAGCTAGCTAGTTTCCTAGAGAGATTTTGCCAAATTTTTAAACTTAAGTTCGAGCAAATAACAGAAAATCTTTATGCCATTACTTGATTTCTTGGATATACTCTTTTGTGGCAATGCAATCTGATCATTGTCGATTCACTCTTAGCATACAGACATCATGGATTCAATCTAACTTTTAGTGGCTGAATTTTCCATGCCAGTCACAGGTTCAGCATTCGGAATGGGTTAAGTGCTAACCAGGTGTTTTCTCTAATTTCAAACCTGTTGTAGGTAGATTAGTCTCTGTAGGGGGTGTGGGCATTTTTTAGTAGATGTGTAAGTACCTCTCACTTCCTCTATCTTTCTTGGCTTTAATTGTCAGTCCCGTTGACCTGTTTTGGCCATAGATGGACATAATAAGATTTCACGTAATGAAATGAAGGATTTAAGCACTCCTCGTACCAAAAGAGCACTCGGATATGTTTTCATTTTATTTCATTTCTAACATGGAAGGCTTCCAATGCTCCCGTTTTCAATAGAACACACAGAAATTTAAAAACATAGGCACTGGTAGTTTATTAATAGGTTCATGATTTTATCAGTGGCAGCCATGGGGTTCCTTCATTCTTCCATTTTAAGTTTTTAACAGTATGTAGGATTAAATTAAATCAATGTATCTTCAATGAAAATGTCAACTTGCGGCTCTCTGACATGTCTATCTGGAAGGGAAGACTTAGATATTCTTATTCCTAACAAAAGAACATGTATGCTAAAAAGACAGGCAATTGTGTTTCAATGAAAGACGGAGCATTTTATATCCATGGTTCCTTGGTATTTCTTTTATTCCCATTTTTACAAGAGCAGCTTTATACCAATCAAGAGGTATGCAGATTAAAATCCTGCTCAAACATTTCGTCAACGTGATTCCAATGAAAATGCAAGCTTATAGCTCTTTTAAGTGCTTGCTCAGGTATTGGCTTGATTATTTATGTGTAACGTATGTACATTGTGTTTTGTATTTCTTAGGTGGAATTAATTGTAAATAAAGAATCTCTACATGTTAATGTCAATCACTGATCTGAAATGGATTAAGAATTTAAGATCAGTTAAAATTTGTTTGAATGAAGTACTACAGACCTTAAAGACAATTACCATCAGCTAAAGACACCAATTGTACATCAAGACATGTGTCAGATGACATATAGTCAGGCAGAACTTAAAATCTACATTATTGGATCTGAGGTATCTCACCCAACTGTACCCAGGACACAAGGGTACCTTTAAGAACATGGTGGAATTGACAGATTTGTAAAATTATATTACTAGGCTGGTGAACCCTCCACTGAATCCATCTTCCAGACGTGGCTAATTGGAGATGCATTATGGACGTCTTGTTTCCAAGGTCAATTCTCCTGGGTAAACATGAAGTCATACTTGTGTTCGATGTTGGCTGTTTTTTCTTAACATGTTTTTTCAATTTCAATTTGCATCAGCTCTAGTTTATGTTAATTAGAGCATGATTTCAGTGGTTGTCCATATCACATTAAGCATAATTCTTAGTGTACAGCAGTAAGGAAGCATAAATTATCATTCATTCTAACAAAGGTTTGTGTTGGTGAATTGTCTTGTGAATTATCAAGAACAATTGCAAATCAGATTGGTATCATATCCATAATCTTTCTTTCCTTGTGTGGGAAAATTGGAGGTCTATGTGCCTGACACAGGGAAAGGAGGGGGTCTAGGAGAATTGTTGCCTTTGGATCAGGATATTCGTACAAGTGAAACAAATGAATTAGAGCCTCAACTATTGAGTAGCAAGAGGAAGATGAATATGAAGCAAGGTTTCAAGTTTCAACAATTGAAATCCAATTTTGTAGACATGTCTCTCAAAGCAATCAAGCTTATGGCATTTTTCATCCAAACATTTGGAGCTTTTTTGAATCATCCAACTCAACAAGGATAAGGAAGAGCACACACGTGAAGGAAAGAACTCACGTTATGTACCAGCACAACCACCTTCCAAGATGGAAGCCAAGGTTGACATTCAGTTTTATGAGGGCCAACTAGATAGACAGAAAATTGATTTTTTGGTTCAGCAACTTGAGATCTACTTTCATTTTAAGTGAAGAGCCACAAACTGCACTTGTCCAATATAAACTAGCTGATCAAGGACTAGCGTGGTGCCAAGGGAGTCGTCAAGATTGAATTTAGATAGTTAAAGAGCTGTCGGTAAGAGATTGGGAGGGATTCAAGAGGTTGATCAAATTAAACATGTATCTCGTTTTTTAGATTGATTAATCATATTCAAGTAAGTGCATGATTAAATAATTTTGAATGCTGTGTTATAGGGTGTGGAAGGGCATTTAGGAGTGAAGCCATGTGGAACTATCTTAAGAATATCTTAAGCAATCGCCCTTAGAGTTTTGCATTTCAGTGGAGCAGCATGTGCACACACAATATGGGCTCAAATCCCATAGTGCAATCTGCATTGAATAAATTAAATATAGCCTTAATCTGCAGATTTATAGCATAGAAGATTGTCAACTTTTTCTGAAATCTGGATCCTCAATTACCTAGGGAGCTCTTCAATATAAGAGGAGTTGATAAGGATTTTTCTGCTATCTGTTTTCATTTTACTTAACAACTCACAGTCAGATAATGTTACCCATCCAAACAAGGCCCTATATTTCCCTTAGAAGACATCTTATTTGAGCATTCACTTTGTCAAATGTCACAGTAATGAACCATTGGAAAAATAAACTTCGAGTCTTTGTTTTCAAGATTACCATGTTGTTTCTGTGGTAAATTATTCTATCAGAATTAGTCCTCCAGACTAATGCAATTCACATGCGGAACCTGACTCCCTTAAAAGACATCCTACTCTAATTTGAAATTCCTGGTTTGTTGTTTACTAAGGTGGGATGGAAAAAATCAACTTTAAATCGTTTCTTTCAAGGTTGTCACATTGTTTATGTCAGACGGATATTCTATCGGAATTAATCCTCCAGAAGAATTCCATCTTAAGTCACATTCCATGTTTATTGTATCTTCTCCTATATTCAGGGGTCCGTTCTTTGATGCTTATATTTTGAGGCAACACTAGTAGTGAAGTTTCATACAATTCACAAAGATAGGATTTAAATTTTGATGTATGTTTGTGAGCTCAAGTCCTCGTCCAATCTTAAATGATAATACCTGCATATGTTTATCAATTTTCAAGTTGAATTCAACTACTTTGGCTCAATATTTTGCAGGCATTGTTGCAGCTTACCTTGAAGCTTCAACGGTTCGGCTTACTGATTTTCCAGAGAATCTTGATCTTCTGAAAATAAATGTTTTAGCTAATAAAATGCAAAAGACTGTCTCTGTAATTCCATTGGTTTGGGGAAACAGATCTGAACTGCTGGCAGGTCCCTTTGACCTGGTTATAGCAACTGATGTGATGTACTGTGTTGAAGTGGTAGATTCACTTCTGAATGCATTTAAGATGCTCTCAGGTCCAGATACAATTATACTTTTAGCTTATGGGCGTAACAGACAGGCAGAGGAAGCCTTCTTAGAAAAAGCTCGTATTAATTTTCTTGTCAAACAGGTATCAAATGAGGAATTGGATGATGTGTACCAATGTATAGATGTAGATGTTTTGGAATTAAGGCTTAAAAATAGTATCCTCTCTTAATCTCATTATTGCTTATCATGTATAATTTCTCTGTGAACACTGAAGTTTCAAAATGTTAAAAAGTTTATGAAGCACTTGCTCTTCACCAATTTATCATATATGCGGTTCTAAGATTGGATCAGGATATCCATCATAATTCGTTCATAGAGGGAGAGGCATATTAACAATCATAAGCAAGCAAGAGCTTAAACAATTTTTTAAAACGACATTTCATCATTTTTGTACAATTTCTTAGTTCTATCTAAGATTTTTTTTAAAGTATTGAACCCTTGTATTTTCCATTTTTTCAGAAATGTACCCTAGCAAAAAAATTTGCTTGTGTTACATCCATTGCCGCATCTCTAGTTGTAACAATTTTATTTTCTATTGCCATGTTGATCACAAGACGTGCACATTTCTACTAAGTTATCCTACTCTTCATTTTTGGTGCTTATTATAAGTTTTTTTGATAGTTGATGCTTACCCACAAACACGCTTGGACCCTCCTCTAGAATGCGTATCTTTTTAATGGTCTTGTACTGATACTTTATCTAAGCAAATATTATGCTGTAGTTGCATAGAAACGTTGTGCACTTATAAGCCAAGGTGTTTTTTATCAGCCACCTTTTTTCAAATAGCTGAATTCAATGGTGCAATGATGTCATCAAGCATACTTACCATTGTTTACACATATATAGGCTACAACCTACACTTTTCTTTTCTGTTGTTGATCATATGAAACCACTAACTTGAAGCTTTGCCTTGCCTCCACCAAGCTAGAAGAGCAACCATTTTTGCTTACTCTACAATTGAGAGTGGCCCAACTCCAACAATATAAGTAAGTTGTTGATATTCACATAGTTTGGGGTGCTCAAATTAAAGCATGTCTTCACTAGCTTAAGATTGGGGATAGGGTTTTCAAAGGGGTTTTTTCAATCTTTGTATGCTTCTTATGTTTCCAAGAAATTTGAGAGCATAAAAGAGGACCAACAACTTCTCATTGAGCTCCCTGACAATCTCTAGGCCTTTGTTTGCCATTATAAGTGGGCATCAAGACTCAATATCTTTCCTTTGAGTAGGATCACATCCTTCGACACAACATGAGTGTGATTCCTTGTTAGTTTTTTGCTTTGCAATGAACCATGTATGATTCTCACCTAGGTTGATCTTCACAATACTAGAGAGAAAATATAAAAAAGAAATGACACCAATTTCCTATGTCTAAAGTGATTTAATAGACCAAAGTGGTAGGAATACAAGGACTTGAATCAACCCTCTAGGGTAACATGTCTCATTATGCATAAAGCAATTTCCTCCAAGGTGTGCTTCAACGAACTCTATCTCATTATGCATAAAGCAATTTCCTCCAAGGTGTGCTTCAACGAACTCCGTGCATTACCAAATGGAGTTTTATCAACTCCTTTCCTAGCTTCAAGAACAAGGAGATAACATCATCTCCAACTCTTCAATCCATAAAAATTTTCGCTCCCTTAGTAGATGAACTTGTAGCCTTTGTAATCAACTCTTCACCTTAAATGCCATGCCATGAAGACTAACCTTTTTGGAAGTATCATATCAATTCAACCTTTCAATGAATTGATCCAACCCTGTTCTTGACAAATTTCCAAATTTTTAGATTATGTTTGAAATTGTTGTAGCTAAGCAACTCGACCATGTTTTTATCGTCTCTCATGTTCACAGTAGCATAGAGAAAATTACCCTACCAAATCTCAGCTATCCCTTTCCTCAACCTACTTTCCCTATTCCCATTCCAACTTTCTAGTAAAACGATGCTAACTATGAGTCAAAAACTAGCAATATCGACATGGCTTTGCCTTAAGTGAAGAGTAATAACCCACTTGAAGTTATAACAAGTGATGATTATTGTGATAATGAAAGTTCATCTAAATTATTTTAACGAGGAAATCATGATTCCAACTCCTTAGCCCTTTATTTTTAACCCCCTAATTGGCCAATCTATCAACCATCCCATTGGCCTACCTATAAACATGAACAATCTTGATTTTTTTTAACCTACCAATGATGTCTAGGGAGTCTCTTATCATAAAATCATCAGTCCAACTAGGTTGGCTTTATCTATTTAGCCAATTGATAATATTCATAGAATCACCTTTAATGATAAGGGAATGGATATCTCTATTTTGTACCATCCTCAAGGTATGATACACCGCCACAGTGTTTGCATAATGGCTAGTCTAAGATCCAAGATTAATAGTATAGGCAAATATAAGGTTCCCATTATCATCTCTCAAACCTTCGCCACCAATTGAGCTAGGATTACCTTTAGTTACTCCATCGAAGTTTAGTTTATACTATGATGGTGGGGGACGACCAAAAGTTGTTGCATCTTTGGACCTTCGTCCCCATAATTAGGATAAAGATTGCACTTAAGAAACCAAGCCTTAAGCCACATCATGTTCAATCTTGGACACATTTATGGAAGATGAGGACATGGGGTTCACCTTGGCCACCATATAAATTTTTTCTTTTATAGCATAACTAATTATTTAAACACTTAGAAATTTTTTGCTTTTTGCTCTCTAAATTTTTTCTTGTTACACAACTTCCAAATTCCCCATACAAGATTGGGGTTCACTAACTTTCATAAGATTAGAAGGGATGGATTATGGTGAGGGGAAAACCATTGCTCACAAAGGTCTCTCATACTATTGGGCAACACCTAGGCCACATTGAAAAGGCAAAGCAACAAATCCTAGATTTCCCAATAAAAGGAACAACTCGACAAGTGAATAAATGATCTTTCAACAAATTCATATAAACAACACCTATTGGGCAAAGCAAAGCCTCTTTTGACAAGGTTATCCAAAGTAAGAATTTTATTTTTGGGTAAGTAACTAGAAAAAAAATGATCTTAGGGATCAAATGGGGAAACCAAATGTTAAACCTAGAGGGATGGGAAGTTTGATCCAAAAGATGAGAGATTTTGAAAGCAACCAATAAGCATCTAGAAGAGGTTCCTACCCACACTAAAACATCCATATCCATGGTGTGGGGGATATGGAAGATTTACAACAAGGAGTCCAACTGAGAAAGATAATCCAAACGAGGGGAGCATTCATCGTAGCTTTCCAAGACTTGGCACTACTCATCACAATAATCAACAACTTTATTTCCAAAGAAGCTTTTACATAATTCAATAATAGAGGTCACATCCAAGGGTCCTCCCAAAACCTTATTCTTTCCCCATTGCACATTAGCACCCAACAAGAGGAATAATGAACATGTGTGGTAGCCAAAAAATTGGAGCATATTTGGAACTTACCAACCAAGGAAAAAGGCTTGGTTATCCAATAGTTGAGTTTTTTTTCAATCCTAGCAACAACCACCTACCAAAGAGTAGAAGAAGCTTAAAAAGCAAAGGGTATGTCTAGAACGTGGAAAACCTCCCCATGCTCAATCCATTTCCAACCAAAATTATCTAATTATCACCATCATTCACCACCATAATCAACATCTTTATTTCCAAAGAAGCTTTTACGTGATTCAATAATAGAGGTCACATCCAAGGGTCCTCCCAAAACCTTATTCTTTCCCCATTGCACATTGGCACCCAACAAGAGGAATAATGAACATGTGTGGCAGCCAAAAATTTGGAACTTACCAGCCAAGGAAAGAGGCTTGGTTATCTAATAGCTGAGTTTTTTCAATCCTATCAACAACCGCCTACCAAAGAGTAGAAGAAGAAGCTTGAAAAGCAAGGGTATGTCTAGAAAGTGGAAAATCTCCCTAGGCTTGATCCATTTCCAAACAAAATTATGTAATTAGCCTAGCTTGGGGAGAATAGACTGCTTATAGCATTGAGTCTTCTACCACTATATATTCAACTAGAAGCAAGGTAAAAAAATATCAAAACAATGAAGTACTTAATATTATTCTCATCCTCAATAAGCATGACAAAAGAATCATTGACAAAATGGTCATTGACCAATTGGCAGTGAGAATCGAGAAGAGAAATCCCCTTATCCATCGAATGAGAAACTCCATGGGCTAACAGATATCCAAAACCTTTAGTTGTGAGCACAAAGAGAGACATAACGAGAGGATAGCCTCAACGAATAGGATGGAAGAGCCCAAAAGGTTGAGATTGTTGGCCATTAATAGTAATGCAAGTTGAGGCATCTGCAAATAACATTTGCATAGACTGAATGAATCACAAACCAAATCCAAGAGCCTAAAGCATGGCAAGGATAAATGACCATTCAATACGATTGTAGGCTTTGGAAAAATCAATCTTAATGAAAGTGGTAGGTTATTGTGAACATTGAGCCCATTTCATGCCTTCCCAAGCAACAATAATGTTATTAATAATAAATCTAAATTTCATGAATCAATTTGCTTGAGATGAATTAATTGTAGAAGCATAGGTTGAAACTTAAGAGCTAGTGCTTTAACAATAATTCTATAAAAGACATTCAGAAGGGTGATAGGCCTCAAATTGTAAATATCTTTCGAATCTCTAGGTTTATGTATGAATTTAATGTTTCCCTTGTTAATAAAAGACTTGGAATGAAAGTCGGTATTGGCATGGTGTGTTGGTTTAAGGGTGGCATTGTTGTTCTTGCCACCAAGGTTCAAACCCCATTGGGGTGGAATTGTTGAATGGTTGTACTCTGGTTCATAGCTCCAATCAAAAGCGTTTACCCCTTGAATAAATTAAAAAGACTTGGAATGAAAGGCTTCAAAATAAACCTTGTGAAAGTCATTGTCCATAGTGTTCCAAAAGCTTTGTAAAATTCAAAAGGGAAACCATCAAGACCAAGAGCTTTGTCATTAGACATAAAGAAAACAACCTCGTGAAGATCATTTTTCATGAGAAGTTGTTCACATATCCTAGCAAGGAACCATCGTAAGGCATTGTTGTAGAGTAGCAGACTGGATCGAGGTGTAATCTTGACCAACAAAAACTTACTCATAATTCCAAACAAAAGCCTTGAGAATGCCTCTCCTTGATTTGCTTAATGGCTTGAGAGGAATGGTGGGAATGTAAGGCCTAAAGAAAATCTTTAGAGACCTTTTTTCTTATCTTGAACTAATGAAGTCGAGCTTTAATTTGAGCTCCCCTTGTTGTGTGTGCATCCACAACTTATTTTGGTGGCACAACTAAGCCACTCAAAGCTGATCAAAATAATTAAAGCAATGAATCTCCAAAGTGGCAATGGCTTCATAGAGCTTTGAGGTGGTTGTCTCATAGGAGCATTGGCAAAAGCATGCTAATCGACGCCCATAAATGCATATGAAAAATTGACATGTCAATATGCATCATCATTCCTTCTAGACTTCCTTTATATATTTTTATTACTATTGAGCTAAAATTTGACATGTAAATGCATGTCATTCTTCCTTCTACACTTTATAATCTTCATTACCATTGAGCTAAAATTTGACATGCAAATGCATTTATAGATATGAGATAGAATGAAAAATTTCATGTGCATTTGCATATATGTGAGGGGGAATGAGAACTTTCACACAATATTGCAGCTATGAGGGAGAATGGGAACTTTCATGTAAGATTGTATATATGCAAGTTGAGTAAAAAGTTCCTACAAACTTGTAGATGTTGTAGATGGAGGGGGAGGGGCGGTGGCATCAAACATTGATTAACATATATGCAAGTTAAGTGAAAAATTGTAACATAGAAAATTTCATATGCTTGCAATTCAACATTATGTTTTGGACATGCTTTGGTGTCTATGTCCCCTAGTATGTTTTTAGGCTCATTTAGCCCTTGCCTTAGTCTTTTCCACTCATGGTGTTGATGTCATGCTTGTGTTTATGTCTTTGGTTGGATCTTTTGTGCACATTTGCATATACGTGAGGGAGACTAAAAACTTTCGTGTAGTTTAGAGTTGTAAGGTATAATGGAACTTTCATTCACATTTGCATATATGTGAGGGAGAATGGGAACTTCCTACACATATTTGCATATATGTGGCTGAGAATGAAAATTATCATGCACATTTGTATATATAAAAGTGAGAATAAAATATAAATGATCCTAGATCAACATCTATAGTCCCATATGTACCTTCTTCTTCCACTTTAGTTCAATTCTTTGTGTAATAAATTATAGAAGAGAAAAGTGCATACCTTCTCTTTCTTATCACATTACCTTAAACATCTTTAACATATAACTCAATTATATAATTTAATTCTTTTAATATGTTCATTAACCCAAACCTAAACCAATACTCTCATATACAAAATTATATATTTCTTAACCCTTTTAACACTCACAAATAAAGCTCCTAATGATGAGGCAAGGATCATCTTACATACATGTGATGTCATATTTATGCAACCAAAATATGCACTAAGTAGAGATTTTAAATAAAAGGAAAAATAAATAATGTTGAATAATTTCAGTAGCAATGCTCAGATTCATAATTTCTATAAAAAAATTAACCAATTACAAATGAACAATAAATGAACTAAACAAACAACACTTTTGACATTTTCTATATTTAGATAAATTGTTAAAATAGAAAAAATTATGACATGAAGAAATTCTAAAGTGAAAGAATGAAATTTTGGTGTACATAAAAATATGTAAAACTTTTATCTATGTATATCTATTTTATTAGGAGAGATAATGTAACATGAACAATCTTTTGTATAATTAGGATTAAATTCAACCTTAGATTAAGGGTTAGAGTTAGAATTAAGATTTTGGCTATATTTAGGATTAGGATTAGGGTTAGAGTGATGGTTACAAGCAAGGTTAGATGTAGAATGAGAGTTATAATTAGGCTACAGTAAAGTTTATTGTTAAAATTATGCCTAGAATTAGTTTGAGTTAGGCTTAGATTAAGGGTTACAATTAGAATTATGGTTATGGCTTAAGGTCAGGATTAGGGTTAGGGTTAGGGTTTGGGTTAGAATTAGGATTAAGGTTAAGATTAAAATTAAAATTAGAGTTATATTTAAAATTAGGGTTAGAAATAGGCTTAATGTTAGAATTAGGGTTATGGTGAGGGATGAGGTAAGGGTTAGGGTTAGAGTTAGAGTTAGGTTAAATAAAAATTAGGTTCAAGCAAGGTTAGGCTTGGAATTATATAGGGTTTAAATTATGGATACAATTAAGGTTACAATTGGGATTACAGTTAAGCTTAGATTAAGGTTTAGAGTTATGCTTAGGGCAAATGTTAGAATTAGAGTTAGAATCACGATTAGAGTTAATGTTAGAGTGGAGGTTAGAATTCAGGATAGAGTTATTGTTAGGGTTATGGTTATATATAATTAGGGTTAGGGATAGGTTTTTAATTTAATAATGGTTAGGATTTGGGTTCAATAAGGGTTAGGGTTAAATTAGGGTTACATTTTAATCAAGGTTAGGGTTAGACTTCAATAAGGATAATTATTCACTTAGGGTTAGGGTTAGGGTTCATTTTGGATTAGGGTTAGATTTTATGATAAATATTGGGGTTAGGGTTAGGGTTGGGGTTCAAATAGGATTAGGGTGAAGATCAAGGTTAGGGTTCAATTATTGATAAATTTAATAAGGGTCCAATTAGGGTTAAGGTTATGATTAGGGGTTGGGCTCAATCAGGGTAAGGATTAGTGTTATTGTTAGGGTTAGGGTTCAATAAGAGTTGCAATTCAATCAAGGTTTAAGATTAGGGTTATGGTTCAAGTAGGGTTAGGTCTTAGTTATAGTTAGGGTACAATTAGGGTTAGGATTAGCGTTAGGTTTCAATTACGGATATAGTTTGATTGGTGTTATGGTTAGGGTTCAATTAGGGTAAATGTAAGGGTTAAGGTTTAATTAGGGTAAGGGTTAGGGTTAAGGTTCAATTAGAGTTACGATTTAATTAGGGTTCAAGGTTAATATTATGATTCAATTAGGGTTAGGTTTCAATTACAACTAGGTTGTATTGTGTTTATGATTATAATTTTATTATTATTATATTATCATAATATATAAAATAATATTATAACTATAACCCTAACCCTAATATTAACCTTAAAGCTAAACCTAACACAAAACCCTAACCCTAACCCTAACACTAACCTTACACCTAACCTTGAATCTAACCCTAATCGTAACTCTAATCCTAACCTCAATCCTATCCCTAACCTTAACCATAACCCTATGCCCAATCCTAACTCTAATTGTAGCCCTAACTCTAACTTTAACCCTAACCCTAACCCTAACCCTAAACCTAAACCTAAACCTAACATTAACCCTAATCATAATTCTAACCCTCAACCTAACACTTAAATAATCATAACCCTTACCTTAACACCAATTCTATCTCTAATATAACATGAACCCTGATATTAACCCCAACCTTAAGCCTAATCATAATACTAACCCTAACCCTAATTTAATCTCTATTTGTAACCCATACACTTACCCTAATTCTCTCTAACCCTAGATTTAACCCTATCCTAATTGTAACCCTGATCATAATCATAACCCTAACCCTAATTCTATCTCTAATCCTAACATTAACCCTAACCCTATCCTAACCATAATTATATCTCTAATGCTAACCCTAAACCTAATCCTAACCCTTACCCTAGCCTTAACCTTAATGATAATTGCAACCCTAAACCTAACCCTAATTGTACCCTAACCCCAACCCTAACTCTACCTTAGCCCTAGCTCCACCCTAACTCTAACCCTAATTCAATCTCTAATTCTCTTTATAACCCTAATCCTAACCCCATCCCTAATTGTAACCCTTATCCTAATCGTAATTGTAATCCTAACCCAAACCCTAATCCTAATTATATCTCTAATTCTAATATTAACCGTAACCCTACCCTTGACCATAATTATATCTTCAAGCCTAACCCTAAACCTAATCCTAACCCTTATGCTAATATTAACCCCAATTGTAATTCTAACCATAAAACTAACTTGAATTATAATCATAACCCAAACCCTAACCATAATTCTATATCTAATTATAACACTAAAAATCATAATCCTAACCTTAACCCCAACCCTTGCCTTAACCCTAATCATAATCCCAACCTTAACCCTAACCCTAACCCTAATTCAATCTCTAATCACAACCCTAACCTTAATCTTGACACTAATTTTAATTTTAACCTTACCCTTACCCAAACCATAGCCCCGTCCCTAACTATAACCCAACCTAACCATAGCCATATCCCTAATTGTAACCCTTTTCCTAAGAATAACCATAACCTTAAATATAACCCTAACCCTACCCTAACCCTAATTTTATTTATTATTGTAACCCTAATCCTACACATAACTATAATTCTATCTCTAACCTTAACCCTAATCCCAACCCTAACACTAACCTTAACCTTAACCTTACCCACAACCCTAACTCTAATTATGACTCTAACCTTAACCCTTATTTTATATAATAGTAACCCTAACCCTAATTATATATATAACCATAACCGTAAATCTAATCATGACTCTAACCTTAACCCTGACCCAAATTGTAACCTTCATCCTAACTCTACCTGTAATTATAAGTGTAACTCAAAGATTTATCTAAGAACCCTAATTATAATGATATTAATAATCCTAACCTTAACCCTAACCCAAACCCCAACCATAACTCTAATTTGATCTCTAACCCTAACCCTAAACCCAACTATAATCCTAAACCTAAACCTAACCCTAGAACTAATTCTAATTCTAACCCTAACCCTATCTCTAATTCTAACCCTAATTGTTACCCTAAACCTAAACCTAACTCTAACATTAATTGTATATTTAACTCTAATCTTGACTGCACCATTCACTAATTCTAGTCTCAACCCTAACTCTAATTCTATTTGTAACCTTAACATTAATAGTAACACTAATTACAATTCCAATTCTAATCCTAACCCTAACCCTTACCCTAACCCTAACCCATACCTTTACCCTAACTCTAACACTAAT
This sequence comes from Sequoia sempervirens, assembly GCA_007258455.2. Classification (NCBI taxonomy): domain Eukaryota; kingdom Viridiplantae; phylum Streptophyta; class Pinopsida; order Cupressales; family Cupressaceae; genus Sequoia; species Sequoia sempervirens. The sequence goes on from VDFB02271358.1 coordinate 220,453,350, forward strand.
TCCAATTGTAGTTCTAACACTATTTATAACTAAAACCCTAACCCTAAAAATAACATCAATTTTAATTCTAAATCTATCTCTAACCTTAAATCTAACCTTAACGCTAACCTTAACCCTAACCCCATCCCCAACCCTAACTTTAATTGTAACCTTAACAACCCTAATCCTAATTCTATCTCTAACCTTGACCCTGATTTATTTAATGTCTTACATGTTGTCCTGCAAATGCTACTAGCATATATATATTTAATAATATATATAAAATATGCCGAGAGATATCCTTCTCGAGGTGACTATTTTTTAACCAATTTCTCACATAAAAGTGCAATAGGAGCCTCGAGAAGGATATCTCAGTGTATTATATATATATATATATATATATATATATATATATATATATATATATATATATATGCTAGTTTAAAGCTCTTTGAGAGCTTTAATGGAAATAAAACCATTAATGGTGAATGAGCTAAGACATTGAAACACCCACAATGAATATCCAAACGTAGTCCTTCATAAAGCTTTAGAATAAGATAAACAAGATAAATACCATAATAAATCTTATAGAATCCATGAATACACCATTGAAAAAATCAAATAAGTAGGTCCAAGGTCAAACAATTTATAATAATATCCAAAGCTATTGCAATGTAATCATTGGAAAAATATGAACCTATTTCCAAAATATTATTTCCCATAAAAAAATGAAAACCCCTTTTCACAATGTAATGAATCTTGAACAATCCTATATTATAATCATTACCAAAGAAAATTCTAACTCAACTTAACATCATTATCTCATAGCTTGGCCTATTCCAATATTAACAACTAAAAGCTCAATCACAAACATAAGCCACTTGATTTTTAGGGTTAGAAATGGCATATATCTAACAATTAAATGTAGATTTAATTAATAAACAGAGAAACTAAAACACACAGAATAAATTATAACACAGAGAATTTAAAGTGGTTCAGCCAATCCGGGTTACATCCACCAAACCGCAACCATCCAATGATTTTATTATCCAGTGCAAAAACCTATTACAATCTTGTGAATAATCACGTTTTTCATCATACTGTAACCCCCATCCGAACCCCTTTTTAACAAGCTTAGAAGCTTCTAGATTTGGGTTCTACAAAGTCAGTTATTTTTCTTTTTTTCGTTGATTTTTTCCTTTTTTGGTGACGATGCAAAAAAGTAGGAAGAAAATTTTTCTCGGGGGCTACCGCCCCTGAACCCCCGCTTGGGGCTCGACCCGGCCCTAGACCCCAACAAGGATACATGTTGGGGTGTACAATATAGCATGATCAGTCGACACATACCAACATTGATGACATACCATTAGAACCATGACAAGAAAGAGCTTCTATATAAAATAATATAAAGCTAATATTACACACATCAATGGAAGAGATTTTATTTAATAAGCAATTATCACTCCAAAAAACACCCCAATTGATGACAAAGATTCACAAATCAAGACAAACGAAAAAATGATGATAGGTTGGTTTTATTACCTGGAATCACTTCTTAGAAACCTTGGCAAACTAGCAAACACAACAATATGGTTAACTCCTCCCTCTAGTATTTTTCTACAATAGTAAGATATCCTTTAGAATGTTTTGAAAACGATCACCCTTTTTGTTCTAGTCTTCCATTTTTATTCATTACTTTCTTGGATAACATTCGACCTAATGCCTTCCTTGTTTGTAGCCACCAAAATTCTATTTTCCCCTTAATTTTTCTTTATTCCACCATGATGTGCTTTGAATTGAAATAATATGTGGTGTTCCATAAAGTGCTTGAATTTACAAATATGTAGTGTGTAGATTCATTCTAGAGGGTTTGGAGTGAATTATACACTACATGTACTACATATTTAAGAGGAAAGTTGAGTCACTTTAGGTAGTTTTTTTTAGAGTATGTACAATGTATATAGGTTAAAATTATCAGTTATATAATGATAGTAATTAAAACACACATATATGTATGTATGTATGCAATTAATTAATTGATGATTTTAATATACATACATACATACATACATACATACATACATACATGTATGCATATTACTCATATAACTAAATATCACATATTTGCTAAGAAGTATTATTTAAAGATTAGATTATTATAAATAATAAATTATATAATAACCACCAATGAATGTGTATTGAATAGACCTTTTGTGTCCTAAACATACATACTAATAAGACATCTAGACTCTAACCATTGGTAAATCCACAAGTATATGTCAGTTAGATATTAGTTGAACCTCTTATATTTGAACAATTTGACATGAATTTGGCATTAGGATCCTTCCTCCTTAGCAAAGGCACAAAACTTGCATTGCCTTGCCTCTTGATGCCTACAAAGTGAATAATTATTCCTTGCACATAATTCATGAAATGGAGATTAGTTTAGGTTAGTCATATCACATTCACACACATATACTTTAATAAAGTGAAATAAAATCAAATTCATCAGTTATCAACATCTTAAATTGTTTATGTGCGCACACACAATAAAAATGAAACATTATATTGACAAGTTTCCACCCTAGTTCAAATTACAATGGGACTCCATGTGTCTTAGAAGTTGATTTTATTAGGATGTGTCAAAAGAACATAAGGATAGGGCACATAATAATTTAATATGATAGTGGTGTATATCTATCATCCTTAAACTTTTCACTATATTGTCCATTTGGTTCAACATCCACTCTCTTTTCTACTTGATTTATCTTGTGAATTAGTGCATCTAGGATAGAAAATTGGAGGGAAACTTGTGAAGGTTGGGGGTCACAATGGTGTGTATAAGAATGCATATGAGAGGTAAGAGATGGAAGTGGTGATAGGTTGGGAAAGAGGCATGGATGAAGAATGATAATGCAAAAGAAATGCATGAGCATGGATGGGAGGATAAAATGAGATATAACATAACATGGAATAAAGTAGTACATGTAAGAATGGATCAGCTAAGAGGGGTGATGATTGGTTGGGTAGTGGTGGAAAAAATAAGCACATAGGTGCGATAAATCATATGTGATCTATAGACATTTCAAGAGTTGTATAGTTGGGGGAAGTCCACAAGGAGGAGGGAAGGCAAATACGTGATGAACACCATGTAGGGGTACACTAGTATAAGTAGGGAAGCTAGGGTACACTAGTATAAGTAGGGAGCCACTATGGGGGATGGGGGATGAGTAGTGGTGGTGGAAGGAATGATGGTAGAAGATGTTTCAGCGACAGAGGAGGGGAAGTCAGTAGATGACTAGCCATAATAGATGAAGCAATTTTAATACCAACAACTTGCAAGATCTCTAATCCAAATATCTTATTGATGAACACATTGTGAATTATATTAGTTAGTTGTGTTGGATTTTCAGACTTAACCAAACTAGCAAGCTCATTTGTAAAATACTGTTTGGCTCCACGAACATCATGATCATAATCTTGACAATCTTAATACACGCATAAAAAACCTCAATCTCATTGTATTCAATGGCCATGCTAGGGTTTGAAGAGCACTCCTCGATGAAAGATTATGATTGTAAGTAGCTCATGGTATAAACAAAAAAGTAGGAAGCTAAAACTAAAAAATGCACTTTCAAATTCATAAATAAGAAATATCAATAATATATTAGATGTAAAAAATGAAACCCTAAGAGTATAACCAAGGGTTGTTTAGGTGGGCAAAAGAGTAGCAAATGATGAAACTTAAAACCTAAAAAAAGACAAGTAAATGAAAGGCACACAAAACCTTACTAGTATATAAAATAAGATGATGCAACAAAAAATACAAATATGAAAAATCTTAAAAAAATGAAGCTGAAACTCTAGAGAAAAACTCTAGGGTGGTGTAGGACCAGAGGGGTTCACCAAAAAGTTAAAGGAAAATAAGTTTTCCCTAAGCTTAATTTAGGGTAATCAAATAAGACGCATACACATAAACATTAATTAACCTAGACTAAACAACGACGAGCTATGATAGGGATAATATCATAATTAAAAATTTGTATAGGAAAGTAAATATGAAGAATGTTAATGACACCTAGCTCTAGGTTCAATAGTGCCCAACTTTGACAAAGATTTTAGAATTTGGAGGTCTTAGCAAAGGTCCTCTTTATTTGTGTCTCACCTTAGATTTTGTGTAAGATTTACACCCTATTTTGGGTAAAGCCCATGCTTTTGGATCACTTTCACATATTTGGATCTATATTTTGTCATGTGGATTTGCTCTTGTAATGTGCATGCCTCTACTCTTTGGTTCATTGAATTTAGTGATGTTTTTTTGGCTCTAAGGACTGGCGATATTAAAAATACCTTTAGAGGATTGCCAAATTGTTAGGAACACAAGTTCTCTAAAGTCAATCCTCAAGAAAGGATTGAATTCACAATAATGCCAATGATTGAAGACAACAAGCTTTGGTTGTGCAAATGCTCCTAGGATGATTGTGTAAGTTCTGATTCATTTTAGTGCACTAATTTGAAATATTCTTATAGTAAATGCTTCTTGAATACTATAGAATGAGAGGATATTCATATATGAGAGGACATGACATGCATGCAATTGAATGCCCTTAAATATAAGGACATAGCAACAACTTACACAAAAAAATGTGTTTGGATTAGCTCAAAACAACTAGTGATATGGGTGGGAGTCAACCAAATTTGAATTTTGAATTTTAAAAATTTGTTGGTTGGATTTATGTGTGAAATCAATTTTACACTGATTGAAAGGACACAAGATGATAGAGTAGTAAAATCTATACAAGAAATGAATGTCTAATTATGAAGGGTACAATAAATATAGACTATGTAGAAATATAATGTTTGATTATGAAGAATATAATGAATATAGAATGTATGAAAAAGTATGATGAAATGAATGGGATACCATAAAACATGTGAGAATATGTGTAAATAAAAATAGATTAAAATTAAGAGAATGAGTCCAGTTTCATAGAAAATTATGCCATTCTTCTAAAATAAACACCAATACTAAATAATCTTCAACACTGAATAATCTTCAACCCAAAAAAAAATGAAAATAAAAATAAAATAATAATCATCGACATGAACATGCAAATTTCACCAATACACAATTTTAGCATCCTCTTCTCGACAGCCTTCTAGGTATTTTTCTCGATAAAAAGTAGTTTCAAATGTTTAGCAGCTTTCACCCGGAAAAACAAATTTTTACTCGCAACCAATATTTTCGTTAAAAAGGCTGCAAAATCTTGTCTCGACCTCAAGAATCTAGTAGCTCTAAAACCCCGATATTGTTAGATCTTCTTTTCGCTTACTGTAATGGATTGATGCAGCAGCTGTAGGGAGAGTGGTTTTGGTTCGTCTCATTTAATTTTTTTTGGGCTTTTGTAGGGTTTCGTAATATTTTTCCTGCAAATTCTGCTCGTTTTTTCTCATCGACGTCGTTGACAGCACAACACAATTTGTGCGGAATCTTGAGGTAAGTCACTTGCCATGGTTTCAGTGGTTTTTAATTTATTTTTGGAATCTGTATGCAGCCGGATGAGTTTTGTTGTGTTTAATTCATTCGAAAACAATTCTGTTGTTATCTTGTTAAATAAAAGGCATTGGTTCTGTGGTTTTATCTATGGCTGTTTTCATATATGATATTATTGTAATACCTACTGTTAGATCCCTATTTGTTTCTTCACGTAGAGATATTTTGAACTGTGAAATGAATTTATTCGTTTACTTAGTGGTTTAAAATTTTTGTTTATTTTGTTTTTCTTATTCTCGAGGTTATTTTTGTGACAATTTTTCTGACAGAATTATTAAGTTAGTATTGAATGGATACCAGCTACTGCCGATGCTGTAAATGCAATGGTTGCGAGAGTTATTTTCAAATAGAGTGAATAGTAAAGATTGGACCATCTTCATATGTTAAACTTATCACATTCTTCTTCACAAACTTATTTCTTCACAGTTTTGTGCCATTATACTGGTTCTTGTACTTCAAAGATCAAACTCACAAGGCAAGAGATTGGTGTGACACAAAACGAATAAAATTTTAGAAGATACTGTTGAATAAGTGGCAAACAGCTTGGTTTTCCAGATAGGTACATCCTCGCACATGGTTAGTTAAATGGTTAGGACTCATTGGTACAATTAGGTATCAATATGTTTTTTATATGATTACATTCTTTTCTGAAGCCATGTTCTGTGCTACTTAAAAAAAAGGGGTGCTACATTTGAGAGAGATTCTAAATTCTTCCTACAGACAAATAGAGTGAGCATCTCTGCTTTCGCATCAATTTGGAATGATTCAACTTTTAGAAGCAATTCTAGATGTGATTGTGTCTAGCAGGTCTATCCTTAAAGTATCAGGTTTCTATAACTGCAAAGAAGAATTATTTCTCTAAAAATTTGATTCAAGTCTTTTGTATGCAAAAAAATTGCACAGTTTGACCTTTGTTTCTTCTGGTCTCCAATCATCCAGATTTCTTCTCCTAGTGTTGTTTTCCATTGCAAGGCACACAAAGAGTCCCCTATAATCTATTTTTAATGTACCCCTAAAAGGTTTTAGCCACTTTTCACTGCAAAAAGGTGCACAACATTGTTTCTTCTTGATGTCATTCAACATAGGTAATGCCTATGAGCCTTAGCTTCTTCAGTCTTATCTTGATTGATGAGCTCTAGTGGAGAAATAATCAACTCGATACTTTTTGCTTAAAGCATTTTTACTTTCTAATTTTCGATACTTTGATACCTATGCAACCATTAATTGTCAGGTCTTGGGCCCCTGCTCATTTGTCAGTTGGTAAAGAATATGAAAACACAAATAACACACAAGGTAGAACACTTAAAGGGGAATTTAGAAGCAAGATAGGCATCACTAAATTTTATTAAATGAATGTTGAATTCTAGATTAACAATATTGAACTTTAAACTTAATGCCAAAAACACTTATCTATAAGCATTTACAATTACAATGTGTTGCATGAGAAAATACTACGACTTCTATTCTAAAAATAGTTTGATTGCATGCAACACAAACTTTATTACAAAATATAGTCTATTAATACTAAGTCTAAACAAAGGCAATCTTCAATTGGACTTTTGGTAAAGATTACCACAAACTAACACTAAGATTTCCATGACAAAAAATAAAAAAATAGACTTCCAAAAATAGAGACTCCCTTAAAAAAATACATTTAGCTAAAATTAGAGACAGCTAAATGTAGTGCATGCTATAAATAGCTTCAGCTAAAAATGGACTTCTTAGAATAGTTTCTTCTCCTTAAAAATGGTGATGGCTAAAAGTAGCATTGGCTATAAATAGCATGGGCTAATAATGGTGAATCTTGACATGTGGCTCTGAGTGATGACTCTGATAGAAGATTTTGTTCTAATGAACTTTGAAAATGTCAATTCTAGAAATCCACTTTGATGCTTGAATCTGAAAACCTTTAACTGAAATTCACAACTCTGAATGAATCATTGCAAATTTGTAAGTAGTTGTTCTATGTGTATTGATTGACAGAATTATTGGCCAAAACATTCACAATACTACAGCAAAATTGATAAGATTACTATTAAGCCTCACTGAAATTAATCACGAAAACAGAGAAAAATATCTTTTGAGAAGCGACAATGTGACTGTTATATTGCTGATATCTTGTTCTTAATTAATTCAATAAGACAGCCTAGGGTTGGAATTGTTGGAAGTGAAGTCTAACCGTCACTGCCCTTTCGTCTTCCTCTTCCCATGTCTCTTCACTTGCCTGAAGAGTTGATATAATTCCCTTCTCATTCTCTTTTTGCGTAGATGAAGACTGATGTATTTGGGCTGATTAATAAAATAGTGTGACCTACTTTCCTTGGTGGATGTAGCCATTTTGATAGTGAACCACGTTAAACATCTGCGTTAATTATTTGTCTTTATTTTGCAATTGTTATTGCTGTTCTATTTTATGTTCTCTGCTGTTATTGTTGCATGGTTATCTCAACAATTGGTATCAGAACTGTGGTGCTCGATCATTTGGCATGAGAGATTCGAGTTTAAGTGGGATCAATGTTGTTTGATGAAGGAAGTTATAGGAAATCACAAGGAAGGTCAAAATCCAGAGAGAGAGATGCTGGTTGCTGGTATTATGGCAAGCAAGGCCACATCAAGAAGAATTGTTGGTTTTTGAAGAAGGCTGAAAATCAACCAAAAGAAGATGAAGCGAATTTGATATGTGAAGAGGATGCCTGTGTTCTTATTTTAGCCTTGGAAGAAACAACATCAAATGTTTGGGTGCTCGGTTTGGGAGCATCGTTTCATGCCACTCCGTGCAAGGAGTACTTCAAAAATCTGTAAAGCGGTGACTTTGGTAAGGTTCTTCTTGGAAATAATAAATCTTGTGATGTTATTAGCAAAGGGGATGTTTTGTTAAAATTAACAAATGGAAATAGTTGGCTGTTGTGAGATATTAGATATATCCCTCAGCTCAAACAAAATTTGATTTCAGCTGGACAGTTGATTTCTCAAGGATGTAAAGTTACTTATGAATCCAATAGATGGAAAGTAACAAAAGGGGCCTTGGTAATTGCTCGGGGCAGCAAGGTAGGCACCTTGTATATAGTTGAGAGTGACGCTGAAGTGGGAGTTGTTCACTCCATGCCAAGTCCTTCGTTGAGTGAGATCTTGGCTGCAAGAAAAATGTTCTTGGACAGGTTAGATGATGAAGTTGAATTAGTTGTTGAAGAATTTCTGAACATGTTGGAATCTGATTGAATGTCTACAGGAAATACAGAAAACCAAAAGGAAAAATCTGACTTTCAGATTGTTCAGGATTTTGAATCACAGGGGGCTAGCAGAAGGCGCGATAAGGGCTCTTTTGGTGCTGAAGAGGAAGAAGAAGACTCGTTCGAGTTTGAGACGGGGTTTGGTAATGTCATTGCTGTTGACAATCTTCCTATTGTGCCTCCTGAGAAGTTTGAAATACATGAAGGTGGCTTATTAAATGGAGTGCCAAAGAAAAAGATGAACATTCAGATGAAGGATTTCGACTTGCAATTTGAGTTGGAAGTAGAAAGAGAGAGATTGAGTGAATCTATTGATGAGTTACCCGAGGAAGCCCCGTTTGAGGCATATTCGAGCTTGCCTGTGGAAGTTTTTGGGGTTGCTCTTTTGAGGTGCGTGGGTCGGTCTAAAGAGAAAGGGATTGGGTGTGTGAAGGAGCCTATTATACTATTGAGTTTGTGAGGTGTTTCGGGGATAACCAAGCAGAGAAGTACATGACAACTAAGGATGATGAAATTCGTGAAATAGATGTGCTTGAGAAAATGGCTGAAGTGATGAGTTCTCAGTATTGGTGCCATTTGTGCAACCAGACGATTGTGCCAATTTTTGGGGATGACCTTTGTTGCCCATGCTGTAATGGCAGATTTGTTGAAGAGTTGGAGGCTCCTACATAGAGCCAGGCGGAGCAGCAGCACCAGCCGCACCCTGCGATTGGACACATGGACCCTCGATTGATAGCTCTGTTAAGTGGAGGGGGCTTAAGCGTGCTGTTGGCGGAGAGCGTGGCTTATGCCATGCTGGATGATGACAAAATTTGTGAGCAAAGTGTGGGTTTTGGTAGTGGTGCTGAGAGCAGAGTGTTTGTTGGCCAAGTTGTTTTTAATGATACCCAGAATGGTGGAGGTGTGGACATGGAGTTTAAGAAAGATCATGAAAGTCTTCTTGCAGTTGCAGAGATAGTAACACTTGAAGATGTTAATTCTGCTGGAGCAAAAGTCTTGGAGTATATTGCTGATTTTGGGAAACCTACTGCACCTCTTCCTGCAACAATTGTTGCTTGTATACCTAAGGTAGTGCATAAAGATGGTAGTGGGGATGTTGAATTTTAGATACTTCCAAAGGAGATAACTACTGCTATTATTGAAGGTCTGGATGGACCTATAAAACCAGAGCCAGAGTTGGAGGTGCCTAAGGAACTTATAACAGCATCACAGCTGCAATGTTTATGGTTACAACAAAAATCATCTTTTGTTCCAATCCATGAGGATGGTATTGTAGTGAAATTTGTTGATAAGGACACGGGGATAGTATAGCACCAACTTTCAAATGGAATTCGTATAAATTACAAGGTTTCCCAAAATGAAGCCAAAGGGGGTGTTCTGAGGCTAGTTGTCAGTGGGGGAAGAGCTAAAGAAACTCCTGATACTCGAGGTGCAGTTATTGTAGGAGTTCGCACTCTCAGTGAAAGTGGAAGAGTTGATGGATTTTCAAGGGAACAGGTGGAATTGTTTTGTGTCAACCACCTAATTAATTGTGCTCTAGAATCTATTGAGGAATTTATCTGTATGGAGTTTCATTTCAATCTAAGAGATGGTGGAATGCGTGTTACTTTTCAGCTACTTCATATGGTGATTGACCATAATGTATGGCTGGAAGATGCATTCAATAGGGCAACACAACTTTACTTGTCACATTATCGCGCCATGCCTAAAAGTCTAGATCGAGCAACTGCTCATCGACTTATGCGTGCCATGTTGAAAGGAGGATATCGAAGGTTGTGTATTGGATTATTTGGGCACTGTAACAGCTCGTAAAAGTGACTTCAAAGATGCTGATGAATTTCCTATTACATTTCAAGCTTCTCATACAGACTTGCAAAGCCAACAGGTTTTCTTTAAGGATATTGATGCAATGGACTGGTTACTAGGTACTGTAATTAAGTAACAATCAGTTTCAAGGAAAGTGGGGACAGCAGTACGGTTTGGACTTCAAGTGGGAGATTGTTGGAAGTGAGGTCCAACCATCACTGCCCTTTCGTCTTCCTCTTCCCATTTCTCTTCACTTGCCTAAAGAGTTGATATAATTCCCTTCTCATTCTCTTTTTGTGTAGATGAAGACTGATGTATTTGGGCTGATTAATAAAATAGTGTGACCTGCTTTCCTTGGTGGATGTAGCCATTTTGATGGTGAACCACGTTAAACATCTGTGTTAATTATTTGTCTTTATTTTGCAATTGTTAGTGCTGTTCTATTTTATGTTCTCTGCTGTTATTGTTGCACGGTTATCTCAACAGGAATGTAGATGTTTGCAAATTGATAAAGCCCTAGTTGCAGGTGATATGTTTGAAAATCTGAAATTGATGTGATACAAAAATCCTTTTGTTAAGTTGTGAAAAGTCTGCCAAAACCCTAAACTGAAATCTGAATTTTCTAAATGATGAAACTCTGCGGAATGTTGGTGAAAAATCTGTTAGAATTACTACCAATAAAGATCTGATTGGGAATTCGCTGTTATAAGCCACTTAAATATATTTGTCCTGCTGTTCATGTTATACACCAAACTCTGCTCTGCTGATATGGAACAGTGACTGCTGAAAACTCTGCTGCTCTTCTGCTAATGAAATCTGGTGCTGATCTGCTGATGTAGAACAAAGGAGTATAGAAGCTTATTTAAACACTAATTAGTGCTATTTCCAACGCTTGATCTTCTATATATATAATCGGCCTTAACTTTTTTTGACTTTGTGTTGCATTTTAAAAAACTTGATTTGCCTTTGTAAGGGCAGATACCTATATATAGCTGATTCCTATAAATAGGACACTTTTATTTTGAAAAGGTATAATCTCTTTGAATGGACACAGCCCTCCAAATATAGGTGATGCTTTTCCTTTTTAAACATGTTTTGTGGGCCCCATACATTGGTGCACGCTTATATGAGGCTTCTGCATTATTTTCAAAATGTCAATCTTCCTGTCTCATGGGTGCAATTATGTATGGAATTAGAACTTTAAACTGAAATGCCTTGTCAAGTGTGCACCTATCAGTGCAATTTTTCCTTTTGAAAAGTTAGAACCTGTTTTTTTTATATAGGTGTGTGCCTCTATATACAAATGAATCCTTATCACAAGTCAACCTTGTTCTGCCTTATTAGGTGCATGCTTGATAATGCAATTTTGATTTGAAATGTAGAACTCATTCTCGTTTACGTAGGTGCAAACTTGATAGTGTAAATCTAATCACTGAAAAATCAAAACACATTTTCATTTATAAGGTGTGCCCTTGATGGTGTGATTTGAGAATTTTATTTTCTTTACTAATTTCATACAAGCACACACTCAATAGTGTGGTTTCAATCTTTGATTTGAATACTTATTTTCATCACATAGGTGTGCACCTCATAACGTATTTCATGAATTTTGTTTTGAATGTGATTGTCCCTCATGTAGGTACACAACTTGAAAACTAAACTTATATTATCATTATTTTCTTGAGCTGATGACTATTACATTGTAGAATGGCTAATCATATAAGCCAAAGAATGAAGCAAACAATCCTATTATTCAACAATAAACTCTCAACAATCTACAACCTATGTGAAACATGTTTACTCACTTATTCTACTTGACAAGTTACAGAGTAAACGAAAGTAACAGAACACAAAACATGATATAAAGTTCTTACATAGTACATGAAGGATAAACTTGATTCTCATTCATTCACAGATTTGCAACAAGTACATCAAAAGCATAACAACGGTCCTCAACTATGAACAATAAAGATGTATAAATAGTTTGCCGATGTTGGTTAAGAATACCAACTCTCGGCAACTACCAACCAAATACAACTCTAAGAACACTTCGTGCCCTTGTTTTCAATACCGATTTTTTGTTTTGTGTGTTTGCTGTTTTATAAAAAATTTTCTGCTTTTTTTTTGTGTTTTGTAATGCTGATATAAAATTCAGAAATGCATGACATAAAGAAATATAAAAAACTATGATAATAGATCTTCCACTATGTGTTTTATTGGATCAATATTCAACAAAACAAGTTAAGACAAGCATACTCGAAATAAATAAATAACATGCAGCTGCTGTTCTTCACTTCCAGCCAAAAAAACAACTGATGGAATAGCTCGATTCTCCTTCTGAAGATTGCCTTTTTGATCACAGTGAGTATAGATGGCTTCCTTATGCCTGGGCGCCCCCTTATGAATTTATTTGCAATTTTTTATGGCCTCTAATAATAAAATTGCCCTCTTCTCAAGAAGCCGAACCTGCTGCAAGTGAATGGCTGTAGAAACTCAGCCGTACCTCCCCACTTGAATCTGATTTTTATTTATAGCTAGGGCAGATCTGAGATTGCCTACTCTTATTATGAAATCACTGAAACAATAAATCAAACCCTTTATTCCTTCCAATCTGCACACTGAAACATCTGAATGATGCCTCTCTAAATACCAAATTCAATAGGTATTCCACTGTTTCAAATGGCTGCAAACATTGAAGAAGTATCGTTCTCCAATGGCTCGAGTGTTGAAAACCCTTGGCTTCCACTCTTAGACAAAAACTTCATCAACAACAATCATCAATCGAATGGCTTCCAAAAAACCCTAAAGTGAAATATATAACCTCTCTTGAAAAGTTCAGACTTCTTCAAAAAGGCATTTAATAACATTAAAATGTTATTTATTTGCATTCGTTTAATATTTCACTCAAAACTTATGAATTGGCCATTAATAATTAATTCATTAATTTGGCCCCCTTTTAATGACATTTTGACCCTCAAGTTATAACATTAAAATACCACCTTTTAATTAATTAATGTTATTTAAGCCAAATAACAGTAATAACTCCTTAAATTCATCGTCTCTTAATACGCCATCTGAATTGGGGACTCATTTGATGATTCTTCATCCGATCACATGCCTTACTAAAAATAGTAAGAGTTCCATTCTGTCCATGTCCGACTTACTATAAATAGTAAGCTGAGCAAGCTGAGTCCCGGAAGCCTCAAACGAAAGCCAAAGCTGATCATCATTGACATGCTGGAGGTGATACAATCCTCAGAAGATCCTCTCATCACCTTCATTAGCCTATGAGGGTTGCAATGATAGGCTAATCTACTGAATACAAATGTCTCACTTTGGAGGGGACATTACAGTCCTCCCTCCCTGAATTTGCTTGTCCTCAAGCAATCTCAACGCTGGGTGTTGTAAGATCTCCTCACCTTCCCAGGTGGCATCCTCAACTCGCAAGTCCTTCCATTTGACCAAATATTTTGTGATAGTCCGTTTCCGTACCCGCCTCTCTTGAAAATCCAAGATAGCCTCTGGCTCAAGAATCAATTTCCCCTCATCATCCAGGGGTGGCAACATTGCTGATGGAGTCACATGATGTCCTAACGCCTTCTTGAGGCGTGATACATGAAAGACATTGTGAACTCGGCTATCTACTGGGAGTTCTAACTCATATGCTACTTCACCCACTCGCCTGATAATCCGAAAAGGCCCATCATAGCGTGGTTTCAACTTTTCAACACCACTTTTCCTGAGTGTAGACTGTCGATACAGCTGCAACATCAGATAGACCATATCTCCCACCTCGAATGATCTCTCCGTCCTCCTCTAATCAGCATATTGTTTCTGCTGATTTTGTGCCTTAGAAATATTCTCCTTGAGAGCCTTCATAATGTCCTGACTCTCCTACAACAAGTCTCTTGCACTAGGCAATCTGCTATCACTAAACAAAAGGTCGATGAAGCTAGGAGCCTCATACCCGTATAACGCCATGAAAGGTGTCATCTGTATGGACATGTGGAAAGTGGAATTATAAAAAAACTCGCAGAGGTAAATCCACTTTACCCAAGCCTTCTGTTGTCCAGCTATGTAATTTCTGAGATAGCCTTCCACCCATTTATTAACTATCTCTGTTTGCCCGTCTGTCTGCGGGTGATAGTTGGTACTCGGGGTTAACTCGGTCCCACAGAGTCTGAAAATCTCCTGCCAAAAGTGACTCATAAATCGGCTGTCCCTGTCACTAACTATGGTTCGAGGCAACCCATGCAGTTTGAAAACCTCTTGGAAGAACAATTCTGCCACCTGTGTAGCAGTGTATGTAGCTGTGATCGGAAAGAAGTGGGCATATTTAGTTAACTGATCTACAACCACATATATGCAGTCTCTCCCCTGGGCTTTAGGCAAGCCCGTAATAAAGTCCATGGACAGGCATTCCCACTTCCTATCAGGAATCGGAAGTGGTTGTAATAGACCTGCTGGGTAAGTGTGCACCTGTTTGTTCTGCTGACAAACTGGACACTCTCTAACATACTGAAGAACATCAGCCTTGAGCCCCTTCCATGTAAATCTCTCCCTGATCTGCCTGTAAGTTTTGAAGTATCCTGGGTGTCCTGCAGTAGGCACATCATGGAAAGCCCTCAGTATTATTCTCATCTCTGATCCTGGCGTCAAAAATATCCCGCCCTTATATATGATGAGCTCATTGACAACTGTATATCTGCTGTCCTGAACTGACCCCTCAATGATCCCAGATGCCCTTGTATCCTTGGCGTATTTTGCCACAATTAGGTGCCTCCAATCCTCTGAGATCTGAACCATTGTGTTCAAGTGTGGTCTGCGAGATAGAGCATCAGCGACGACATTCTGAGTACCCTTGAAGTATGTAATATCGAAGTCATACGACTGAAGCTTATTGACCCATTTCTGCTGGCGGTCATTAAGATCTCGCTGCCCCAAAAAGTTTCTAAGACTATTATGGTCAATTTTTATACAGAATTTACTACCAATGAGATATTGTTTGAATTTGGCCAATGCGTGGATAATGGCCAACATCTCCTTATCATAGATGCTATACCCTCTCTCTGGTCCCCTGAGCTTCCTGCTCTCAAATGCAATCGGGTGCTTCTCCTGCACAAGCACAACACCAATTCCCTCACCTGAGGTGTCACAATGAAGCTCGAATGGCTTCGTGAAATCTGGTAGAGCAAGAACGGGACAAGTGGTCATAATTTGTTTGAATTTGATGAAGCACTCTTGTGCCTCTGGAGTCCAAATGAAAGCACCTTTCTTCATCAAGTCCGTGAGAGGCGTTGCATGATGCGAATAACCGCTAACAAACTGGTGGTAGAAACCACACAACCCCAGAAATCCACGCAATTGTGTGAGATTCTCAGGAGTGGGCCAATCGATAATGGCTGAGATCTTGTCAGGATCCATCCTCACACCCTCTGCACCAATAATATGACCCAAATATAATAATTCTGTCATGCCAAGGTCACACTTAGATTCTTTTGCATACACAGACTCACTATTCAAGATCTCCAATACTGCATCCAAGTGAACAAAGTGTTCCTCCCACGTTCTACTGTATACCAGTATATCATCAAAGAATACAAGTACAAACTTCCTCAACTGTGACAGGAAGATTCTGTTCATTGTGGCTTGGAATGTAGCTGGAGCATTGGTTAGCCCAAATGGCATAACCACAAACTCAAAATGCTCACAATGGCATCTGAATGTCGTTTTCTCTATATCCTGCCCACGCACCTTGATCTGATGATAACCGGATCTCAAATCAATTTTTGAAAAGAAGCAAGCACCATGTAACTCGTCGATCAACTCATCAATACGTGGGATGGGGTATCTATTTTTAATGGTTTGCTCAGCTGAATGTGACCCATGACGAGCAACTCCTTAATGGTTTTTTCTATCTCGTCCTTAAGGTGTTTTAGATGCCTATAGGGAGTAATCAACACGGGCTTGGCGCCCTCCTCCAGTTCTATGATATGCTCAATACCCCTATCAAGAGGTCTACCTAATGGGATATTGTTGAAAACCTTCCCATGTTTAATCTTGATCTCCTGTATATCCGGGTGGTATTCTGTTTTATGCTGTCCCTCCTGTGTCAGCATTAACACACATTCAGCTGCCCAATCCACCATATTGTGCCGCATGAGACTTTCCATCCTCCTGAGTGACAACATCCTGAAACTGCTATCTCTGATGGCTTTTAATATCTGAGTTTTTCCTTCTACCTCAAAACTCATCTCCATCTCACGAAGATCAAGAGTGAACTTGCCAATAGCATGGAGCCATCTCATCCCCAAAATGACATCTATGTCTCCCATGTTTACCACATAGTAATCAGCCTTAAAGTCATAGTTATTAAGGCGCATAGGGAGATCTTTGACCATTCTTTCGCACTTGAGGGTATATCCATCCGCCACTTTCACCCTTATACCTTAAAACTCCTCTGTCATGATCCCACGCTTTTCCATAAAGCGTGTATCAATAAAATTATGAGTGGCACCTATATCCAAAAGAGTGATGACCTTTTGACCTGCTAGGACACCACGCATCCTGAAAGACCTTTCCCGCTGGATACTAATAATCCGTGCCTCCTGTAGATGGATTTCCCCTTTTTCTTCCTCTTTTTCTGACATTTCATCATTTGATTCTTCTTGACCAGCTTGCTGGTCGGAATTTTCAGACTTTGAATCTTAATACAAACCCCACATAACACGGTTAACTTTGCCCTTCGGTCTTAAGGGGCAATCATGATTTGCATCATAGAGACCCATGCAGTAGAAACATAGTTTCTTTTTCTGGAAATCATTCAATGTTTCACTATCAAAAGGAGCTGCTGATTTTCCTCTTTGATCCTCCTTAAAATCAGATTTCTCTTTGTTCTTGGGAAATGTTTTATTGTCTCTAAATGAAGAAGAACCTTTTGAGGCAAACTTGCTTGATGATCCGAACTTGCTGGATGGGGCTGCAAGTTCCATACTCTGTGCCTTCTTCATTGCTTCCTGTAACGTTGGTGGTTCGAAAGCCTTAACCCACCCACGTAATGGCTCTAATAAGCCTTCTATGAAAAACACAACCAAACTCCTCTCCGAAATGTTGGTCACCATTACAGACAGCTTTTGGAAATCACTGATATAGCCCTCTAAGCTGCCAGTCTGTCGAAGCTATTCTAAGTCCCTGAAATAGACCTCTAGATCTTTTTTATCAAAGCGATCCACCAGTCTATCCACAAACTCTTGGTAGGTGGTGATATGGTCATGCTACAGTGTAACCATTCCCTGATACCACTAGTCATGGGCTGCTCCCTCTAGATGTAACGTGGCGAACTTGACTGCTGCTTCCTCAGACATAGGTCGAAGCGTCAGAAAAGTGTCCAGCCCATGAATCCACGATTGTGCTGTTACCCTGCCACTGCCATCAAAGTAAGGTAGGGTGATCTTGCTGGCTACATGCTTCAAGTCCCTATTCTAGTTCCGAGGCTTATTCCCCTGTCGAGCCCTGTAATAGTCCATCCTCGATTGAACGAATTGATCAAAGTGCATGAGCTCTCGTGCTTCTGGTGTCAGTCGCCGCCACTCATTGTGTGCAGCCATATGTGCATCTGCAAAGGTTGGTTCCTCAACCTCTTCAATATCCTCCTCCGCTCGCTCTTCCCTCAGAAAGGTAGGTCGAGTCGGCCTATTTGCAGTGCGGGACGGTGCCCTCTGTATCCTCCGTGACCCTGCTACACTCCTGTCATCATCTTGATTCTGAGGTTGTCTTCTGGGAAGGTTTAACTGCTGTAGTGTATCTGCTAGATGCTGTAGTACATCAACTACCTGCTGCTGACCAACTCATAAATCCCTCAAGGTTTCTCTCACTTCTTTGTCACCATCCCTCTCATCATCTCTTCTGGCATTTCTCAATGGATCCTCTTCTCTCCTTTCATTTCTGTGTGGACCCTCTTCTGATCTGTCACCCATATTTGACAAAGGTTCCTCTACAAAAGGATTATCTCTTTGTCAATCTGCCTCTGATTCCCTTTACTGCGTGTGAAATATTTGTGGTGACTACTCATGTGCCTTCAACCCTCCAGGATGGCAGGATATTGGCTCTGATACCAATGTAAGAACACTTCGTGCCCTTGTTTTTAATGCTAATTTTCTATTTTGTGTGTTTGCTGTTTTATAAAGGTTTTTCTGCTTTTTTTTGTGTTTTGTAATGCTGATATAAAATTCAGAAATGCATGACATAAAGAAATATAAACAACTATGATAATAGATCTTCCACTATGTGTTTTATTGGATCAATATTCAACAGAACAAGTTAATACAAGCATACTCAAAATAAATAAATAACATGCGGCTGCTGTTCTTCACTTCCAGCCAAAAAAGCAACTGATGGAATAGCTCGATTCTCCTTCTGAAGATTGCCTTTTTGATCACAGCGAGTATAGATGGCTTCCTTATGCCTGGGCACCCCCTTATGAATTTATTTGCAATTTTTTATGGCCTCTAATAATAAAATCGCCCTCTTCTCAAGAAGCCGACCCTGTTGCAAGTGAATGGCTATAGAAACTCAGCCGTACCTCCCCACTTGAATCTGATTTTTATTTATAGCCAGGGCTGATTCGAGATCGCCTACTCTTATTATGAAATCACTGAAACAATAAATCAAACCCTTTATTCCTTCCAATCTATACACTGAAACATCTGAATGATGCCTCTCCAAATACCAAATTCAACAGGTATTCCATTGTTTCAAATGGCTGCAAACACTGAAGAAGTATCATTCTCCAATGGCTCGAGTGCTGAAAACCCTTGGCTTCTACTCTCAGACAAAAACTTCATCAACAACAATCATCAATCGAATGGCTTCCAAAAAACGCCAAAGTGAAATATATAACCTCTCTTGAAAAGTTCAAAGTTCTTCGAAAATGCATTTAATAACATTAAAATGTTATTTATTTACATTCTTTTAATATTTCACTCAAAACTTAGGAATTGGCCATTAATAATTAATTCATTAATTTGGCCCTCTTTTAATGACATTTTTGTTGAATTTTATGATCAGATGTAAATGCACAGAAAAATTAATTTGAAATCAGACAAATAACACAGCATATACCCTGGGAAAACCCTCCTCTTGAGGGAGAAAAAAACCCAGCAACAAAGATCTCTCTTGTAATTGATGCAACAGTGTCAATTTTACAATTTACAATAAGGTCTAACTCAAGACCTATATACTGCACCTGGCAATATGGAGTGACAGATAATAATGTGTTAAATCACACCTGGCAAATGACAGATCTGGCACTGGATGATCTTCAAACTGAGATAGATCAACATTGTGAATGTTTGCCTTTGTATTCTGAACTCGCACTTTGCATAATATATTCACACTTGAGTATATTGTAAAGCTGATAAGTATAACATCAATCTGTACCTTATGTTCTCATTTGATATCACCAAACTGATGTATTCGCTTTGAATATCAGAAAAATTCGCACTTGATTGATCTGATGTATTCGCTCAGATAAGTTCGCACTTGAAGATCTAATCGGCCTTAATGATGAATAACTGAAGTTCGCACTTGATTGATCTATTCACCCTTTATGATACAAAACATATATGAGTAATCGAACTCGGCTTGTGTATGTACAATGGACGAAACAGAAGTATATATACAGATGAGATGGGATGGAACTAATCCCTCATGTCGGCCTTATAAGAGATTGCCTATCTAATTGAAGTCGGCCTAATTGGCCTATTGGCCTTGATAAATGATCACACCTCTTCACAAGAGGTCAGCCCCTTATGAATATTAGATATCTTCTAATAAAAGATAAACATCAAATTCTTTTATGTCGGCCCAAGGCATGAGATACAAAACAATAAAGTAAATTGAATAGCCAACGGCTATAAATTCAATTTAAGACTTTCTCGAAAGAAGTGAGCTGGAAGGATCAACCGAAGCTGCTATAACATTAACAATTTTGACCCTCAAGTTATAACTTTAAGTTATAACATTAAAATACCACCTTTTAATTAATTAATGTTATTTAAGCCAAATAACATTAATAACTCCTTAAATTCATCTTCTCTTAATACGCCATCTGAACTGGGGACTCATCTGATGATTCTTCATCTGGTCACATGTCTTACTAACAATAGTAAGGGTTCCATTCTGTCCATGCCTGACTTACTATAAATAGTAAGCTGAGTTCCAGAAGCCTCAAACGAAAGCCAAAGTTGAGTCCTGGAAGCCTCAAATGAAAGCCAAAGCTGATCATCACTGTCATGCTGGAGGTGATACAATCCTTAGAAGACCCTCTCATCACCTTGATTAGCCTACGAGGGTTGCAATGATAGGCTAATCTACTGAATACAAATGTCGCACTTTGGAGGGGACATTACAACAACCATCAGGGACTTAACACGTAAAACCAAAACATAATTATTTATTTATTTATTTACTAACTGACTGACTAAAACATTTGCATTAACTTTTGGCCAAGTACATCAGCCCCTTGAAAAAGAAAGTCGTCTTCATCGAGAGGAAGGAGGTTGAGAGGATGCCCGAGGATGCACAGAGGACATGGGTGTGGTTGTTGCTGAATGTTGTTGGCGAAGACGTTGGATCCTTTGGTTCGCCTCCAACTCTTGATCTCCGGCAATTTGACCATGTGTACCACCTCCGTCGGCTTTGTCTTCGTCTTCTCCAGTTCCTGGCTCTTTCCCTGTAACTTTCCGTCTCTCTCAATCAACTAGGCCTCTCGCTTGACCAATAGTCTGTCTCTCTTTGCCAACTGAGCATCCCGCTCGGCCAATAGTCTATCTCTCTTTGCCACTACTTGTTCGAGAGCTGTGACTTGAGTACGCTCTATTGCTGTCACTTGAGCCAATTGCTCCTAGGACTTGCAAACATGGTTAGCTAGCTTTGCTCTAATACTCTCGACCTGTGTGAGTGCTCTATCTCTCGCCTGTGTAGTCTCCTCAATGGAAACCATCTGCCGTTGCCAGTTGAGAAATGTCTTTGTAACACCTCTCCATGCGGCCGAGTGCTGAGAGCACTCGGCCGTGTCTCCCTGCTATTGTGGCTCTAGTTGGTTGCCAGGCAGTCAACATGTCAGCCGTCTTTACTCTCAGCCACCCCTATGATTTAAAGCATCTAAAAAATTCGACTTTGCATCCCATTTGCATGAAGGCCAAGATCCTCTCGACCTCTCGACCTCTTGGGCAACCAACGAATTATGCTCAATGTCCAGCTATTGTGATAACTCCCCCACCTCGTACATTACTCTCGCCATGGATTGCAGCTCTCCAAGATATCTCTAGACTGCACCAAGGGGGTCGTAGGCATTTGGCCAACTAATCTCTATGCATACCCCTTTGGACTCATCTTCACTAGACTCCTCGCCTGACTTTGTCAGTTGTGGCCGTGACTCTGCATTTGGTGTTGTCGCCATGCTAGTGTCTCATTGGGCTGACTGTGAGAGCTCTATAGGCTGCTGTGAAGGTTTTGTAGGCTGAGTGTCAACCACCATGTCGGCTAACTCTTGCTCATGAGGTGGCTCATGGGGTGGCTGTATGCTATCGGCCACTACTCTTGGCAACTCAGGTGGAGGGGTGTCTACTGGTGCCCCCATCTCTCCCAGCCAATCATCGATGCTTGCATCCTCTTCAACGTCATCATCGACTGCAAGTGGCTCCACTGATGGTGTATAGATACTAGCGGTGCTGGTTGTGCTGGGAGTGGTGTCGTTGCTACAGGTGTAGGAGTTGTCACTAGTACGATTGTAGCGACATGTATTGGTTGGACAGGAATGGCTAGTTGTATGGGAATAGCCTCCTTGATGTCTTCCTATGAGCTTGCCTCCCTTGTGAGTGAAACTTCCCCCATACTCATCGCAGTGGAAGAAGACAGCTTGATGGCCTCATGATCATCTCTCTTCGGCGAAGTAGGCGATGCATCCCTCTGTTTTCTCTTCTTTGCCAATGGTGCCCTTGCTTGAGGTGTCTCCTCTCTTGCTGTTTGCACACCCAAACTGGCCCAATAGAATACCGTCAGCCATCTTGCATCCAGTTGGCCTATGGGCTAGAGTCTTCCCCAATTGTCTGAAGGCACCTAAGAATAGATGGCATCCAATAGTAGCTCAATGCTGTGCTTAATCATGTAAAAAGCCTTTTGCGCTTCAAGCACAAAAACTTTTCGTATCCTCTTTGAGACTAGACTTGCCCAATTATATATTTTTTCCATACTTAGCCCGATCATGAGCATGATCATCCATATGGTGATACTAGACGCTCTGCTAGTGCCTATGAGCCTACAGTTGATGAGGTCTAGGATGCATTTCCACTCGGGAGTGGCGAGGAAATTCTTTCTTAACCCTATGGTCCCTGCACTCCATATGTTGTCTTTCTCTTGCTGTGTCTCCTTCAACTGTTGGGACATCTTTCCTGAAGGTTTGGCTATTGAGATTCCTCTCGAGGGTATCCTGAATACCCTAGTGAATTCAGGAGGTGCGAAGGAGATAGTCACCTGGCATCTTCTATAGTCGATTATTGACTTGTGAGCATGCTTACCATAGTGCACTATCATTTGGTGCAAATATGGCTCAAAATCCCAAGAGTTAAAAAATGGTAGTTGACAAGCCTTGTCAGCCTGCGCTCATTGCAATTCAACTTTCAGGATGTGATTATCTTGTGTTCCCATCCACCATGAGCGACATTCTGTGCCACTGAGACTCTCCCAAGTGATATTATCTATTGTCATTGTTTTGTCACCCTTCCCCTTTGCTATTTTCCCTATTGCAATGCGAGGTCAAAATGGTGCTGGCCATTTCCCTTTGCCACTACTGGTGGCCATGTCTGTCTGGCAACAATAAACTTCTGGTACTCTTGGATACAGTATAAATAAACAATAATTTTTCCGAAATTAGTTACAACAACGAACTTTCCAAGGCCGTTGTACTAACCAATGAATGGAGGGTCGTACAATACTTCCAATTCTTTGGGAAAATTTGTTCTGTCTTGCCTACTTATGCTGTACAATGTGTCTAGAGCCCGCTTGCCTTGCCCATACGGTATTTTTGGAATTCTTTTGCCGTACCCGTACAATCACCTGAGATGAGCCCAGCTAGCTCCAACTTAACCCCTGTAGTCTTTTGCTTATCTTTTTATGTTTTGATTGATTTTAAAAAGAATTCTAGACAAAAGTAGAAGGGTCTCCAAGCATAAAAATGCAAATAATACACAAATACAAGAATTTCCTGAGCAACTGCAATACTAATTAAGATCTGGCAATACATATGAAGAGTTTACATACAAGCAACGTACCCGGGAAGCTCCAAAATAATTAAATAAAGAAATACATGCACTTGCAAGGCAAGAATGGCTAAAAGCTAAAGAATAACATGCCTGGGCTCCAAATCTATCTTCTCCCACACAAAAACAGGAGATAAAGTGCTGAGAGATGTGGATGCCAAAGATGCAAGCAAGAAGCAGCCAAAATGAAAGGCATTTTAGCCTGTAGAGACAACACGCCTCCACAAAGAAGTACACCAGCCAAGAATAAGGTACGACTAGTACAAGAAGAAGTGTACGACTTTATTGAACACTGGTAAATTGCATGAAGATGGCGCCTCTAATGTAGAAAGCTTCTCCCTTATTGTAAATAGGTAAAAACTGAATAAAAACTCAGATCCAAGCACATAAGAACTTCTGGATGAAGCTCCACCATGGTAATCATTCAACTGATATCTCACAGCCTCACAATTACAGATTCAATGAAGAATTGACGCTCTCCAATGAAGGTTTTCCTGAAACCCTTGTCCTCAGACAAAAATCCACAGAGTAGAATAAATTATGCAAAGTCAAATGATCAAAGGTGAGTTTGATTTGCAAATTCTTCCTCTTATGCAAAAAGGCACGCACTTCTTGAAAACCCACACACTTTTGGCCATTTAAATACATTAAAATGTATTTAATTACCTTTTCAATAGTTTAAAATCAATTCTTGAAGTGAGTGCACCTTTTAAAGTCACTTAAGTGATTTAATTTATCACTTTATACTCCTTAAGTCACTTTTTAATTTATTTAAGTGGCTTTTAATCTTTTATAAAGTCAATTTGACTTTATAATATTCCATTAAGTTAAATAATTAACTTAACCACGTAAATAAACATAACTCCCTCCAAACTTAGTATTTTTCCGTGCCGTCAGAAGCTGGCGAACACTGTGCTACAAATGCTTGCACTGAATCCACTACTGGAATGAAGGAATGGGAATGTCAATACCCACCAAAAACGGCCACTGACCCTCTAACCAAATCTTGTCAGCCTACAAGTGTCCAAGAGATAGGCTAACTCAACTGCTCCTAATAATTGACTAGAGCGGGGAAATTACATCACCTCAACTCTTTGCCTTTGCCTTGGTTGCCGTCGTATGAGGAGTATTGTTGTAGTACCGTATGATTTTGAAGGATCATCGTACAATATGTTCTGTACAATATGGGAGATTGAGAGTTGTATGGTTATCTGAAACCACTGTACGTTACTCTTCTGTGAGTCTTCTGTTTGTAGCATGAGGTAACCTTCTACGAACCGTACGATCACTTGTCTGTATTATATACTCACTCTTCGTTATATTTCTCCAAAATGCTGCATGCTCCATCGACCACGCCTCTCAATAAACCACACTCCACTGGGAATGTCCCCTAACTTGCCCTATGCTTTTCGTCACCTTCTTTCGTACGGTTCTTTGTGATTGCTTGTTCTCTTTATGTTGTATGATGTCTGCCTGTTGTAACCTTCGTATGGCCTCATGTCATACTGCCACTGTGTCGCACCCTTGTACAGACTCCTTTCGTACAAATTTTTCTCTTTGCAATTGCCTTTCAAAATTTCTCCTTTGCTACCAATTTTTATAACTCTCTTTTGGCCATATAGCCTCTTTTACCTTGAATTAATATTTTGTATTCTAATTTTTCTCCATCTCATATTTTTTTCCACTTCAATATTTCTTCCCTTTTGATTTTTTAATTTTTTGCTTTTTTCACTTATCGACTCCAATTTAATTTTTTGCTTTTTGTTCTTTTTATTCTCCTCTTCATTATTTTTTCTTTTTTGACTTTTTCTTTCGTCACCTTTCTTTTCCTTTACTTTCGATGTGTATCGCCAGTTACATGTGAACAAGGGTCTTTTATAGCACTCCTCTTCGCAACATTTTTTGAGGTATTTGAAATAAAACATCTTATCTAAGGGAGCAGGTCTCGTACCTTTATAGCTTCCATCGACGTATCGCCCGCCATACTACTAGTACCATGTCAGGTTTTCTCCATTCACTGTCGGCAGACCTATTGGATTTGGTATGACCCGCCATAGTTCGTTGAAGGTCACCAATGTAGGAGGCTTCAAATTATGTTCTTTGGTGTACTTGATTACCTTCTTGTTGTATCCATTTGGTTGTGTAGAGATGAACATGTCTTTTGCCATTATTAAGGTTTTCAAGCACAGTCCTTCCTTTTTTGGATATTCATCCCATTCATCCTTGTCCTAGTCATCTTCATCCAAGTTGCCTTCATTGTGCACCGCTTTTTCCTTCCTATCCTTCTTGGCTTCTTCGTCAAGTTCAGAGGACAGGTAACCTCTTCGTTCTCCTTTGTAGGGTGCATGAAATTTCCAGTGGCCCTAGACTCTTTTGCATAATGCAGGTGTTCCGAACAAGGCGTTGGTTAAATGTTTATGTACCTGGGGTATTGCAATTCCTTCCACTTTTTTCTTAACGAGTCTTTCTTCACCATTTTCTCACCTCCTGGTGTCTTCCTCTTCTACAAACTGGTTTCCATTTATTCCCCACTCCTGTTCTTCCATAGTTTCATCTCCACTTATTGCCCAATCTTCTTTTGTTGCGTAGCCTAGCATATTTATTCCAATTGTTGCTTCCTTTCTCTCTTGGTATTGTTGATGGAGTCTTGTACCAGAGTCTCACCTAAATTCTCGAGTTTGATTGCTCCATTCTCGCCAACTTCTTTGATTTTAAATGGTTTGAGCCACCTTACTTTAAATTTTCTTGGCTTAATCTCGTTACGGCCGTTATATTTTAAAACTAATTGGCCAGGTTGGAATCTTATTCGACGAAGGTGCTTGTCGTGCTAGTACTTCCTTCTCTTTTGTATTGCCTCTACTGCCCATTGTGCCAATATTCTTCATTCGTCGAGTTTGTTGAACTAGAATAATCGCTCCTTTAGACTCTTCGTATCACCTAGTCTATTCTCCATGGCTATTCTCAAGCTTGACACCATGTATTCGGTTGGCACTATCACCTCTTGATCGTACATTGGCTAGAACGATGTGTGTCGGATCGTCACCTTATAGGTCGTATGGTATGCCCATAGTACGATAGGTAACTTCTCTTCCCAGTCAGCTTCCTCAGTGCTGCACGACTTGTGAATGACCAAGACGAGTACCTTGTTTGTGGACTCTGCTTGACTGTTGGCTCTCGGTAGTATGGACTTGACAAGTTGTGAAAGATCTTGAACTCCATCGTCATCAAGCGAATGACGTGATTGACGAAGTGTCCTCCCCCATCACTTGTAATTTGTATCGGAATATCGTACCTTGTGACTATCTATTTGTAGACGAATCTCGTCATACTAACTACCGTGTTGTCTGGTAGTGCCCGAGTCTCCGCCCATTTTGTCAAGTACTCGGTAGCAACAACTATGTACCTGCATCAATGCAACCGGCTGACTTTCATTGGACCAATGAAGTCTAGTTCCCATTCAAACAATTCTTGTCGTTGAGATGGAAAAAGTGGCATGTAGTCCCTTTTGAGAGGTTTGTCGACTCTCTGAAATGTGCCACATCCTACCACCCACTCTCGAGCATTTGTGTGTATGATTGTCCAACACAATCCTACCAAGAGAATTTTTTGAGCTGTGGCATCCAGTCCCATATGCCCTCCAGCCAGACCTTCATGTGCTTCCTTGAGTACCCTTGGAATTTCTTCTTGCATGACGCATCATCTCAATACATGATCCGATCCCATCTTATATAACAAACCATTAATGAGTTGAAATATTTTGCTCTTCAATGCTAACTTTCGTCTTTGTCCCGGTGGCATCTCCTTCGGAAAGGTGGACGTAGACAGGTACACTCTTTGATGCTCTCATACCATGACGATAGTGCTGCAATCTGAAATAAGTGCGCATCAGGGAAGTCTTCGTTCACTCCCTCAAGTGGCTCACCATATCAGATTCTCGATAACTGGTCGGTGATGACATGATTCTTCTCTGGCCGTACAATTATGGTGAATGTGAATTCTTGTAATCGGTTTACCCCTCCCTGGATGATCAGTTTATTTACCAAGTGTAATGCCCCTTGCCCTAATTTTCCCTAGAATTCGCTTATTAATCACAAATTCCACAAACTAGGGTTAGGGTTTTCACCTTATCAAATAAATAACTCCTTAATGATGTAATCTTGGAATGAAACTTGCATTCACCACATGAACAACATTCCCCAATATGTATATATATTTGTTAGCATTAGACAATTGCATCACATTTATAGATTATCAATAATGCAACATACTATAAAATAGGAGGAGGAACATGGTGGGCCTGCTCGAAGCCATATGCCAAGCCTAAGAGAGTGTGTACCACACCCTCCCCCTTGGCAACTTGTACCTACTTTCCCCATCCGCATCACAACCTTGGAAGAAACTTGCCATCCTGTGGGATTGGCGGAGGTCGCAAGTGGGCTTTTGGCTCTCTACCACTCCACCCCCGGTCCTTCCCACAGGGTGGATTTCAGGCAGTTAACATAATACAGTTTCAATCATAGAGATCCTTCTTTAATATCTATAAGTAACATGCGTACATAGGTCAATGATTATGTAGAGAGATACATTTATTCTTCCTTCCTTATGCAAGACTATACTTATATAAATGTAGGACTATAAGAGGCAGAAATACACCCGAATATATGCTTATATCTGGTAACAGAACTCTGCTGTGATGAACAGATCTGATTCCTTGCTTGTTCTTGGTCTCTACGTTTCTACCTTAATCCCTGGTTTTCCTTATTGGTTTATCATTCGTTTACATTGAACCCTCTTCTTCTCGTATATTTCAGGATATCAATCACCTTATCATATTTAGGGGCAGCTGCCTTTCTGAGTGCAGTTCATCTACTTATTTCTAACTACTTCCAACCAGACTTCTTCCTTTCTTCCTCCCAAATTTGAGTGTTTCGTATTAATGTATCTGTTGCTAGGCTCAGGAATATACCCTAGGTCCCTTATATATTTCTTCCTTTCAGATTTCCTATGCCTGAATGATTCCATGCTTATAGTATTTAATCTGATATATTTATTCTTTTTTCCAATCTGCCTTACTATCCTTATTCCTTAATTCCTTTGTATCAGAGCTTTTTATTCATCTTATTCTATTTCCTTCATACCCCTCCTTTTGAGGAGTTCTTCCCTTTATATTCTCCACGGTAGAGAGGGAAGAGACATAACTGTTCATTTCCCTTGGTGGGGACATGTCCCTTTATAACTAATCGCAGCCCTTCCTTGCTTCCTTTTGTCCTCTAGTGAGTTCGCACCTCTTTACAAAGAGCATCCTCTTTAACAAATCGCTGCCTTTGATAAATCTGATCACTGCTTTTAAATGCTTACTCCTTTATGCTTATGATTGCTGCTCCTCAAAACAGATCGTGCCTTATATAATAAATTATTCCTTGTCCTATTTGAAAATCACACCCCTTAGTGATATTAATATTGTTCTTGGCACTTTATTTTTGGGAGGTCGGCCAAGTTAAGACACTTATTAATCTTATTCAAGAGGAGTTGGCCCTTGTCTATTGTGTAGTATTTATTTGGTATTGCTGACATCTATAATGTTATAGTTGATAATTAGCAATATAATATTATCTTATAATTATAATATTAAATTGATAATTGATAATTGCTAATATTTCTTTTTATATTTTTAATATATATCTTGTTATTTATTTTATTTATTTATTTGCATTCCAATGTTTTATGACTTAGTGTTATAATTTCAGTGGCATGACACCAAGTACATGAGGGCTTGCTGGTCAACGTAGAACGTGAAGGGTGTAGGCAATAGGTAGTGCCTAAAGTTTTGTATGGCGTACATCATCCTGAGAGCTTCCCTCTCCGTCATATTGGAATTCTTTTATGCTTTCGACAACAACCAACTTGCACAAAATATGGAGTGATCCAGCCCTTGCACTCCTACTTGCACCAGTGTTGCTTCGATATCGTAATTCGAGGCATCGACATGCACATGGAGCTCTTTGCTCTAGTCTAGATATGCCAATATCGGTGAATTGATTAGTCACACTTTCAACTCATTGATAGCTTTTTCTTGATCCTCTGTCCACACAAATGGTTGTTCCTTTCTGGTAAGTACATCCAGCGGGTTGGAAATCTAAGCGAAATTTTTGATGAACCTTTGATAGTACCTGACATGATCGAGAAATGACTTCATGCTAGTGATGTTCTGTGGGGCTTCCATTTGTACGATTACCCTTATCTTGTCAGTGTCCGTCTTGAGTCTTACCTTGCAGATGATGTGGCCCGACAACTTGCCTTACGATACCATGAATCGATACTTCTTCAGGTTAAACACTAGATGTGCTGCTTTGCATCGTTCCATGCACTCTTCGAGTGCCTTTAGATGTTTCTCCTGGTCATTGTAGATTGACCATTTGTCGAGGATGCCTTGAAATTCCCAATTGACATTTTGTCAAAGATGTGTAGGATGATTCTCTAAAAGGTTGCTGGAGCGTTGCATAACCCAAACAACATCTGGTTGTATGCGTACACTTCATCCTTGCCTACAAATGTCGTCTTAAATTTGTCTTCTTTGGTGATGCTTATTTGATTGTAGCCTAAGAATCCGTCCATGAATGAATACATTTCATGTCCAACCGCTTCCTCGAGGATTGTGTTGGTGAAGAGGATTGGGAAGGGATCCTTGATCGGCACTGCATTCAAACTTCTAAAATCTATACATATCCGAATTTGTTCAGATTCCTTCTTTAATGAAATGATGATTGGTGAAACCTAGTCACTAACTTCCATTTTGAAAATGATCCTAGCTTCTAGCATTTTCTTGATTTCTTCTTATACCTTGGCAATATAGTTTTTATTCATCCGGTACAGTCTCTTATGTATGGGTTGTGCTCTTGGTATGAGGGGAATCTTGTGTACACACAATTTTGGTGGTATCCCTTTGAGATCCATATACGTCTACGTGAATTTATCTTTGTACTCTGTGAATATTTTGAACGTTGTCATCTTCAGTACGGGGTCCCAATCATCTCCGACCAAGATTTCTTTGGTTTGTCTTCATCCCCCAAATTCACCTTTTCCATCCTTGGTTCCTCATACTTGATTTTGTCTCGTTTGAACTTGTGGGCTGGTGTATCATCCAGTTTTGCTACTCCCTCCTTGTATTCTTTGTACTCAGTAGGAAATGTCTAGCTAGTTGTGCCCTTATCTTCTTCCTCGATTTCCCCGATTTGTAGCATGTTGCACTTCGGGTGGAACACCTCGTAGTCTTCCATCTGCCAATGGAATATACCATTGAGAGAACTGGTCTTGTCTTCAGAGCAATTCTCGAGGTCAAGTACCCCTTCATCATTGGGTTCCATAAACTTTTTTCCTTCGTCTGCATTTGATTCTCCTCTGTTGGACTTTGTTTTGGAAGACGCCAACTCCTTCGCTCACAACCTGATTCTTTAGGTCAATGACGCACTTTCTTCCGCCACTCTTGATGGAGAGTGTGTTCTATTTCCATTTGTGATCCACTTTGGTTGCAATCAACCACCCTCTCCCAAGCAGTGCATTGTATGCCTTCTTTTGCAGTGGGATGATGACAAACTTCAGCATAAACTGCTGTGTGCTGATTATCACATTTTGCACCATTAGTGAAATGGTAGTTGATCGATTAAACAAGGAGAGGAATACTCCTTCAAATATTAAATTACAAGAATGATGTTTCTAAATCAGAAACAGTCGTGAACTAAAGCAATAAACAAATAGTTACTAAAAACTAACTGAAAGCAATCTAAGCTAATTGAAAGTAAACTAAGCGACTAAGATGACCATTAAATGTAACAATATTACTTTAATATCCGCCCTTAATGATCATTCTACTAACTACACCAAGTTTACCCCTAAATTTTAATTTGTACAGACGTAGGGACTTGGTAAGAATGTTTGCAGTTTGATCCTCAGTTGGAACAAACTGCAACATTACTGATCCATCTTCAACAAGCTGTTGGATGAAGTGACAATGAAGCTCAACATGTTTTGTTTGCTCATGGAAGACTGGATTTTTGGCAAGCTTTAGCACCCCTTGGTTGTCACAAAACAAGGGTGAAGTCCCTGCTTGAGACATTTTCATGTTAGAAAGCATCCTTCGAAGCCATACTGCCTCACATGTTGCTTTAACAGTTCCTTGATACTTTGCTTCTATCGAGGAAAGAGCTATTGCTTGCTGCTTCTTACTGGTCCATGTGATTGCACCTTTACCAAGATTGAAAACATATCCAGAAGTAGACTGTATGTCATCAACAAAATCTGCCCAATCTGAATTTGTAAAACCAACCAGCCTTTGATCTTTGCTTTTGCTATACAGAATGCCAAAGTCAGATGTCCCTTTCACATATCTCAGCACGCGCTTCGCTGCAACCCAATGTTCAACCTTAGGCGCTGTCATGAAACGAGAGATGTAACTCACAACATAACTTAGATCAGGTCAAGTGGCGGTAAGATAGATGAGATTGCCAACTAGTTGCCTGAAAGCTGACTCATTATCCACTGGTGAGTTTGATTTGGTTGAAAGTTTCAGCCCTTTATCCATGGGTATAGATGAGATACTACAATCTGTTATCTTGAAATTTTCCAACAAACTCTTGTCATATTTAGACTAAGAGATGAAAATACTGCCACTTGTTTGCCAAACTTCTACACCAAGACAATAGTGCAGAAGACCCAACTCTGTCATATCAAACGCCTGACACAAATTCAACTTGATTTGCTCAAGAAAATGTAACCCACTACGAGTAATGATGATATCATCCACATAGATGACACGAAGAATGATATAATTACCAGTGCGCTTGACATATAAATTGGCATCTAAGGGACTCCTCTTAAAATGTTGTTCAACCAAATACTTGTCAATCTTTAGGTACCATGCCTTGGAACCTGCTTTAGGCCATAAAGAGCCTTCAACAACTAGCATACTTGGTGCTCTTTGCTTGCAACTTTGAAACCAAGAGGCTGCAACATGTAGACTTCTTCCTCCAAATCTCCATTGAGGAAGGCACTGTTAATGTCCATTTGATGGACCTTCTAGCCAAATTGTGTTGCAATGGCTAGGACAAGTCGGATGGTGCTCATCTTTGCTGTGGGTGCAAAGGTCTCCTCATAGTCAATGCCCTCTTTGCGAGAACCCTTTAGCCACCAACCGAGCTTTGCATTTATCAAGTGTTCCATTAGCTTTGTATTTCACTTTGTAGACCAATTTGCAGCCAATGGGTTTCTTCCCTGGTGGAAGATCTGACAGAACCCAAGTATTGTTCTTCAAAAGACTATGATGTTCAGATTCCATAGCCTTTTCCCAT
Source organism: Sequoia sempervirens (assembly GCA_007258455.2). Lineage (NCBI taxonomy): Eukaryota > Viridiplantae > Streptophyta > Pinopsida > Cupressales > Cupressaceae > Sequoia > Sequoia sempervirens. Next base: position 220,486,582 of record VDFB02271358.1, read on the forward strand.
TTAGGTTTACCTCTCGCCTTTGAATAAACCCTGGGGCTCATAAACACTTTGAATGTTGGCCATAAGAGCAAAATTCATTGTAGTTTGCTTGCTCTTTAGAAGATCTACCCTCAACTAGCTCATCATCTCAAACATCACCAATGAGCTTCTCCCACCACTTAGGTTGGAGAGTAGATGCATCTTCTTCCAAATCAGGATGATCATCATGACTTGGGCTGCCTGAAATGAAATCATCTGAATGCTGATCCAGGTTGTCTTGAGGGAAATCTACTGGTATAGGGTCATGCCTAGGAGATTCCACAAGTTCATAATCATCAGAATCCCTCCCTTCAGGTGGAGCTAATGGAATCCTAACACTGAAATCTTTAGTCTTCAGAGGCTGATCCTCAGAACTCTTGATGGGAGAAGAGAGCTGAAAGGGCCCATCTTCATCAAAAACATCCCCGTTGAATGTTAGACGATTAGTGTCCACATCAATCAATCGATAGGCCTTATGATTGTCACTATATCTTGTAAGCATCAACTTCTAGCTTTTGGAATCCAGTTTGGTCCTCTTTGCATTTGGAATCCAAACATATGCAATAGAACCAAAAATCCTAAGATGGCTGATTCTTGGTTTCTTTCCAGACCATGCTTCCTCTGGGGTCATCTTCTTGATGGCTTGTGTGGGAGACCTGTTAGGAAGGTATACAATAGTATACACTGCTTCAACCCAAAATTTCTTTGGAACATTCTATTCTCCAGCATACAATGGGCCATTTTCGTAATAGTACGGTTTCCTCGCTCAACAACTCCATTCTGCTGAGGGTGTAGGATGTGGTAAGCTAACACTTGATATTGTGTTTAGCACAAAAGTTGGTGAATTGGTAAGAACATAATTCACTCCCATTATCTGACTTAAGAGAGATGATTGGACATCTTGACTCTTTTTCAACTAATGCTTTAAACTTTTGAAATTCATTAAACACATGATTTTGTTTTGAGGAAAAACACCCACATTTTCCTACTAAAATCATCAAATAGCAGAAAATACCTGGCACCAGTAATCGATGTAGTATTCATTGGTCCACAAACATCTACATGAACCAGTTGAAGGACCTTGGAAGCTCTCCAAGCTTGTCCGTCTCAAAATGGAGTTCGATGCTGCTTCCTTTCCTGGCAAGCTCTGCATACACCATGTGTCTGCTGTTGAATCTCATGTAAGCATTCTACCGAATTCTCTTGAGCCAGTTGAGAGAGGTAGGCTAGGTTGAGATGCCCATACCGTTGATGCCAAAGAGTGTTGATGGATGAACTATTTGCAGCCATTGCATGCTCTTGAGACTCTCCAGTACCAACCAACCTATACAAGTCATGATCTTCGAGCCCAACTGCAACAATTTTCTTGGACTCCTTGTCAACAATGTGGCACTTGTGTGAACTGAAGATGATATCCAACTTTAGACAATGTCGCATGATTTGACTCACAAAGAGCAAATTGAGCTCCATGCCTGAAACATAGTATACATTGAGAAATATGAGATTTCTCCCACCAAATGTAATTTGAACATTGCCTTTGCCGACAACTATATACTCTTCACCACCTCCAAAGATGATGGAATCAGAGCAAGCCTTATACTCTGTGAACCAATCTCTTTTGTGAGTAAAGTGATAAGATGCTCCAAAATCAATATACCACGTAGAAGATTTGACATGATCTGTCGGTCTTTTGGCCATGAATGCATATTAGGCAAACTCCTTCTGCTCAGAATATTTTGCAACATGGGCCTTCTTCTAAGACCCTCCCTAGTTGGATTTTTGATCAGCCAACCTCTTCCTACAGTATTTCTTCATGTGGCCAAGCTTACCACAATAGTGACATGTGATAGACTTCTTGGAGCTATCCTAAGATTTGCTTTGTCCTTTCTGCTGAGTAGACTTACCTTTGCCTTTGTCTTAGGTAGTAAATGCCCGTTCTACACTGGTTGTCTCGTTGCTGCTCCCAAACTACTTCCACCTGTCCTGCTGCAAGAGCTTGTTGCACAGGTCATCAAACTTCAAGTCAACATTGGTGGAGGTGATGTTGAGAGTTTCAATGAAGTGCTCATAGGATCGTGGTAAGCTTTTCAGCGTGATAACCACCATATCCTCTTCTTCCATCTTGCGACCAATTGCCTCGAGTTGATCGCGAATGTCTTTGATCTTCATGAGATGATCTTGCAAAGACATCTTATCATCCATCATAATGGAGAACAACATATTTTTAAGGAAGAATTCTCTGCCCTTGTCTGAGGTTTCATGTAGATCCTTTAAGTGTTTCCAGATCTTTGCAGCAGTCTTGCTAGATGGTATTTCTGGAAGCATCTCATCAATGACAGATAACTTGAGAAGCATTACCGCCTATCGATTACTTCCATCATATTTGTCTCGGTCCTTTTCCGCAATTGTTGGACGAGCTTATGTACCCAAAATAACTGAATCTAGACACCGGTACTAAAAAGTGGTGAGCATCCTCTGTTTCCAAGTATTGTAATTTTTGTCGTTGAATCTCTGGCTAGTTTCCAACATGATGTTGGTCAAAGACGCCATCCCTCCCGTTTTCCAAAGGCAAAAAAAATGAGGCGATCAACTGGCACGAAGCCCGAGGCGATCAACTGGCACAAATCCCATGATTTTTTTAAAAATATCAACAATTAGAGGTTGGAAATCCCACGATTTTGTCGAAAAATTGAGAAAAAATCAAAATTTGAAACCACCTTGGGTTTGAAACCCTAGGTGAGCATAAACAAGGTACAATTTTTTAGAAAAAGTCTTCAAAAAGCTACTTGCAGAACTAGCACGATGTTTTCCAAAAAATTGGAAAAAAAAATGACGAAAACATTGGCAGAAACCCTTGGCTTGATTCTTGCGGACATGAGTTTGTAGAAAAACGTCATAGAGAGGTTGCGATTTTTGCATAAATCACGATTTTGGTTGCCAAAATTTTGTTTCTACAAAAACCCTACAAAAATTGCATGAAAGCAATGCCCCAAAACTTCAAAAAAATGGCGTGCAGGTCACACAATGCCTAGTAGGAAAAAAAACAGGTCACTTTTTTCTTCAGTGAACATACATGATTTGCCCAGTCGGATGGTTTAAAAAAACCCTTGCGATTCCTTACAAAAAATATCTACGATTTTTGACGGAAAGATGGCACAATTTAACTAGAAGAAAATCGTCAAACACAAATGCTCAGTAGTCGTGATTTTTCACAGGAACAAATCCGTGATGTTTAGAAAAAGATTGGTGCGATTTCCAAGAAATAAAAATCCTTGCAATTTTTATTAAAAAATCGGACAAAAACTTCTAAAAATCTTTTTCAAAATTTTTTAGGTAAAAAGCTACGAATTTTATCACAAAAATTCACCAAAAACCAACCTCTACTCTGATACCATCAAATGGTAATTGATTTATTAAACAAGGAGAGGAATACTCCTTTAAATAATAAATTATAAGAATGATGTCTCTAAATCAGAAACAATCGTGAACTAAAGCAATAAACAAAAAGTTACTCAAAACTAACTAAAATCAATCTAAGCTAACTGAATGTAAACTAAATGACTAAGATGACCATTAGATAAGCAATATTACTTTAATACAGTATACCTAATGGTTTGATACCGTGCTGATTGACACCCACCAAGTGGAATGTTGGTGGCTAGAGAGTTGATTCTCGAGACACTTTAAGGTCTCCTTTGGTAGTATGTTGACTCTTGAACCTCCATCGACGATGGTGTTTGTGAGTGTCTTTCCCATAATCTCCATTTGTATGATGGTTGGCTTCCTCCTGTTGTTCATCGTGAGTAACATTGGATTGGGTTCTTGTTTACCTTTGGGTAGTGGTACTGCTCTATCCTTGCTTATGCTTCCTAGTCGAACTTGATTGTCATCGACTATGTTCGTGATTGCCACTCTCAGTTGTGGCATTGTCTGTAGAAGATCTATTACCTTGATAGGTACAATTGTTTGCAACATCTATTGTACGATGTTTTTCTCCGACTCCGACCACAATGACGTACTAGTTGCTTCATTGGAGGTTTTCCTTTCCTTGGCCATCACTTGTTCTACTTCCGCCTTGGCCTCTCATAGTCTTTCCTTCTCCGTACGAGGTTCTAGGTACACGACCTTCTTCACTTGTGCTCTGGTAATTATTGGAACCTCCTTGTCCTCTACTTGTAGCGTGTTGATACCTTTTTGCTTCGAGCAATCAGTGTCTTCGTGATCGCTTGGTCCGCACCACTTACATAACATTCCTCCTTTGCCTTGATTGTTCTAGCACTCTTTGGTGAAATGACCCCATTCATTGCACTTTCAACACTGGATCATGGGTCTTCCTTTAGAATCGTATTGTATTCGGCTTCTCAATTGACTGTTGTTATACTGATCATTATTTCTTCTATTTCGGTACTTGCCAAGAGATGCATTACTGTTATTATTTTGAGGTTTAGGAGGTGTGGTTGGAGGGGTTGACTGTTCCCCTTGGGTGAAGACTAGTTGTGTACTTCTTGTCTTTAAATTGTATGGGCATTCTTTGATGGAATGTCCCAATACCTGACAAATGTCACATAATGGTTTCTTTGGACAATTGTTTTTCATGTGACTTATTAGCAGTTGGTGCACCATAATTCTTTAGGTTCTTTTGGGGTATCTTTGTTGGCCTTCAATTCTTTCATCATGCACATCATGTCTCGTCGGAGGGCCTGAACAGTTTTGGATTCTTCGTCATTGCTCTCATCGTCATCCGTCTTCCTTTTTGTTCGAGAGGACGTTTTATTTTCACTCTCGATGTCCATCGCCTGATTGTAGGCCTTGGCGTATGACGATGGAGATACTACCTTCATTTTCTTCCTCAGTGAGGGAATTAGTTCTTCAATGAACCATCGCTTCTTTAGTCTGTGGACCGGTTGTTGCTTTAGCTTTACCAACAATTCCTTGAGCCTCCAATTGTAAGATCGTACATTTTCATGTTTCCCTTGTTTGGTGTTATAGATTTCGACGATTATTTCATTGTTGTCCCTTGGGAGTTTGAATTCTTCCTGAAATGCTCTTTTTAATGCCTCCCATGTGGCTTTGTGTGCTACGTCTAATTCTGTATACCAATTAGTCGCTATGCCTCTGAGAGTTGTTGGAAATGCTCTTAGCCAATAATCTTCGTCTTCTTGGCCGCTCACTATACATATGGTCTCACAAGTTTTGTAGTGTCTCATTGGATCCTTTGACCCATTCCCCGTGAATTTTGGCAGTTTCTGCCTTTTCACACTCTGATTGGTTGGCGGAGTCACCCTTTTCCTTCCCCAATGTTCTTCCCGTGCGTTGGATCTATTTGGACTATTTCGCTTGGTACGTTTTGGTGCTTGCCTTGCACTCACAGCCATGTATGAGTCCTCCACTCGCCCACCCTCAGTGTCCTTTGCACTTTGGGTATCTTGGGGGTTGTTCCTACACTCCCTCTGTCCAGGGGTCTTCGGTTCGGATTCTCCAATTCTCGGTTCTTCTTTCGATATGGATAATTCTTGGATGCGGTGTATATTGTTTTCATTTACTTTTGTTAATTCATTTTCAAAGTCTATTTGTTCTTTGTCGTCTAATACTTTCTCTACAGACGGTTGCCTTGGTTGGTCGGCAAGGTTTTGGTTTGTTTTCTTCGGTAAGGTCTCGGTTTGTTTCTTTGGTGATTTGTCTCAGTCGTCGTCGTTTTTCCTCTTGTTCTTTTACTCTCAGGGATCTTCGTATCTGTTCTTTTGATGATTCTTGACCACTTGGAATTCGGTTCTTGTCTTTGTTTGGTCGTACAGACATTAGTTTTTGGGAATACGTCTACGACTAGTCTCGCGTTCTTTCTTTCGTTTGTTTCTTTCCTCGTACCGTTGCAATGTCTACTGCCTTTGTAGTTCTTGGTCCCTCTCAACCTGAAGGTCTTGCAGTATAATATAGTGATGTGCGATCAACCTTGGTAGTTTGTCGAGAAGGCGATCGACTTTTGGGTTGACTGTGAGATTGTTCCGGATGGCCACTTGAGGGATCTCTTGCTTAAGAGCTTCCCTTTGTATGTGCTCCTTCAGTGAGATCCCACAGATTTACGAGATCTTTCATCAATGCGTCTTCTCTTTCTTTGTTAGCTTGTACTGGCTCTTTGGTTGGCTGACCCATTACGACACCATTATTCCCATCTATGTGTTGTGTATGAGAGTTCAACAACAACGCCAAATGTTTACTCGCTTATTCGACTTGACAAGTTATAGAGTAAACGAAAGTATTAGAACACATAACATGATGTAAAGTTCTTACACAGTACATGAAGGATATACTTGATTCTCATTCATTCACAAATTTGCAACAAGTACATCAAAAGCATAACGACGGTCCCCGACTATGAACAATAAACACGTATAAATAGTTTGTCGATGTTGGTTAAGAATATCAATTCTCGGCAACTACCAATTGACTACAATAATCGTCGGGGACTTAACACTTAAAACCAAAACATAATTATTTATCTATTTACTTACTAACTAGTCGACTAAAACATTTGCAGTTAACTTTTGGCCAACTACAAAATAAATTACAACAATGTGCTAATGATAACACAATAATAACAAATATAAAACTAATCCCATCATGCTAAGATATATTCTACTATGGTAACATTAATCTAATAATTTATTCTTCTATATCAGTTGCACACTTGATAGTGCAATTTTGACTTTGTGTGCCCTCAACAATGGGATATCAAACTTCAATTCTTTTCACATTAATATGATTTCTTTCTTTCTGACTTTGCTTTTCAAAAAAACACTTATAGCTGCATACTTGATCTTGTGCCTTGGCAAATTTCATTGACAAAAACTACTTTTCTTTGCTGTGATGAGTTACTTTTATAGCTTCCTTCCATGATTTCTATAAAAATAAGAAAAAGACAATAAAAATGACACTTGCACACAAGATGAAGAAGACAAGACAAAGTTTTAAAAAGGGACTTGCGCTTAGGAAAACAGCAAAGTCTTTTAAGCTTAAACTTGAAACAACATGAAAATTTTGTATGGGTGCAACACATACCATCAAAATGGTATAGCTTTTCCTATTTAGTAGTTTGATGAGGACTCGTTTCATAATACTCAAACTCGAAATTCAAAATGAGCTAGTCCTTGGATGACATCAAATAGCTCACTTGGTTTGGAATGTTCTCATTAAACAATGCTTTGTTGTATATTATTTTAAGTTGCAATGTTGCATGGTTCATCTCATGTGTTTGAGGTTATTAGGTTGCAATACATTTGATATTGCACATATACGTTATATAAATTAATGGCAAAAGATAAGAATTTCTGATATATGAAATGAATCATTGTTGGAGTTTATAGATTGGTTAATCATTTGGTTGAAGTGATCTGTTTGAGCAAGTTTTTTAAAACAATACTTAGCATTTTACTTCTAGATTTGAAAGAATATTTTGTTCTATTCACATATCATTTATATAAACATTTTTTTTGCTGACAACAGTATCATGATGGTTTCATTTTATTTTTTCTTTTGCAGGGAAGGAATTTTCATTGATGGAGTTGGGATCTCAGGAGAATCCAAGTTCTTCAACTTTTTCATTCAGTGAGGAGGACCATACTCTTGGAAATTCTCTTCGATATGTTCTAAATCAGGAGTATGTATTAGACTGACTGCATTTTGTTTTCCTTATCCCAATAACTCACCTCATTTATGACTTGTTTCCTTTCCTAAGCACTTTATTGTGAGTAAGACAAAATTGTCATATGTGTAGGGATTTCATGCTTGACCATGGTACTTTTTATAAGGTGAGGGAGAGGTAGAAGGGTGAAGGAAGAGGAGCATAAAGAGGGTAGAGAAAGCTGATTTCCATAGATGGCAAAAAAAAATTAATTGGTTAAGATTCAAGAATTAATATACTTGCTGTATAAATTGAAGGAAATGATTTAGTCATTTGTTTTGAAATCAAAGGAATGCTTGCATTTGACATTTTGAAAGGTGCTCCGAAAAACATATTTGGAAAAATCATGAAATGCCTAAAACTAATTACAGTTGCAAGCTGGAAAGAAAATACAGCTGCAAGAAGTAAGACAAAGATCTTGTTAGTGTGAAAGGGGTATTTTATCTAATTAGTTCATTCTTAGCTAGTTCTCCACTAAAGTCCTCTTCACACTAGCTTAACTTTACATAGGGATAAGGTAGTTGAGCCTTTAATGACATGAGTTGTCACACCTCATAGGATGCCAACACTTGTCATAATTTGGTTGCATCTATCTCTCCCCTTGGCCTATATAACCAAGGCATTTCCTTTGTAATCTCAATTTTCAAGCTGAATATAGCTTTGCATTCTTGAGAGGAATACAGTTTACTCCTCATATTTCTAGTTTTGCTTTCCTTCAGTCATTAGATTCCTAGGTAGGCTAGTTAGCAAATCTCACATGGTATCAGAGCCAAATTTGAGTTGTGGGTTAGCAATCCTTTAGAAAATCTGAGAGTGTTGAGTTTTTTTTTCAAAACTGAGTATGCTCTTCTCTTGCATCCTCAGATGATCTGGAGAATCAGAAAGGTGTGAAGAAAATATCAATTTCTTGGGGAGGTTCATACATTGACTTGTTAGTTATAGGTCTTCTGAAGCTTCTTGGAGAGATTTTGAACTCACCATTGAGTCTAGAGCAGTTGAGACATTTAGATCTGCTTTTTATTTCACTTGAAACAGACACCGGAGGCTAGATCTGCAACAATTTGAAGCGAGAGGTTGATTACCAGATCTAGCAAGGAGCCATCATTTTAGAGCATTTTGGGTCAAATCTGACTCTGCCATTGTGCTTAGAAGGCCCAAAAACTATAAAATCAACTGTCAAAACATCGATTTTGGACAAAGTTGCGAGGTAAGGCAATTTTTTTTTGTCTTGGGAGCTATTTTGCCCCCATGAACAAATCAGTAATATTTCTTGTTTTAAAATAAAAATATTTATTTTTTTGTTTTAAAATAAAAATACTTTACTTTGTTTAAAATCTTTTTTGTTTTGGTTTTAAAATTAAAAATTATTTTGTTTAAAAATAAAATATATTTTAAAAAATTGCAAAACAACATATTTTTTGATTTAAAAATAAAATTTCTACATATATTCTTTTCATTTTTTTTTGAAAATCAAAAATAAAAATTTAAAACCATCAAAATAAAAACAAATTTTCTTTTGCAAATAAAAAATTTCATTGAAACTTTTGATTTTTAAATAAATAAAAAAAAAACAAAAGAACTACGGTAATCTTGTGGCGAACTAATTTTAAAAAAAAAATATTTTTATAAACTTTTTTTTATTAAGTTTTCATTATTTTTTAATTTTTTTAAATGTTAAAAAATCCGAATTTTTAATTCTGCCACTATGCCCACGTTTTTAATAATTATTTAATATATTTCAATATTAAAATCTATAAAATTGTGAAGTCCGCCGATGGACTTATAAATGCACACCCATTTTTTTGACTTTCAAAAAAAGTTTTTTGATATTTTTTAAAATATTAATTATTATAACTTTTAAAAAAGTGCCTATGCCCCATTTAATATTTTTTTGATTAAAAAACATAATTTTTTTTGACTGTTGCCGACACTTCTAAAATAAATTTTTTAATTAAAATAAAATAAAATCCCAAAGTCATCAAATTTGGAGGCAATTTTAGCGGATAGCTAAACTGTCAGAATGCTAAATTTATCTGGCGGAGTGCTAAATTTTTTGGACCTCTAATTTTGGCGGCACTTCCGTTAAATTTGGCGGATTTATTTGAAGATTTTTATACCCCCTCTCTGTTGATGCATTGATTTTTCAAGGTCAACTTTGGAGGCTCATAACTTCGGTTCCCGAAAAATTAGTGCAATTTTTTTTTATTTGGGCTAATTTTTTGTGCTCTACGATTGGTGAAGATGGTTTCAGATTTTGGCGCATAGATTTTTCAGAAATTGCTGATTCTCAAGGAGGACTCACCGTTTTCGTTTTGCAAACTTCAAAGCTGCATAACTTTTGCATACGACCTCAAATCGAGTCAATTCTTTTTTTGAAAATGCATAATTTTTCGTGTACTTTGCATTGGTGCTATTGATTTTTTGTGTAAAAGGGTTGAAATCTAGAAATCTGTAACTGCACTAAATATAAAGTGCCAAATCATTTTTTCTAGGGGAGTTCATTGATTGAGTAAAGAAGGGGGGGTCTTTTGTCTTTGTGCTTGAACATCTCTCATACTCTGTGCTCTATTTTTCCTTCACTATGGGTACATTTAAGTTCCATTGCTCATGCCCTACAACTACAACACATGGCATCAAAATGCATGGAATGCCTTAATGCAACTAGGATACTCACCTTATGTTGAGAAGAAGGTAACTGAACCCACAAATGATAAGGAAAAACTACTTTGGATGTTTGAACATACAAAAGGTCTTGGTTGTCTAAGGAGTTTTGTTTCTCTTGATATAATGTTTCAGATTGAAGCATGTAAAGATTCACATGATGCATGGGACAAATTAAAAACTCTCTATAGTACAATTGATGAAGTTCGTGGTTATCAAATTGACAACGAACTAACGAGTCTTGATCCAAAGTCTTTTGATAACATCCAGGGATTATGTAACAAAGGTCAATGACCTTAGAGCACAATGTAAATCATGTGGCTTAGAGAAGAAAGACATTTAGCTTGTCTATAACACTCTAAACAAACTTGGACCTGAATTTGTAGCTTTTGTTTCGAGCTTTCATACTCATAGGTTGACAATGGGATCTACATTCACTACACCTTCCTTTGCTTCATTTTCTGAAATGTTGATCCAAGAACTGTTGAAATTATGTGATCAGAAGTAAATGCACAGAAAATAATTCAAAATCAGACAAAATAACACAGCATATACCCTGGGAAAACCCTCCTCTTGAGGGAGAAAAACCTAGCAACAAAGATCTCTCTTATATTTGATGCAACAGTGGCAATTTTACAATTACAATAAGGTCCAACACAAGACCGATATGCAGTGATTTGCAATAAAGAAAGACAAATAACAAGCTCTAGATCACACCTGTTAGTAAGAATACAGATTCAATACTTAGCACTGAAGGTCTTCAATTCTCAGACTTTAAGCACACTTGTCAGAACCCGAAAGCTGTAGCTTTGCTCTGGCATATAATCTCCCTTTTATCTGATCATGTATATTCGCATCTCATGATATAGCAGATTTGGTGAATTCGCGCTTGAATGGAGTCATCGAACTGGCATGTTCGCACTTAGTTCTCAGGGCAAGTTCGTACTTTGACACCAGCTGTGTTCGCCCTCAAGTCATAGACAGGTTCGCACTTTTGTCACCAGCTGTGTTCGCCTTTAAGTCATATACAAGTTCGCCCTTTTGTTAAGATCGAGCTTCTCTGTTTATATTCGCACTTTTTAAGATTTCCGAACTGGGTGGGAGCTTTCCATATATATAATCGATGAACAAGCTATCATATATGTATAGGAGTCAAATCCTTACATGTCGGCCTCTTACAAAAACGCATATCTCCTTAATGAAGTCGGCCTAGGATTATATTAATTGTCTTTTATGAATTACGAATTCATTTATGTCGGCCCAAGGCATGAGATACAGAACAGTAAGGTAAATTGAATAGCCAACGGCTATAAATTCAATTTAAGATTTTCTCGAAGGAAGTGAGCTGGAAGGATCAACCGAAGCTGCTATAACATTAACAAGAACAAAGTAAGCTTCTTTCAACGGGTCTTCTCAAGCCTTCACACTCACAAGCTTTGATGGCTAGTCAACCAAAGGGTCAGAAAGAATCAAGGAAACCTAACAACAAACAAAAACAGTTCAAGAAGAAGTCACAAAGAGATCAAACACAATCATCTTCAACAACAAAACTTTACTCCAACTCCTCTTCAAAGGGGAATTTTCAAAAGAAGGAAAGGCCAACTTGTAACTATTGCAAGAAACCTGGTCATGAGGAACATTCTTGTCATAAGAAGCAGATCGATGAGTTAAAGAATCTTCTTAAAAAGAACATGATTAATTTTCCTTCTCCTGTTGCTCAAAAATCCTCCACTCCTTCAAAATCAGGTAAAGGGAAAGCACATGCACTTGTTGCTATTACTAATTCTTCAAAAGAGTGGATTCTTGATTCGGGTGCATCACATCACATGGGTTCTATTAAAGAACAATTTTCTTTGTTGGAGCTTTGTTCTATGCCCCACATTCTCATTGGGGATGATTCTCCAGTGGAAGTAATTGGGAAGGGTTCAATTGATACTGGCAATGGTACATTTGAGGATGTCCTCTGCGTGCCTTATTTGTCAGCCAACCTTCTTTCCGTCTACCAAATCACTCAGAATGGTAGAAAAGTTGAATTCACTCCAGATTCTGTCAGCATCAGGAATCTTGAAGATAATGCACTCCTTGCAGTTGGTAAGGCCAATCATGAGTCTTGCTTGTATGCATTCTCCAAGAAAGTTAGAGATTCCAAAAGTGTTGGAATGGATCAGAAAATGGACATTACAACTTGGGGAGAAACTTGGCAATAACTTCGAAAGTTTTCCAAACATTTAAAAATTAAAACACATTAATTTGTAAAAATATTCATCAAAAAAATTTCTGTCATATATAGATCGAAATCAGAGTTCAATACACATCATAGACCAAAAAAAATGAGTTCAATGCATATCAACTTCAATTTTCAATATAAATAAAAGTTACAAATTATGATTTTCTTTTATGACTAAAGCTCATAAAAATCTGCTCCTGCTGTATGGGTGTCCTTGAACTAGATGGTGTTTGATTTGTTGTTTTCCAATAACTGCAAATTGAAACTCTCCTGCTCCAACACCTTTGCTCAAAAAAAGACTCCAAAAAAATGCAAAGTGATTTTTTTTCATTCAAAATCACATTATGAAACTGTGGGCAAGTATTTTGATAGAAGTTTTGAGATTTTGGTGAGTGATTGATGAGTTGTATGTGAGTTTTTGACAGAAATTTACCAATTACTCGGCTGCAAGTTAGTCACAAGCCAGTTTGATTTGTGAGTACTCATTAGTTTTGTGAATAATTGGTGGGTTTTTCAACTATGTTTTTTGGTACATTGTATGGAGTCTTCAGACCCTCCTTGCTTTATACATATCATTTAGAAGACAAAGAACAAGTCTAGGGTACTGGAATCTGTTTCTCATTTCCTTCTTTTCCCCTTTTAAACGTGTTAGAAAGAAACACTGGAAGTTGTATCAAAATTTTGCCTGAATGTTTAAAATATGATATTCATTTCACCTCTTATATACCTACATATGAAGTAATTTCAAAAAATATGTTAAACAAACTTGAACAGAAATGAGATGGTTTTATGCTGTTTTCGTAGCAACTAATTGGATAAATAATTGATCATCATTCATCTATTATCTGAAAAGATTTGTTTTGCATTGTTGCAGTCCAAGGGTGGAATTTTGTGGATACAGTGTCCCTCATCCTTCAGAGAATCGCATCAATGTGCGAATTCAAACTACAGGTTTGTAACGTTGCTTATTTCTTTTCCCTTTTTTGGGTTATCTTCTCTTTAGTTGTTTCTTTTTCCTTCAGATGCTACCATATGGCTTTTGCTCCGTGTAATCTTTACACATTTCTTCTTTCTGAATTTTGGATTTTATTTCTCATGGGTCAACTTGTTTCTCTTGGTGTGAATGCTCTCAAATTGGTTCTAATTGCATTCATACCTAGAAGTGCTATAGGATTGAGACAAAATATGCATAGCTAGCCTTTGAAGATTTTGTGTACCAACAACATAAATCTCCCACCAAAAATCGACAAATAGAAAATTCCAAAAAAACATAATCATGAAGTAAAAGTTCAGAACTTAAAACTTCCAAGTTTTTAGTAGCAAGCTATAAATTAAAGGTCTTAAACCTGTTTGTTGGTTTTCCCTTCTTTGAATGGCTTGAGGTGAAGAAAAGAGTCACTAAACACCTTTGTAGACCTCCAACTTATCTAGAATTTTTTCTTTGATGTCTTCCTTTGTTGCCATCTTCCTCTATGCATGGAGTATGGCTTGCTATGGCCTTCTTATTAGCCTTAAACATATCACTATGATCAATGATGAGCTAAATAATTTCATATTTTCTTTCGTTACCACCATAGTAATGCAAAATAGCCTCTTTGGCCCTATCCTTTGCTTCATAGAGATAACCCATTGGCATGCCATTCCCATCTACCAAAGGCAAAATCTTGACCAAAGGCTTTGCCACTGAAAAGTTTGAAATTGTTTGAAATTATTAGAAAATTTAAAAAACATTAACTACAAACAAAAAAACTAGCAAATACATAATTCCGTACAAAACTTATGTTTGTAATTGCTACTTACCCTATTTATCTCCCTTTTTTTGTGAATATGGAGAATCCATCCAAGCATTGCTCACAATCATCTCAATGAGAGAAGGAATTGAGTCTACAATGCTCTGCAGGGTGAGGAAGTTGGTGGCAAATCATGTCATCCTCGATTGGACAAGCTCCTTGCTTTTCGCACTTTCTCTCATCAACCTAAAGACCCAAGTATAGTTTTAAATAAGTTCAGTAACTTTTCTATCATCTTCAATCACACTTTTGACCTGTTCAATCTTACTAATTTCTTTAAGCATCAATTCCAAGCAATATGCACAATGACTTTGACAAATGGTGGGATGCCTCTCTTGAATAAGTTTCCTCATGGTGATATATGTTGCCAAATTGTCTGTGATAATTTGGACAACATTCTTTGCCCCAACATTCTAGTTACCTCCTCCAATATTTTGCACAAAGCCTTAGATTCTTGACTTTGTGTGAGGCATTTGCGTTCTTCAAGAACACCAAACTGCCACTTGAAGCCACTCAAAATTTAATGAGCTTCCTGTTCATACCATCTATCCATCTATCTGATAAAATGTTGTTGTCTTTTCTCTGCCATACTTCCCTTTGATCATCAATTACAAGCCGTGTATTTTTCATGGCTTCCTCTAGCAATGGATCACTCAAATCCTTAGATGTTGGAGTCTTAAACCTTGCATTGGCAATTCTTAATGCATTTACCAATCCTTCTCAATATGGGCTGTTTGCCACATTGAAAGGTATACTACCAAAAATTTTCTTCTGCCATCCTAGCCTCATGGTATCTCCTTTTGTTCCAAGCAGCACCATCAAGTAGGTTGTGCCCTTGGAACATCGCAAGGAACAAAGAAATTTGGTGAAGAATGTTTTGCTGTTGCCTTCTGTTGCTGTTGTTGGTTCTGTACATAGAAACATAAAATTTCAGCAGGGTTTTGATTTTTGGCAATGAACAAAAAATAAAATGCAATTGAAATCATTAAAAAATAAAACAAAACACAGCAGCACTAGCAGGGAAGGTTGGGAAATTAGATAAACAGAAAAATTTGGAAAACTTGGGCATCATAACAGCAGGATTTCCAGCATTCGACCTTTGTAATTTGGAGGAAAAAGGAAAAAGAGCGGAAAAAAAGAATAAATAAATACCTTAGTCAAGTGCACTTGAATGTTGATTCAATCTTCAAGCCTGACCTACAAATGCTTTCCAGTCACTCCTCTCTGTTCAATTTGTGCTTGTTGAAGATCAAAGGAGTGGAAAATTGATCTTTTAAGGCGCAGTTTTTCATTTTTTTTAGTGCAGGTGAGTCTTGTCTTGGGACTTGTGAGCCTGAGCAGGAAACTTGCCGGGTTTCAGGGAGAAACTCGCATAAATATTGCAAGTATTTGGCCTAGATTCAGTGTGTGTCTTGCATGAGATGTGTGGTTAGCCTTCTACTCGTGTACCTACATGATTCTGCTTTCAGTTTTCCTGTTTCCACATAAGGGTTGTGTGCTGCTGTGTTCTTTGCATTTATTTGGTGGCCTTATTTAAGTTTACTATGAAACAAGCTATTTATTTTGTACCTACCAAGCCTACCAAACAAACTTATTTCCATTGAATTTGACCATTAACAAAAAAGGTTTGGTGGACTGATACACTGCCTAAAATGGCGGGTTGACTCAATTCAAAAAGTGTGCTGGATCCATTACCCGGGAGTGTCATTATTGTCTATGTTGCCAGTTTGGGTTCGGGAATTGGGCTCAGTGGTTTGCAGATCCTACCCTGCCTGCCCCCTCGCATCCCCTCCCTGGGTTTGTGGACCAAGTCTTCAAGTCAAGGGTGTAGACTTGCGGAGACTGACTTGGACTTGGAACTGTGAGTCCTTACCAAGAATTCCCAAGTCTCAACACACTGATTTGGAGACACTATAAGTTATAACAAATAATGGAAGACCCTTGACCTCAAGATTACCTCTATGGTTGAAGAGCTCATGATTGATAAATAGTGCTGGAAAATTCCCTCAACAGTACCAAAAGTTGACTAGCCTTTACGTACTAGAGACGTAATGGTTGTCTTCTTTCCTTTAATTTGATTTTCCTCACGAACATCTCATGCTCTTTTCTGACAACCTCTTTCTTTATAACCATATTCTTGCTTTAGAAACAACATACTTTCTTCTGACATTTACATCAGACCTCAGTGATTTACTGAGCTCCTTTCCTGGTTAGCAGTCTCCATGGAATGAACCTTGTTTTGTCTTCATGCATTTGTCTTCCTCAAGAAGTGAACTGATTAATGTGTATTGTCTAAATTGGTATCTTGATCAGAGTGAATATAAAATTAAAGCATTGTTTTTAAGGGAATCCACCTTTGCATTCTCATAATCAAACTTTACCTTGACTTCTGTGAGCTGTCATAATAGGGACTTGAAAGTGTTAATGTACTTCAGCAAAACTTCTACATTCTTTATGAAGACAAAAAAACTGTGTTCAATATCATCTTGGTATTCAATGTTCCAGTGGGGCATGGACTGGTACTGTTTTCAAATGCACACCATTTTCAGTTTTAGAAAAACTTCCACAACAGATTAGATTTTTTGATTGGCATTCTAAATTCAAGTCTAAACAGTTGCGATGAACCTGAAGAACCAAAAATATCTGGCAAAAGTTAACAGCAGTAAGAATTTCATTTCAAGTATCAAAAATAATTTTTTAATGCACTCTAACAAGTTTGAAGCCGAAAACTATGATAGTGTTTTTGTGAATGTACTCATACTTTGTGTATCTGAAACATATAAATGTATTGCCCAAAAGAGGGATCTTAAACATCATGATTCTGCATTTTTTTATTGTGTATGACAATAATGAATAAAGTCTACTTTATCCAAAATATGGATTTAGCATATGAGAAGTACTACGAGTGACAGTAATCATATTGGGAATAAGACTGAGACTTAAGGTAAAGTAGCATTCAAAGTCAAACTACTGTGTGCCTTTATATTTATCCTCAATTTTATTCTTTTGGCACAATTTCCTCTTTCCTTCCACAATCGCATTGCTTCATTGAACTTTTTTGGTTCTCTTTTTTCCCTGAGGAGTTTCATCAGCCTTGGGCATTAGAAGAGGTTCTAGTGTGAGTACATTTGCTTTATTCTAGTATTGTCTGCCTTTCTTGGTCCTTGACACTCTCCTATGGATATTATCAATTTGTATTGCCCCTATTGTGGTGGTGGATGCTGATGCTGTCGGTTCTTTGTCTGCTCCAAACTTTGCTACTGACATTCATAGCTCCATCTAAGCCTTGGTCTCCAGCTTTTGACATCATTACTCCTTGTTTCCTTATTCGTATTGCTATTTGTTAGTGGTACCATGCTTTATTGTGTGTTATGTATTTTTATTTTATTATTTTGCTTCTAGGGTTCTCTCTTCCTAGAACTTTCTATTGCCAACTGTTGCTTCTTCTAGTCCGATTGTCTTACTTCACTATCATTTGGGTTTACCCTCCAGTCATATTTACATTTGTCTGAGTCACTTTTTCAGATCACAGGGTTCTTTTTACTTTGAGTCTAGTACTTAGTTATTGTAAGTTAATGTATTTTAAGTTCCATAAACATACTTTTGTCATTTGTGGATACTAATTCAATTTCTTTTTTCCAATATATATTCCCTTTCAATCTTCTTCTTTCTTTGTCAAATGTCAGGTTGTTGACGGCTCTGTCCTATCTTCAGGTGCATATTGGTCCTTCCATCCTATTTGATGCCGTCTCACAGGACAGCTCTGTAGCATCTTTCATATCATTTGCCTTGCTTTATTCTAGTATTGTCTGCCCCCCTTGGCCCTTGGCCCTTGGCACTCTTCTATGGATATTATGAATCTCTATTGCCCCTATTGTGGTGGTGTGATGAAGCTGGCAGTTCTTCTGCCCTGAACTTTGCTACAGACTTATTGGTCTCCAGCTTTTGACATAATTGTTTCCTTGCGTGGATATTTCTACTTTTCTATGGTTTGGGTTTATCCTTCAGTTATGTTTACATTTGAGTGAGTTGCCTTTTCAGATTATAGGGTTCTTTTTAGCCTAGTACTTAGTTATTGTAAATTTGTAAGTGCACTTACTTTGAAGTCCCATTGACCTTGTTTGGTCAGTTCTGGATATTAATTCTTTTTTTTTTCTTCCCAATATATATTTTTTCCCTTTTCCTTCTTTCTTTGTCAGGCTGCTGATGATTTTGTCCTATGTTCAGGTGCATATTGACCCTTCCATTCTATTTGTTGCTGTCTTCCAGGACAGCTCCCTAGTATCTTTGATATCATTTGCCTAAAAGTGTTGTCTTTGTGAAGCCAATTTATGAGTTTGAAGAATTTGTGAATGTGATACTGGGAGTTCATGTAATTATATATTTTCTATTGTTTTACTTTTCAAGTTTTTAACTTTTGGCCATTTCACCAAAATTTTGACTGCAGCTCACTATTTCATTTTAAAACCATAATATATCTTTGCCCATGGCAAGAAACAACTAAAACGACTCTTGTATCACCATTTGTCCTGACTCCTGAGGTGGCTACGGCTGTTTATTCTATAGCTCAATGCTTGTGAGTTAGATTCTCTACATTTTTTTGGTTGAAAAACATTCAAATGTAGTAGTAGTTAATCAAATTTCTTATAAAATATGTTCATTATTTTCAATTTTGGTGTCTATTTGCAAGTTTCCTGCATTTATGAACTTTATGATCTTTCAGCATTTTAATTGTTTCTATTCTTTTACTCATCAGAAAGGAAAGCCTTCTGACGGATGTGCATCCAGGTTATTCAGATTTTTGGTCACAGTAAGTTGGCTATCTGCCCCATACCTAATTTATATCAGCTGTGTTGATTGATTGGTCCAGGTGATCCTGCTAAAGATGTGCTTAAAGATGCTCTGCAAGATTTGATGCTAATGTGCCAACATGTGAGAAGTACATTTGACAGAGAAGTTGAAGGTTTCAAGGCAACAGAGGGTGTAAAGGAAATGAGTACAGAATGAAATTCAAGGCAACAGAGGGTTTAAAGGAAATGAGTACAAAATGAAAATAATAAACATGAAGATTCTTTGGAGCAGTAAGATTGTTAATGTCATTGTACCAGTTATCCTTAGCTATAACGCATTATGGTGGTAGTTGTAGCTAATATACTGGATGCTTATCAGCAAAGTCGCAAATTGCATTTTGTATCTGCTATGGGCATTTGGTATCTGCTATGGAGATTTTGTTGTGCAAAAGCTCTTGAAATGCCATTTTACTGTAAACTTTATTACTTAGATCTCAACAATTTTGAAGTGACCTGCTCTGGTCTGGCATTAAGACAGTTCTGAAAGTTTGGAAGGTAACTTATCATGCTAATGTGCCGTCATGTCAATTATATCTTTTCTTTCTAAGCCAGTATTCGGAAATTGAACTTAGCACTTCCTATATGCTACTTCTCACACTGCGGCAGACCATCTTAAATACTAGTTGGACACGTTCTACCTTATGGTCATCAATGAAAACTGTCATTTCAAATCATGATAATTTGAGTTACAGTAGCAACTTATAATTGATATAAAATTATTGGGTACACGTAATAAGTCACCGATGATTCTGGATAAAAGATGATTTTTTGGTTGTCAGGTAATAATATGGTATGGATAGAGATTCACCTAATAATGTTATTAACTAAAGTAATATTTGGAGTCAAAAGAACATTTCATGGTCCACTCCTAAACAGAAGATTGGATTTCACCTCTTGTAGGATGTCTAATTGCCTTTTGAGGGATGTTCTAGCTCATGTTTGTGTTCCTCCTAATATATGCAGCTAGCATGTTTTATGTGATGTCTGTCTTCCATCTAAATAGGAAGCAAATTCACATCAGAGCACCATTTAGAATGCTTGTTACCTCGCTCATATTTGCATCTGGTATGCTCATACAAATAGCTTATCCTCAACTTCACTGGTTCTAGTTTTTTATTAGTTGTTTAGTATTTCTAACTTTATTGATTGCTTTAAAGGATCAAAGTTATATTGTGGCTGCAATTTTCAGCATGTTATATTTTGATTACCTCACAAGGTTCATCTGTAAAATTCTTCAAACCTGACAAGTGCTCGTCGGCATTGTTGAATCTTGACTTTGATAAATTAATCTTGCTAGTTAATCTTGCGATTTAACTTGTTGATGGGTTGAAACTTGGGACATTTGGTAACAATGATGTTGAAGAGTTTGCGGAAAACAAAAGCTGTCTTGACATTCAAGTTTTCTGGTGAACAGGTCTTTTCTGGTGAATAGGTCTAATTGGACCCATGAACTTTAAACTTACGATTTACTTCATTGTCCAAAATTTATTTCTATTTCCATGCAAATAAAATGTTACTATGCACAATTTAATAAATATCTCAACTTGGTTAGATTAGAGTTACAGTTCTAGATATCCCCATGGGCATTTTTTCTTCTTGTTGCTTTCTTCTTCCAAGTTTTCTCGGTGACATTTAGACTTGTTCCAGTGTAAGGTCTATTAGAATCCACACTTTAGACGGGATTATTTTAGATTTTATGCAAATAAAATGTAATTATGGGTAAGTAAATGAATATTTATAAGCTGCGTGTTATTAGAGCCAGTCATAGTTGTCAACCGTCATCTATAACTAAATCAATGTTGAGTGACCATTACTAGAGTTAAGTTAATACTTTATTGTTGTGGAAGTAAAAAATATTTCAAAATACCGTCTACCGAACATATGAAAAATAGTTTGCCTCTATCTAATACCCTGATAGTGTAATTTTAATTGCATATTCTCATGTTTCACCCTGCATCTAAAGTTGAGGCGCGAACTTTATTCTTTTCTAACTGCATTTCTCCAATACAAAAAAAAGAGGTCCGAAAAGATAGAGTTTGCTATGCAAACAGAAATTCGATGAATAATTTCATTATACTAAATAATGTTTAGTTAGAGGGATTCAAAAACCGAAATTCGAAGGTTTTGAAGATAACAGATGGGAAAATAAATTAAGTTGATTTTTAAGGGATGTTAGGTGTGCAATATTCCGATGTGTCATTTATACTTTATTTTTAAAAGTTTATTACAAAGCAATGTTCAATTAGATTCAAACTTATTTTATTGTAAAGATTTGTAATTGTGAAATTTGTATATCTATGTTAATCTTATTTGCTTTTGATCTATATGAGAGAATGTTTTAATGCAATTACATGACAAATGACATTATCCTGTGTGAAGTTGAGTTTGTTCTTTAATTGTTCAACAATTCTTATTTATATAGATTTCCATACATTTGACTTTATTTTGTTTGTTTTTGTACATGTTCCCATACACTTGACATTTTTGCGTCTCCATGATTGGACATTCATTCTCCACACATTATTGTTATTTTATCTTGAGTCAATTCTAGAAGCACACGATATATGCTACATCCATGGATTTGACCTCTAATTTGAGAAAATTCAAATTCAAAATTTACCCTTGCCTACTATATTTTTGCCATGATTTGTCTTGATGCATATTTTGTTATTGCCATACGATAGTATTTATAGATATTCATACGTAGTACATTAGTTCACATCTTAGAATCATTGAACTTGATAGAACATTTATTAAAGGAAAACTTCAATTGGTGTTGTAATGTCATAAATTGTATATCATTGGAATTTCATGCTATGTGTCATGTCTACTTTGGTGTCCATTCCCTCAATATTTTCCTAGGTTTGTTTTAGCTCTTGTATTAGCCTTTCTCCTTCCCATGGTGCTTAGTTTTTGTTTCTTGTGGGCTATTTTTTTTGTCAATTTTTGTTACCTTTGTGTTATCCTTGTGTTTTATTAGTGTTATTGTTTTTGAGCCAAAATTGTTTGGATACGAGTGTGATGCTCAACGTACTAGTATCTTGCGATAATTTCTTGTTTGATGGTGGTTTCTGAGCATTTGTCCACTTGTCACCTGCCTAAGTAGAATCTACTCAAGACAATTCCAAAGGGCTTGCCATCCTCAATCTCTTGCATTCTTTTCTCATTTTCCAATCGATCTTTTCACTTGGGACAATCTCTTCACTCTTCTTGCGACTTGGATATTCTCAAGTTCTCACACAATTCTCTATAGTTCTTGACAACATTCTCCTTCAAGATTTCTTTCTCTCTTTGGCTTCCTCAAGCTATTGTAGGTGATATTGTTTTGATTATTATTTCTTTTCATTATTATTGCAAGCATCTCTTTGTTGTGTCCATGGCAACCTTGGAATACTCACATCCTGCAATCTTTTATTTTAGTCATTGTTCTTATTTCTAAGTGCACTTAGATTAAGAACACACTATTTTTCAATCTCTCTATTTTGATTGTTGTGGAGGTAGAAATACCAAGGGATTGCCTTGAAAGCAAATCCCTAAACAACCCCAAATTTGTTTCTTGTTCCTCACAACATGTTGGATTGAGGAATAAGTTATCCAATCTATAAAGGATTTGGTGATATCTTCTTCTTTATTTCCTTTTTACTAAAATCAATTTCTTTCAATAAATTAATATTTAGATTTACTGTTATATTCTTCTAGTTATTATCCTTTTGTCATACTTTTAGATATTTTTCTAGGACAAATATAATTTTGTTTTTTTGGATCATATGGGACTATAGCGCTTTGCATTGACATTTGTTTGATGCATTGATGTCTAGGGCACTGGTTTCCTCCATTTGGCATAAAGTTCCTTTCTTCCCCATTTTTTTGATAGTGTAATAAAAATACGTCAATTATTATCTTATTTTCTATTAAACAACACCTTTTTGGGATTGCAAATTAAATTTGTTAATCATTAGTAAACTAATCTCAATTCTAATGTGAAAGCAATGAAATATCACCTAGCTAATACACTTTAGCTAAATTGCCATTTTTTCTCTTCTACATTTTGGTGATCTTGCCACTCTTGCTTAAACACCTTTTTTAAAAGATTTTTTTTCTTAAAAATAAAATAAAAAATGAATTATTTTCTTAATTTCTTTAGGGGCGTTGCTGAGAACCTCATTCCATAGTCCTAAAGGAGTACCACAATTTTTGGTTGAACTTCTTATTTTCTTTTCTTACTTCATTTTGTAGCTTGGCTTAGAAAGTCCAAGATGTTCCATTCTATGTATATGATGGTGACTCAACTCTTCCCATGTCACTCTATTCTTTTAATACCTCTCTTGAAATTTCTCCTAGTTTTGAGGATATTTTGGCATAAGAAGATGAAATCATTAATACTTTTCTTGACATTACTTTACCTATTCTTCATGTTGATGCTCTCCCTCCCAAAGATGAACCATTAATGGATGAAGACTCTAATCTCATATCAGGTCCATTAGAGGTAGATGTTGAGCGCATTCTCCTTATTTCTTCTCCTACATCAATATTCCTCAAGAATATAATCATGTATTTAATTTTATCTTTATTAATTGATTTATCCTTCCCACTAAGGGGATATTGGATAAGTCTATTAATATTCAAACTATTTCTTCTATTCCTAAAATCATTATGCATGCAAATTTGATTCACCTCCACCTTTTCATCCTATGATCACTGTTTAGGGTATTCCTGATAGTCCTATTACCTCTACTTTTCTCTCTGGTTTTCTCAACATATGAAGTGTAATGTTCATGTAGATATCAATTACCATACAATAGCCCACATTTAATACTCAAAGAAACAAAAAGGTTACTCCTACCCCTATTTCCCTTCCTCAACCAAATCCTATTCTTCCATCGTCTCCTCATCTTTCTGTGAAGAGTACTAAAGAGCATAATCTTGTTGAAGAACTCTAAGATACACAAGCTAAGATCTCTCTTTGGACCAAATTCAAACTTCACCTTCTCATCATAGTTCCCTTTAGCAAGCCTTGCAAAAGATACCCATAGAATATTTTGTGAAGTCCATGGATGTGGCGACTATTCTAGAAGGAATTCATTCCAATTTAATTGATATCATTGTCATATGTTTGAACCTCCTTCTCCTAAAATTTAGAAGTGTAGTGTTGAAAAATGTACACCTTTACATTTTCACACTATGTTTGCATCCCCTTAATTAATTGGACTTAATTGAGCCTTTAATTGGCCCAATTATTCATTCACAAGCCTAATTAATTTCACTTTCCAAAAGGGAAACCCACATTTAATCAATGCATACACTTAATTGCACATCTTGGAAAATGTGTGTCATAGGTTTAGGGCTCAGGACCCATTCACCCAAGGGCAAATGGGTCCTTCTTAATTCTTGGATCCCATTTTTTTAATATGTTTTTGGTAGCATTTTAATGATCTAAATTCAAATTGCAAAGGTCAGCTTGTGGTGTTTAATTGTCGGGTAATTAAGGAAACACCTATAAATACAAGGTCTTTTTATCAATTCAAATCTAAGACTTTTGAGAACACACTTTGTCCAAGATTATTGTCAAGAGCACTAAGGAGCAAATTTATTAGTCATTTATTATAGCATTCAAGATCCTATCATGATGTCAAGATTTATGTGTGCTCATGCATGTTTTTGAGCTAACATTGTGATGTAGGTTTCAAGTTTTAAGAAAGCATTCAAGCATCAAGATCTATCAAGCAATCAAGCCATTTCATGCAAGATCCAATCCTTGGAGTGATGTGTTAGACTTCAGTCTTCTAAGGGTAGCCATTAAAGAGTTTGATGAGGTGCAACAAGTCTTGTTCATTCATCAATTTCTTCATTTTATCATTATTTCATTATCAAGGTTTAATTACCAAACTAGGGTTTGACCAAGACAAACCATTATCCACCAAACACAAACATTTTTCTCTTCTCTTTGTGTTTGTAGATTTGCAGGTGAAGAAGGATTGAAGATTGATCAAAAGTGCAATTTTGCAAAGTTGTCAAAGTTGTCCAGACATAGAAACTCACCTACATGTTTTATTTCTAACTTTTCAATAGTCAAACTTGGGGGAATCAGAAGCTTAGATATGGGATCTAAGGACT
>VDFB02271358.1:220512019-220654763 GCA_007258455.2 Sequoia sempervirens
AGAAGTAGAAAGAGTAGACTTAAGATTTCTTGCTTTAGAAGAATCTTCTTCAGGGACATCTATCTCAAGAGCATCCTTTATAATAGGTAATATTAGAGTAGACATAAACACATTGGAAGACATTGAAGGGATAATATTTTTAAGAGTAGGTGCAATTAAAGCTTGACCGACAAGTGCCATCTCACATAAGTGTACGACATAAAGGTCATCCTTGATTGTGACTACTTGACTGTTATGAACGAATTTAATAGATTTATGCAAGGTAGATGGGACTACACCCATAGCATGAATCCATGGTCTACCGAGAAGAAGGTTATATGGTAACTTTTCTAACATAACATGTACCAGGGTCAGTACAATAATGGGTACCAACCTTAAAGGAAAGACTATCGTGCCTAAAGGATGCCAACCAACATTATCAAACCCATGAATAACAATAGAAGAAGCAACAAGAGAAGATGAATCAATTTTAATTTTAGGAAATAGATCAATGCTACATACATTGAGCACTAAACTGACATCAATGAGAGTATGTCTAATGTCGATCTTATTAATGATAACTATGATCATTAGAGTGTCCGCTTGCTTCTGTACTTCTAGTGGAGGGAGTTCTTGTGGATAGAATGTAATATTCGATGAATCCACATGAATATGGGATATCAATGCATTAACATCTACTGGCCTAGTAGAAGAAGGCAATAGGATATTTTACAAGGCTTCTTGAAGCATACCTTGATAAACCGGCACAAACTGAAGCAAGTCCCATAGTGAGATCTTAGCCGGAGTAACACGGAGTTGCTCGAAAAGATCATAATCACCAGGTGCTTTAGTCATGGGTTTAGGTGCTAAAGGAGGACTTAGTTGAGAAGGTGGTAAAGAAGTAGGTTGACTAAAATTTTGTTTATTCCTTCTAGTATTATAAGCATGAGATGCTATGAATGTTAAATTCCTCGATCTCCTTATGGGCGGTTTGTATTTTTGATAAATACTGACCCGTGCCTCATCCTTTTGAACTTTATCTTCTGCTACCACATGTCCACCAGGAGCTCACCACAGGGAAGCCTTCCTTCACTCTCCTACCGACTTCTGCCATGCTTCCATGTGTTTTCACTGCGAGCAGGGTTGCTTCCCTTCACTTTTCAATTGGGCCCCGTTCGCATGCCACGTAGCTTTCATCCGCGTACACTTTTTGGTAGACCCCATAGTCGACACCGATAGTAAAGAACGCCTCCATGTGTCTTCACTATGCAATCTTTAAATGCAAGGAGGAGGAATCTACGAGCAGGCCTTGACCTGCCAGCATATGTCTCTTTCATGGGGACTTCATTGAAGGGAAGACAAGAGCAAACTACATGCCCTGCCAAGATGCCACATGTCGTAACTGATTGTAGGATTGAATGACACATATGTCTGCAAAGGAGTTTACTGGGACCACTGCCTTCATTCAGGGGGATGCATCTATTCAAGAATCAACTACGTTCCATGACCTGAATCTTTTCTATTGCAACGCCTGAAGGAAATCATTGCTGTAGGCATCATTGCTCGTGATACAAGATCTTTTCTGTTACTGGCCTGCCAGGCGGTGGGATTTTTATCTATATACTGCTTCCTCCTTCTGAAAATGAGTTCGGAAGATACATAAAAATTTAGGAAAAAGACAACAGGCCTTTTGTATTGCTTTTAGATTATTGTATAAGACTCTCAGACTGTGCCATTGTTTGGCCTCTCTGTTTTCTTAAGCTATTTGATAAAACATTATACTGTGCCATTATTATCCTGAATTGTTTATTTGCAGAACTTCTATAATTCTAAATACAAGTTTGCTGGTAAGACTATGTCTTTGAATCTTCTTTTCAGTAAATGAATATGGGAATTATTTTATGTCATTGAATGAATTTTTTAGGTTTTCATCTTTGATTTCTATTATTCTGGAACATAGCAGATTGTTGATTGGGCCCTTAAATCAAATCCCAAAAGATAGATTTACCGTGCCTATATCTATTCCTTA
The DNA here is from genome assembly GCA_007258455.2 of Sequoia sempervirens. Lineage (NCBI taxonomy): Eukaryota > Viridiplantae > Streptophyta > Pinopsida > Cupressales > Cupressaceae > Sequoia > Sequoia sempervirens. The sequence continues at coordinate 220,514,028 of VDFB02271358.1, forward strand.
GCGCATCGCCTTAGTTAGATCTTTATTTTTATATCTACTTCCTTTTCCCATTCCAAAACCCAATTAATGAAGAAGTCGACTTCTTAAAAAATCCGAAGGTCACTCAATTTGGCACAATTGGCCCCCCCATTAACTGAGTTTCCCATAAAGGCTATTACCTTGCCAATTTTTGGCATCAACAGTTTATTTTTTTTGGCACGCCCGGTGGGACTACTTAAATGAATCTAAATCTAAAGAGGGTATATGAGCCATCGACCTGTTACTAGATCCCAACCAACAAATAACCCTGGTTTGTTAGTGCCACCACTAGGAACAATACAAGCCGTGACCCAGATAGTAATCGTTCCACTTCCTCCGCCCCTTTTGCTAGCCATGTTGCCAGCTGCTAACAAAAATTATGTGGCATGTGACACCGAAAGTCCTATTGTAGCACCTGCCGTTTGGGCCCCTATTCCGGTTTCCACTTTAAAATCTATACCTAAATTTACCGGAGATAGCTCAAGAACACCATCCAAACATCTGCAAGATGTGGCATATGTGTGTCTGATACACAAAGTTACAAACCAAAATATAGCGCTAAGGTTGCTTGTAGCCTCTTTCAGGGGTAAAGTGCTAGATTGGTACCGCATGCTGCAAGCTAATACCATCACTACTTGGGATAAACTCTTAGACCCTTTCTATGAAATATTCTTGAATGATGGAGATAGGTCCTCACAATATCATCAGCTAGAATTCATAAAGTGGGCCCCATATGAAGCCATGACTAAATTCAATGCTCAATTTCATATAACTTGGAAAAGAATTCCAGATGCTATCCACCCATCGACGAACTTGGCATTCATGTTTTAGTTGAAATCCATCAATGCCGACATCTCGATGATGATCTAGTCTCTTGGTGGAACCACACTACTAGATGCATACAACATCGTAGTCAAAGCGAAGAACAATCTGATAGACGCCAGAAAGTTGCCACCTTGGTCCATCATGCCTGTGTTCCCTGAGATATTAGTTCCTGCCCAAGGGATGCCATCTACCAGTGCACTTGATCCTCCTTAGTCCATGTACACATATCTGGGCACACCACAAAATGTTGCTTCCACATCCAACTCTTCAAAGGATGAGATAAGCGACGTCAAGGAAATGTTGCGGGCTATGGCCAATGAAATAACTACTATTAAGCGGAATCAGTCCGTACCTTGAAAGCCAACCTACCAAAATTATCAAGGCGGAAGGTCTCCTTACCAAAAAAACCAGTTCCAAGGAGGCTCGTACACAAATCCGCAAGCTCAAACAACTAATCGAATAGTGCCAGTACCCACTCCACTACAAATTGCTAACCCAAGCTTGAGCAAAGAACCAACGGTGGGGAAAAACAATTTAGTTGATGACATCAACCCCTGGTGCTTCCCCTATGGTGATGCACATATGCCTCAAAATTTCCTGCATGGAAATCTACAACAAAAGGTGGTAGAACAACACAACCAAGGAATGACGTCGAATCATGGAGGTTATGTGTATGCCTCTCCACAAATGGAAAATGCAGTGCTTACCACACAAATGCAATGGATGTCCCTAGAGCAAGAAACTGATATTGCTCTTGATCACGTGCTCTTCTCATGGATGGAAGAAGAAGAGGCGGTGTTTTCCAATGATGAATGCACATCAAAAACATCACAAGTGCAGTTCAATTACAACACTCGCTCAAAGAGGAGATTCACGGGCGAACCAGTTGTCCTACAACTAGTTAGCCTGTAGCCCAAAAGTGCTTCCGACTAGACACCCAGTACCTCTATAGTGGCACAACATTATCCACCGCGAAGGGAAATTGTTGTAACCAGAGCTAAGGAGAAAAATCTTCCAAATCCGCGACCGTTTAATGTGGTGGAACAATTGAGAAAATCATCTGCTAATGTATCTCTTTGGGATATCTTAGCTATTTCAGAACAAAAGACATTGCTATAGAAGGCTCTCCGAGAGGATCCGATCATTGAGTTGATGAAGGAATCACTCAAAGGAAAGGTTGTTTACCTACTACCCCATGCAAAGATTCTCACAAATAGCACAAAGGAAGCCTCTACATAGGTTAGAGATAATTCAAAATTGAAAGCCTTCTTCCTAACTCTTATTGTGGGAGAGAAATTATTACACAATGCCATGATTGACTTCGGCACTAGCACTACAGTCATGCCCAAACTGATAGTTGAAGCCTTATGAATTAGCTATGAACCTTTAAAGAAGGGGGCTATGTAGCTTGATGGGAACAAAGTAAAAACCGTAGGTGTCATCAAAGACATCCCCTTGACTCTATTCTCCTGCCCTAGTATCACAGTTCCACAAGATACTGTGATCATAGACGTTCCTTCCATGTTTGGTCTCTTCTTATTCTGAGAATTCACTTAAGATAGGCGGATGTCTATCTTTGGAATATTCGTACTTGATCCTTATAACCAAGCACAAAGCTAAAATGAAAATAGTGTCCGAAGCTCTGCATTCAGAACATGTGGCTGATGAAGCCATGATCAACTTTGAGGCTACTCATCCTTGTGAAATATATTGCACTGAGCTATTGGAGGATGAAAAGGTGACTGAAGACTGGACGAATTTAGAAGAGGCCATCTTGAGCAAATAAATAGATGCTGATCCTTTCGATAACTATCATGCTACTGGGTTAGGAACTTATGTCATCTATAATGAAGATCAACTTCTTTTGAAAGTCGTGAAGGAACCTGAAAGCGATCAAGCATTAGAGCTATGGACGCTGCAATTTGATGGAGCAAGATGCAAAATGGGCACAGGGGCTGAGATATGTTTGGTATCCCCACACAATGAGAAGACACTTTGATATTTCTACTTCTAGTTCACTTGTTTGAACAATGAAGCTGAGAATGAAGGCCTAGTGCAAGGTCTAAGCCTGGCAGAGCAGATGGGCATCAAGCAATTAATGGTGTTCGAAGATTCCAAACTAGTAGTCAACCAAGTTTGAGGGGTCTCTGCTACAAAGAATGTTTGCATGCGATCCTATACACATAGAGTCTGGGACTTGATCGAAGGTTTTGAAGCCTTCAACATCTAGACAGTGCATCGAGAACAAAATAGTGATGCGGACTGCATGGCCACAATCGGATCTTAGTTTGACCCTATCTCTGACCTAATTCATAAAAACCACTCTATATGAGCAATACTCCAACCAAAAATTCTAGATAATGATTAGAGCTAACAAGTTTTTGACAATGATGAACACATCGCCTCGTTCATCCAACAGTCGGGTGAGTTTGTTGACCAACTCCAACCGAAGATTATAGATGCCTATGACAGATAAATCATTCAGTTAAGGTCTAACAAGCTTATGAAGGGGCTAGTCACTCTCGAAAACCTGTTTGATTGTGATGATGCAAGAAATGATAAAAGGAAGTTTGTAGTGGAAAAAAGTGACTATGCAGACCTTCAGGTTGGAGATGGAAGAAAGCTCAAAGTCGGGAAGGATGTTCCAAATCATGATAAAGAGAGGCTCATCAACTTCAAGAAGTATGAAGGAGTGGTGGACTAGTCATATGATGACCTTAAGGGATATGATCTCAACATCATCCGACATACAATAGAGCTGACAAAAGGTGCAAAACTAGTTCGCCAAAAACAAAGGCCAGTGAATCCGAAGATCGAAGCCTTGATGGCGCAAGAGCTGACAAAGCTAATTTAGTCTCGGATCATCTTCTCAATCAAGCATAGCATATGGATATCCAACCTGGTCCTTGTTCGAAAGAAGAACATAGATATCTACCTATGTGTTGACTTTTGGGACCTGAACAGAGCATCCCTAAAGAATCACTACCCACTACCTACGATGGAGTCAATCTTGCAAACAATGGCAGGATCAAAAATGTTTTCTTTGCTGGATGGCTTCTCCGGTTACAATAAAATCTGGTTCAAAGAAGAGGATCAACACAAAACAATGTTCACTACCAAGTGGGGAACATTTTCATATGCTAAAATTCCTTTCGACCTCTCAAATGCGGGAGCCACTTTCTAGTGGGTGATGGATATCGCTTTTAGCGAATTGATCAACAAGATTATCTTGATCTATTTGGATGGTTTGACTATATTCTCCAAACATAAGGATGATCACTTTGATCACCTCAAGATGGTTTTCAAAAAATTCCAGGAGTTCGGGGTATTCCTGAACTCAAAAAAATGTGTCTTCGGAGTACCGCAAGGTAATCTATTGGGACATGTAGTGTTCAAAGAAGGAATTGCAATTGATCCCGAGTGGGTGAAAGCAATCAAAGAGCTTCCCCTACCAGTCAACAAGAAAGGAGTATAGTATTTCTTATGGAAAGTAAATTTTGTGAGCAAATTCATTTAAGATTTTGCAGGATTAATCAGACCAATCACCTTGATGCTGAAAAAGGATCAATTATTCAAATGGAATAAAGAAGCTAGAGAAGCCTTCAAGAAGGTTAAGGATGTTATTTCTTCAACTCCTGTGCTAGTTAATCCAGACCTATTGAAGGAATTCATAATGTATGTATTTAGTAGGAAATCAAGCATTGCTACTATCTTAACTCAAAAGGATGATGAAGGAAAGGGAGAAAATTCGATAGCATTTCACTCTCGGACCCTAAAAGAATATGAGACGAATTATAACTTCATCGAGAGGCAATTGTTTGCAATTTTTAAGGGACTCAAGAAGTTATGACACCTCATATCTTGCAATAAGGTGATTTTTTATGTCACGTATTCCAGTGTGCATGAATACATCATGGAAGGAGAAACCATCGAAAAGAGGGCTAATTGGATCACTAAGATCCTTGAATATGACATTGAGGTCAAGCCTACAAAGATCGTCCAAGGAAGAGGACTATGTGAGTATCTGGCACATGACGAAGAAATGACATCCAAAGAAGAGAAACCAGAGCTGGTTCTAACCAATGAGTTTGAATGTGAAGGCTGCTGGATGGTAGATAGAGTGAGATTTATGCATACTGGAAAATACCCGCCAGGCCTTCCTTCACAAATGACAAGATTTTACAGATTGCAGAACAATGGATGTGCGCTCATCGAAGGGGTCCTTTTCAAAAGGAACTTCAACGATGTTCGATTGTGGTGTGTCACCACAGAGCAAGCGAAGAGGATTCTCGACACTTTCCACAACAGTCCCGCGGGCAGGCACTTCTCCGCAAAGACCACCACCATATAAATCATGTGCACTCGGTACTTCTGGCCTACACTATTGAATGACTCATATTCTTTGGTAAAATCTTGCAAGGAATGCCAATTCTTTGCAGGAAGAAGAAAAAATTCCATGATGCCTCTCAATCCTATAGTGGTTGATGAGCCATTTGTGCAATGGGGCCTTGATTTCATGAGAATGATCAATCCCGCCTGCAACGCCAATTTTTTTTGAATTTTAACAGCAATGGACTACTTCACCAGGTGGACTGAAGCCATGCCTCTAAAGAATGTGATAGAGGCAGAGATAGTGGATTTCATTGAAGAACTGGTGACAAGATTTGGACCGCCAAAGACCATCATCTCTGACAACGCCAAGGCTTTCCTAGGTTCTAAGATATGTCAATTCGCACTCATGCATGGTATATTCTTGAAAACATCATCAAACTACTACTCACAGGGGAATGGCCTGATTGAGTCGACTAACAAAAATTTAGTTCGACTCATCAAAAGAATCAGGTCGGAACACCAAAGAGAATGGCATAAGAACCTTCGGACAGTGCTGTGGGCAGACTGCATAACTCCCAAGCAAGTCCTCAAGACTTCACTGTACGAGCTAGTGTATGGGAAAGAAGCACTATTGCCTATCTTTATGGAGATTTCGGTGTTGCAATTGCTTAAATATCTTGAGGTAGAACAAAATGGCGCCATGGAGGTTCGGCTGGCCGAGTTGCTGTAAGTGCAAGAAAAAAGGGAAAAGGCCCTGATAGCCATGTCTAACCTCCAATAGGTGGTTAAGAGATGGTTCAACAAGAAATCTTCGGACCAAGGTCTAAAGTGTGTAGACCTAGTGTTAAAATTCAACAAGAGGGCTGCAAAGCCAGGTCAACATAGAAAGTTTGATTGCCTGTGGGAAGGCCCTTTCAAAATAATTCAATGCAAGCAACACAATGCACTCAAATTAGAAAATATGGAGCAAGAAGCATTGGGTATTTCAGTTAACAAAATTCACCCAAAACTGTTTAATTAAGCTTCAGTATCAACCTGCTAGTGTAAATATGTGAGTAGTGTAATTATTTTTCTTTTGTGTTTTTGTCGGCCGATCTTATAATTACTTATATAGTGCGAGGAAGAACCTAAAACAAATGAAGCCCATTATTGCAAAGGGTAGAGAGAACTAACTTGCAACTCATGAAGCAGAGAAAATTGACACCCATACACAAAATTGAAATTAACACATATATGGAGGAAAGGAAAAAGAGAACCCACATTACAAAATCAAAAGGAAAAGGAGACAAAATGTTAATATAAGCTGTATTTTCATTATATTTATATACTTTGATAAGTACATTGTCAAAATGGCTCTGAGGCCACACTTTTAAAGTATATCTATATATATTCTATAGTTTCTTCATATATATGTGTAGTAAGGCCTTTTTTAGGCGTATATACAAAATGTATTAACAAAAAGATGATTTCTCAAGGCATAAATTTTTTGTCACAAGTAGTGTCAAGGGAGGTACAATGTCTGGAATTACTTCATTAGCATGAACGGTAGCAGGACCAACAACAACATCCATAGGAGCAATGGCGAGTGGCGGAGGAAACACCAAGTTCCTGAAGTCGGTATACCAGTCAATGTCATAGAAAGAAACCACATTATACAAGCGAAACAAGAAGTGGTAGGCATGGGTTACCCTTTGAGGATGCTCTTTGTGTGATTGGATGAAAAAATCGTTTAGGAATGACACCTATGGCACCATTGCATCTTCTTCAATATACTTCCGAAGGTCACTTGCTGTTGGCAAGCCCAAACCAAACACAACATTTGCCACCACCTCTCTGAGGTTTCCTAGGTACTTCTTTAGAAATATTTCCAGCACCAGGCGAAGAATCAACAACTTGGGAGCTTGTATGTCAAGCATGGATGTGACAAAGTGAGAGCATACATCAGTATTAACTCTATACTTTTCTTCATATTCAATGTCATCCCTCCCAATAACCCACTTCATCGCTACAATGGCCAGTGAATGCTTATTATTGGTCATTCTTTTGAGATGCCTATTCAATATTTCCCCTAGAAATGCTATCTGGGATTTGTTGCAAACTAGCTTGATTGGAGTGTTCATGGTGCCTAGCTCTTTGCAAAATGCCTAAGTCTAGCTCTATGTAAATTCTACTTAGTTGCCTAACACTAAATTCTAAGGCAACTGCCTATTACCAAAATTTTCTACTCAAATTGCTAAGTGTGATTTTGCTATTGCCTAAGTGCCTATTTATAGAAATAGCCAGGATATGCGTGGTAATTTTCATACCATAAGCATGTTGCTAATCTAGTACCAACTTGAAAATTGCACCAGGGCTTGCTCGAATTTCCCACCCAGTTGGGTCTGCTAGGTACGGTTTGTTGCATGCAAGATAAACAAAGAGCTAATTAACTAGCATAAGCTAGTGGCAGTCATTGGCGGTAGTCTGTACGAACAAGTGCTGAGGTGTCGTGTTGCAAGGAATGTTTCAAAATCCAAAGCAGAACTCGTATCTTTTCAAGCACTTATTGCATATTTCGGCTTAATCGTTCCTTTTGAGATATTAATTGCCAAAGCATGCGAACGCCTAAGCTACCTTCAAATTATCGGCTCAAATTCCAAGAAAATCGTGCCATAGGACATCATTACCAAATGTCATTATGAATTTTGATCATTTCAAAATGGCAAGGAATTCATTTCACACAAGCAAATAATTGGTGGTACATGCTAAATTTAATGCTAAAAGGTGAGTGTTGTTGGCTACCCCAGGAAAGAAATAGCTAAGTGTTGCATGCAGGAAGCTAAAATTACAAAAGATTTTTGAGCACACTATCTAGAGCAAGAGTGTTGAGTGTAAAAAGAGCCAAAGAAAATTGTAGAAAATTTGAGCATAGCAGAGATCTACATCAAAAGAAAAATGGCTAAAAGTTCTGAAATAGAGGCGTAAGTAGAGGCACAAGGAGAGGAAACCCAAATCTTGTTTGATGCTATGCATGCAGTACCAGTTGCCTATGTCTTTGAAGATATCTCTTACGCTTCGCTTGGGATACCAGAGAAGCTAGAGTGGGTAAACACGTGGGCCTCAAACAAGAAAAAAACCCATAGAGACCAGAGCCAGATAAAGTAGGAATGGGATAATATTAATGATCCCATCCTCACAAAGAACCCTAAGACTCTTAGGGAGGTAGCCTATGAAAGGATGAAGAGAATTAGCGATCCATATTCTCTAGCGCAAAAGCTATGGTTCAATGGGCTTCCATAGTATATGGTCCTATTTGTGCACTACTGCCTGGAGTTAGTTGACGAGGCCATTAAACATTTTAACCCAACCACCAACACCATCGAAGGCCAGGAGTTGAAAGTTAATATCTTCCCAGGAGCTATCTGGAACATGCTATACATCCCTGACCAAAGCTCTTAAGCAAAAATGATAGAGTCGTTCACTCCAGCAAAGGGGGAGGAAATATGGAAAACCAAAAATTTGGCTCTGGATTTTTATAACAAAGAAACCCAAAGGCCCAAGGAAGATCAGAAAAAGCCACCAAAGATTCTGGTAGCGCACGATGCCTTTCCCATGGACATGCAAGAATCCTTCTTAATGATGGAATTTGTTTGTGGCCTGGACACTGACAAGTATGTTCAAGGGTTTCAATTGGGTCTGAGGTTTTAGTTGCGTAGGAAACATTCCTTTTTCTGGTATGACTTCACACAATTCATCGTTGATGAAATGTTGAGGCAAATAAGGGACTACAAAACACAATAGAGGTTCAGGTTTCCTTCCTTCCGTGCACTTATTTTTTTGTATCAGAACCCTGATTTCTTCAAAAAACATATGAAGTTGGCGATATTTGATGAAAATGGAAGAAGAAGGCCAGTTTCTGTATAAACTCCTCTCCTCTCCTCAACTTATGATTATTATGCATTTTTGAATTATTTCTTGACTCTGATTCTGCGAGATTTGATGAGGATGGTAGTCTTTACCGGCTTACCATAGCCCAAATGGAGTATATGCATAATCTCACTCTGAAATGCGACTAGTTTCTCAGAGAAGATTTCACATTCATTCAGATGCGCAACTTCATCGAGGAACCATTTTGGCTTTCAGCATGTCTCACAAATCGGGTGCTAGCCCTCAAAATGTTCTGACATGTATCAATTATTGACTATACTTTTTGCGGTGGACCAGCCAAGAAGAAGGGATTTTTCACTTTCCCGCTAAGCTTTAAATCAGTGGTAATGGCCAAGAAGAAGACACATAAGATGTTAGAGGTGAAGCTGGCTCATTTGGGGCTAGTCTAGATTTGCGACAAATGGAATTACAACCCCAAAAGTGACTTACCAAATGAACATGTCAAGGTAACGCACAACCTCGACCTTACTAGGAGAAGTGGAGAAACTTGCTGAAGGACGAGGATGAGCTATTGGTTGATCTAGCTCATATTCCAACCGATGATAGTAGGCCGCCATGGCTCAAGTGCTACTTCACTTTAACAAAGTATAATCAGAAGCTTCGCATCGGGTCCACTCTTCACAATGAGTTGTCAAGAAAACAAAACTGGAGCAAGGAAAAAATTAAGGATTTCTGGGTCTACCGACAAGAAATCCAATGCCTTGATGCCCCTTATCAGAGCGTGGAGACAGATGATAGATTTAGTAAATTTTGGAATGAAGAACATACTGATTTAAGTGATGATGAAGATGTCAATTTGGAGGAGGCTGAAGCAAATATCGGGAAGGGAAAGGAGAAGGAAATAGAAGCACAGATGACTCCAACACAGCCTATCAAGGTCTCTTCAAATGTGCGGGTGAGCATATCATGTGCAAGGGCCTCAATGAATCACACTTGGACTTCAAAAAGGACCAGGATGACCGCACAAAAACAATTAGAGACTGTATAGGTGGAAGAATCACCACCCAACAAGAGGAAGCACGTAGATGCAATTGAAGAAGAGGGTTCTTAGGAGCCCGTAACAAGCCTGGGGCCTGCAATGAGCACATAGCCAATGATGAGCCAAGGATCGCAGTCATCCACACCACAGGTAACTTTCACTCCCTCTTCTCTTACTTCACAATATTTGGTGTCCCCTACTATATTTGCGTCACCCGTCACTTCAGGTGTTGGCCTTTCTTTTTCCACTTCTGCCGCAATGGTTGTAGGAGGTTTCTCTCATTTCTCCCAAGCAAGACCATTTGTTTTGACTCCTCCGCGGACCCTTTCACCTTTCATCACTGCCTAATTTGCATCTGCTATCTTTTCACCCTTTGCATCTACAGTTGCCATTGATACCCCTCCTACTACTACTATATCGATCCCAACTCAGTCTGCCTAGCAGATGGAATCTGCCATGACTCCGCTACTACCACAACACCCGATGAGTCCACCCGCTGGTTCACAAGCTAGGTTTTGGCATATTCCTCCATTCTACCTACTTACAGTCGATCTTCTAAGAAAGAAAATTCCCAAAACCACTACCCTCACGTTCCCTTTCTCTCTTCCTCTCGGTGCACCTTTCGCAGGCGGGCTAGTTCAGTCACCAACCCAATTTATGGCACAAGGCAATAAAACAAAGGAAGCGTGGGCTACCAAAATATAGAAGCAAAAGGCCAAGGATGCCAAGAAGCTGACAAAGCCAAAGGTGCATACTATTTTCAATGAAGCTCAAAAATCGCTGCATTTCACAACCATGTACCGAACGTCATCATACCATAGGGGAAATGCAACCCAAAGATTACATGTTTTCCATGGGACTCGATCTGAGCATAACCCGACCATAGGACAAAGTTGAGCTCATGGAAGAAACACTGCGAGTAGTGACCACCAAATTCGTCAAATCCGGTCACTAGCTAAAGAAAAAGGAGGAGCTGAAGTTGTAAAGGATAGAATTGAGGTCCTGATGGTGAAAGAAAAGGAAAGAGAAGCATAATTTGTGCACTTATCAGAGAAAGCATAGGCAGCGTAGGTAGAACAGACTAAACTTTGAGAGGAACTTGAAAAGTTCCAATCCTATGACCCCAATCTGGTCGCCGTGCTGTGGCGGAGGAACCAAGAATATCAGAACTAGTTGGCTCTAGCTGAGCAGGGGATGCAAAAAAAGAAGTGAGGATTTTGAACATCAACATGCTCAATTGGAGCAAAAATTGCAACAAGACGCCAAATTTGAGGCCCGTAGGGCTCAATTGGAGAAGAAACTCTAGGAGATGAAGATTTCCCTTGAGGCAGAATCAACAAACAAAAACTGGGCCAAGGAAAATGGGTCCGCAGGATTGAGAAACATCCAGGGACAACTTACGGCTGCAAGCAAAAGGGTTGCAAAACTAACACATGATGTTGGCTCAAGGGATGCAGAGATTAGCCTTTTGAGAATTCTTCCCCAAGCTCTGATTGCCCAGCCAAATCTCCTTTCGGTGGCCCAAGAACTATATGTTTCATACTAGGATAAGGTCAAGGCATTTTGCTTGATGCTTCAACCGACACTCCAATTTATGGCGGAGGCGAAAATCTTGGGTAGGGAAGTTCATGGAGCAATTGAGCGGTTCTCGCAAATCATCATGGAGAAGGTTCCTGAGGTGAAAAAACTATTGGATAAACTATACTTGGTCTCAGATGAGGTCTTAGAAAGCAAAGGGATCAGGGATTGGAAGGCCGCTGCCAAAACAACAAATAGGTTTATCCACTGCCATGTGGTCATCCTCCATGCTAGCGAGTGTGCTACCAAACTGGACCGAACTATGAATAGCATATGGGCTAGGTTCTTCCAGCTAACCCAGATTGGCCTACCCTCCCCGTTTCTCTCTGACAACTCGGTGACTATTGTAGAGAAGATTGTGACAAAGATAGGAGAGAAGCAACAAGATATATCTACTTTCTATAGTTTTAGTCAACCCCCTACTATAGCATATATTGAAAGTGTCACTCATCAGATTGCATGGCTGCTCTTCCAACTCAAGTCCGGGGCCGGTATATTCACGACGCTGCCTTACAAAGAAATGATTGATCTGAGTAGAGCACAAGAGAATCTGTGCAACATATCGACACCATTTGAGGCTGACTGGCTTCCTCTACAAACTGCTCTCTCTAAGCTTTAACTCCGTTGCCCAATGGATGGGTCTCTGGTTTGCAAGCCAATTTTTTTTTGGGTTCCTCATTCTATAGGAAAAATGCCCTTGGTAGTGGCCAAAAGTTGTGAATGTTAAATTCCTCGAGCTCCCTATGGGTGGTTTGTTTTTTTTGCTAAGTACTAGCCCGCGTCTCATCTTTTTGAACTTCATTCATCACTACCATGTGTCCACCAAGTGCTCACCACAAGAAATCCTTCCTTCAATCTCCTACCAGCTTTCACCATGCTTCCACTTGTTGTCACCGCGGACACTTAAGGGTTGATTCCCTTCACTTTTCAATTGGGCCCCGTCTGCATGCCACGTAGCTTTCATTCACATAGAATTTTTGGTGGACCCCACAATCAATGCCGATAGTAAAGAACGCCTCCACATGTCTTCACTATGCAGTCTTTCAATGCAAGGAGGAGGAATCAACGAGTGGGCCCGACCTGCCTCCATGTGTCTCTTTCGCGGGGACTTCATCGAAGGGAAGGAAAGAGTGAACTACATGCCCCGCCAAGCTGCCACGTGTCTTAACTGACTAGAGGATTGAATGACACATGTATGTGAAGGAGTTTGCTGGGACCACTGCCATCATTCAGTGGGGATGCATCTATTTGAGAAGTGACTACGTTCCATGACCCAAATCTTTTCTGTTGCAATGAATGAAGGAAATCATTGCTGCAGGAATCATTGCTCATGATACAAGATATTTTCTATTACTGGCCCACTAGGCGGTGGGATTTTTATCTATATATGCTACTTCTTCCTCCCTAAAATGAGTTTGAAAGATACAAAAAATTAGGAAAAAGACACCAGGCCTTTTGTATTGCTTTTAGATTATTGTATAAGACTCTTTGACTGTGCCATTTTTTGGCCTCTCTATTTTCTTAAGCTATTTGATAAAACATTATACTATGCCATTGTTATCCTGAATTGTTTATTTGTAGAACTTCTATAATTCTAAATGCAAGTTTGCTGGTTAGACCATGTCTTTGACTCTTCTTTCTAGTAAATGAATATGGGAATTATTTTATGTCATTGAATGAATTGTTTAGGTTTTCATCTTTGATTTTTGTTATTCTGGAACATAGCAAATTGCTGATCGAACCCTTAAATCGAATCCCAAAAGATAGATTTACCGTGCCTATATCTATTCCTTGGTGCATCGCTTTAGTTAGATCTTTTTTTTTTTTATATCTGCTTCCTTTTCCCATTCCAAAACCTCAATTACATAAGAAGCCAACTTCTTTAAAAACCTAGAGGTCACTCAGTTTAGCACAATTGGTCCCCCCATTAACTAATTTTCCCATAAAGGTTGTTACCTTGCCAATTTTTGTTATCAATAGATACCACTCTATAAGAGGGAGCCTTAAAAATATTAGGAGAATCACTATTAAATGGAACACCATTAATAGAAAAAATCATTTTGGGAGAAGGACTAGCTGGGGTCAGATAAATGACCAGTCTTTAAGGCCTTTTAGGGGCAGCAGAGACATAGATGATATTTACCGATTCCTTACAACTTATAGAGGAATCATTTGAAGAAATATGCTCAACATCCATCCTTGGAGGATCTGATGTGATAGGAACTTCATCATTCGATAATGCATCATCTCTAGAAGAGAGTGCATTGGAATGAAAATCATCATTCACTAATGCATCATCTCTAGAAGAGAGTTCATTAAAATGAAGAGAAGTTAGAGTAATGTTAAGAAAAGTATCAATTATTTCACCTTCTTGCAACAAAATATCCTCTAAAGGAAGTTTAGGAGAGGGGTCAATAAAGAATAATAAGAAAGGAGAGAAGAACTCACTTTCACACACATCACACTACAAAAATAACGGGAACAAGAAAACATGCTAGTTTTGATGCTATTCCAGACACATCACACTACAAAACAATGGGAACGAGAAAAGCAAAAGTTTTGACGTAAAGATGATGCGTGAGTGTAGCTGTTGAAAAGGGGTCTTGAGCATCCTAAGAAGGGAAAAGGATGATGCAAGGGCTAAAATAACCCTAAAAAAATACTATGGGAGTGGAAACTAAAGTGGATACAAGAATGTAAGTGAAATTGCAAGGGGTACAATTTTATGACATTACAGGTTGATAAACCCGCTCCTACACAATCACAACTTGAAAATCATACAAGAAGAAGTAGAAATGATTAAAAACATAGGAATAGACATCATACTATTTCTCATTAGCTATAAGAGAAGAAAAAAACAAAAAAACCAAGATCAAATACTAATTCAAGTAATAAATGATGATTCTCCACCTTCATCACAACAAAATGAAACTTCAATGGAAATAATCATTACGTCTCCTGTTCAGATTAACTTGGATAATGATGATGAGATTGCTAAGATTGATGAGGAAGTGCATAATGAGCTGAATTTATTGTTTTGATCTTCCATGAGCTTAGATTATAACAACCACGATGATCCTCCTATAAAAAGTGACCCACCACATGTTGAACCTGGTGATGTTCCTAGTACGGTACTTGTCATTCTCCCTTTGGCTAGTTGTTTTCCTTTTGAATATGATGAACAAGATTGGGATGCAAATGATTTGATATAGGTTGACTCACATGTGCTATACTAGTATTTTCTTTGCTTTCTTTTCATGTTCTGTGTGATTGCATGTAATGTGATCCCCTGTATCATGTTGCTTGACATGTCTTTATATTTTTGTGAACTACTTTGGATGACCCTTTTCACTCCATTGGTGAAATGATACAAATGAAGCAAATCTATCATGACATTCTTCTATTTGTATCTACATTATTCTATCTGTCGTAGCCATTTATCTTTTCACTTGTCTTGTGTTTTCCTTTTGGGGATGATGTAAGGCATTGAGACATTTAGGTCTCTTCCATGTTGACCCAAAATGATTCTCCTTTTTTTCCCATCTCTATGTGTCATTCTTCCTTTGTGCTCATTGTTCCATGAGTTATTTTGGGAATGATGACAATTTCGAGCTTGATTATATCACTATAGCATAGACATATGTTGACCCCAAATCCGTGGATCCCTTATGTGTAATCTCAAGATTGCATATGGGGGCAACCTCCTCTCCATGACATAGCTCTACTTGGAAACATATGTTTTACATAGGGATTTCTAAATAAAGCTCTCATGTGTTGGCTTTTTTTCATCTTTCTACTTTAAAGTAATTGCTCACAACATGGAGTTTAGTAATTTATTTAAAGTGGGGGCATACACGTCCCCACTCATTGTTTGTATATCCCTTCAAAGTGTGGTCTCTTCATGTGATGCATCTTCATGGTGGTGACATTGGGTTTTATGTCCTTTAAGAGTGTAACCTTCTTTGCATATGACATTCCTCTTAGTGGTAATTCTATGTCTTGCATTCCCTAAGGTGCAAATATTTTATCCCTTGAATAGTCCTCTCTTGGTGACATTATGCACGATGTTCCCTAAGGTGAGGCCTTTCATGAATTAAGAAAAACCTCTTTGAATACCCTATCCTATTGCATTTAAAACATAGTCATGGCCACCAAGCATAACACAACTTGCTTTCCAGTGGTGTCTTTTTGTTTTTCATGAGTTTCTAGCATAATGCAACTTGCTATCCTTGTGGAACCATTTTTGTGGTGCCTTATCAACGTTATCAGGAGGTATAACTTTTGGTATGGTTGACATATGGGATACTGTAGACCTAGTATGAATTTCCCACTAGCCACCTTTTGATGGTTACATTCTGACCTAGTGTGTGTTTCACTTTATTGGGGCTCACCTAGTGGACACCAGATTTCACTAGCCCTTGTGAGTATTTTGTTCACATAGTGGACATCAGGTTTTCACTTATGAATGCATTTTATGGACAAAAACCCAACCACATATAGTCCATCCTTCCTTTTCTTTCTTTTCACATTAATTTTGGCATTGCATGATTGTGCATCTTGTCTTGTTGTTGCATATCATACATATGTGTGTCCCTTTGTTCTTATGTTGGTTTTCCATGGGATCTTGATCTTGGGGGTTTGGTCACCTCCTTGATATTTTTCATCCTATCTCATCGACACTTGTACAATTAGACCTCTCTTGAATTATTTGTCTACTTTAATGTGAGTTTGAGCTCAAGTTCATACTCTCACTAAGGTGGGGGCTAAATGTAGTGTAGAAAAATGTACACCTTTACATTTTCACACTGTGTTTACATCCCCTTAACTAATTGGAATTAATTGAGCCTTTAATTGGCCCAATTACACATTCAAAAGCCTAATTAATTTTGTTTTCCAAAAGGGAAACTCACATTTAATCAATGCATACACATAATTACACATCTTGGAAAATGCGTGTCTTAGGTTTAGGGCCTAGGACACATTCTCCCAATGGTGAATGGGTCCTCCTTAAGTCTTGGATTCCATTTTTTTAATATGTTTTTGACAAAATTTTAATGATCTAAATTCAAATTTTAAAGGCCGGCTTGTGGTGTTTAATTGCCAGTTAATTAAGGAAACACCTATAAATACAAGGTCTTTTTATCAATTCAAATGTAAGACTCTTGAGAACACACTTTTTGCAAGTATTACAATAGCCAAGATCATTGTCAAGAGCACCGAGGAGCATATTTATCAGTCACTTATTGCAACATTCAAGATCCTACCATGATGTCAAGATTTATGTACATGTTCATGCATGTTTTTGAGCTATTCAAGTTTCAAGAAATCATTCAAGTGATAGGTCTAGATAATAGCTTGTTTTTTGTTGGTTTTATGTAGACTTTAAGATAATTTTAAACATACTTTCTAAACAATATTCCATATCATACTATCCTTTTTATATCTATTATGTAGACCTAAACCCAAAAACATGGCGATGGAATTATGGTTTAATATATTGGCATTAAATGGTTTATATGAATATGTGCATGTGAATGTTGATGAAATTCTATGTTTAATTATGATAGTTATCCTTGTGTACGCATTTTTTGAAACTAACTTGTTTTGCAGCTAAAGGAGGAACAATGATACACATCAGTTGTAGAATGAACCCGTAGCAAAAGGGGCGTTGAACATCAAAATAGGGGGAATCATAGAAACAATTGAACGTGATGATCATTGGTTGAAGGAACTTAATGAAGATAAAACACACATTATTATTATCAATTAATAAATGTTGAAGAAGAGGTATTTCTTACATGGAACTTTGACAGATGGGCATATGATTGCATGCATTCTATTTTGGTAGAGTTCTAGTTTTGATAGGATTCTCCTTTTTCAGTTGTAGGTTGAATAATTCCAAGTCTTAATTCTATTCTCTAAATATCTAGGAGTGGAGTTAATGATTTTGGTTAAGCTGTTGCTTTCAATAAGGATTCCCTCAGCTTATATATAACTGTTGATTGAATCCATAGGTTAGTTAGTTTTTCATAGTTTTATGATATCTATTACTTTCAGTTGAAACATGAATCCTTAGAATGATTGAGTATGATTTGTGCAATAATATTTTGTAATCTTTCATCTTATGGAATAAATGGAGATCAATTCATGGAACACTTATAATTTATTAGTTAGATTGAGTTCAATTAAGTGGGAACAGTTACTTGAGCAGGCCACTCAAGGTATTGTTCTTCAATTCACCTTTTCAGTTATTTATTTCTGTAGACACTGAAAAATATCCTAATCGATGTCATATATTTAAATTAGATTTACTAACATCATTTCCTCTTTAATCCATCCTCTTTTCGCTTAATTAATTTAATTAGCCTGGCTAATTAATTAATTGCATAATTTCCATCTATTTGGCCTAATTAATTAAATTGGGTTAATTCATCTCTTTTCACACTAACACTTCATCTAATTAAATTAAATAAATCAAAATATTTAATTTAA
Organism: Sequoia sempervirens; assembly: GCA_007258455.2. Classification (NCBI taxonomy): domain Eukaryota; kingdom Viridiplantae; phylum Streptophyta; class Pinopsida; order Cupressales; family Cupressaceae; genus Sequoia; species Sequoia sempervirens. The sequence goes on from VDFB02271358.1 coordinate 220,532,179, forward strand.
TCTCCTAAGTCATCTTATTTAATTAAATAACCCTAAGTTATTTAATTAAATATCATTTCACCCCTCCCTTATTTATTAAATAATCTAATTTAATAAATATCTCTTAATTCTTCTAATTCCCTAATTGCATAAATTAAACTAATTTTCCTCTAAGCAAAGGGAATATTCCCTATCCTCCCTTTTTCACAATTAAAAATTTGTTTTAATTTGTAAATTACCTTTTTCCTCACCCAAAAGGAATATTCTAAGGAATATCATCTCTCCTCCAATCAACTCACTTAGCTTTAAATGCAAGTTACCTTTGACCTGTGTGAGTAGGTCAAAAGTGTGTTTGTTTGAGGAAAGGGTGAGCCCTTGATTAACTATCATCATGCATTATCATCTATTGATGAGAATCCATGATCCATGCCTCTTATCCCCTTCATCTTGAACCATTGATTGAAGCTTTTTGACCTCAACCAATCATTCCTCATTTGCTCTCCTATAAATAGGTCACTATTTAGAGACAAAGGAATCCATCTTTCAATTGAAAACTTATGCTGTTGAATTTACTCACATCCGTACTCTTAATTTACTCACTTGTTAGTTTATTTTAGTTCATTTTCATTGCATAATAGCTTAGATCATCCATTAATGGCTTCCATGCATCCATCTTAGCTTGTATATGAATTAGGATTTTCATATTTTAGCATGATTTTAGTGTAGATTAGCTTAAAAATAGCATAATTAGATCATTTGTAGCACAAAATCATGGTAACTTATCTTGCATCATGTTCATTTTTAGCATAAACTAGGTTTTCATACATTAATCACTATGGTTTCATCGATTCTCTTCCATAGAATTGACTGAAACAAGATCACTAATCACAGGATTGGGAAAGGGTCGTCATTCCACATCAACACGATGCCAATTCCATAGCAAGATAAGTTTCAGATGGATTAGAGTAGATGTTTTGAAAGCTTTCATAATTTAGTATGTTAGGTTTTGATAAAATGTTTAGTTTCAATTTCATTTGATTGATCTTGTTGAGATTCGAGTATTAGTGGCTCCGTTATGCTTTGATTCTTCATGGATCAAGCATAATTCGACCAATACCAGTATTTTTGCATCAAATTTTGTCACTAGAAGGAGGGAAAACCGATCATCTAACTATTTTTTAGCTTGCATTCCATGTTCATGTTTTGTAGGTTGCAGCGACGCTCAAATCACAAACAACGACACTATTTCAATAGCGTCACCATATAGTGATGCTTGGGAAATTTGAAACAATGACACATTTATTTTTCCAACACTGATTTAAATATGGCGACGTATATTTAATTTGAAGATATCGAGAAATGAAAATGACGATGCTCAAATTCACCAATCTAACACTTTTAAATTCCAAACAACGACGCCATCGTTAGAAGTGACACCCATCAAAATAGCAACACGATTGTGCTCATTGGTCTTGCTATAGAGCAACACCCATTTTCTCCAGAGCAATGCCCAAATCTCAAACTGCAATGCTATCATGTTCAACGAGGCCCAACCAGGGTAAGAAATTTTATGTTTGTTTCTTCAACATGTGAGTTAATTTCTTTAGCTTATCTGATGATTGATGCATGCCTGAGTGTGTTTTGATTGTTAGACTAACAGGGTTTTGTAGGTTTCAAGGAAATGAAGTGAAAGTGAAAGAAATTCTCTTCTCTCTCAAATTCTATGATTGTAACAAGCATTTAACGCTTTGGGGCAATTATAACCCATTTTCACACTTTCTAATTTTTGCTTTAGGAAACACACTAGAGTTCAATTTGGTTTAAAATGAATGCTCAAAGTTGGATAAAATTGAACTCAAATCACATATTTCAATTGGGCTTAAAATTGAACAAGGAAAATTTCATCTTTCAATTGGTGCTGAAAATGAATTCATCATTGCTTTGAAAGGTTAAAATTGACAACTGTTTGCTGTGTTTTGTGATTTTCAATGTTGTTGGTGAATGCGTATGAAATTCTCTCGCACCATTTGGCAATATTGAGAAACAAAAACATTTTCTAACACTTTTCAAAATCACCCACATCTTTCAATTGGGTTTAAAATTGAACAACCATGCTAGTGTGAGAAAAACACATTGTGTGTGCTCCCTCCTTGTGCTTTACGTGAACTGGGCGGTTGAACTGTAAGTGTACTCTCTCACTCTTGTTATCTTTAGAGGGGCCTACCTAAGACCAATTCGAAGGCGACTCCAATTGGTTTTTCACTCGAGCTGGTATATAAATGGATGAGACTAAAATATTAAGTCCTCATGGGATGTAGGCCTTAGCCATACAGTGTCTTTCAGAATGGAGTACTATCGTAAAAAGTATAAGAGCCCCTAGTAGGATTTATCAAAGCCTTTAGTGGCTTGTTGGACGCTTGCAAGGTGCCATGTCCTCGACTACCCTTGTTGGTGTAACTAATTAATTAATTATTACACTAGCATAAGTTAACTTAGGTCTTGCATTTAATCATTTAGTCCTAGGTTGCAATCATTTAATAAATGGGATAATATTCCCTTTCCTAGTTTGTAGGGATAAGATTCCTTCTAGAAGATGAGTTGTCCTTCTAGAACTTATCTCCTCAATTTATGATCATCTAGATAGGGTTCAAATGTTGTCACATGTTGTTAGATCAAGACACATGGCAACATCTCATGCATATTAGGGTTTATCTCTTGCCTATATATTCAAGGCATCTTGTACATTTGTAATCAATATATCATATCAATATTGAATCTCCATTGTGCATGCCTAGTTGCAACACTTTCTGGGTGGTTGATTATCTTTCCTGGCTTAAAGGTCCTCCATCGAAGACTGCAGCTTCAAGGACTGTGCATCCATAATCTCAACAACCCTTACTACAACCCATTTGTTTAGCATGCCAAAATCCTAAAAATATTTGTTGGTGCAAGAATGGTCATTTTGAAGCCACCCCACATTTGTACTATTCAATTGTAGAAACAAGAAAATGTTGGAAATATATGCCTCAATCTCATAGGCTGAAACCTCTAAGAGAGGAAAGTCAGTGTGACATGCTTTGGGTCTAGCCGACTAGCAGCTTTGGATCTTGTGGTTTGTACAGGTCGCCAAGATAATGTTTAAGTCATGCTGAAGGAGCTTATCACTATGACTTGTGATAGTCATTGTAACCCTATGCCGAGTGGAGATCTCTGGCCGACAGGCCATTCGTATTGTATATCGGGGAGACCCTAGACCGAAAGGCTTACTTCAGTGTGAAGTCCCAGTGATAGCTAAAGTCTTGCCGACAGGGTGTTACACATGTGGTCATCAGAGTAACTTACGATGTTTTAGTATGTGGTCTTACCGATAGGAATGTCTCGCCGATAGCATTTGCTTGGTGTCTTCAGGGTAACATGGAGGTTTCGCTATGAACTCCTGGTGATAGTTGGTTTGTCTCACCGAAAGTATTCACTTGGAGTAGCACAAAGGTCTCAGTGTGAGGTATTAGTGATGAATAGAAGTCTTGCCGACTATTATTTGGTGCTCGGTATGACTTGTGAGCATTCAAAGTAATGTATTAGCTATAGTGGTATGTCTTTCCGAATGATTGAACGTTTCAGTATAACCCTTAATGACTCAGTATGATCTCTCAGCGAAGGACGATAGTATTTCCAACTGTTGAACACTTTGGATACTTAGTGAACATCAGTGTGATGTCTTGGTGAAAGATGATTGCCTCACTGAATGGAAAAATAACATCTGTGTGACTTTGAAGCTTCGGTATGATGTTTCACCGATAGCAATAAGTCTTGGAAATAGTGATACATGTGATGATCGTTGGTATGAGGTCTTGGCGACATGGAAAAGTCTGAGCGATAGCTCTCTGGACTCGATGTAACATCTTGGAAATAAGGATGACTCTTGGTGACATCGATGGTTAAGTCTTGTGGCAATGGGGAGACATGGTTAGTGTATCACCGACATGCTAACACAGGTTGATCGCTTTGACTGAGAGAAGACCATCCTATGTGGTGAGTCTATGGCCAATTAGAGGAGTTGAATGGGAATCGCTAGCAGTTGGACTATTGCAGCCATTACTGAGAGGAAGCTCGATAGACAGGGGTGACATGGATATACTCAGTGATTGCAGATTGTGATGGGTTCGATGGATCGACGGATTGCTGTGTGATTGTATGGTCAGTGGATGAATTCTATTCTGTGAAGACTATAATGTGAATGTTTTATAACAAGGTTGTCCATGGTGAATGCTGCTATAAACTGACATCAGAAAGATAAGTTAGAACTCTATTTGTAATCTTTATTCTTGTAATACAATTTGAATTCTCTTGGTGTGGTGGGTTTTTCTCCCGTAAGGGTTTTCCCACGTATATCTGGTGTGCATATGTGTATGATCAATTCTCTATTTCTATTATCTCTTTTAAGTGCATCTTAATTGAATTGCAATTGTAAAATTTAAAAAGTATCTTTGCATGCTTCATTGAGGTTTTGACATTAGGAGAGTTGCTTCTGCATCTAGCTTTCCTTACAAGTGGTATAAGATCCTTGCCAGTTGTGCTATCCTTGTGGGTACGTTGGGTTTTTTGTGTCAATTTCTATTCAGTGGGAGTCTTGTAGAAGTTTGTTAATTTGAATTGTAGATTGAGATGGCTAGCACGTCAGGAAAGATTGAAATAGAGAAGTTCAATGGCAACAATTTTGAGTTGTGGAAACTTAAGATGGAAGATCTATTGGTTGATCGTGATCTTTGGATTGCTCTATCTGGAGTGAAGCCTACAGGCATGAAGCAAGAAGATTGGGACCTTGTAGATAGAAAGTCTAAGGGGTTGATAAGGCTCTGTTTGGAAAATTCCGTTCTTCTCAATGTGCATGAAGAGAAGACTGCATCTTCCTTTTGGAAGAGATTGGCATCTATTTATCAGGGGAAGCCGTTGGTGAATAAACTGTTCCTAAGGAAGAAGTTGTACACTTTGAGAATGCAGGAAGGAGGGTCTGTAGCTGATCATTTGAATGCATTCAACATGCTGATTGCATAGTTAACATCTGTTGGTGTGAAGATTGATGAAGAGGATCACTGTATGTTGATATTGTGTTCTTTTCCAGATTCATGGGCTCACCTGGTGATGGCTATTGGGAGTACAACATCCAGTTTCAAGATGGAAGATGTTGTTCCTTCTTTGTTATCAGAAGAGATGAGAAGGAAATATTCTGAGATGGAGAAGGAGACCCTTGCTGTTAGAGGAAGGTCAAAAGAGAAAGGCAAGAAGAAGGACAAGAAGTCCAAATTGAAATTAGAGGGGAGATCAAAGTCTTTTGGCAAGAAGTCCAAGGTGAAGTGCTGGAACTGTGGGCAACCTAGTCATGTCTGAAAGGATTGTAAAGAGGAGAAGAAGAAGAAGACGTATTCTTCTGACAATGACTCTTCTCAGAGTGATGCAGACACGTTCATTGCAGCCTTGGCTACGCAGGCATCAAATGATGTCTGGCTGATTGATTCTGGAGCATCTTTCCACATGACATCTCATAGAGACTAGTTTATGAAGTATGAAGAATACGATGGTGGAAAGGTGTACTTGGCAAGTGATTCAACTTTGGAAATTGTTGGCCGAGGAAGAGTCAGAATTCAATTCCCTGATAGAAGAGTGAAGGGAATTAATAATGTAATGCAAATACCAGGTCTGGCTCGAAACTTACTTTCTGTTAGTATGCTAAATGATATTGGAGTGCAAGTCACATTCTCTGAAAATGGTTGCAAGATGACTAGAGGCTCAATGGTGCTAGCAAGGGGTGCTCGTATTGGAACCTTGTACAAGCTAGATGCACATGCTGTTCAATGCAACAATGTCTCTACAAAGTCATAGAAAGCTACTCATGGAGGAAAAGAGGGAAATGTTCCTAACTGTGTAAACTCTATGGAAGTTAAACTTCTAGTAGAAAATACTATGCTCTAGCATCATAGGCTAGGCCACATTGGAGAGAAAGGTTTAAAAACCTTGAATAAGAAAAACCTGGTTGAGGGGCTTGAAGATTGTAACCTCAAATTTGAATTCTGTGAACATTGTATATATGGAAAACAACACTGTATTTCATTTTATTCCAGTCCTCATAAATCTTCTGTATTGCTAGATTATATTCATTCTGATGTATTTGGTCCAGTGAATGTTCCTTCTTTGTCTAAGTCAAGGTACTATGTATCGTTCATTGATGATTATTCAAGAAGAACATTTGTTTATTTTTTGAAAAGTAAATCAAAAGTGTTTAGTCAATTTAAGGAATTTAAGAACTTTGTAGAAAATTAGACTGGAAGAAAAATAAAATGTTTAAGGACTGATAATGGTGGTGAATTTTGTTCTGATGATTTCAAGAGGTATTGTAAAGACCATGCGATTAAAAGACATAAGACTACACCTTATACTCCACAACAAAATGGAGTTGCAGAAAGGTTCAATAGGACAGTGATGGAGAGAGCACAAAGTATGCTGAGTAGTGCTGGCTTGGAGGAGAAGTTCTGGGCTGAGGCTATTGCTACTGCATGTTACTTGATTAATCATTCTCCAAATTCTACTCTTGTTGAGAAAACACCTTTGGAAGTGTGGTCTGGAAAGAAGCCCTCTTTGAGACATATTCATGTTTTTGGCTATGAGGCATATGCTCATGTGTTGTATGAGAAAAGATCTAAGTTGGAGAACAAGGCTATCAAATGTATTTTTATTGGCTATAGTGCTGGCATAAAAGGATACAAGCTTTGGAATCTTGATACAAAGAAGGTTCTATATAGTAGAAGTGTAATCTTTTGTGAGCTGAAGCCTTCTACCTTGGATCTGCAGTCAGAGACAAAGTCATAAAACAATAAGGATGTAGTTCAAATTCCTCCTACACTAGAGAAAGAGGAATTGAAAATTCAAAATGTACCCGAAAATGAGGAGAGCTCAAGCAGTTCTGAAAGTTCTGAAGAAGAAGAAGAACCTCAACCTCAGCAAGTGAGGAGGTCAACTCGTGAAAGAAAGCAACCTGATAGGTATGGGTTTTCTTTGAAGATTCTACTTATGACTATGCTTTAATTTTTAGCACTGATGAGCCTAGGACTGTGAAAGAGGCATTTAGAATGTTTGATTCAGACTCTTGGTTGGAAGCCATGAATGAAGAAATGGCATCATTAGAAAAGAATGACACTTGGAGTTTGGAGCCCTTGCCTAAAGGCAGAAAAGCTGTTGGTTGCAAATGGGTATTTAAAAAGAAGATTGGTTTGGATGGAAGTGTGGAAAAATACAAGGTGAGGTTGGTTGCAAAGGGTTATTCCCAGGTAGAGGGAATTGATTATGGGGAAGTTTTTTCTCCTGTAGCTAAGCTGACATCTATCAGATTTCTTTTGTCACTTGCAGCAACGTATGACTTAGAGGTTGAACAGATGGATGTGAAGACAACATTTCTTCATGGTGATCTTGAAGAAGAAATTTACATGTCCCAACCTGAGCACTTTGTGGAGACAGGTAAAGAGAAACTGGTTTGCAAGTTAAAAAAGTCTCTATATGGGTTAAAGCAGTCACCTAGAATGTGGTACCAGAAATTTGATACTTTTGTATTGTCTTTGGGATTTTTAAGATCAAAATTTGATCATTGTGTCTATTACAAAGCTGAAAGTGATCAAGTTCTTATTATTACTCTCTATGTTGATGATATGCTATTCATAGGCAATAGTAAGTTGATGATTTCTGATCTTAAGTACCAGTTTTCTGCTAAGTTCAAAATGAAAGATATTGGTGCAGCAAGGTATATTTTGGGGATGGAGATAACTAGGGACAGAAATAGTAGAAAACTTTGGCTCAATCAGAGTAATTATATCAAGACTATTCTAGAGAGATTTTGCATGAATGATTGCAAGCAACTAGTTGTTCCAGTCTTTCAGGGAACGAAGCTATCTGTTGAAGACTATCCAAAATCTCCTACTGAGATGGAGGACATGACCAGTGTACCCTATGCTAGTGCGGTTGGTAGTCTTATGTATGCAATGGTCTGTAGAAGGCCAGACATTGCCCAAGCAGTGGGAGTTCTTAGTCGGTTTATGGCTAATCCTGGAAGGACACATTGGGATGCTGTGAAAAGAGTTTTCAGATATTTGAAGGGCACTTCAGAGTTTTCTTTGTGTTACCATGGGAACATGGTTGAATCACAGAGGACTCTCAGTATTCGAGGCTATGTGGATTCTGATTGGGCAGGGGACATTGACAATAGGAGGTTCACCAATGGATATACTTTCATGTTGAATGGTGGTGCAGTGAGTTTGATGAGTAAGCAGCAGGCTGTAGTCGCTTTGCCCACTACAGAGGCTTAATAAATGGTAGTTACACATGCTTGTAAAGAAGCAGTTTGGTTAAAACATTTGTGTTCTAACATTGGTTTTGATGCAAGGAAAATAGCTATTTTTTGTGACAGTCAGAGTGCAATTTGTTTGGCAAAGAATCCTACTTTCTATGCTAGGATGAAACATATAGATGTACAATACCACTTTGTACAAGATATGGTGGAGGATGGAAAGGTCGGTTTGGAAAAAGTTGATACTCTGGAGAATGTTGCAGATGCATTGACGAAGCCAGTGAGCACAGACAAGTTCAGGTGGTGTGCCAGTTCAATGGGCCTTAGTGCCCATGTTTTTTAGTAGTTTTGTTATGCTCTAGAGGTGCCTGTGTGATCTTCGTCAAGTGGGAGATTGTTGGAAATATATGCCTCAATCTCACAAGCTGAAACCTCTAAGAGAGGCAAGTCGGTGTGACATGCTTTGGGTTTGGCCGACTAGCAGCTTTGGATCTTGTGGTTTGTACAGGTCGCCGAGACAATGTTTAAGTCATGCCGAAGGAGCTTATCGCTGTGACTTGTGACAATCATTGTAACCCTATGCCGAGTGGAGATCTCTAGCCAACAGGCCATTCATATCGTATATTGGGGAGACCCTAGGCCGAAAGGCTTACTTCAGTGTGAAGTCCCAACAATAGCTAAAGTCTTGCTGACAGGGTGTTACACATGTGGTCATCGGAGTAACTTACGATGTTTCGGTATGTGGTCTTATTGATAGGAATGTCTCGCTAATAGCATTCGCTTGGTGTCTTTGGGGTAACATGGAGGTTTCGCTATGAACTCCTAGCGATAGTTGGTTTGTCTCACTGACAGTATTCACTCGGAGTAGCACAAAGGTCTCGGTGTGAGGTCTTAGAGATGGACAGATGTCTTGCCGACTATTGTTTGGTGCTCAGTATGACTTGTGAGCATTCAAATTAATGTCTTGGCGATAGTGGTATGTCTTTCTGAATGATTGAACATTTCGGTATAACCCTTAATGACTCGGTATGATCTCTTAGTGAAGGACGATAGTCTTGCCGACTATTGAACACTTTGGATACTTAGTGAACATTGGTGTGATGTCTTGGTGAAAGACGATTGTCTCACCAAATGGAAAACTCATGTCTGTGTGACTTTGAAGCTTCGGTATGATGTTTCATCGATAGCGATAAGTCTTGGCGATAGTGATACATGTGATGATTGTCGGTATGAGGTCTTGGCGACATGGCAAAGTCTGAGCGATAGCTCTCTAGACTCGATGTAACATCTTGGTGATAAGGATGACTCTTGGCGACATCGATGGTTAAGACTTGTGGCATCGGGGAGACACAGTTAGTGTCTCACCGACATGACAACACAGGTTGATCGCTTTGACCAAGAGAAGACCATCCTACGTGGTGAGTTAATGGCCAATCAAAGGAGCCAAATGGGAACCGCTAGTAGTTGGACTGTTGCAGCCGTTACTGAGAGGAAGCTCGACAAATAGGGGTGACATGGATATACTCAGTGATTTAGATTGTGATGGGTTCGATGGATCGACGAATTGCTGTGTGATTGTATGGTCAGTGGATGAATTTTATTCTATGAAGACTATAACGTGAATGTTCTGTAACAAGGTTGTCCATGGTGAATGTTGCTGTAAACTGACATCAGAAAGATAAGTCAAAACTCTATTTGTAATATTTATTACTGTAATACAAAGTGACTTCTCTTGGTGTGATGGGTTTTTCTCCCGTAAGGGTTTTCCCACGTATATTTGGTGTTCATATGTGTATGATTAATTCTTTGTTTCTGTTATCTCTTTCAAATGCATCTTAATTGAACTGTAATTGTAAAATTTAAAAAGTATCTCTACATTCTTCCCTGAGGTTTTGACGTTAGGAGAGTTGCTTCCACATCTATCTTTCCTTATAGAAAATTCCTTTTTATCTTTAGATATTAAGGATTTTGAGATTTGGTGGTCCCAAAAAGTGTGTGCTGTGGAGGGGAGCCAATGTTGCCAAATCTCTAACTGTTCACATTGTCTAGTGTTTGGAGAAATCCTAGTGGGGACTCAAAAAATATAGCCATTTCTGTCCTAGGGTTGTAAATGATTGTGAGTTAGTTTAACACTTTTCTTGGCTTCAAAATGATCCAAAAAAAAACATTCACTATCCAAATTCAAACACTTTGTCCTAAATATGGACTTCTTGAGTTAGCCTTGATATTACTGCTTATTCTAAGGATTTATCCTTAGCGATTTCTAAATATCTTGACATTAATATCAAACCCATATTTCTTCCAAAGACAACATAGGCAATTATGGATTTAACCTCATGATTTTCACGAAATGGACATTGTGAAAGTTATGATGTTTTTGACATAAACATCTAGTTTGGAAACATAATCAAAGACAAGTGTTTGTGGTAAAATCAATTCACTTAAGAAAATATAAATTGACAAATGAAAGCCACATGACTCTTTGGAGATCGATTTCTCCCGTTGAACAACTTGATCTTCCAAGTGCTATAATTCAGCCAAACTTTGAACTTATAAACGGTGAACAAACAGATCTCATTAGCAGTTTGAGAACCTTCACTTTTGAAAACAAGGAAACAAACACATAGTGGAGAAACACAACAACCATTCTAGACGAAGAAGAGGAACACATAGATATTGAGGCTGGAAGGCCCCTATTACCACCACCTATGTGGCAATAAATATCTTCCTTTCTTCCATAGACTTAAACTATTTTCACATGATCTCACAAAAAATCAAGATTACTAAGCCAAGGTTTATAGGTCCTCATTTTAAACTTAGGCATCTTACTCCAAAATCTCTTAAGAAACACCTTCGAGTAGTTCACAAAAACAAAAATAGATTAGTAGCAAAATTTTATAGACACACTTGAAGGTATAGTTTGGAATTGTATGCATTATTTTGGAGTCAAAATCCTCATCCTTTTCATTATACTTAACTCCTCTAAATAATTCATCAAACAATAAAAATCCGTAGGGGAAAATATCCAACACTCCATTTTAGACATAGAAATCATAGAACAAGGTACAGTCAAAAGTGGGCTTCAATATTTTACTGCAACCATTACACTTTGCTAAGAAACTTTTATGCCTGAGCTAGGAGAGCCTGAACAGGTTTGCATATTCCCATCTGTCCTCTCATTTTCTAGAACTTGAACATTTTGGAAGTCTAGCATCATCCTCACTACCTTGATCTTGTTGAAACAAAGGTTCGCTATACTAGATGATCTCACATTAAGTAAGGATCCCTAAACGAAGGTCAACTAGTCGTCACTTTAAACTTAGACATTGTAGTGAAAAAGCAATCAACAACCACATTAAGGAACTCTATGAAAATAGATATAAGTTATTGATAAACTTTTATGAATGCACACTGAGAAAATATCTTGACATGTACATGTTCTTTATGAGCCATAACCCTCACCTTTTTGAAGATCAACAACTTTTCTAAATCATTGAGTCTTTAGGATTTGAAAATTTTAGAGGTCTAGCATCATTCTCACAACCTTTGTCTTGTAAAAAAAAAAAGGTTCACTTTAGGTCAACATTGGGTCAAACATTTCACTCACCCCTTCATCAAATTTCATCCTTCACCTCATCTATCTTTTCAAAATTTCAAATACACCAACACTTTTGGACTTAAACATCAAACCAACTCCTACCTTAGCTACATTGTATGTGGAATGTATCCTTTTCCATGCACTTAGTTAAGATAGTTATCATCTTTGAACTAGTTTATCTTGAAGGTCACAAGTCTACCCTAAATATTTCTAAGTTCATTAGCATCCTTTATCCCAACATCAAAACATCAAACTCAAGTCAAAAGTGTTGTCCCAAAATTCTTGCAAAGATCACTTCCCACATCACTCGTCTTTTCATCCCACATTATCATCATTTCTACCAAAAGACTTAAATCATCCCTTTTACCTAGGTTTGAGTCAACTAGAGAGTTGAAACAATACAAAACTCAACACAACTCTCCCATAGCTGACACAAAATTTATGGTAAAGACGAGATCACAACACAAGAGAATCACGGAGAAAACAAAAGTTACATTTACCTCAAGTGATCCAAATCCTTTAGAATTTGATCCTAGAAGTCATGTTACCCCATCACAACAACCATCATCTCCTTCAAGACCATATGAGATCAAAAAAGTCATGATAACCCATTTGAGCTCACTAGGGAAGAAATTTTGGAACATCAATCCTTTGAAAGTGTAGCTGCTATCTCCCCGATGTTTGTAGCACATAGTTTAACACAAGATTTCGTAACTCCATAACAAGGTCTAAATCAAAATTACATAGTACACTTGTGGGTACCCTTGAAACTAATCCTCCACCTCCCACCACCATTTGGACACCTACTTTTGGTGCTCCTCCTATTCTTGAAGCTCCAAAATAGTTACACACTCCGTTCGAACTTCATGATTCCACCACCACTTCAACATTTCAGGGAAACCCTTCTTCATCCAAACCTATGAGTACCACAAGTATTCCTACCATCACACAAAGCAGTATAGACCAAGTATCTCAAAACAACACACAAGGGCATGCCAATACCATATCATAGAATCAACCCTCAATGCAAATAGGGACATCCTTATCCAACCCTCCGGTGGGTTCATCCATTCCATCTACCATTACCACATCATCCACTATCAATCCACCTCAAAAAAATCCCTTGGTTACAAATTCTATCAATCCCAAGAGTACCTTGATCACGAATCCTTTGTTTACATCTTTTGCAAAAGGAAATACTCAAAACATAGGACAAGGGAATCTTTTCAATAAATGGACTCAAGGTCCTAGTGTGTCATTTCCATTACAAAATTAACGACATCATCGTTTCCAACAATTCCCTTTTCTATGCCAAATCAATCAAGACCTCAAACATACATTCCTCCACCTCATTCTACCATATTGCAAGGAATGTTAAACCAAGGGAACCTTGCACCTTTCACTAGCAATCCACTACCAACTCAAAAGATCAATATCCCTAATACTTCACAGATGTCTCAACAACCACCTGATCCCACCTTGAAAGTACATGCCTTAAATCTACAACAAGAACAACAAACTTATCAACAAGCCGTACAACAACAATGAGCACAACAAGCGGTTTTAGCACAACAAAAACATCAAGAACAACAAGCAACCTTAGTAGCTCAACACGCAACCTTAGCACAACAACAACAAGTAACCTTAGCACAACAAAAACATCAAGCTCAACAAGCAGCCTTAGCACAAAAAACAACAACAACAACAACAACAAAAACAAAAACAAGAAGCTTTAACACAAGAACAACAACAAGCACAACAAGCAGCCTTAGTAGCACAACAAGCTGTACAACAACAACAAGCACAACAAGTATATTTATTAGCACAACAACAACAACATGCCCAACAACAATCCCTAGTGGCACAAAAACAACAACAAGCTCAACAACAAGCCTTACTAGCTCAACAATACACCCAACAAAAACAAGGATCCTATTATCCTCATATGAAAATCACCAATCCAAACACATTAGGAACATATTCATCACTTTCACAAAATATTACACCTTCATACACCCCATATAACTCATCTCTCATCCCACCATATGTTCCTCCACCCAATCCGCAAGATGATCTAGCATCACAATTGAAAGCACTCTCACAAGAAATGAGGGACCTTCACATGGGAAAGACAAAGAAGCCTCATACACAAAACTTGTGTCCTTACCCATTTGATCGAAACATAGCAATGATACCAATCCCTCCTTGTTTTGAAATCCTCAAGTTTGACAAATACAGAGGGAGAGGAAGTCCTGTTAACCATATCAAAGAATTTAACATCATGTGCATGGAAGTGGCTTACAACTATTCATATCTAATGTGCCTCTTCCTTCGAAGTTTAACAGGTACTGCTATACATTGGTTTTCTCATTTGCCTCCTGGTATCAAATTTTTTCAAAAAATCATAGAAAAATTCATTGATCACTTCTCCTTCAATCTTGACATGGACATTAGTCTAGAAGAGTTACACTCTTAAAAAAATCCAGGAGAAACTTTCGCTAATTTCTTACAACGATGGAGACAAAGAGCTAGTAAAAGCAAGTGGCCTCTTCCTGACGAACAAGTGGGAATCATTATAGCCAACTTGGTTCCAAATCTATCATTCACTTGAAAATGCAATGTATCACATCATATGAGGAGCTTGTTTTGAGATCCCTTAACATTGAAAGAGCCCTAATATCACAAGGAAATACTCAGGCTTACAAAAAAAACCATCCTTAAACCAGTTCAAATGAGAAACCTCATGTATGGGATAAGAATAAAAATGTAACAAATGACAGTGTGGTATATGCTAAGGTCATACTAAGTGCTCTTAGACCCAATAAAAATCAAGTTGCTAACATCCAACCAACTGTGCAACAAATGGTACCACCTCAAAAAAATCAAATCAGTAACACTAACATGCAATAGAGGAAAACCAGTAATAGGAACAACTATCCCAAACGCAAGTACACAGTTATCGAAACCCATCAAGATGATCATGAAGAAACTAGTAGAGTCAAATATGATAAAAATTCCTAACTTTGAAAACTACCAAGAACCACAAGAGAAGGCATCCTGGTACAATGAGTGTGATCTCTGTGACATTCATAAAATAAAAGGACATAAAGAAGAAAACTGCATGAAACTCAAGAATATCATCCAAGATCTCATAGAGAATGATACCATATTTGTTGAGGTACCGGATGGGAACCAGGATCTCAAGATATACAAGACCCCTATGCCTGAGTACAACATACTTATTCCAATGTAGTTTCCTCCTATGATAGTGTTATGATGTGGAAAAATAACCATTTAAGGAGCTATCCCAGCTCAATCTAGGACACAACCTACTTTTTCTGCATCTAATCCTAGCAAGTACATTCTTGTAGATTAGCTTAAATAGACCCCCACTTAGATATCAATCTTATAACTCTTAACATTATCTCCTGCACATAGGGAAATACTAGAAAAAGCCTTGTCTAAGTCATCTATTCCTGAGAACATTGATACTGATCAGTTTCAAGCTATGGTAGGGAATATTTCCAACCATCTTCTCACCTTCTCTGAGCAAGATTTACCATCATAACCATCTCATAATTGTGATTTACACCTTGAGGTTTTCATTCATAAAAACAAGGCCAAAAGAGTCTTGGTAGATGTAGGTGCTGGTTTGAACATTTGTACCTTGCAGTTGATCAAGAATCTAGGCTATTCAGAAGATACTATTGAGAATACAAAGAGTACTACCATCAGAGCATATGACGACCAAGAACATGTATCTCAATGAATCATTGTACTTCCAATCCAAGTGGGACCTCTTATTGCAAAAACTACATTCCAAGTACTTGATCTTGATCTTCCCTATAACATATTACTTGGCCAACCTTGGATCCATGCTCTGAAAGCTATAGCTTCAACCTATCATTAGTGTGTGAAATTTCCTTTTGAAGGAAAATAAATTACTATCCATGGAGATCCTGAGCCTTTCTACTATTGCAAGAGTATTGAGGTCAAGTTCTATAAGATCCCACAAATACCCAAAAATGATGAAGGACCTACACTATCAAGCTCATTTGTTGAATCATCATCTCTAGCCTCTACCTCAACATCAAAAGTGCCCATTGTGAAAAAAATACCCGACGTCAAAGTAGTGATTTAGGCTGATGGTTGTGGAAGCTAAGAACTATTGAAAGACACCTTTGTATTAGGAGACTTACCTATTTCTCCTCAATCTCATGGGAAACCTACATCTAGCACCAAAGAACTAGAAATAATCAAGATGGAAGCTACTAGCTTCACGAAGTGGGGAGACCTCAATCAAGAAGATGTCAATGAGAAATATATCTCTAAACTCCTCTATCAAGATGAATGACCTGTTCTTGTTCTTCCCATGGAAAATGACAACAAAGGTCTACAACTAATGCAGAGTATGGGGTGTAACAAGATTGAGAAGCTAGGGAAGAATGACAATGGTTACTAGAAGCCATCATGCCTAAGAAATGACTAAAAAATTTGGCTTAGGTTGTACTACTAGTAAGGTAACACTTATTGGCAAAGGTATTGCTACTAAAAAATTTGAGGCTTCCTCTTGGTAACCTACATCATGTGATATAACCTTATATGACTTTCCCCTTGATGCTGCTGACCTATTTGAGAACAACATCCTCTTCATGATATCCATAACATCCTTTGTCTCAAACAACCAACCAACTGAAATATGCCTAGTATACCTATAACTCATTGACATGGACCAACAAGGACCACCGGTTCTAGATTTATTCAAAAATGATGAAGCAATCTCAAAATTCATGGGACTCTGAGACAACTTATCATGGGCAGATCACAAAGCAGGCTTTGACATAGAGCTCGATACAGGGGCATACTATGGGGAGATGATTGAATCCTTCAGTCGCAAAATAAATGAAATACAATTAACATACAAATCCTTGAGTGAAAACCACTTAGTGGCACTCTCTGGTCCCAAAATAGTAAAAAAAAAGGATGCATCCAACAGTGAAAACCTCTCTAAGGTGCCCAAGGATGAAAGATTCAATCTCCCCTTTAGTGTAATGCATCTAGAAAAGTCGGCGGCACTAGCAGAAAAGGATACTCTAGTCAATGTGGGAACAAAAGAAGCACCTAAGATCACTTTTTATGTTGAATATTTGTTGGAAGAAGAACATAAGAACCTAGGAATGTTCCTTAAAGAGAGAAGAGCCAACTTTGCATGGTCATATATAGATATGCCAAGACTTGATCTAGAAGTGGTTGTACATCACTTAGCAGTTTATCCCGACGCCAAACTAGTCAAGCAAAAATTAAGAAAGATGCACCCTCAAATAGCACTCTTGGTTAAATTGGAACTACAAAAGCTTCTTGATGTTGGATTCATCCGATCGATAGATTATCCTGAGTGGGTTTCAAACTTGGTACTAGTCTCAAAACCTACTAGGGGCATCGAAATATGCACTAATTTTAGAGATCTGAACAAGGCATGTTTGAAGGATGATTTCCCTCTTCCCAACATCGATCTCATTGTG
The DNA here is from genome assembly GCA_007258455.2 of Sequoia sempervirens. Classification (NCBI taxonomy): domain Eukaryota; kingdom Viridiplantae; phylum Streptophyta; class Pinopsida; order Cupressales; family Cupressaceae; genus Sequoia; species Sequoia sempervirens. The sequence continues at coordinate 220,549,610 of VDFB02271358.1, forward strand.
GATTTAATAGCTGGGCATGAAATGTTGTTGCTTATGGATGGATTTTCAGGCTACAATCAAATCATAATTTCCAAAGAGGATCAACATAAAAGTTCCTTTACTTGTCCATGGGGAACCTACTGCTGGAATGTAATGCCATTTGGGTTGAAGAATGCAGGAGCTACCTATCAAAGAGAAATGGCCCTCATCTTTCATGACATGATCCATAAAATAGTTGAAGATTATGTGGACAATATTTTGGAAAAATCAAAGAGAAGTGAGCACATACAAGTACTAGGACCTATCTTTGACAAGCTTGAAGAATACAAGGTATGAATGAATCCAAAAAAGTGTGTGTTCAGGGTCACATCAGGGAAACTTCTTGGCTTTATCATTTCACAAAGAGGGATAGAAATTGATCCAACAAAGGTAAAATCCATCCTAGACATGGAACTACCTCATAAATTGAAGCAAATGAGAGGATTACAAGGAAGATTGTAGTCCATTAGAAGGTTCATATCCCAACTATCAGATAAGATGCATCCATTTTCACATCTTTTCCATAAAGGGATAACTTACAAGTGGGATGAAAAATGTGATAAAACTTTCTAGTAGATCAAGGATTATCTACTAACACCTCTAGTGTTCATGCCACTGATACCAACAAGCCACTGATCCTATACATCTCAGCAACACCAACAACACTAGGAGCTCTTTTAGCACAACATGATGAGAACAAAAAGGAAAGAGCCATATACTACATCAGCAGAACCTTGGTAGGCTATGAGATGAACTATTCATCCATTGAGAAAGCATTCCTAGCAGTATTATTCACTTCACAAAAGTTCAAGCACTACATGTTGTCACTCCAAATCAAGCTCATCGCAAAGATTGATCCATTAAACTATATGTTATCCAAAGCAACCCTCATGGGATGAATGAATTAATGGATAATGATCTTGAAAAAGTTTGACATAGAATATGTGGAGCACAAGGCAATCAAAGGATAAGTGATTGTAGACCAGCTAGCAGAAGCACCCATCTATGATGAGAACCCTTTAATATCTGAGTTCCTTGATGAATTAGTATTCCTTATTAATCTCACAGCTCAGTGGAAAATGTACTTTGATGGATCATTCACCCAACATGGATCAGGAGCATACATTATTTTTATCACCCCCAAGGTGATTGCATCCCAAAGTCATACAAGCTATCATTCCCATGTACCAATAACATTGCAGAGTATGAATTCTTGATCACAGGTCTCAAGAGAGTAGTTCAATGGTAGATACAAGAGATGAAAGTCTATGGAGACTCACAATTGGTTATCAACCAAGTCAATGATGATTATCAAACTAAAGATGACAAGCTCACTCCTTACAAGAAGATGGTGGAGAATCTCAAAGATATTTTTATAGACACAACTTTTGAACAGATTCCTCACATGAAAAATAGAGCAGAAAATGCCATGGTAACAATCGAATCATTACTAGACATGCCGAACAACGTTCTCCAATGTGAATTATTGGTAGAACAACTTCTTGTACCAACTTTTGAAATCCTTGAATCTGAATTTGCGTGTGTCATTATTGGTCCTGGATCCTCGTGGTACCATGATATATTTACCGTTGAAGCATCGAAGGGACATTACTACGATGTTTTAACCAAGAGGAAGCCTTAAATGCCTTAATAAAAGTACACAATGGCATATGTGAGTCCCATTCTAGCAGTATGACAATAGCTAAGAAACTGTTGAGGATGGGGTACTATTGGCCAACCATGGAAAAAGAAGCTCATCAGTATGTGCAAAAATGCATCCTGTGTCAACAACATGGGGATCTGATTCATGCTCCAGCTCAAGAGTTGCAACTGATGATCACACCATGGCCTTTTTCGCAATGGGGACTTGACCTCATAGGAAAAATCACTCCATCCTCATCCAATGGCCATAATTTCATCATAACTACCACTAAGTACTTTACTAAGTGGGTTGAATCCATTCCAATTACTTACATAATGAGGAATCAGATAGTCAAGTTTATTGTGAATTACCAAATTTTTCATAATGGTGTACCATAAACCCTCATCTCAAACAACTAAACACCATTCAAGAATTAGGATGTGAAAGAACTGTGTCAAAAATTCAATATCCAACATTGATTCTCTACCCCATACTATCCCCAAGGAAATGGCCAAGCAGAAGCAACAAATAAAACTATCCTAAAAATCCTAAAGAAAATGGTTAATGAAGCTGGTCGTGACTAGCATCTGCAACTAAATCCTGCTCTTTGGGCTTATCGAACCAGTATCCACATGCCTACAGGTGCAACCCCTTTCTCCCTGGTCTATGGATCAAAAGCCATCTCGCCTATTGAGGTTGAGTTTCCATCATTGCGAGTGTCACTAAAGAATCTGATAACTGAGGAAGAATACATAGTGTCTCGACTGAATGAGCTAGAATTCCTAGATGAACATCATCTTAAGGCCCTTAATCACTTACAAGTATATCAAAAACAACTGAAATGAAGCTATAACAAGAGAATCAAATGTCAATCATTCTAGGTAGGTGATCTTGTCTTAAAGAAAAATCAGAAGAACCTTCTAGATCAAGAAAAAAAAGGAAAGTTTAAACCTAACTGGTTGGGTCCCTTTGTCATCATAGCAAGCTATGGATCTAGAGCATGCCAATTGTCAACCCCTGAAGGTGAACCCTTGCAGGAGCCAATCAACAACTTGCATCTCAAAAATTTTTATGCCTAAACATGAAGGGTGTAAATCAGAAAATACAAAAAAATCAAAAAATGATCAAAATCCAAATAAATAAGAAAAAAGAATGAAAACCCTAAACAACCTCAAAAAACTTAGAAAGTCCTAAACATTTATATAAACTTTCAAAAAGACCAAAAACAACCTCAAAACATTTTCAAAATACCAAAAAAACATTGAAATATTCCATAAAATCCAAACCCATCCATCCCATCTCGCTTTCACCTGCAATAAACCTTCACCCATAATAAATGATCATCACCTTGACCCTTTGGAAAAATAAGTAGAAAGAAAACATATCAAGTCATAAAGTGCGAACTTAAATGTCAAATCTAAAGTCTAAATCATAGGTAAATGCGTTAGTGAAGTTTATATCAATGGCTCATCTTAGCATCATCATCCTAACATCAAAACAACCCTCTGATCAACATGTCCTAGGATGTATCCTTCCTGTGATGGACATCAACATTAGATATCACCTCAGCTAAACTTAAACAAGGCAAGAACTATAGATAACACTAACTGTTTGTCTTTAATTTTTCTTATGATTTATCTTAATGAATCATTTCGAGGACCTCTCGATGATGTTTTTCCAAAATGATTTAGAGAGATAGGGATTGGGGCATCGATCACTATCTTTCGTTTACTGTGCTTGTGGATACTCTTGTAAAATAATCTTGGCACATACTTGCTTAGTTGTGTGTAGAAAGGTCGTTTGGAGTATGTTGTTGACTATTGCATATGCTTTGGTTTAATATGTTCTAAGCTTCTAACTTACATTCCAATGACGTTTCCGTATGTTAAGATGTGACCAAGAAATATCCTATCTGCTTATCGAGTCAAAGTCCATGTTACACTAGATACAATGCCATCTTGGTTATCAATACCTTGATGCATCGTATCTATGTGTTATATCAAACAATAAGGAATGATGGAAAATCCAAATCCTACAGTGTGAGCATCCCATCCTGCATCTTGCATTGTCCCGTCACCATCTCTAATAAAGTCTCGATGGATCAAGGACTTGTTGGATCTTTTCAAGAAATTATCAAAATCAACGGTCATTCATTCTTTATTCTTCTATCTTCTCTCTACGCTTACCTGGTATCATGACAGTCAACAAAAACATCATCAATGCTTCCACCCTGCATACACAAACCATCTACATGCATCTCATAATCATATCATAATCATAGGCATCCATCAACATAATCATACATCTTATAAAACATTATCATCATACATTTTGCATTATCATTTGAGTCATGATGAATAATATAGATTTGTTATTCTAAGCATCTTAAATCGTTGCATATCATAAGCATTTGCATCCATACATGCATATGCATACATCATCAAAATATGCATAGAAAATATACAAAAAGAAATGCATCCAAATCATGTGCATCCATAACATCTATATATCATAATTATTCATCCATATCATATCCTGAAAAGATAAAATGCATCCATACATGATCATATATAATCATCCATATCACATCATCCATACATGAAGTAAAGTCAACACATCATAGCATGAATCATCTATATCCGTATCATATATATATCAAAAAATGTGTCATGGTACAAAATTTGGATTAGTGTATGTACATCGATAAAAAATTACAATATCCACAAGGCTATCAAAAAGGAGCCCATGAATGTATATTAGTGACAAAGAATGGGAAAAAATAAAAAAAGTGTCTGTACATCAAAAAAAGCTAGCCCTTGTGGCTACTACCCTCTCTAGCCCACCTCTCAAACTAATCCTCTGCATGGGGATGCGCATCGTTATGCTATGAAAAATATGGCCGGCAAAGAGCCATTGGAACATCCTGGTGATAGTGCTACCTGTAATATGTAGCCTTTGTGACAACCTCTCTATATAACCATGCTGACAAGGTCCGACCATGTGTCGCTACCACTAGAACCTTAATCTATTACCTCCTAGTCACCTCCTAGTCTCTCTCAATAGTAACAACCTCTACCCTCTACAATGCTACATCTCTCTCTACAGTCACCATGATCACCTGCTACCGAGCCTGGTATCGCTCAACAGTAAGAGCCAAAACTTGTTGGCAGGCTTGGTCCTGGCTGTAGCTGTACCTGTGGCTACATCTGTGGTTGCACAACCAGAGGAGCCCCTAGAACTTGTCTTCCTGGCCATCCTAGCCTCCTTGTCCCCTGCCCTTGGCACTTATGACTTGCGGTCTCCCTATGGGAGGAGTACCTGCCAAATTTTTAAGTCACCTCGATGGGATGAACCATGCATCATATGCCAGAGTGGTCTATGCTACGAGCTAACCCTAATCATATTCCCAAGGCTGGGAAACCAATTGTCTAAAGCTTCAACGACCTTTGTAGCCATAATAGTCGACCCCCATGTGGGAACCTCTGTAGCCGATCTAGCAAAAATGGGCTTGTATGCATCATCGGGCCTATCCTGTACATCTCCAAACTATCTGGCTACCCTATCAGGCAGATATCTCTCTATCATCGTGTTCTCTCAACCCTTCATGTAACGGGTCTATCTAGAAAATATAACTGCTATATATCATCAAACCATGGTGGCATCTAAAGCCATGGGCACCAATGGAAAACTACCATATCATCTATAACCTGTCTCTAGTACGGGATCCCAATCTGTCTAGTGTGCCTAAGAGTGATGGCACCTCGATATCTCTAAATGATGGGATCATCCAGCTCCATGTCTTCCATTTGTACAATCAACCAAAGTACGACAATGTGCTCCCATGCCAAAATATGAAATAGACTAACCCCTGCATCGAGGGCTCTCCCATCACAATAGAAAAAATCATGCAAATCATGATATAAGGAGGCTAGCATGATAGTCCCCCATGCAAAAAGAGTCCTCTTGTGTAGCATCCGTTGCCATGCCAAGCCCCATCCTGGGCTGAAGAATTTACCATGTCTATCTGGAGCCACCAAACCTAAAATGATGGCTACAATGATCAATCTAAAGGTCAACACATGACCTCTGTATGTCTCTAAATCAATCTGAGATGTGACCAATGTAATTCGGTCCATCTCCATCACCTTGAGGCATGCATCAAACTCGACATCGATGTCGTAAATCACACGATCATTGTGGATAGGAAAATACAATATCCGCCACATGTCCTCCAAAGTAATTGTCACCTCCCCCGTCAGAAGGTGGAAGGACAAGGTCTCATTGTGCGATCTCTCGCACATAGCTGTCATCATCACCAGATGAGTCCTAATAACGGGTGCATATGTAATGTACCACAATCCAATCTCTCCCAAGTGCTCCTGGTGCAACTCTGAAAGATCACCTAATCTCTCCAAAACCGTTGGCCTGTGCTCCCTTGACATCAATGGTGGGAAGACCTCCTGCACCCATGAAGTGCATGATGTAGGAAATCACCAAAATTTGAAGTTGTTTGGAATTTCCAGTTCAAAAATAACAATAGCATCTCTATTTACAATAGTGTTGCTATATTCAAAATTCAAATAGTGACACTCGGTGCATTTAAAATTTAAAATTGAAAAATGCGTTGCCAGACAAGCTGGTGTCATGATTTATCTTCTGGCCTGACCTAACCCTAATTTCTAAATCAACAAGTGCGTCTCCAAATAAGCCTGTGTCGCCATTTAAAATTAGGAACCGTAATTCTAAATCGAGAGAAACATCACCATATACATATGCACCACTAAAAATGATTTGGGAATCGTCGATTTAAGTTTGAGCATAACTATATAGTGGTGCCACCAGAATCTAAATTCTAACGCCTAATAAATGCATCAAAATTTTAAATTTCATATCAAGTTTTGAATCACATACCGATGGTCCTGCGCCTGGAAGCTACTAGAACTCTGAAACTCGATTAGAGATGTGCCTGGGAAGCTCTTGATGCTCCATTTCATCGAAGGGTTAGAGCTCAAATCACAAGAATTCCTTAAGTGTGAATGGACAAATGAGTTGAAAATGACCCCTTTTGGCCTATTTAAGCTAGAAAATTAAGGTTTTTTTTCCCTAATTTAACCTTAATGATGGGGTTTATTATCATCTTCATGAATTTTTCCAATCTAGACCTAATTTTGAACCTTTATTGAGAAATCAACCCAAAATTCAAAATTTTTCCCTGATTTCTCGAGGAGGGGGCAAGGAGCCAGTTTTATCCTTCTGTTGGGGCATGTAAAAAATTAGAATTTTTTTATTTTTTGATTTGGGCAACATTTTTTTATCTGAAAAGTGTTATTCTTTGAACCGAACCAACATGTACCTACTTCAAAGAGGGGAAAAATGTAGACACTGAAAAATGTCCTAATCGATGTCATATATTTAAATCAGATTTACTAACATCATTTCCTCTTTAATCCATCCTCTTTTTTCTTAATTAATTTAATTAACCTAACTAATTATTTAATTGCATCATTTCCATCTATTTGGCCTAATTAATTAAATTGGGTTAATTCATCTCTTTTCACACTAACACTTCATCTAATTAAATTAAATAAATCAAAATATTTAATTTAATCTTCTAAGTCATCTTGTTTAATGAAATAACCCTAAGTTATTTAATTAAATATCATTTCACCCCCCCTTATTTATTGAATCATCTAATTTAATAAATATCTCTGAATTCTTCTAATTCCCTAATTGCATAAATTAAACCTTGTTTAATTAGCAATTAAACCTTGTTTAATTAGCAATTAAACCTTGTTTAATTAGCAATTAAACCTTGTTTAATTAGCAATTAAACTAATTTTCCTCTAAGCAAAGGGAATATTCCTTATCCTCCTTTTTGTACAATTAAAAATTTGTTTTAATTTGTAAATTACCTTTTTCCTCACCCAAAAGGAATATTCTCTCTCCTCCAATCAAATCACTTAGCTTCAAATGCAAGTTATCTTTTAACCTTTTGAACAAGTTACCTTTGACCTGTGTGAGCAGGTCAAAAGTGTGTTTGTTTGAGGCAAGGGTGAGCCCTTGATTAACTTTCATCATGCATTCTCATCCGTTGATGAGAATCCATTATCCATCTCTCTTATCTCCTTCATCTTGAACCATTGATTAAAGATTTTTGATCTCAACCATTCATTTCTCATTTACTCTCCTATAAATAGGTCACTATTTGGAGACAAATGCATCCATCTTTCAATTGCAAACTTATGTTGTTGAACTCACTCACATCCATACTCTCAATTTACTCACTTTTTAGCTTATTTTAGTTCATTTTCATTTCAAAATATCTTAGAGCATCCATTAATGGCTTCCATGCATCCATCTTAGCTTGTATATGAATTAGGGTTTTCATATTTTAGCATAATTTTAGCTTAGATTAGCTTAGCAATAGCATAATTAGATCATTTGTAGCACAAAATCAAGGTAACTTAGCTTGCATCATGTTCATTTTTAGCATAAACTAGGTTTTCATACATCAAGCACTATGGTTTCATCAATTCTCTTCCATAGAATCGACTGAAATAGGCTCACAAATCATAGGATTGGGAAAGGGTCATCGTTCCACATCAACACGACACCAATTCCAGAACAAGATAAGTTTCAGATGGATTAGAGTAAATGTTTTGAAAGCTTTCATAATTAGTATGTTAGGGTTTGATAAAATGTTTAGTTTCAATTTCATTTGATTGATCTTGTTGAGATTCGAGTATTGGTGGCTCCGTTATGCTTCGATTCTTCATGGATCAAGTGTAATTCATCCAATACTAGTATTTTGGCATCGACAATTTCTGTTGATAGCTATCATTAGTTTATCATTGTTCATAAATCATATGCAAGTTAATTGGGATTTCATTTCTTGCTTATTATGAATGAATTCTTAGGAACATGCATGTAATGATCATTAGTAGTACTCCAGAGGATAATTCAGTTGAGTTAGTAGTTTTTTTATTTTTTAGTTTATATAGTATTATTTTATTAGCAATAGTTCAGTCACATCCTTTACTGTAGGTACTTGTAACAACTAGTTTTAGTTCATACTTTTACTATTTTGTAGTTTTGTGCATTTCCAACAATTAGAATGACTTCAATAGGATAGTTTAGGTAGTTTAAGTCCATGAAGGCATATACAATGCTACACCATCATAAGATTATGCACCTTGGTTGATGATTTAATGTAGTATGAGCAATGTGAAGTGGATTTCTCAATTAGTTAACCCTTTGAATTGAATAGATTTTACCAAGTTTACAAAACACTAGCTTAGACTCTACATTTTTAGCACTATTTGTACGGATGGTGCTATCTTCATAGACTTGTTCTTACAATTTTCATAGTTAATTTCTCTTTTCAAGCATTAGGACTATTAGATACCACCTTTTTCAACACCAAGCTACTAACATTGTGCATGCCCACTGAATCTAAAGTCATATTTTATGTATGCGGAGGTGGAGAGATCCCTTGGGTAGTTCCTTCCTTCCACACACTAGGAAGCTATTATAGAAATTGGTGACCCTAGTACTTAGAGCGAAGGTACCACTAAAGAAGAAATTTCCTTTTCACCAACCTCTAATGCACATACAAAAGGAACATACCACACCATGGGTGATGTAGTAGATGATGATGATGCCTAACCAACATTTGGGTTTCCTATTACTGACCAAGAAAGGGCCACAGTGCTGAAGAACATTCCTCCTTCGACCTTTCCAGTTTTCTATGGGTTAATGAATGAAGACCCAGATACGTTCCTCTTTGAATTTGATGTCTTATGAAAAATTTATGACTACACTTCTGATGCACATAGATTAATTTTTTTTCTTGCCACCCTCAAAGATGCAACTTTGAGATGGTTCATGGGATTAGGTAGTGATGTTGTTCTTGATTGGGATAGCATGAAGACACTATTTTTGGAGAAGTATCAGGACTACTATAGAGGAGTTGGCAGGAGGAAGGATGAAATATTCTGAATGACAAAAAAGGATGATGAGCCTTTAGAGGATTATGTTGAAAGACTTCAATTTTCTCTAAAGCAAAACCCCCAGAACAAGTTGTTAAAAGAGTCTCTCAAGCTAGTCTTTTTGAGAGGGGTTAATGAAGATTGTATGGATGCCTTGAACCTCATTGGCCAGGGAGATGTTTCTAAGCAACCATTTTTAGACATTTGTAAGGCTTGTAGGAGTTATTCCAAGACCTTTACAAGGAGACCAAGAGACAATAAAAAATTAGTTTTTGGTAAATCATCTATTGGGGTTTCAAAATTTGAGTTGAGAAATTTGTTATCCAGCATGAAAGAGGATATACTCATTCATTTGGAAATGCAGTTGGATACCCTCCAAATTAAGAAAAAGTAGGAGGAATCTGAGGCTATGCTAACTGAATATTTTCCAAGTTGCATACAAAGAAAAGGAAATTGCAAATGCAAAAGAGTGGCCAGTATCCAACAAGATAAAGTTAAGAAGCCTGATTTTCAACCCATTGAAGGAGATGATGGAAAACTATTTTATATAGCACAAAGGAGGCCATGGTAGCAGAGACAAGGTATGCTGCAAGAAACCCTTAGCTTTAATTCATCTTTTCCTATTGGCAACCAAAATTTTTATGCTTGGAACTCTCAGCCCTAGCAAGTAAATCAAAACTAGTGGAAAAATCCCCAAAGGCCAAACCCTCAACCTAATTGGAACCAATAGCCAAATCCTTGGCCATAGCAGAATTTTCAAGGTTGTAATTACAATCCACAATGGGCAACCTAGTAGAATCAATGACAACCTCAGTGGTAGAAAGGCCAACAATGGTAGAAACAAAATATGAACTATTAGTAGCCCATGCTCCCTCCTCCACAAAAAAGAAGAAGCTCTAAAGCCACCATAAAATCCTGCATCCCAGCCACCCAAGTAGCAAATACCTAACCAACCCACACTTAACCCTAACACTAAGCTTGCTCAGGAGGCTATACTAACGAAAGTATGCAATACCCCACTTATGGGGTAGAGATGAGTGACGTCCACCTCATATCAGGAAAACAAATTGTTGGAACTTCATCCCCCCAAATTATAGAAATGGAGGAGGAACCTGCAGTTGAGGCTTTTGATAAACCACCTTTGGAGCTTGAACAAAGTCAGGTACACCAAACTACCTCAAATCCCAAGCCACTTTTTTCTTGAACACCTAGCTCTATAAAAGCATCACACACAGGGTGAGACAAAATTTTTAGGGTAGTTGAAAGATTTTAACATCAAAATCCCACTTATCCAGGCTATCAAAGATATCCCTATCTATACCAAAACAACAAGGGACCTCTATCTTAAGAAATCAGATAGGAAAAGGAAAGATCCATAGATAGTTCATGTCTTAGGGAATCTTGCAAATATCATGTTGGAGAAAATTATAGTCCCTAAGCATACTGATCTCGGTAGTCCAGTTGTGGACGTTAATATCAATGGGACCCTAATTAAGAACACTTTGATAGACTTGGGGGAAACCATTAATGTCATGACAAAAGAAACAATGCAGTTGCTCCAATTGATCAAACTCAGGCCCACACAAACTATTTTTCAATTAGTTGATAGGTTCATGGCAAGCCTGAGGGAATTATTGAAGACCTAGTTATTGCATTGGATTCTTGGGAATACCTTGTAGAATTCATAGTACTACAAGCCAAAGTCAATCTTGTGGGTTACCCACTCATCCTAGGTAGACCTTGGTTGGAAACAACCAATGCATTTATAGGTTGTAGATCTAGAAAAATGATAATATCTGAGACAATTACAAAGAACTTGGTTCTTTATTCGCCTACCCAGCCATATGCAGACCTTGCACACACCATTTGGCCCAATTTGGGTAAGGAAGAGGAAGATAACTATTCTCTGCAGCCACTGATGACTATAGAGTGCAACCCCTTATTGGATGACTAGGATGAAGATGAGCTCATTGCTCATGTAATCCAAAATGACTATGGTAGGAGCCCACAACAACAAGATTGCCTCATATGTCTACAAGACCCCTTGCAAAGTATTGTACCTACTAATTCTATAGAAGAGATATCACAACTATTTCATTCATTACTCCCTCAACAATGTTTACCCATTATACCAAGCCTTGATCTCTCATTAGTTCAAGAGTCATCAAAGGAGTTGGAAATTATGCCAAGAAGGATGTTAAATATCAATAATGCCTTGACAGAGGAACAACAAAATTCTCTGCAATCAGTGTTGTAGGCACACTCAGTTGCATATGCATGGGATTACCATGATATGAAGGGCATCAATCCTGATCTTTGTATGCACAAGATTTACATTAATTATGGGTACAAACCTATAAGACAACCAAAAAGACACATGAATCCAACTCTAAGAGATATAGTGAAAGATAAACTACAAAAGCTTTTAGATGCAAGTTTTATATACCCTATATTAGACAACGAATGGGTTTCACCATTGGTAATAGTTCCCAAGAAAGGTGGGAAATGGAGAGTTTGTGTTGATTACAGAGAACTAAATGTTTCCATGAGGAAGGATCACTTCCCACGGCCATTTACTAACCAATTTATTGATTCTTTGGTAGGAAAGAAATATTTCTAATTTCTTGATGGCTTTAGTGGTTATAACCATATCAAGATTGCACTAGAAGATCAAGATAAGACCACATTCACCTGCCCCTACAGAACCTATGCATATTCTATCTTACCTTTTGGTTTGTGAAATGCTCCAACTACCTTTCAAAGAGAAGTACTCAACATATTTTCTAATTTTGCACATGAATGCATGGAGATATACATGGATGACTTCACCACTTATGGTGAAAGTTATGAGGAAGCTCTTCATAACTTGGAAAAATTGTTAAAAAGATGCACATAACACAATTTGTCTTTGATTAATGAAAAATGTTTTATGATGATGACACATGGATTTGTTTTGGGACACTTTATTTCTAGTGAAGGAATATAGGTTGACCCAAAGAAGATTGAAATTATATCTACCCTGCCTGTACCACAAAAATAGAGAGATGTACAAAGCTTCCTTGGACATGCAGGTTATTATAGGCGATTCATCCAATATTTTAGAAAAATTTCTGCACCTTTGTTTATTTTGTTGAAAAAGGATATTGAGTTTGATTGGACTCAAGATTGTCAGAATTCATTTGAGAAATTAAAAACAACTCTAACTCATGCACCATACTAAGAGGTCCAAATTGGACATTGCCATTTCACATACACACTAATGTATCAAACTTTTCTATTGGAGAAATCCTAGGGTAGAAAGACGGGAATAAGCAATATGAAATATACTACATCAACAAAAACCTACAAGGAGTAGAGTTAAACTACACAGTGAAAAAAAAAGAAATGCTTGCAGTTGTCAATGCCATTAACAAGTTCATACAGTATATTACTGGCTATCAAGTGTTCATACATACAAATCATACAAACATCAAATACTTAATGAATAAACCAGTAGTAGGTGGAAGACTTGCAAGGTGGTTGTTGTTATTGCAAGAGTTTGACATAACAATAGTTGACAAACTTGAAAAGGCTAATGTGGTTGCTGATTTTCTTTCTAGATTTCCTACCCAATCAACATCAAGAGTGGTTGATGATTCTTTTCTTGATGAGAATCTATTTTCTCTCAATGTAAACACTCCATAGTATGCCGATATAGCTTAATATTTGGTGATAGGGAAGATTCTAGATTACTTTTCTCCAAGAGAGAAAATATAGTTAGTTCACAAATGCTTTCTTTATTCTTGGATTTCTGGATTTTTATTTTACATTGTCCTAGATAACATTATGAGAAGATGTATCAGGGAGGATGAAGTGTTTGATATATTGAAAGCATGCCATGATGAACACTATGGTGGAAATTTTGTAGCCAAGAGAACAACCTTCAAAATATTGACAACAAGATATTACTGGCCAACCCTACATAAAGACTCTGTTAAGTATACTAGAAGCTGCGACTGATGTCAGAGAATGGGGAGACCCACATGAAGTGATGAAATTCCTTTGCAGCCCCAACTAGCACTAGCTCCTTTCGATAAATGGGGGCTAGATTTTATTGGACCTATCTCTCCTAGTTCAAATAAAAAGGAATACATAATGGTATGCACTGAATACTTAACCAAAGGGGTAGAGGTAAAAGCATTGTAGTTTTCCAAAGATGGCAATGTAGAAAAATTATTGCATGAGGAGATCTTCACTAGGTATAGTGCACCTAAAGAGATAGTGACTGATCAAGGACCACAATTCACATCAGACCTAATTTCCAAATTGGTAGAAGAGTACCAAATCAGGCACAAGAAATCTAACCCATATCATCCTCAAGCTAATGGTCAAGTAGAGGTCACCAACAGGGAGGTTGAAAATATATTGAAAAGAACAATGCAACTTCATAGGAGAGATTGGGTATCCAGATTACCAGAAGCTGTTTAGGCATATAGAACCACATGGAAGACAACAAAAGGTTTTACCCCTTATGAATAGGTTTATGGAAAAACAACAATATTTCCTATTGAGTTTGAATATAAAACATTGAGGATAGTAGTAGAGTTGGGAATGGATTTAATGGAGGCACAAAGGAAAGATTACATTCTTTGAATGGGTTGGATGAGATAAGAATGGAAGTATTCCATCATACAGAGGTGATACAACAACAAAGAATGAAATGGCATGATCAGTACACAAAGAAAAAATAGTTCATTGAATCAAGGTATAAAGAAGTCAAGGGAAAATTCCAGTCTAGGTGGCTGGGCCCTTATGAGATCAGCAAGGTTTACCCTAATGAAGCAATACAGTTGCATACTATTGATGAAGTCCGGTTCTCACTTCTTGTTAATGGCCATAGATTAAAGTTATACGAGAAACCAATGCAACATGATGATTTCATCTTTTCATTGATCCAACAATATGGTGCTCACAACGAACTTGAAATAAAAACTGATTCATAGAGTCCTACATCAGTGCTGCGGGACATACCCAACACATCTGGTGATCCAGAGGTCGAGTTACACAACTCAACCCCTGAAATCACCCAAGCATAATTTATTATGCTTTAAAACCACCTACACACAACACATTATTTATGCACACATTGCATGATTATAATGTTCATAATATATTCCAAGGAACCTGTTATCAATGTTCACAAGGGCCTTCATGCTGAGGGGACTTGTAGCTTCACACTGTTAATGTTCAAAAGGGGACCTGACATTACAGGTGCCCATAGTCACAACTGATGGCTGGAGGAATATTCAACGCATTTTGCACCATAAATATTTGTAAGATCACATCCATTTATTTCACATATATTCATGACTCATCCATAAATCATGCTAAATATCGTGACATAATTGCTTTATTTCCCACATTCATTTCAAATCTTTGAAGCTGTCAAATCACCAGCTCACATCTATCCCATCATATCCACTCATCATCTGATACTCATTACCTTACACTTAATATCTGTCCCATAAAATAAATAAGTAAATATGTTCTTTCAGTTTCCATGTGCCACTAATGGTTATTTTTGCACAACAATACTTAAGGTATGCTATTATGATTAATCAAGTTTTCTTTAAAATTTTTATGCACTTTTCATTTAATTCCATGCATGTGAAATATTAAATTACTAATTTCTATCAACTCATGCTTATACCACCTTCAAATAATCATCGTGAGGTGAGGTCACTTCACCAATTAAGTTGGGGGGAGGGTACGCTTACTCGATCTTTTCGCCAATATTTTTGAATCTACCACCCTAAACCAAATTTAATGAATATTATGACATGCAAAACCCTTAGTCATATTTTATTCTTGTTGCTATTTCTATTGCTATTTTCAAAATTGCTAAAACTTGAAACCCTGTAGAGTTTGTGAGAACTTTAGCTTGGTTTATACTAGACCTGAATTTAAAGAGAAATTTGTAGTTACAACGTGGTGTAGTAGTAAGAACATATATGGAAATTGAGGTTTTGAAGTCATAAGAGAAGTTAAGGATGGTAGGTTGTGATTGAGTTGAATTTTTAGAACTAAATTTGGTATACTAAGTAGTGAAGCACCCTTCAAAATCTGCAAAAACTCTAAAACCTCAAACATGGGTTAGTTACCTGCAAATTTATCAAATACTTCTATGAAATAACAATTCCATGCTCCAAAGATGCAAACAAATAACAAAGAAGATCAAAGAGACATATAGAAGCAAGAAAATTACCTATTCCATATTGGATTGGTGTCAATTGTGTCAATGACCCTTTCCCAATCCTTGTTAAAACTCAAATGATGCAATGCAATGGTGATGGGAAAAATTAGTTCTCAATTGAAGAGAGTAACTTTGCATGAGATTGTAGATGGGTTGATGAAGAATGAGGCCTTTAATTTATAGATTTTCAAGTTGGAAGAGAGCTCAAAATAGAGCAATGTGGGATAATGATTTGGCCAATGAGATGAAACCACTTGTCACATTATGATAGGTTGAGGAATGTGCAAGTTTTGGCCAATGTGCCAAAGAGGGGGAGATTCAAATTTGAAATTGTGAATTAAATGTTGAGAAGGGGACATGAAAGAGAGAAGTTATTGCAATGTTGGAAGGGACAAGTCAACTTGTCTTCATATTCAAACTTGAGGGAATATTCCATTTTTATGCCAAGTTGAAAGAAAATGATGAATTTATAAATGAATTAAAATGCTTTATTGGTGCAAGTGGGAAAAGCTAGAGGATGTGATGGGTGGTTAGATTAGTTTAATCAGGATTAGATTAGCTTAGATGATGTTTTGGTGATTTTAACTTATTTTATTTAAATACTTTGATTTATTTAAACCAAAAGGGATGGAAGGTGATTTTAGATTTAATTAAATAAAGGTTTGATTTATTTAATTAAAAGGATGATGATAAAGTTAATTTATTTAATTTTAAATTAATGACCTTAGGAGATTGAATTTAATGAGTTTAATTTACCTGATGAATGGATGAATGTGAACTTATTTAATGATTGGATGAATATGAATTAATTAAGTGCATGATGCTAATTTTGCATGTCTACATTTTTCCCCTCTTTGAAGCAATGTACTTGCTGCATTGGTTCAAAGAATAAAATTGCCGCGAACATAATTCAAATTTTTTTTTTTCAGATGCCCTAGTGGAAAGAAGTACACTAGTACATTGCCCCATCGAGAGATCGAGTGAAAAGATTCTATTTGAGGGTCGATCTCACAATAAAGAGGTTGAAAATGGATGGTTATGGATGATGATGCAAATGAGATGGTTTTAAGATGCTTAGAATAATAAATCTATATTATCTTAAACAACTTAAATGATGATATGATGTGAGATGGATGAGATTGATGATGTGATATGCTGTGATTATGCAAATGTATGATTTATGCAAATATATGATTTATGAGATGCTTAGACTAATAGATCTATATTATGATGATGAACATGCATGTCAGATGATATGCATAATACTGATGGTTTGTGGATGTAGGATGGATGCACTGGTGATGATGATTACCTATTCATGACGTGATGTTAGTGCAGAAAAGAAGACATTATATGATGACAAGAGAATAAAAAAAACCAACTTTATGAGAGACAATGATGAGAAATGATGATGATAGATGGATGATTTTCTAATCAAGGATTGGGATTTTATAAGGGTCACTTACCTTATGTTTGATAACACGCATAAACACGATGCATCAAGGTATAAAGGACCAGGATGGCGTTGTACTTTGTGATGGAATTTGACTCGACAGATAGATAGGAGTATTCTTGTTCACACCTGACATACGAAAACCTTGCTAGGATGCACTTTAGAAGTTTCAAACATCTCGGACCAAAACACGGAAAGGTATAACCAATCAATGCAATAGTCAACAAGCTGTCCAAAAAATCCTCTATACATATCTAACAAAGCAAGTATTAGCCAAGTTATTTTACAAGAACGCCCAACAAGCACAACAGACAAAAGATAATGAGCATTGCCCCATTCCTATCTCTCTAAATCCTTCGTTCGGATATCATCGATAGGTCGTTGGACTGAGCACAATAAGATAAGTCAAAAGATGAAGATAAAGCACACAAACAAGTTGATGTTCTTCAATACCGCTAACCAAAAGGGAATGCATTTTTAAGGATAAGAACCGAAACTATTGCCAAAAGATAATGCCCATTGTAGGAAGGATACATCCTAGGACATGTTAGTGGATGGCGGTACGTCATTTCGTTTATCCAAAATGTTCTTTCTGATAAATAATGCCCATTGCAGGAAGGATTCATCCTAGGACATGATGTTATCAGATGATTGATATGGGATTGATTGGATGATGGACTATTGACACAAAGAATTGACCAACTTGTTTATGTACTAACTTAAACCTGAGACTTGATGTTTTTGAGTTTTTACTTTTCACCTGCTAGACTTGTTTCTAACTGTTTCACCAAAGGTTGAGGTTGGCGATCAATTTATTATGAGTGGTGTTTATTGTGGGTGCAAGCGAGATGAGATGGATGGATTTTTTCAAATATTTGGATGTTTTTGATGTTTTACAATGTTCTGAGGCTGTTTTTGGTATTTTTCAAGATTTTCAAATGTTTTGATTTTCAATTTTCCAATGTTTTAGGATTTTATGAGATTTTGACCAAGAGACTAACCTAAAGACCTATCCTAGGGGCCTCGGGGGCTGATCAATAGATTAGCCTTGCCTACGTTATACACGCAGAGACCACGTAGTTTGATTGACGACTTGACCGATTTACAGATGAAGATATACATGATGAAATGTCAGTTTATTATGACAGACTCCTAAAGGTCTCGGGGGATGATCAAAGATCAACCTTGCATACGTTCAAGGCTCAAAGACCCATAGTTTGACAAGATGATTATGTTTTTTTTCTTTTTTTTGACTTTTTGACCTGTTTTGGGATTTTGATATGTTTTGAATGTTTTTGGATTTTCTGATGTTTTGATTTTTTTGGATTTTCTAATTTTCTAATGTTTTTGGATTTTCTGATTTTCTGATATTTTTTGGATTTTATGATATTTAGGACTTTAAGAATATACACAAATCCAATACAATGAGAACATGCCCCCAACATGATGCAATAGACTACTCTGATAAAGGAAGGACAAACTAAGCTTGAGGATGGGCCGAGTAGTACTAGGAGGGATCATGATACGAAAAAAAGACTAAGCTATGGTGCAGATGTGAGTGGATGGGTGATGGATGATGCAGAACGAGCCATAAAGATCTTGGTGGATGGAAAGTGCTTATTTACACAAGGCGCCTGTTTGCTAGGTTTTCACCAAGGTACTTGCCAAAGTGCCACCGAAGTGGTTTTCACTAGAGGACGATTTTTTTCTCTTTACTATTTTTGATCCTTTTTCTATTTTTTTTGGATTTTTTGCTTTTTTGTTTTTTTTGTTGTCACCAAGAGGCCTATTTGCCGGTTTTCGCTGAAGTAACCATTTTTTTAGGACATTTTTTTTTTTGGATTTTTGGTTTTATACCTTGAAAGATTTAGGCATAAATTTTTGAGATGAGAGCTATTCATGGGCTCTTGCAGAGGTTCCCCTTCGGGTGTTGATAACTGATATGCCCTTGATTTGTAACTTGCTGTGATGACGAATGGTCCCAGCCAATTGGGTTCAAATTTTCCTTTGCTGCTTGGGTTTGGGACATTCTTCTAATTTTCTTTTAAGACCATTTCTCTGATTTGGAACGTCCTGCTTCTGGTTTTCTTATTGTAGCTCCTTTTGAGTCTATTCTGATAGACTTGCAAATGATTCAAAGCATCTATATGTCACTCATCTAGTAGCTCCAGCTCATTTAGTCTTGATACCCGGTACTATTCATCTGTGATGAGGTTTTTGCAATGATATCCTGAGGGATGGGAGCTCGATCTCTATGGGGAGTACTGCTTTTGATTTGTAGACTAGGGAAAAAGGGGTGGCGCCGGTGGATGTGTGAATACTGGTTTGATAGGCCTAGAGGGTGGGATTAAACTATAAATGCTAGTCACGACCTACGTCATTGACTGTTTTCTTGAGGATTTTCAAAATGGTTTTTTTTGTAGCTTCTGCTTGGCCATTTCCTTGGGGATAGTATGGGGTGGAGAAGCGATGTTGGATTTTTAATTTCTCACATAAGTCACAGACCTCCTAATTTTTGAATGGTGTCCCATTATCTGAGATTATGGCTTGTGGAACACCATAGTGGCAAATGAGATAGTTCATGATGAACTTTGAAATTTGCTTCCTAGTTATGTACGTCATGGGTATGGCTTCCACCCACTTAGTAAAGTACTCTATTGTGGTTATGATGAATTTGTGGCCGTTAGATGAAGTGGGCATAATTTTTCCAATGAGATCAAGTCCCCACTATGAAAAGGGCCATGGTGTGATGATAGGATGAAGCTCTTGAGCTAGAGCATAGATGAGATCCCCATGCTGCTGACATTGTAAACACCTTCTGGTATAGTCATGTGCCTCTCGTTCCATTGTGGGCCAATAATACCCCATCCTCAGCAATTTCTTAGCTATGGTCATTCCACTCGAGTGAGAACCACAAATACCGTTATGCACTTCAGTTAGAATGGTTAGTGCCTCCTCAACATTTAAACAACATAGTAGGGTTCCTTCTATGCTCCTACAATATAGGGTATCTCCTAGGATGACAAATCAGGATGCCTTTTTTATAAAGGTTCATTTTAGGTTTGAAGGTAAGTCAATAGGTATGACTCCTATTCGAAGGTATGTATAAATTTCATGGTACCAAGGATCACTAGGACCAATGATTTCGCACACGAATTTTGATTCTGGTACCTCAAATGTGGGCATGAGAAGCTGCTCTATCAGGAATTCATATTTTGGAACATTGTTGGGGATGTCCAGTAGGGACCCAATTGTTTCCATAGCATCTGCTGCTTTGTTGTTGGCTCTAGGTATATGCTCAAATGTAATTTCGATGAAGGATTCTTTGAGGGTCTCCACCAATTTCTTATATGGAGTGAGCTTGTCGTCCTTGGTCTGGTATTCATCGTTCACTTGATTTATTATCAATTGAGAGTCTCCGTATAATTTGAGAGCTATAATGTTTCTCTGCACTGCTATTATGAGACCTATGGTTAAAGCCTTGTATTCCGCAATGTTATTGGTGAAGGGAAATGCTAGTTTGTAGGACCTTGGTATGCAATCCCCTTGTGGGGTGATAAAGAAGACACCGGCTCTTGATCCATGCTGTGTGTATGAGCCATCAAAGTACAGTTTCCAGTGGTTAGATATGTTGAGATTAAAAATAGATTCATCTAGAAACTCTGAGATGAGAGGATTCTCTGAATAAATTGGTGCTTCTACAAGCTGATCTGTGATGACTTGTCCTTTTATTGCTTTCCTCTCTACATATTCAATGTCATATTCTGACACTATCATCACCCACTTGGCCATTCTTCCTGTGAGCATTGCTTTTGACAATAAGTATTTGAGAGGGTCGATTTTGGTGATAAGCTTTATTTTGTGTGCCACCATGTAATTTCTGAATTTTTGAGATGCAAACACTACCGCTAGGCATGCTTTCTTGATGAATGAATATTTTAGCTCATTCCCAACCATTGTTTTGTTGATGTAATAGATAGCCCTCTCTGTTCCATTTTCATCATGCTGAGCTAGGAGAGCTCCAAGGGCTACTGCTGTGGCTGATACGTAGAGAATCAATGGTTTTCTTGGAATTGGTGGCATTAATACCAGTGGTGTTAGTAGATATTCTTTGATTTTGTTGAATGCCTCTTCACACTTGGTATCCCATTTGTACGCTACTCCCTTGTGGAGTAGGTGAGAGTATGGGTTCTGTTTGTCCACCAACTATGCTATGAATCTACGAATGGATTGGAGCCTGCCTTGGAGACCTCTCAATTGCTTTAATATTTTTGGTGCCTCCATCTCAAGGATTTCTTTTTCCTTTGCTGGATCTACCTCGATACCCCTCATTGATACTATATATCCTAGCAATTTTCTCGATTGTATGCCGAATACACACTTCTTAGGGTTTAATCTGACCTTGTACTCCTCTAGCATGTCAAAGATGGCACTTAAAGTTGCTATGTGATCTTTTCTCTTTTTTGATTTGGCTAGAATTTCATCAACATAATCTTCGATAGTTTTGTGAATCATGTCATGGAAGATTAACATCATGGCCCTTTGGTATGTTGCTCCTGCATTCTTTAAGCTGAATGGCATCATATTCCAATAGTACATCCACCATGGACAAGTGAAAGCCATCTTATGTTGGTCCTCTTTTGCTATCATAATCTGATTATACCCTGAGAATCCATCCATTAGTGACAACATTTCATGTCCAAATATCATATCTACAATCATGTCAATGTTTGGAAGTGGGAAGTCATCTTTTGGACATGCTTTATTCAAGTCTCTGAAGTCTATGCGGATTCTAATGTTCCCATCAGGTTTTGAAAAAGGTACCAAGTTTGATACTCATTCTGGATAATCTATCAGTCAGATGAATCTTGCATCTAATAGCTTTTTTAGCTCCATTTTGACTAGCAGGGTGATTTGAGGGTGCATTTTTTGAAGCTTTTGTCTGACAGGATTTGCTTTGGGATATACTGCTAAATGGTGAACCATGGTCTCCAGATCAAGTCCTGGCATGTCAGCATAGATCCATGTGAATTTTATCTTTCTCTTAGGAATGCTGCTAGGAGCTCTTGTTCGTATGATAGTAATGATTCCGCATAGAATGTGATATGCGGGGCTTCCTCTATTCCTAGATTGACTGGATTGCATTTTTCTGCCAAGACTGCTAACTTTTCTTGATGAATAGCTTGGAAAGGAAGATTGAATCCCCCATCCTTGGGTGCCTCAGAGAGGTTTTCACCGTTGGATGTGTCCTTTATTTTTACTTTTTTTTTCTGGTCAGAGAGTACCACAATGTGGTTTTCACTCAAGGACTTGGATATTATTCTTAATTTCTCACTTTTGCGACTGAAGGATTCAATCGTTTCCCCATAATAGGCATGTGTGTCCAACTCCATTATAAAACTTTCTTTGTGATCCCCATTTGGAATGTTGTCCTGCAATCCCATGAATTCTGAGAGTGCCTCATCATTTTCGAATGTATCGAGAACAGGTGGTCCTCGTTGGTCATAGTCGATGAGTTGGGGATATACTAGGTGGATCTCATGATTTTGGTGGTCTATTTCAAAAGATAGGGTGCTAATCATGTAGAGAGTGGTATCCTCAAATAGCCTAGGTAAGTTGGTTAGGTGATCCTCATCATCACTACTACTACAGATGTCAGTTATATCAAATGTAAAGTTATCTATGACTCTACCTATAGACACTAGTAATCGTAGTTTTGCTGGGGTTGGATGAGGAGGATTATTAACCATTCTAACTGGCAGACTTTGGCCTCGTATGGTTATACTCAGAGGGGTACATCCAAGGCCAAGATTTGTTATTGTTCGCATCTCTAGCATGATAGGTATTATAAGCCCATTGTTGTTTTGTCCCAGTCTTTAATTTCTGTCGTAGCCCATTGATTTGTTATTGTAGAGTGATTGATGTATGGTGTAGATGGGCCCTCATCATTTTTGGGTACTTGGGGGATTTTATAGTACTTTGCTTCAAGGCTTTTGCAATAGGAGAAGGGTTCAGGATCTCCGTGGATGGTAACTTCCTGTCCCTCATGTATGAATTTCACACATTGATGGAAAGTTGATGCTATTGCCTTCATTGTATGAATCCATGGACATCCCAGAAGGATGTTATATGGTAAGTCAAGGTCTAGGACCTAACAAGTGGTTTCCATGAGAGCCGACCCTACTTGAATAGGGATTTTGATCATGCCTTGGGACACTCTTTCTTGATCGTCATATGTTCTTATTGTGATACCCTTTCCTTTGTCAATAGAATCCTCTGGGATTTTCAATTATTTGATGAGGTTGAGAGAACATATATTCAAACCTGCACCTCCATCCACCAAGATCCTTTTGACTTTGCTCTTATGTACTATGACTTCTAAGTGAAGTGCACGGTTGTGAGATGGTTGAGCGGGGAAATCCTGGTCAGAGAATGTGAGGAGGTTTGGCATAATGATATTACCGACCATAGCTTGGAATTGTTCCACATCAAGATCTGCAGAGATAGTGGATGAAGCCAATGCTTCTGAAAGGATCTTCTTATGGGTAGATGAGATTTTTAGCAACTCCATGATGGAGATTTGTGCTAGCGTTCTCTTGAGTTGATCTAGGACATTGTAGCCATTACAGACAGATCTAGATGTAGGGACTCTATTTTGCTGGGATGATCCTGTGATGGTGACTTTTCCACCTCTTGTGGTGACTCAACAATCGGCATGGGCACCTTTGATGGTGATGACTGTGCAATATTCATCTAGGGAGGAAACAATAGTTTCGTACACATGGTTCATGTTTGCGTGGGTGCCTTTTCCTTTATCAGTGTTGTTATTATTCCCTTTATTGCCATGATTGGGCATCAGATTCATGTATATCTTAAGATCTTGGTTTCCTGTTGGCTGTTCCATGTTTATAATTCTTTGATCGATGAGATCTTGAACTATGTTTTTTAATCTCATGAGCTGTTCGTGGTATGTCCTTTGATTTTATGGAACTCATAGAGTTGATTCTCATTATACCAAGGAGGTTTCACATCTGGTTCTTGGTAATTCTCAAAGGTAGGAGCCTTGATGAGTTTTTCGTCTATCAAATTTTTCATGATGACTTCTAGTGGGTCCCCCAAAGCAGTGTATTTACACTTGGGATAACTCTTGTTAGGTTGAGGTGGTCCCCTTTGATCATTGAGATTATTGATTTTCAGATTGTGGTTTGGTTGTTGTGTTGTTTGATGATTGTTTTAGTGTTGGATTTGGATTTGTGGTGCAGGTGTATTTTGGCGAGGGGCATTAATGACCACCTTGGCATTGACGACACCGTCATTAGTAATGTTTTTGTTCCTTGCCCACATGCGAGGTTTATCATTGTAGTTGGAAGATGGGTGGTTGCTTTGTTGTTCGGGGTATGAGTTTGATCTCGCTGGTTGAGTCATGAGGGCTTGTTCAATGCTAAGTGCCTTGGGGATCAATTGGTCATATGAGATGATTCCTTGAACCTTGAGATGAAATGCCAAGAGGCCGTCAAGGTTGGCTATGATGGTGCAAACTTGTTGTTCCTTAGGCATGGTCCACTTGCTCTGATTGGCCTTGGATCGCCATCATTGTAGGAATGAAGCGAATGATTCACCCTTTCCTTGTTTCAGATCTGAGAGTTCTTCTAGACTAACATCCATTGTAATGTTGCATGCATAATTTTTAATGAATGCGTCTATAATTTCTTGGAATGTTCTAATGCCTGAAGGTAGATGAGAGAACCATTCCATAGCGTTTCCAACCAAACTCCTAGGAAATAGCTGCATCAGATAAGTATCATCGTATGCGACTTCCATGCAATGAACCTGGAATTCCCTAATGTGATCTTCAGGGTTTCCCGTCCCACGATATTTTTCAAACTTGGGGATCTTGAATCCCTTGGGGAATGGTTTCATTACTAGGCTCCTGTGGAATGGGTAGGGACACAAGTTGCTTGGTGTCTTTGTGGTTCGCCCTGATTGATTGAGCACTTGTTGCGAGAGCAACCTGATTTGTGCCGTCACATCATTTTGTGGATCAGGGGGTGGGATGAAAGTGTTTTGGGGTGTTTCAATTGTGGGTTGGATGGGTGAGTTGTTTGATGTGTTGTTCAATGGTATGTGTATGTTCTGCCGAGCTAGGTAGGCTTCCACCCGTTGTTGTATGAACAACGCTTGTTGTTGATCTTGCTGTTGCTGCACTAAGATTTGTGCTTGTTGTTGGGCTTCCAATTCGGTTGCTTCTTGCTACTCTTGATATTGCTTAATTGCTTGCTGATATGCTTGCATTTGTGTGGCTTGTTTTTGTGCAAGAAGTTGTGCATGTGCACTTGCAATGCTTGAGCGTCTTGGGTGGATTGTTGTTGTTGCTGTTGTTAAAATAAAGCTCGGACTTGCGTGGCCTTTTGAACTTGTGATGCAAATTGTGCAACTTGGGAAACTTGTTGTTGTTGTTGCAATAAAGCTTGGGCTTGTGCGACCTGTTGTGCTTGTAATGCGGCTTGTGCAGCTTGGGAAGCTTGCGCAGCTTGAGCAACTTGCTGAGCAGCTATTTGTACGGATTTTTGTTTCTGTACTTGTTGGAATACCCTTTGAAAAGCAGCTTGCAATGCCGCGTTGTATTGGTTTGATGTGGTGGAAGTTGGTGGTGGTGGGGGTGGTGGTGGATTTGGAATGGCATTTGTGGCGAGTGATGATGTCGTGTTAGTGTTTTGAATGATGGATGGTGGTGTTAATGTGGTGGTTGGTCCTTGAGAACCATGCGTTGTGAAGTTATGGGTGTGTTTGATGATGTTGCAATTGCTTGTGCGTTTGTCATCTATTGTTGTGATGTCGATGACAAGTTTTGCGTGATGTTTTGATTGATATTCGGGATGTTGGTTTGATTGATACTTGGTAAAGGAGGAAGCCCTAAATGAAGGAGTGATGTGGATGATGATGGTAATGGTAGAAGGGGTGGAAATGTAAGGGGTGTGAGTTCTTACGAAAATGTTGTGGTGTCAAAGATGCCCCCTGGTCCGAACATGTCTCCTTCCTCTTGCGAATTTGTGAGGAGAGGAGTTTGAGGTGTTGCACGAAAAAATGTTGATGATGGATCATGATGGAAAGTGAGAGGAACATTCTTATGTAATGGGTTTTCAAGTATGTTTTGTTCCAAGGTGGTGTTTGCATCCAATTTTTGATTATTAACAAGGGGGTGTGCTTGAATAGCATTGAGAAATGCATTTCCCTTATTAATGTTAGGTTGGGTTGGAGCAAAAGATGTTGTGATTTGCAGAATGTTTTGAGTGATATTTTGGGATGGGGGTGTGGATGAGATGGGAATGGTGGATGAGATTGGAGCAAAAGATGTCTCCACTATGGTACTCATGTCAAAATCTGAAGGTAATTTGGCCCCTTGCTTTGCTAGTTCAAGCATGTATAATGAAGGGTTAAGCCTCATCATGATATTGACAATCTTATGGTTTTTTAGATTTTGAAGCATTTTAGTTATTTGGTCGTGAGACATCCCAAAGGTGAGGTCTTCTCCTCGGGCTTCTTCTTGTGGTTTTTGTGATGATGTCGGAAGGTTAGCTGTGAGATTTCCAGACCCAATGGGATTCATTTTAGGAGTGGTTTTACTTAAATCACTTGAAGCGGGTGTTTCTTTGTTGGATTCCATGCTCTTCTTGTATTGAGATCTAGTTTGAACCATAAAACAAGGATCAATTTTTAAGAATGGGAGATGAATCTCTTGATTTTTTGGATTGATCTTTATCTTATGCCTCAAAGTAGAAAATTTTAGGATATCTTGAGGATTGAAAGGTGATATGATGATGATGATGTAAAAGATGGATGATGTGGATGTTATGATCTTTTGGTAAATCTTGAAGGAGATACTAGGCTTTTGGGACTTTCAGATATGTTTCAGATTTTGATTTTGATTTTGATTTTCCCTTGGGATTTGTCCTTGATTGATTTTGATTTTGATTTTGATTTTGAACAAATAGACCCTAAGATGTTTGGATGATTACCTAAGGATGGATTTTATCAAATGATGATAATTTTGAATATGTGTAGGGAGAAGGATGCATCTACCCACACCTATTCAAACAAAATGATAATTTAACTAGGCACATGAAGAAGGATGCATCTACATATACCTAACTAAATAAGATGGTTTGATAACTTTGACTAAGCATATGCAAAAGGATGCATCTAAACATACCTAGCCAAAGGTGATTTTGATAAATTTGTCAATGATATAGTCTCAAGGATTTGATGATTTTTGATTTTTCCAAAAAGCCTAGCATTAAGGACGATTTCAAGATTTTCCAAAAGGTGATAGTGAGATGATGTTTGTTTTGATGTTTTGAAGGATGGGTGAAAAATATTTTGATTTCCTTTTGATCCTAAGATGAACCTAAAAAAGACAATTTGTTTGTCTAGACCTAGGTATTGAAGAACATGCAAATGTTTCCTAGAGACCTTTATAACCAAAGAATGATTCAATTTTGGACATACATTTTCGGGTTTCCAACCAATGATTTTTGTTTTGGGATTTTGAACTTCTTAAGAATCATGAGGCTTCGATACACATGAAAGTTCATTTTTTTTAGCTTTGTTTAATGGCTTTATTTTACCACAAACACTTTCTTTGATTAGGTTTTCCAAACTAAGTGTCCAATGTCTTGATTTCTTCGCATCCCACAAAGTATGTTAGGTGGAATTTTGATGAAGTCAAGGCAAGGGTTTACCTATTGTTTACTTTAGTAGACAAATCAAGATGTTAATCCAATGTTTAGAAACCTCTAAGGATGTAAATCCCAAGGGAAAGCAATAACATATGGATTGAGTCAATGGTATTTGTCTCCTAAAGGGTTTGAAATTTTGGATGATGATGTTAAGTGTTTGTTTTCACGATGTTTTTGAAAAAGCAAAGCAATTTGTAACCCAAGAATAAGTACAATCCTATGGATGTGTAAGACAATATTTGTTGGATTCCCACTTGAACAAGTCCAACTACGCTTATCTTTAGCGAATGGTTAGATGCTTGACCCCACTGGCTCCCCTCCACGACTCATTAACGTCAATCAGGGAAGCCAAGCATCAACACCCATGAAACTCCCATGGCATGCTTTCCATTTCTACTAAAAGACCGTAAAAGTTTGGGGTGGCTTCAGAATGACCGTTCTTGCACCAAAAAATAGATTAAAGGATTTTGGAAAATTCTAGCACATGGGTTTTAATAAGGATTTTTTCGTTCGTGGAGATTGACCCATACGACAAGAGTCCCCTTTCGGATCCATCTTGTCGGAATCAACCGCGTGATATTGGCGTTTACTCCAATACCCACATTTATATCCTGGTTGGAAATACTCTTGGCTTTAGAGTGTTACCGGTTGAGTTGTTCCCTTTGGTGAGTACTTTTTCCCCAAGGTAGGCCCTCTAAGATAAACAAAAGCGAGTAAAGACAATATTCGTAACTCGATCAATCTTTGTTTGCAACACAAAGAGGGAGAATGTACGCAATAATTCTCTACTCACACTCGCACAATATTTTGTTTAATTTTAAGCCCAAATTGAAGTGTGGAGGTGATTGCTTTATCTCAACCTAAAATCATGAAAAAGGCCTTTTGATTCTCAAGATCACTATAAAGCGCGAGAGAAGCGCATACGTCCTTTTCCAATGAAGTTAGTTCAAGTAAGCTCCCACAAAACAATGTATAACATGCTCATTTTAGATCCCACAAAGCAATAATGAATTCATTTTAGAGCACCAAAAGACAAATGATAGACATTTTGTTCAATTTGTTAACCGTCAACAAAATCTAGTCAATTTGTCTAATGTTCGTTTTATCTCCTTTGCAATGAAAATTGAAACCCTAGGTAATGTTAGTTTTAAAGCCCAAAACCAAAGATGAGTTAGCCTAAAACAAAAAATTAAGGCGTAAGACGAAATCTCCAAGCATTAAAAAATGCTTTATCAACTCCAAATTTCAATGTTCAATTTCGCTCTACTCCAGTTTAGCTTTCGTTTTCGCTTGATCTCAATGTTTGATTTTGACATCAACCTTCACCTTTTTCCTACAATCACCACAAATAGGAGTTATGCATGCCTTGTAAAAATGATAAAAATATAAGCAAGATATGCATAATTTTGTTTTAAATAAAGAAAATAAAATAAAATTGATAAGGCACATGAGTTATTTATGGTGAATAAATGTCAATACATTTCTAATTTACACCCATTTTCATAAAAGAAAATTTGAATTCAAGAATTTATACAAGCCATAAAAAAAACTTGTCTTATGAATGCATTAAATTCATTTTGGACCAATGGCAAGTTTGGAGTGAAATTTATTCAAGATAATGCATTTGACATGAGAAGACCAAATCAAAGATTAAATCATGCCTAAAAGGCCAAGTTAAGCATACGAAGGCAAAAAGAAAAAAAATAAAAAAATAAAAATTATGATGATTTGAACAACAAACAAGAATGCACTGCACTTTTGAGAAGGATAAGCAACAAATCTCTAAAGGGAGCTCTAGAAAAACAAACATCTTACCCACCCAAATAGCAATTTTCTTCCACCCGGTTATCAAGAAAATCTGAAAAATTGTCATTAAATATTTAAAGTCCTCAAGACAACATATTTTTCAACTTTGAATGGTCATATATACCTTTGAGAAACTTGATAACTGTGAAAGATATTTGTGACAGACTAGGTGAAAATTAATGAAGACTGAGTGACAAAATTAATAATGCAATAAAGATAGATTTGGAAGAAGATACATCACTGGCTTTGAAGACGATTCTGAAGATTTAGTGTACAGTGATCTAAAAGCATAAATAGTAAATTTGCATTAGACTTTAATATCTCCCCAAGCTGTCATTTTTCAACTTTCCTACGTAGTTGCTGCCTTAAATGTTGCAATTATGTTCACAACCAAACGTGCGCGTCACCACTGACATTGTCTTTCTCCATATTCTACGCCACAGTAAAGAGCTTTTTGTTGCAGCAAGAACATATCTTCTCTTTCCCGCTAAGTGATTCATGTTGAAACATTTCTGTAGACATCCAAATTTGGACACTTAATTTATCCAAATTTATCACTTTTCGTCTAAACATCCTCTTAGCCTAGTTAATTAAATAATATTACTATTATTTAATTAATATCTTTAATTCTACCAAATCCCTAAGGTATTTAATTAATAATTAAATACCTTACCCTCCTTAATCCTCTTTTCATCAAATAAATTAAATAAATATTACATTTATTTAATCCTCACATGTCATTTTCATCTAATCCTAATCCATTTCCTAATCTTTTCATTAAGGATGTGCACATGCCTAATCCTTGATTAGGATGTGTCACATCCTCCAACTTTTGCAAGTTGGCTTCTAATCCTAATTAGCCCCTAATTATCCTCTAATTACTAATTAATTAAGCCTAATCATTCTCCAAGGAATTTTTAATTCCTTTTTATTTGTCCTAGATTCCCTCCTTTATATGTGAATTTTTAATTCACATTCCTTCTTCCAAGGCTTCTAGAACCTTGGACTTGTCACAATCTCCACATGTGACCAACCTTGGACTTGTCACAATCACCACATGTGACCAAGTCCCCCTTTTTGGAGCCCACCTTTTATCCTCTAGGCCATCCTAGGATGAATTTTTAATTCACATTTATATCCCCAACCACCTTTCCTTTTCCCATGTAGATTTTTGAGGAATTCTAAAATTCCTCAAATGTCCCTTTCACTCCCACTTGGGGACAAGAAATCCCTTTTTGTGGAAATCCTCTCATCCCCCAAGGTGCATGTCCTTTTCCACCTCATGTACCTTTTTGACAACTCATCTCCACCTCATATCCTCTTGTCCACTTCACCCTCCACATGTCAAGATGTGAGGGCTTGTGGGTTCTCAACCCACCATAGCCCTTCATCTTGGCCTTGTTGGAGCAATCTTGACCGTTGAATTCTCTAGAGAATTCAAGATCCTCTATAAATACCCCCTCCTCAAGGGCATTTCCAAGACTTTCATTTTGAGCACCCTTATGCTGCTAATTTGTCTTCTCAACACTTTGCACTCTCATAACTACATGCTGTCCATTTGAATCCTCAAGCATTTGCAATCAACTAATCATCCTTGCTAATCATCTTGCCTATAGAATCTTGCATTTTAGTCATTCAATCTACCATCCAAGGAGCACACAAACTATCCAAATCGAGGGCTAATCAAGGAGAAATCAACAGCAAGGAAGGTGATATTGTCCTATTTTGTTTATCTATTTCTTTTCTTATTCTAACTCTCTTTTTGCTAATCTTGAGGTGTCCTTGGTAGTTTATCATTTCATATTTCTTAGTTAATTTGCACATTTAGAGTAGCATAAAATATCAAGGTTCACAATTTCTATTACTAAAAAGCGCTATCTACATAAAAAAGAATAAGAAGATATTAAGGTAGATTCTGTTTTATTTCACAAGATTGGTAAAGCGCAACAGTAAGCATTGATAACGAGCTGGATAACTATTCAAGGAAAACATTTATAGTGAAATCATTTCAAAAACATGCTCAAGTCATGCCATACACATGCCTCAAACGTACCAATTGTAGGAATTGATGTTAAATGCAAGTCATGTCCATGCTTCATCAATGAATATTAGAAGTAAGTAAGAAGTTTATCAAAAGAGAAGAAACCAGATAGGATATACTTGACCAAGACCAACCACCAGGGACACAACATTTATTGCAATAGCCAAATCTTGCTCGTAACCCATGTTCTCTTTGATTCTATAGTAATGACTAAATCTTTCCTTTTTATTGCTCTCATACGCTAACCATCTCCACGAAAAGATCCGCCTCTAATTGCTCAGAGCAAGTTGCTTCAGGGGAGTTAACTTTGTAGGTAACAAAAAAAATGAGTTTCATTGCTACTTTAAAGCTTTCAAACAAATGCAGTTGGTAGATTTAAAGAGATGCGCTAAAAGTCCTTTCAAGAGGCTTTCAAAAGAAAATGTGAATGGTAGGTGTGAAGCAAAATTTTTGAACCTTTGTCAGCATAGACTTATAAATAAAAACATATCTCCTTTGAATCTTCCTTTTCACAAGATGTCTCAATCATAGATTACCTTACAGAATGTGTTGATTGCAGGATTGGCACAAATCGATTTGAATACACATTAGAAACTTTCAACCAAATGTAAGCTGCAGGCATAAAGTCAAATTCCACAACCTTTGTGCAGCTTCCTCCCAACACAGGTAAGATACGTGTTGGGTTTCAGAATTTGTAGATGCAGACTCGTAACTCCAAAACACAGAATTATTCATCACTTCCTGCTGACACTATGGTTGATAAGGATAAAGGGCCCGAAAATGCAACTTGGGTAAGCTCCAAAGTATACTTTGATGTTGCATGCTCATTCAGCGACAATGAAAAAGAAGGGGGGAGTGAAACAAAAATAAAAGGCTGAGGTAAATGGAGGAGAATCGAGCGTCTCAAGGAATGGGACATAAAAATTGCATAATGCAGACATAATGGATTTTTTAAGTGCATTCTAAAAATCATTGATCTAATGAATCACTCAGGGACACGTCCTAACATTGGAAGCTTTGCTTGTGTTCTAGGTTCCTACACCACTAATGAAATCTCTTTTTTGCGGCCTTTTGCTGGGGGAAGTGTCTTGTACTGCAATCATTTTGTATTCCATGCTAGATATTTTCTTTATAACTGATCTTTAAATCTGAGGTAGTTGCAGACCATTGGTTAGCATTTCCACTCCCAACCTCTACTAGATCAAAATAGATAACAAAAGAATCTTATAAGAACAATAATGAATAGCACGTACATTTGTTGGGGTTCAAAATAAAAGAACAGAGTGCTTAGTTCAACAGCTAGTGGGTCGAGCTCTAGCTTTTCTCTAAATCTAAATCTAGTCCGGATGCATTATTTCTAAAGATAAATATTGACTTGGTTATATTTCAGATATTGACAAATCATATAGATAGGACAGAATAACCATGCCTGGAAGTTTATTTAAACAACAAAAAGAAGAGAAAGACTTTATGGCACACGTACATTATGACTTTATTTGGGAAGCAAACAAAGAAATTTCAGATGACATATATGAATGCTATTTTTTATTGTATTTTTTACTGATTCAGTATTTAATGTGTGCCTTAAGCAAGATGCTAACAGTAACAACAATTTTGTTTTCCTATCGAAATAGCAAAGATTCCAATAAAATGCATACAAGAATAATGACATATCATTCCTATTGAATGCATTCAAACTCTAGCCCTCCTTCTAGTGCCATAATGAAGCACCCTTCAAAATCTGTACAAACTCTAAAACCTTAAACATAGGTTAGTTACCTGCAAATTTATCAAAAACTTCTATGAAATAACAATGTCATGCTCCAAAGATGCAAACAAATAACAAAGAAGATCAAAGAGACATATAGAAGCAAGATAAATACCTATTCCATATTGGATTGGTGTCAATTTTGTTAATGACCCTTTCCCAATCCTTGCTAAAACTCAAATGATGCAATGCAATGGTGATGGGAAAAATTAGTTCTCAATTGAAGAGAGTAACTTTGCATGAGAGTGTAGATGGGTTGATCAAGAATGAGGCCTTTCATTTATAGATTTTCAAGTTGGAAGAGAGCTCAAAATAGAGCAATGTGGGATAATGATTTGGCCAATGAGATGAAGCCACTTGTCACATTATAATAGGTTGAGGAATGTGCAAGTTTTGGCCAATGTGCCAAAGAGGGGGAGATTCAAATTTGAAATTGTGAATTAAATGTTGAGAGGGGGAAATGAAAGAGAGAAGTTATTGCAATGTTGGAAGGGACAAGTCAACTTGTCTTCATATTCAAACTTGAGGGAATATTCCATTTTTATGCCAAGTTGAAAGAAAATGATGAATTTATAAATGAATTAAAATGCTTTATTGGTGCAAGTGGGAAAAGCTAGAGGATGTGATGGGTGGTTAGATTAGTTTAATTAGAATTAGATTAGCTTAGATGATGTTTAGGTGATTTTGACTTATTTGATTTAAATACTTTGATTTATTTAAATCAAAAGGGATGGAAGGTGATTTTAGATTTAATTAAATAAAGGTTTGATTTATTTAATTAAAAGGATGATAATAAAGTTAATTTATTTAATTTTAAATTAATGACCTTAGGAGATTGAATTTAATGAGTTTAATTTACCTGATGAATGGATGAATGTGAACTTATTTAATGATTGGATGAATATAAATTAATTAAGTGCACGATGCTAATTTTGCATGTCTACAAGTAGTAAAGGAAATTAGGATGGGAGGAGATGTCATAAGGAGAGAGTTGACAACTCATCAATAGATTTTGGAGCCTAATAATTCAATACCCTGGTGTATTAGTTACATGGGCTATTGATAAGATGATCAAGGATTATTTTGGCAATCTTCATTGTGTTCCAATGAATGCATGGTTTTATCTTTGTTTTAATTTAAAGAATTAATTAAATTGCTTGGATGAAGCTATAGTTTCATGTAATTTTGAGTCGAGATCTTTATAAGAAGTTTTGGCTTAGGATATAATGGTATGATGCTGTAATGCAGTATTGTAGAAGCTTTATGGTGCTAAGTATTAAGTTGTTATCCAATTATACTTGTGTTGAGATTAAATCCATTTTGTGGGTTAAGGCACTGGTCTGGGTTTTGTATTTGTAATGCAGTTTCTTGATCATTCAACATCAATATAAATTCATAATTGAACTAGGTAAAAGCACAAAATAGTGTCACACTTTATAAAGGAAATGATTAACACTGATCAAACTTTTAAACTTGAATCACTAAAAGGTGGCATATATGTTTTGAATTTTGAAATGATGTAAACTAGTAAAATATGTATTTTTAGTATATTTAATGTTTGTATTTTTTTTATAAATATTTTAAATAGTTTTTAATAAATTAACACTATAATTTAGTTGCTGATAAAATGCTAAAAAATGAAGTTGCATGAGACGTCAAACTTTTTATAGTAAATTTTATTTTTTTTCTTTCAAATTTTGTGTGTATTTATAACTTTAAACTTTAGTGTATGGATATATTTTTTTCCAATTTTTATAAATATTATTTTCAAATAAATATTAAAATGTGTGAATCAAAAAATAGTTGTTTCCATTGGACATCAACTTTCATATTAAATATTTATCTAAAATGGAAAAAAATTATACCATCTTGAAATAGATTTTTTAATCTAGTGCATCATATTTTTTTCAAATTTTTAATAAGTTTTTTGTATTTTTCCTTGGCATGGTAATCAACATAATATTTTGTGTTGATAACCTACTTTTAGTAAAAATAAGAAATAAAATATGAATAATTAAACTATTAAAATAAATATATATTTGAAAACTACACTTATGGATCTACAAAAGGGTATTTTTTATATTTAAAAATGTTATTTACATTAGTAGGAGTTATTGAAACTTCAAGTTTTTCAAATAATTTTATTTTTTTGGTAAATTGGACTCAAAGTGGTGCTCCATATATTTTTAGCCAACAATTTTAGTTGAGAAAGTTGTGGAAGTATCTAACTTAGCTAGAATGAATCTTACTAGATCATATGTTTGACCAAAATTGATTTTTAGTTAGAAATACTTAAATTAAGTTGTGCTGATAAGTTGGCTGAAAGTGTGACACAACTTTGTGCTTTTACCCAACTTTCTATTGAGTTGTAATTGTTAGTATTTCATGTCAAGTTATCATTCTCTTCTTTAGATGTCTAATGTGTAAAGAATTTTCCAAGTTCTTGAAGGATTTCATCTATTGATCTTATGTTGTGATAATGCATCCGTTATTTGTAATGTACTTGGTTGTCTGGTGCATGAATTCATAGGTACATTGTGGGATCACCCTCCCGAGTTTTGTAGAGCCCAAAGTGTAGGAGGAAAGCATTGTTGCTTTCACTCGTTCATTGGCCAATCCCTTCAGGTTGTTAAGAATTAGAAATGGCAATTCCATAGGCTTCTTTGAAGATCATCTCGGTTCTTGAAAAATAACCAAGAAGTATCATATCCAAATTTTCAAGTCTTTACACCTTCTAAAGTGGAACATATCAGTGTCTATGTTTTGGTCTAACTTAGTGAAAAGATGTTAAGGGAAAGTGTTGAAATGTTTTGCATTCTTTTAGAAGAAAAATTTCTATCCATATAGATCTATGGGCATGCTATCTTGATGTATAAGATGATTTGATGTACCACAAGCTCTATAACAATTCCTATCCATGTTTCAGAATATTTTTTGGGGTACATATGCCAATTGATGCTTGAATTTAGATCAATTATATGTGTCAATTTGCTGCCATATTTCAAGCCTAAGCAACTCATGAAAAAAATATGAAAAGGATTTTCAGATACCTAAAGGGTACTCTAGATTATGGGCTATGGTACAAAAATGATCAAAATTTCTCTTTGAGTGCCTATACTAATGCTGATTAGGTAGGTTGTGTTGATGACCAGAGAAGTACAAGTGGGAGTGCATTATTTTTAGGAGATAGATTGGTCTCATGGTTTAGCAAAAAGAAAGATTCAATACCTTTTTCCACAATAGAAGCATAGTGCATTATTGCACTTAGGTGATTTGGATGAATTAGACCTTAAAGGATGCAAAGGTAGTTTATGATGAACCTATTCCTATATTATGTGACAATACAAGTGCTATGAACATTTCTAAGAATCCGATAATGCATTCAAGGACTAAACACATCTCAATCTAATACCATTTTCTAAGAGAGAAAGTTGTAGAACATGAAGTCAAAGTGGAGTATGTGCCTACAAAGGATCAAATTGCATATATTTTTATAAAGGCTCTTTCAAAGGATAATTTTTAGTATCTAAGGTAGAAACTAGGAGTCATTGCGCCTCCTTGTTCTAACTAGATGAATGAAAGGTGCATCTTTCTAAGGGGAGAAATTCATGTCATATCCTTTCTCTTGGATTGATAGGTGCTATCCTTCAGGGGGAGCTGGTAGTAAGGGGGAGTCCTGAAGCAATTATGTAGTAGTTGTATATGTGTTTACAAAAGAGTGTTTCTGGTCAAAGGGGGATCATGTGTTTCTTCTTCAAATGAAGATCCTTTTCCCCTTTGCTCCTAAAGTTAGAAAAAGTCCTACTATCTTGTACAAAAGTGTTTGACCCTTTTTCCTTGATTTCAAATGGGGAGAGTAAGCAGTGTGTTACCATTAATTCCAAAGGGGAATATTGTTGGAAGTTGTCATTGATGTCAACATTGATGAAAAATGTAGTGTTTATGTCCTCATCCCGCAACAACTCAACCCGTGCCTTCTATTTCCAATAAATCTCCTCACACAAGTCACACTCCAAAAATTTCAAAGCCTTCACCTCCTCCTTTAGAAAATCCTCAGAAAAAGTCAAACTTCCTAATCTCCTAAGTGATAGCATCCAAACTATCCTGAGCTACAACCTTATCATGGAAGATGTTTCCAAAGCACTGCCTATTCCACCTCTTGAGCTGATATTTCACATATTGTAGTTGCCTAAGAAAAGAAAAAATTGCACTGCCAAAAGAAAGTCTACTAAGATGCCACCATTTGATAATATAATCTTGTAGAGAGGGGTCCCGTAGCCACATAAGTTGAAATTTGAAAGAGGGAGATCGAGCAACACAAGCCAATGAAGTAGAAAGCTTAATTGGCCAATGATCAGAACCCTTCTGGTACAAAATCTTAGAAATAGTAGACAAAGACCCACCAATACAAAAATAAGAAACCAAGAACTTATCAAGCCTCTCATCAATACAATCCTCCCCACATCTCCTATTGTTCCAAGTATACTGCCCATTACTAAGCTTAATATCCACAAGATTTAAGGAAAAAGCACTATCTCGAAGAAGAAAAGTAGAAGGCTCCAACCTCAGAACTCCTTCCCTCTTTTCTTCTAGATTAGTAATAGCAATCACTAGCAATATCCAAGGGTAAAGAGGAGCATAATTATGAATAAAACTAATATGAGACCAAAGACACTACTTACTAGGAAAATCCATAGGAGTATAAATATTGGAAAGAACAATTTCCCAGTCTCCAAGCTCAAAGCAACCACATAAATAGAGTGCTTGCTAGAAAACCACCAAAGAGGGAAAATCTTCAATGGATTCCATAAGCATGCCAAACCCCCAACATTACCTTGGGCTCCAATGCACTAGCCTTGACCATGCCACCAAATTTTAGGCACCAAACCACACATACTCTCTATAAAAGGCTTAATTTACTGAAGGAAAAGCACATTAGGAGAATGAGTTCACACCAAATCACAAACAACTTTTGTCGAGGGCCATTGTTCAAACCCCTTACATTCCATGAGAGGATAATCATTTCTAGGAGCCAAAAAAGTGGGAATCAAGAGTTTTAATCGATCTTGACTCCACCAAAGTCTCCATCATCATCTTGATTTTCTCCAAATCCTTCTTTTTCCCAATTTGGAGGGTTGCTTAGGAGTCCCTTTCTTAAGATTTTTTGAAGAATCCCTAAAGGAGGAGAGACCTTATTTCCTTTATTTGAATCAGGAACCACCTTTTCCAAAGGAGGAGCATTCTCCGCCTCAATATTTTCCAAAGCTATAAGGGCCATAGGAACATCAGAGCCCAAAATGCCTAGATTTGTATACATTTGAGCAAGAGATAAGCCACGATCCTAAGTGCATTGAAGATCTTCTGAAGTAAGACACTTTTGAACCACCCCCAAGACACCCGAATCCAGGGCCATCATACTAGGATTCACCTCCTACTGACTCAGGTCATCAAACACATCAAAGCCATTAAATATTTCCCCTTTGTGTCTCTCCTTAAATGTTCTTTTTAGTCCATGATTTCTATTATAGGGTTTTAACAGGAATAAAACCCTCTTTATTAGCCCCTTTACTTGGAATATGAGCATTTCCTTTGTCCTCCATAGAAGGCTTATGAGAGGGTTGAGAAGGTAGGGACTTAGAAGAAGAAAAAATAGGACATTGTCTTTGCAAATGCCCATATTCATGGCACAACTAGTAATGAAAAGGAAGAGTCTCACATTCAAGCTACTACACCCAAGAAGATGAACCCACTCGAATTTCCAAGGAATCTAGAAGAGGGTTACTCAAATATATTTCAATACAAATGTGAGAAAAATTCATTACCTTTTGGTCTTGCGTTTGCTGAGAAGGACCCACTGGTTTTCCCAACAACAAGGCCACCATATGTAGGATGTCATTCCGCCAAAATTCAACCGAAAACTAGGGAGTCACACCCACACATGAAAACAATTTGGGAGCTCCTCTAAAGGGTTAAAATCAGTGTGCCATGGCTTGATGAGTAATCCAATTTGATTGTGAAAGTAAGACCCTCCTTTAAAGACTTTATGACGATCAACCATGCAATTAAAAATGGCCATAAAGAAACTATTAAGGAAGACAAATATGTTAACTAATAAACATAATCAAAGTATGGATGTAGGAAGGAGCAATGTAATTGGACCTTGCAAGAAAATCCATTTGAACTAGATGAAAGGTAAAGTAATTGAATAAGTTTAGATGGGGGCTGAATGTATGTAAGCTATTAAAATGGGTTAAAATAGAGCTTGAGGGAAGGGACAAGTGAAATGGATAAATCATTAAAAAGTGCAATTCAGTTGGGAACTAGGAACACACAATACTAAAAGATGTAGAAAAAACTAAATGAATTGGATAGTACAAGGAAAAGAAATTGAACCAAACACCTATGGATGAAAATAAAAAAATTAGTAGGACATTGGGTTCTTGCAAAAACCACACTCAGATATGTTTCTATTTTTCCACCTTTTTTAGGACCAATAACTAAATTGATCTTTATGAGGAAATCCAACTAGACTACACTATGTGGGAAAATACATCTAAATTGCACTTAGGTGGTTTGGAAGGGGAAAAACCATGAAGGAATTTTTTTTTTCCCTTAGAGAAATTTTCTTAACATCTAAAAGCAAATGATTGGGCCTAATTTTTCATACTGTTCTCAATTATGTTAAGAAATTTGGCAAGGGACCACCCAAATTAGATATCTTAGATCAATTATTAACAAATGGGTTGAAAATGCCAAGATTAAACATGAAAATTTATTGGAATCAAGAAAAAGGGGCACTACATTTAATTGAAATCCAACATAAGCCATTTGTACATCTAGCCCAAAAATTATTCTATATAAACTAATTGGATGATTGTGGCGGCGTCCCATATTGGAATCAAAGAGGCCTAATTTATTGTGCATGAAATACCAAGCTCCCCTTTTACTAAATATACAACACACGAGAAGAGAACGGTATTTATCATAAGACATCTTGACCATCTTAAAGTATCCACATAGAATCCAAGTGGTGGTAGGAATTGTATTGATGACCCATCACCACAAAAGATATATCTCAACAACATCATTGGAAGCATAAACATTAATAATTCCAAAATAATTATTCTTAATATTAAAGAGGGTCCAAATCATTTGATTGGTGGGGTCATATCATTGTTGAACCAAATGCAATTACCACTTAGGAGAGAAAAAAGTGTTGGCCCCTCCACAATTCATTTTGTGTACTAAAGAAAAATGAATTGGTTGGAAGAATAACATAAGGAATAGAGAGAAAAAATAGTAGTATTAACCTCTTCCAAGCAAATGATACCTAGAGATAAGACCTCAAACATTCCAAGAGATAAAATTCATTGACGAGAGTCAAGAGGCATGCCATCACTACCTAGCTCATTAAGAGTGGACTAGTGATTCTATAAAAATCATCTCAAGAGAAACTACCTAATTTAATGTTGGAAATTTACATCCTTTTTAAAATCAAGTTTTCCTTTCTTGAGATGCCTTGATGCATTGTTAGATTGACATAGGACTATGAGAGAGGAAGGATAAAGAACAATATTTTTTGGCTAAGAAAATAACAAATACATTAGTTGTAATATTCTAGAAAATTTAGGCTAAGTAGGAGGCTCACCATTAGAGGTAGCTACTTCTTTCCCCTTTTCTTGAGGGTTTTAAGACATGCCAAATTGTGATTTAACAAATAGGTTTTCAATATTAGTTGAAGATTTGGCTTGAGTTCCACCATTATTAGGGTCTTAGTGATGAGGGTACTCCCCTTACAAAACCATACACACACAACTAAACAAGAGAGATAAACAAAAAACATAAAAATAAACACTTGCTTTCTATTATCTTGATGAAGTGAAATTACAATACTCATAAAATAACATACTACAACCACATGGGCCTTCTCATTACAGAAATACGCAAGCCAAAAACCATGATTTTCACTACAAAGATCCCCTCTATAACCTATGTTCTCCCTCTTTATCCAAGTAGTTTATCTGCCTCAAAATATTCTAGAAGGTGTAACCCCATTTTGGCACTATAAATTCCACCGTCTATTTCCTGCTCTAGAAGTTTATTTATTTATATATATTTACAACTTCTCGGGGTCATAACTTTCGATCCAACTGTCATATTTTCAATTGTAATATATCATCTGAAAGCTTGTGAAGAGATATACAACCATCTTTTGCTAAATATAAAAGATCAAAGATTTTCCACCTTGTTCCATGGCTCCGAAGGGCCTCAATTTTTAATTTTAAACTTCATTGGAGAAATTTATCAGGATGAAAATTTAATATCTTCCAAATGGTACATGATTTTGAGATGATTCTTTCACCAAAAAACTTATTTTCCCATTTCATTCCTTGGGGTCAATTTTCATGTCCACAAGAACATAGACTAACTTACTTAAAATAGCAGGTGACTATTTCTGGCTATTTCAAGCTTCTAACTATCCCAAAGACTGCATGAGTCACCATGGGCCCCAAAAAAAATAAGGCAACTACAAACAAAATGAAAATACAATATTTTTGGGTGATGCAAGATTGCCCTTACACCATTGGATGCTCCTGCACCACTTAGTTATTTTTATGATTTTTGACTATAGTCCATTTTTCATTGTTGATAGAAGATGAAGCCTCAACAAGCCAAGAAGAAATTTTTTATTGCAAAGAAAATTCAATAGGCAATCACTAATCTTATTATCGTAGGGTTGACATCATGAGTAAGCATTTAAAAAATTAAAATAAAGAATGAATTGGGTTGACACAAATA
This sequence comes from Sequoia sempervirens, assembly GCA_007258455.2. Taxonomy (NCBI): domain Eukaryota; kingdom Viridiplantae; phylum Streptophyta; class Pinopsida; order Cupressales; family Cupressaceae; genus Sequoia; species Sequoia sempervirens. The sequence goes on from VDFB02271358.1 coordinate 220,592,093, forward strand.
AATAATTTGAATGTCCATAGTATTTTCCAAATATCTAGAGAGGTCAACCTCAACACAATCACGATTTTATGGATGGGATGAAAAAAATTATTAGGCTTAACATAGATAACCTTGCCAAGAAATCCAACAATTATGGTCAAGAAATTCTAGTAAGGTAAAGGTAACCTTGAGAACTCTATCCACACCAACACATGAAGGGTATTTTTAATAGAGACTAAAAAGTGTTGAGTTCAAGGTTTAAAAAACCAAAAGGGATGTACAAACATACCAAGGGACATGCTTAGGATGATTTCTGCATGGTTAGCTTTAGTAAAATGAAAGAGAAAAAAATCCTTGGTGAGGTTCTCGATGAAATCAAGATAGATCCCATGTGAACCCAGTGCTTTTTGACCCACTCTCTAAGCATTATTTTAGGGGGATTTATCCCAAAAAATCTTATTCAAGTAAAATGTTCAAGCCATTTATAGGAACTATCAAACTTTGGGCTGGGTAACACTAAATTTGGAGGAGGATAAAAATTTATAACTCATGAAACACCTTTGGAAAAAATTTCTGGGGCTACTTTTTTGGAGTATCTATCATCTAGAGTCACCAAACTATAAACACCAATAGAAATTGCTAGGTTAATAAAGTTTGAGGCCATAAAAAGGGCATATTAAAAAATCCCATAATAAATGTGATAGAGTAATAGTTTTTCTAACCAAGGATACAATATGACATTAAGACAATAACACAAATCAAGCAAGATAAAGACTCTAGTGGAGCTCAAACCCCATTCCAAAAGATAAAATAGTTTTTATTTAATTAGAGCACATGGTTTTACTAGTTGATAGTCAAAAGGGGGGTAACACCTGCATATATTTATGATGCACATGGGTATCTTTGAGTGGGTCCATAGTAGAGTGCCAAGTTGAAGGATTTAAAGATAGAATCTAACACATCGAGAGTTACATTCTATTTTAGGATTGCTCACTATTTGTGAGGGGTGTTGGATTTAGTCCATGGTTTTATTGAAACCACAATTGGTTTATAGGATGGTTAAACTCTATATACATAATATTTATCATAGTGGTTTGCATAAATTTACTTTGTATTATAGGTTCTTGTAGGCTTTAAGTTTGGGGCTAAGTATTGAAATATTTTCAAAGTGTTGACAAAGCGGATACATAATTAGTTGAGGTTTTTAATCTATTATAAACTTATTTTAATATATTGAGGTCTACTTTTGGTGGTGGGTTTTTCACTTGAAAGGAGTTTCCCACATTTATGCTATCTTATCTTCTCTTCTTTTCTATCCTTTATCTGGAGCCTTTACTTATTTTATGTTTGATTAACACATACTTGTTTTAGATCAACACGTGTTTTAATTTATATTGCTCCTAGTTAAAATACAAGCATTATAAAACTAAAATTGGTAAGAATAATTGATAAACCATAATTTTTGGACATGATAATTATAAACATGTGTAGGGATACTATCATTAGAGATACAAACATATAAAATTTTATAATCATGTATCATGTACAAGAATTATCACACATGATATATAAAAATTATAAAGATATTCAATCCATAGATTAAATATATAAAATAAACATCATTAATAGAGAATGATAAAAGTGACATTAAAGGGGATACTCCCCTTGGGGAAATAAATGACATGTTTGGAACAAGACATAAGACATAATATAGAAGAAAATGAGAGTGACATACATAAGAAAATAAAATGAAAAAACATGTTATATTAAACAAAAAGACCAAATAAAAACATAAAATAAGCAAGTGATATTTTTGGTCAACATGAGAGTGGTTTTGAAGCTTTGGCTACCTACCATGGCTTAAAATTAGCTCAAGAGAAGGGGAAAATAAAAATTTGGTTGGAGGGGGACTCCTTGAATGTGATTAATTGTTTGAAGAAAGTTAGCCCTCCCTCCTAGGCTATCGAGCATAGAATTGAGGACTCCATAGCTATCTTAAACACTTTCCAAGATGTCTATATTTCTCATGTCTTTAGAGAGGCTAATAATCTAGCTGATTGCATTGCTAATATGGGGGTGGTTGCTCCTAGGTGTTGGGACTCTAACGATGTCTTACCCATTGAAATTCAAACTATTGTAAATGATGAACAAAGATCATATGTTTCAAGTGATGGTTGGAGGGGTTCCTAGAAGTAATAGACCATCTTCGAATAATTGCCTCTTTATTTTGAAAATACATATGTATTGTTGTATTCACCTTTTTTTTTGTGGGAGTGATTTGAGAAATCACCTGAGGCTCGTAACTATGATATCAACTAGTACTAAGGCTATCAAGTTGACATGCTTTGTGGGTGGTTTGCTTCTTCTTGTGCTCTACAACATCCATTTTAATCTAACGAATTTCCTTTTTGGGGAGATAGCTTTGGCTTCCTGCAGGCAGTTAAGAATGTGGGGTGATAGATGCAAAACCGAGCTTGTGATCTGCAAGGATACTAAGGTGAGCGACTTAGTATGGAAGATCCTTGAAAGGGGGCCTGTGCAAACACCTTACATGATGAAACTCCATGGTTTCAATTCCCAAGTGTCATAGGAGTTTGCGAATGGATGGCACAATAGGATTCTGAGAATATTTGGAGTGGAAGATAACATTATAGAGGATTTGATAGCGGAGGTGTTTGGTCTTTCCACAAAAGTTAAAAAGTTCTACAAGGATAGGGTAGCCTCTAAATCTATTATCATAAATTTCCTGAAAGGAAATGAGAAGGTGAAGCTTAAGAAGTTGGGGTGTGGGGGATATGACAGGTTATCTTTGAAGCCCATTTGGAGGGTGGTGGCAATGGCTGTTATGAGGTAATTTACTCTGGATGGTAGGTTTTCCATAGTTTATGGCTACCATTTTATGCTTCTTAATAATTTTAGACACAATAGGTGGTTTTGTTTCCCTATTATCTTATTTTATCTTTAGAAAATGGAAATTTGGAGCACCGTAAGAATTTTAGTAACCCCTATTTGTACGAAGGGTTAATGCTCCTGATTATTGAGCATATTAAGGAAAAATATGTTATTGAAACTCCCAAATTACATAAAGGGCACAAGGTCAAGGAAACTCCTTATTTTGACACAGGTGATGATTCAGAGGATGACGAAGAGAAGGATGTTGGGTACGAATCCTTTGAGGACTCCCCCCTAGGATAATTTTGAAAATTCCTCTAGGAAAAGGGCCAAGAAAGAGGAACCCCCTTCATGGTTTGCGAGATCTTATAAGATTTGGAGTTAGAAGGGGAAGGTAAAGGTTCTGGGAAGAAGAAAAAAGGAATGCAAGAAGAGCAAAGTCTCCCCCTCCATTTGGTGTGAAAAGAAGAATCTTGTTAGGGGAGGGAGAAATGAGGAAGGTAGGGAAGAACTCTATGGAAAAATGTGCCCCTGCTTTGGGTAAAAGGAAGGAAAAAGTTGGTGAGGCTTTGGAGGAGCCATTGGGAGGCTTGAAGCATGTTCTTGAGGAGTCGGTGAAGAGGAAAGACATCAAAGATATCAAGGTTCTTCTTGATAGTGAGTGTCAAAATATCATTAATATGGTGATTGATTTGGATGACCTGTCTTTTGGAGCCAAGTATATGGATATAGGTAAAGTTAAGGTGGACAAACTAGCTAGTAAGTTTCAAACTATTTCTAAAACTCTTCAGCTGATGGATGGTAATGATGCTATTCACTTAGCAAGAGAGGGGCCAGGTAACATTTTCTTGCTTCTTAAGTGTCTTCTAAATGAAGTTAAGTAGCTTAACATAAAGATGAATTCTCATACCCATTTTAATGTATCTCTTACTGATAGTAACAATTTGGAAATTTCGGTCACTAATAAGGTCAAAAATATGAATGTTGTCCTCAATAGATTCACGACTAATGCTAAAAATTTAAAGGAAGATCATGAGCCTAGGATGGTAGCTCTTGAACATAAAGTTTTGAAGATTCATGAAGATGTATCCACCTTGGTTAGTGTGAGCCATGTGTCGTTGTAGAACAATATGGAGGGATTGACAGTACTAAATGAAAAAGCCAAAAAGTGGACTAGTAAGTCGCTACTCAATGATAACGAGGTGCAGGATTTGAAGGACATGACCTTATTGGGAAAAACTGATAAAGGTAAGGAGGCTGGACCTTGCATTCAGAACAAGAGTAAAACAAAGAAAGGTGGAATGGTCTTGGTCAAAGAGCTTAATGATGTTGTCAAGATGCATGACAAAGTAATTGCTAGTGATGTGGAGGCAGTAAGAATCCTAAAGAATTTGTTGTATTTGTCGTCTCTCTGTGCTAGGCTACATTTTTTGCTTCTTGTTTGTTGCTTGTCTACTGTTGGTTCGTCTAATGGTTTTTGTTTTTCTTTGGGCCTACTTGGTTTCAATGTTTATATTTTATAGTAGTCCACTCCTTTTGTAAAGGGTTTTAGGACCCTTTCAATACCTATTTTCCTAATAAAAAATGTATGAGAGTGGCTTCCAATCGTCCATGCGTTGAACTACCCCAAACCCATAGGAAACACCACAAAAGAAACACATACACAACACATAAGGAATAAGTAACATGGTAAAAGAATAAATGTGCCTCTCACTTGTGGGCCAAATATAAAATTGCAATACATGTTTTAGAAAAAAATATGGTACTTTTTTATAAGGGAGGTTTAACATAGCCCCTCTTAGATCTAACTCGCCTTAGATCAAAATCTCTTTTACATATAAAACTACCCAAAACAACCATTACCTATGATTTAAATACACATGGTAAGGGCTTAATTATAGAGGGCTTCTATCCAATCCTTCCTTGATTGAATCCCCTTCAATGGTATTTTAAACCCATGTCACACTTTTATAAAGGAAATAACCAACATTGATCTACATTTTTAAGTTGAATAACTAGAAAGTGACATATATGTTTTAAATTTTAAAATGATGTAAATGAATTAATGTAGATTTTTTTAGTGTATTTTATATACAAATATTTTTTAAAAATTTAAAAGTATTTGAATGTGGTTTTTTGTAAATTGACATTATAATTTAGTTGCTAATAAATTGCTAAAAAATGAGTTTAAGTGGGACGTTGCTCTTTATATAGTGATTTATTTATTTATTTTTTCTTTCATTTTTTGTTTATATTTTATAACTTGAAACTTTCATGCATGGATTAATTTTTCCCCATTTAAAAAAAAATGAATTTCAAAATTTACATGTATTGGAAACATAGCTGTTTTGACGAGACATCACCCTTTGTCTTAACTATTTATCCAACACATAAAAAATCATCTTGACATGAAATATCTTCTCTAGTGCATCATATTTTTAAATAAGCTTTAATATTTTTTTCTTGACAAAATAATCAACCTTATATTTGATGTTGATGACCAAATTTTAGTTAAAATAAAATTATAATTAATTAAACTATAATATTTTTTTTGAAACTACGCTCATAGATCTACAAAAGGATAATTGTATATTTAAAAAAAAAATTATTTACATGAGTAGGAGTTATGAAAGCGTCAATTTTTTTTGAATAATTTTATTTTTTTGAATTGGGCCCAAAGTGATGTTATACATGTACTTAGTGGACGCTTCTAGTTAATTTTTTATTTACATTCCATATCTAATTTAGCTAGAGCAGGCCTAGCTAGATCATATGTTTAACCAAAATTGACATTTAGTTAGAAATGCTTACATTCACTTGTGTTGATAAGTTGGCCTAAAGTGTTACATAGCCTTGAAGTTTCATCTCTTTACATAGTGTTTATCTAGTAATATTTTTCCTCAAAACCACATGGAATGATTTTGTTGGACAAAAAATGTCTCTTTGGATAATATCAAGTTATTAAAGCACAAAAATTTACATGTATGTAGCCCTATCTATAGGGTAACAGCACAATAGTGTATCCCAAAAAAATTTCTAGGTCACCAAAATCAACAATTTTTAGTAATTTAAAAAATATTTTTATTTACTTAACAAATTGTAAGAATTTAAGGATGATGTAAACTAATGAGTTGTAAAATTTGTCATATAGTTTGATTATAATTTTTAAATATAAATTTTTATTTTTTATTTAGCGACATTTTATTGTAAAGGCATAGCTTTCACTAAAAATACAATATTTCTATAATTTATTGGAATTCAATCATTAACTCCAATGCCTAGTGCATATATATTTTTTGGCAATTTTATTGAATATTTTATTTATTATTATTTTTAAATTGGTGCTAATAAAAACTTTAAACTTATATTTTACTCTAACATGTTTCTCTTATCGTATTTATTAAAACAAATTATTTTGATTGAAATAAAGAGATATATGTAGAGTGTAGCACATTTTTTTAGGCTTTCTAATAAAGTTTGTTATTTTTTCTAGTGTCTTTAATAGAGCTCATCATTTTTCATAACACACTTATTTTTATTAGAAAATCAAAAAATGGTATTTATCAAATATTTAATACATAGTATAATTTTTAGAAAGATGATATTTAGGGCTATATACATGCAAAATGATGTCTTTAAATGAGTTCATTTGATCCCCATAAGGTGAAGTAAAATTGTACTTTTATTAATATTTTGATAGGCACAAAAGATACTCCACTAGGGATTCACTTTAGTTTTTGGGGAGTTTTATCCGAGGGAGTTCAACTGAAAGGGTTAAATCTAACTGCTTTTCATCAAAACCCCTAATCTTCAACCATACATTTAAAAAAAAAATGCAATTTCAAGAAAACAATAGTTTGTCCTAGAAGTGGGAAGCACTTATATGCTTCATTTTATTATATTCAATTAGATTTTTTAAATTTTTTTAATCAACATAGGTTTGTTACAAAAAATAATCTCCTTTACAAATAATGGAAAAATGACAAATAAGGACCAAAAAATCTTAAAATATACACGACTCTTAGTATCAATGTCCTTGTTTTAATATAAATATTTTAATTTAGGTAAATACACAAAGAGTAATATGTTATGGGAAGATATATGTGCAAATTATAATTACTATCAATAATTTTTTTATAATAACTAAATATTTAATAAAATATTATAAAAATATGTAAATAAAAAATATTAACTTGTCAACAATCTATATTTGATAAATAATAAAAATAATCTAGTTGTAACTCAAGTTATACATTATTGAAAAATGTTACTCATTAAATATAATAAAAGTATAATATTTAACACTTCACTAAAAATGAATCAAATATGATATAAATGATTTTTATAATTTTTAAATTCTTAATTATTTTCTCATTGTACTTGACTTGAAAAATGATGAATTTTTAAAAATATTAATTTTGGTATCCTTAAAGGCCAAAATGTGAGACACACTATTGTACTGTAACCTATAAAAAACTACCCAATACATACATTTAAAGTCATTTTTAACAACATGCACCACTAAAGGTACCTTTACATCATTCACATGCTAACAAAGAGCATGAACATAACATAAACATAAAAAATAAAGAAAATAACACAAAACACATGAAAATATCACCCAATTATGTTGGAAACATCTTCATATTATAGATGATGAATTTTAATATAGTATTAGTAAACTATGTTGAATTCCTTTGCAACGTAACCTTATGTTCATGTTTTTGTTCAAATAAGATAGTAGGTTAAGTGCATGAAACCACACGATAACAACATGATGTTAAAAGAGAAACATCCTATAGAAATTCATAAGGATAAAAGTGAAATAGAAAATGAAATTATATAAGATCTATAAATGAAGAGTAATAAGCATAAAATAAATTAAACTATGATAAGCTTTATCAATTAAAATTTCTAGATAAACCATGATAAAGCATGTACATTCTATAATAAGATATATTTTTTTAACATATAAGTATGTAACATTATGATACAAATTTCTATAAATAATAAATGTATTAAATCCATTAATGTTATGAACACTAGAACGGATATGATTCAAAAGAACATGATGTAGATAACCATTTTCAACATGAATTAATAGCATTGATTAGTTAAAAAGAACAAGCATCATGAGAACCATCATGCATGAGAAATAAAGTAAAGTGTCATTATCAACCACACAAGTGTTAGGAAGATTATTATGAAATAAATAATCAAAGGGAAAAGAATCAATTTCCTTAGATAATTAGTTGTAATGTATTAGTATAACATGAATTATAAACCTAGATAACACATAAGTCAAGGTTAAAGCATTATATATAGATAAAATGGAATTAAAAATAGTGTGAATATTATAAACATGAGTTATAATATTATTATGAATAATGCTAGGTTATGAAGAAAATAGTCATCAATCACATCATGAAAAGATAAAGATCTATCACTAATCTTACCAATAAATATATCATCATTAGACTATGAGAAAAAGACATAAAAATGAAGATATCACTAGTATTCTAAGAAGGAATACAAGCACCATAAATCACATCACTAGGATGACCATCATCAATAGGTGGTCCTAGTGAGAATATATTAGAGAGTCAAGTTATAAGGACAAACATCACCAAACACATAACTAGGTTTCATAATAAAAGATGTTGCAAGATAGGTACATGTAGGAGGATCCTGGATGTAAGAGGAGAAAATTAATGATATATAAATGTATCATAAAAAAGTAGGGCCAAATCATTAACCATCACACTAGGGGAATAATCATCATGAATTATGTATACAAAAGAAGAAAAGTCATCTAAGTTAGAAGGAAAATAATCATCAAGAATATTCTATAGTTAATAGGAGATGTAAAATAACTATCATTATAAATCATATCATCATCAAGTATAAAACAAGGTAGCTCACACAAATCACCATCCCTAGATTCCTTATAATATGCATCATGAAAGGGGTATGTATTATCACTTAGGATTGCACCCTGGTTGAGTTGAACTCAACCATCCTGTGTAGCATGGAAACATCCTCAAGCTGTGGGTTGCTTATAACGAGGATGAATCTCCAGAGCAGGCTGGTTCCCTTTGATGGATCACCTAAACTACAGAAAACTCCAAGGAAAAGGGATAGAAAGATTGCTTGAAACTGAAAAACTAATTCCTAGGAGGTGATGCACCAAAATCTTTATATTCAACTGCTTTAAACTTATCACAATATGATTTTAAAAAGTTGACTTGTTCACAACTCAAATTAAAACATGAAGCACAAATTTTTTTCATATGAAGGTGCTGGTTTCAACCTATTGCATGAAGGAAAGACAAGTTTCACAACCATAATCTGCTCAAATGAATGTGCCTGCACTTAAACATGCATCTTTCACCAAAACATTACTTGAAAAGGGACAAAAAGGACTAAAAAACTCAAATCGCAACTAATCATCTACCAATTCATCAACAATATGAGGTAAAAGCAAAATGAGAAGGAACTGTTGTCATTATTCATTGAATCAAAAGGAAGGTTTTATAATGAATCTCATAAATGAGTTACAAGAACAATCTTTTCTATTCTAAGCATGAAAAGATAGCAAGAATTGCCGAAAACAAAGGCCTAGAGATGCTTTATAGAGAAAATCAAACTCCAAAATTCATCCTCAATTGATTTTGGAAATAAAAATTAATCATTAGCTTGATTGATGTTCATTGTTGCTCCTAACTACTACAAACTCCTTGAAATCAACTTCTAGGTTGAAGGAAAGCTCTGAGCTTTCCAACTTGGTACCTTTCTTTGTAGCTGAAGATGATTGAAAAGTTTCTATTTTACATTTAAACTCAGCCTCAGACTAGTGAAGATTTCTCTCAAACAACAAATTGGGTTTTTGAGAAATTTAATGGGTTTTTTCATTTATTTTTTTTCTAATTTTTGTCTAAAAAAAGACAAAAACCCAGTTCATAGTTTTTGGGATATGACTATCCCAATATGAGACTGGAAACCTATCATGTTGCATAAAAATCAAACTCTTTCCCTTTGCAAGACTTTATTTACCTTCACAACTTGAGCCTTCTTCCTTTATTTTGGCCAAAAATCAAAGAAACATCTTGCCAATATGGAAACTCATGTGGAATCTCCCTCCAAACTCAAAAATTAGAGATGAAAATTATTATTTTTTCCCATTTGCATGTGAATATCATGAAAATAATATTGATAAAATAATTAACATAATTTTTCAATGTTTTGTCATAAAATGACTACTCCTTTGACTTGAGTGATTTACTTTTTTAATATTATCATTTGCACTATGGTAATATTTGAAATGAGTTTTTCTTTAAAATAAGCTTTCAAACTTGGTAAAAACAAGGGCTATTAATATCTCATTTTCCCCTTTTAATAAATATTTTCAAATGGAGGCCTTGCCAAACCTAGGATATTTAACTTATTAACCTTTTAATGAACTATTTTGACGTAGAAGGTAAAAATAGGCAAGATTTTGGCGACTTTGAGGGGGTTTTTCCTACTAAAACAAGAAAGGACCAATAGCTTTGCATATCCATTGGGCATAGGAGTCAATCCATCTCTGAAACAACTGTAGGACAGACTTGTAACCCAGCTAAAAATGAACAAAACCCTTTTGATAGGACAACAGACTTGTGCACCAACACTTAGGGAAAAAAAATACTAAGCTAAAACCTGTACAAAACACTTGGAGGAAAGGAAAATAGCAGAACAATGGCACAACAATAGCTTATTGGAAAACAAAACCTACTCTAACGTACTCTAACCAAAAAAGGATGATGCTCAAACAAACCCATTAACTGGCTTTGTGAAATAACTCCCTTTCCTAACCAACAAAGGATGCTTTGCATGTTTATGAACTACTGATAAGAGGTGGGAAACCAGAATACACCCCACAAACTACTACAATGTCTTCTTAAGGACACAACCAAATTCACTCACCCTTTGAATAAGACCAAACATACCACTGATTTGGCATGAATGAGAAAGTTGTGTCTACTGCTCTTAAACTACAATTTCACTCTTAGGTGCATTGAAAACTTGTTGTATCTTACTGGTATCCTTGTTGGCCAAATCTCTGATGGGACATCCTTTTGAAAGGACAAAGATTGAACTTTTATTGCCAGCTTCTTGTTGGTTATCAATTGTGACAACCTCATTTTTTTGATTGAAATTACTTGAAAACATGTCATCAAGCTTTGAAAAAAACTCCTCTATTATGTTAGTGCACAAATCTTCATCAAACTCAGCATCAGTCTTATGATTCATATCATGCTCTAAGATATCTTCATGACTGATTTCTTGAGAACTCAAAAAGATATCAGACCTCATACCTTGAAAAATAGTATCTTTCCTTTTCTCTTGCTCAACTTGCACAATATTTGCATGAACTTCAACCTTTTGATTATTCAAATCAAAGCTACTCTCATTGACCTACTCATGAATCAACACCTTGTCTGAATGGTTTTCATCATTCTGCTGCTCAAAACTTGGCATTTATTTTAGCATAGACAAACTCTTCTCATTTTCATTCACAAAACTAGGAAGTTCATCAAACAAATCAACTAAAACCTCTTTCATATTATCTAAATTTGCAACAAATCCTCAAGATCATTCCAAAATGAATCTTCCTCACAATCTTCTTGAATATTTGATGAAAGGGGACTTCTTTTTACCTCATGGAAGCTCTCATCAAGCTTATTAAACTCCACAAAAGGTTCATTTTTGTACTCCTCTTTCTGATCCAAGGCTCCATTATCACATTGAATGTCCTCAACCAACAACTCATCACATTGCTTGACCTCCTCTTGCTGCTCTGAAACTGTTGTTGATGAGATCAAAACCATATCTTCTTCATCATTTTCAATGAAAGAAGGTAACTCACAAAACCAAGTTGTGGAATGCTCTTCTTGACCAGCCTCTTCTACCTTTTCATCCTATTGTCCTAGCTAATCTTCTGAGATAAATATTGAAACATTTGCATCATCTTCAACAAAACAAGGAAAATCATTAGTCAAAACATTCAAAGATTCATCTTGAGTAATCTTTTCTTATTCATTCCTTTTCTATTCTAACCGATACTACTCCATAACTAAATGCACTAAATTTATATTCCTAGCTTCCTTCATGGTGAGTGAGTTGTCTTGAAAGATAATGGGTCCATCCCTACAAAGGAAAATGGTGAGGAGAATCAAATTCATCTGGTGGGGAAACTTGGGGAGCTTCATGGGATGTTAGAGGGAAAATAAGCTCTTGAAGAAGCTGCTCTTGAGGGAATGTAGACTGAACCTGGTCAAGATTAGGTTCATCTGGTAAGAAGCATAGTGTATCGAACATAAGAATTCCTTTTCCAAAAAATGGGTTTGGAAAGGAAATAGCTAGGTTAACTTCTTGCTTAAGTACAAGTTTTTCTAATGAAGGAGAAGGGGCTGATTGTGATTCCAATTCTGTAAGCTTCTCCCCATATTTCTTTTTTTGAGCTACCAACTCTTCTGCAAAAAGTTTTGCAATTTGTCTACCTTGTGCCTCCAATTCTTGCCTATGAAGTTGGGCTTGATGAGCCAAATCCTCCTGCTATAAATCAAACTCTTTCTTCCTCTTGATGTCAACCAACAACTTATCCATGTATAAAAAAACACCTTTCACAGATATTAACACTAATATCCATATGGTCATGCTTTTGGATCTGATAAAAAAGATGCTCGTAATAGTCTTCATGAGGCTGACTATGTGAATAACTATGTTGGTTGACAACAAAATTTTCCTATTGGGATTGATTTGGAGGTTGAGAAGGTGTGGGTGGGTGGTAATTATATTGAGCATGTTGGTTTTCTTGAAAAGCCATGAAATTTGAACTAAAACCAACATGATTGAGCTGATAATGAGATGGATGAGAAATTTTTTCATGATATTATGGATGATAAGAAATATTTCCAGAAACATAGACATGATTTAATCATGCAAAGCTAGGAAAACAAGTAAAAATTAGATTTTTTTGAAATAAACTAGCACTTGATCATATCGAAACCAGTAGAAATACTTTTTAGAGTTGTTAGGTGTGTTATTTTCTTGCCTCCAAAGACAAAGATCACTGAAAAAAACACCAAATATCAGTGATATATGAGCAAAATTCTGGACTGAAACAGTCCAATCTATCCCAGTGGGTGTGCCAAAAACTATTATCACTTAGGATTGCACCTTGGTTGAGTTGCACTCAACCATCTAGTGTAACATGAAAACATCCTCAAGCTATGGGTTGCTTATAATGAGGACGAATCTCCAGAGCGGGATGGTTCCCTTTGATGGATCACCTAAACTACAGAAAACTCCAAGGAAAAGGGATAGAAAGATTGCTTGAAACTGAAAACTAATTCCTAGGAGGTGATGCACCAAAATCTTTATATTCAATTGCTTTAAACCTATCACAATATGATTCAACAAAGTTTTGACTTGTTCACAACTTAGATTAAAATATGAAGCACATAAATGTTTCATATGAAGGTGCTAGTTTCAACCTATCACATGAAGGAAAGACAAGTTTCACAACCACAATCTGCTGAAATAAACACACAACATATAACTTGCACTTAAACATGCATCTTTCACCAAAGCATTACTTGAAAAGGGACAAAAAGAAGGATTGAAAACTCAAATAACAACTAATCACTAGCAATTCATCTGCAATATGAGGAAAAAACAAAATGAGAAGGAACTGCTATCATTAATCATTGAATCAAAAGGAAGGTTTTACAATGAATCTCATAAATGAGTTACAAGAACAATCTTTTCTGCTGTAAGCATGAAAAGATAGCAAGAACTGCTAAAAACAAAGGCCTAGAAATGCCTTATAAAGAAAATCAAACTCCTAAATTCATCCTCAATTGATTTTGGAAATAAAAATCAACCATCAACTTGATTGATGTTGATTGTTGCCCCTAATTACTACAAACTCCTTGAAATCGGCTTCTAGGTTGAAGGAAACCTCTAAAATTTCCAACTTGGTACCTTTCTTTGTAATTGAAGATAATTGAAATGTTTCCATTTTGCATATGAACTTGGCCTCGGACTGGTGAAGACTTCTCTCAAACGACGAATTGGGTTTTTGAGAAATTTAATGGGTTTTTTTTCATATAATTATTTTCTAATTTCTGTCTAAAAATCACGAAAACCCAATTCGTAGTTTTCAAGATATGACTGTCCCAATATGAGGTTGAAAACCTATCATGTTGCTTAAAAATCAAACTCTTTCCCTTTGCAAGACTTTATTTACCTTCGGGTAAACCCACAAAACTGGTTTACATTTCCAGTGAGGAAGGAAAATTGCAAAAATGCTCCTATGATTTTTTTTTGCTTTTTAGGGGTTCGCACGAATTGGGGTGTTCAAATGGACCCAAAAGCGGTTCAAATGGACCCTGGTTCAAGCGAACCATATTAAATGATGGGACTCACTTTTTATGCATTTTTTATGATGAAGACAATGGAAAATTGACTACAAGAGGGGGTTTGATGAAACTTAGGTTCGAATGAACCCAAGTTCTAGTGAACCTCCAAGGGGGGTTCACTCAAACCTAGGTTCATTTGAACCCCCCTTCTCCCCCTCTGGCACCAAATTTCTATAGAATTTTTCCCTTCGAAGCTCAAGTTGAGGATGCAAATGGAGGAGACTTGTTGAAATGTGCAAGAAAACTGAGAGGGGGGTGGATCAATTGTCACCAATCCAATCACAAATCTCAAACAATCATTAACTCCACATCCACTTTAATCTATTATTAAGTATGAGCATGAAGTGAAAACAACATAAAGCAATATCAACACAAGAAACACCAGATTTACGTGGAAAACCCAATAAGGGAAAAACTGCGGTGAGGATTAACTCACAATATAGAGTAATAGAAAAAATGATTACAAAGAGGCTCGCTGCCCAAGAAGGAGGCTCACTACCTATAGATAGGACTCATTGTCCAACAAGGAGGTTCACTACCTACAAATACAAAAGATAACAAAAAATCCACCACATCAAATTACACACATCTGCAGGCTTAATTAGAAGATTGTAGACACCATCAACTCACTACTTTCAAGAATCTAACACATTAAAGTACTACTACCTCAATTCACTTTTGCACACTCTTGCTTCTCACACTTGTGGCATGTCTGATACATTCAATATGTAAGGAAAGATAAGATGCGAAAAAAACTCTCCTAATGCCAAAAAATCAGGGAAGAATGCAGACACGATTTTAAATTTTGTAATTACAGTTCAATAAGATACACATGAAAAGAATAACTGAATAGAGAAATAAACACATACACAATTGGACACCAGATTTACATGGGAAAACCCTTATGGGAGAAACACCCACCACACCAAGTAAAGCCTCTTTGTATTACAGTAAACATAATTACATACAGAGATCAGACTTCACTTTCAGATGTCAATTTTACAGCAGCAACGTTTCCCTGATCAACCTTGTACAGAACATCACTATTTCAATGCTCTCAGAAGCATACAATGAATTCACACACTGATCAATTCATGTTCAATCGAACAACTCTTTTGCCACCGAACTATTCATCATCATCGACCATTATAGAGAAATCATTTTTGTTCACAGTCTGTTGATCTTCCACACAAGAACGGTCACAACAGTTCAACTGCCAACGGTTCTCCTTCTGCTTCTCTCAATGGTCCAAAACAGACCATGTAGGATAGTCATTTGGTCAAAATTTTCAACTACATTGCATGTCGGTGAGACATCAGACCATGTCTCACCGATGCCAAAGTGCCCGATCATAGAGCCATCGACAAGACTAATGCTATCGGCAACATCTTGAGAAGTCAGACCAATAGTTCAAGTCTCCTCGATGTCACAAGGAAACCAAATGTCCTTATTGGCAAGAGTCACACCAAACAAAAAATCCGTCGGCCAGACACGCTCTATCGCTAAGACTCTTATAGATCCTTCATGTCACCCCGACGAATATCATTGGCTAGAGTCACACCGATGTTCATCACGTGCAGATCCATCAGCAAGACCAACACCATTTGACAAGAGTTTAGGAAGTTGCATTGGCAATTCATGTCACTCCGATATGTCCATCGGCAAGAGTCTCCTCGACATTCATCATGAATAAATCCATCGGCGAGACTAGCACTGTCAGAATAAGTCTTAAAGTCACTCTGAAGGATCATATCTCCCTAATGTCTTCTATCACCAAGAGTCTCCCTGACGATCACCAGGAACCAACCTATCGACAAGAGATCTACCACAGGAATAAGTTAGGAATCTCACTCCGATAGCCCATGTCTTGCCGATGACTTCCATTGGCAAGACATACCCAATTTCACACCAATCTAACCTCTTTAGGAGTTTAGAACACAACTGCTTGTTGGCAAGACATTCTGAGGGTCTCACCGATTTTTCTCTTTCAGGGGTTTTCATGTTAGTAAGTTTGAGGCACATTTTCCAAAAATATCCCACTTGATGAAGATCTTACTGACACCTCCAGAGCACAACAAAACTACTGAAATTCATGGGCACCAAGGCCCATCGAACTGGCACACCACCTATACTTGTTTGTGCTCACTGGTTTCGTCAATGCATCTGTAACATTTTCTAGAGTATCCACTTTTTCTAAAGAAACCTTTCCATCCTCCACATATCTCGTACAAAATGATACTGCACATCAATATGTTTCGTCCTGGCATGGAAAGTAGGATTTTTTGCCAGAAAAATAGCACTCTGACTGTCACAGTAAATTGTAATTTTCCCTACATCAAACCCAATGTTAGAACACAAACATTTTAACTAGATTGCTTCTTTACAGGCATGTGTAGCTTCCATGTATTCCGCCTTTGTAGTGGACAAAGCGACTATATCCTGCTGCTTACTCATCCAATTAACTGCACCACCATTCATCATGAAAATATATCCACTGGTGTATCTTCTGCTGTCAATGTCCCCTGCCCAATCAGAATCCACATACCCTTGAATGCTGAGATTCCTCTGTGATTCAACCAAATTTCCATAGTAACACAAAGCATATTTTGAAGTGCCCTTCAGATATCTAAACACTCTTTTCACAACATCCCAATGTGTCCTTCCAGGATTCGCCATAAAATGACTAAGTACTCCCACTACTTGGGCAATGTCTGGCCTTGTACAAACCATTGCATACATTAAACTGCCAACTACATTAGCATAAGACACTCTGGTCATGTCCTCCATCTTAGTAGGAGATTTTGGACAATCTTCAACAGATAGTTTCGTTCCCTGCAAAATTGGAACAACCAGCTACTTGCAATTAGTCATACAAAATCTCTTAAGAATAGTATTAATATACTTACTCTAGCTGAGCCAAAGTTTTCTACTCTTTCTATCCTTGATTATTTCCATTCCCAGAATATACCTAGCTGCACCAAGATCTTTCATTTCAAACTTTGCAGACAACTGAGATTTTAGATCATAAATCATTAACTTACTATTGCCTATGAATAGCATATCATCAACATAGAGAGAAATAATAAGAACACGATCATTTTCAGCTTTGAAGTACACACAATGATCATATTTCGATCTTACAAATCCCAATGACAAAAAAAATGTGTCAAACTTCTGGTACCACATTCTAGGAGATTGTTTTAATCCATATACAGATTTTTTCAACTTGCAAGATAGATTTTCTTTACCTTTTTCCTCAAAGTGCTCAGGCTGAGACATATAAATTTCTTCTTCAAGATCACCATGAAGAAATGTTGTCTTCACATCCATCTGTTCAATCTCTAAGTCATATGCTGCTGCAAGTGACAAAATAAATCTGATAGACATCAACTTAGCTATAGGAGAAAAAATTTCTTCATAATCAATTCCCTCTACCTGGGAATATCCCTTCACAACCAACCTCGCCTTATACTTTTCCACATTTCCATCAAGACCTATTTTATTTTTAAATACCCATTTGCAGCCAACAACTTTTCAGCCTTCAGGCAAGGGCCCAAACTCCAAGTGTCATTCTTTTCTAATGATGCCATTTCTTCATTCATGGCTTCCAACCAAGAGTTTGAATCGGGAATTCTAATTGCCTCTTTGAAAATCCTAGACTCATTAGTGCTATAAATTAAAGCATAGGCACAAGTAGAATCTAACATAGAAAACCCATAGCTATCAGGTTGCTTTCTTTCATGTGTTGACCTCCTCACGGGTTGAGCTGAGGTTGTTGTTCTTCTTCAGAACTCTAAGAACTACTTGAGCTCTCCTTAGTTTTAGGTACATTTTGAATTTTGAATTCCTCTTTATCTGGTGTCAGAGGAATTTCAACTACATCCTTTTCATTTTCTAATTTTGTCTGACTGCAAATCCAAAGTAGAAGGCTTCAACTCATGAAAAATAACACTTTTGCTGTACAAAACCTTCTTCGTATTAGGATTCCAAAGCTTGTATCCTTTTATGCCAACACTATAACCAATAAAAATACATTTAACGACCTTGTTTTTCAATTTAGATCTTTTTTCATTTGACACATATGCATATGCCTCATAGCCAAAGGAACACGAATGTGTCTCGGAGAGGGCTTCTTTCTAGACCATGCTTCCAAAGGTGTTTTCTCAACAAGAGTGGAATTAGGAGAACAATTTATTAAATAGCATGCTGTTGCAACTGCCTCAGCCCAGAACTCTCCTCCAAGCTAGCACTGCTTAGCATACTTCGTGCTCTTTCCATCACTGTCGTGTTGAACTTTTCAGCAACTCCATTTTGCTGCAGAGTGTAGGGTGTTGTTTTATGTCTTTTAATTCCATGATCTTTATAGTACCTTCCGAACTCATCAGAACAAAACTCACCGCCATTGTCAGTCCTTAAACATTTTATTTTTCTTCCAGTCTAATTTTCCACAAGGTTTTTAAATTCCTTAAAATGATTGAATACTTCTGATTTACTTTTCAAAAAATAAACAAATGCCCTTCTTGAATTATCATCAATGAACAATACATAATATCTTGATTTAGACAAAGAAGGAACATTTACTAGACCAAAAACATCAGAATGTATGTAATCAAATAAACCAGAAGATTTATGAGGACTGGAGTAAAATGAAACACAGTGTTGTTTACCATTTATACAATGTTCATAAAATTCGAATTCGAGGTTACAGTCATCAAGCCCCTCAACCAGGTTTTTATTTTTCAAAGTTTTTAAACCTTTTTCTCCAATGTGGCCAAGCCTATGATGCCAGAGCATAGTCTTTTCTATTGGAAGTTTAACTTCCATAGAGTTTGCACTATTAGGAACTTTTTCCTCCCTTTCTCCACAAGTAGCCTTTTGTGACTTTGCAGAGACACTATTGTATTGAACAACAAGCACGTCTAGCTTATACAAAGTACCAATACAAGCACCCCTAGCTAGCACCAATGAGCCTCTAGTCATTTTGTAACCTTTTCCAGAGAATGTGACTTGCACTCTAACATCGTTCAACTTACTAACATAAAGTAAATTTTGAGCCAGACCTGGTATATGCATTGCATCATTGATTCCCTTCACTCTTCCATCAGGGAACTAAATTCTGACTCTTCCATGACCAACTATTTCCATAGATGAATCGCTTTCCAAATACACCCTTCCACCATTGTATTTTTCATACTTAGTGAACCAATCTCTATGAGATGTCATGTGGAAAGATGCTCCAGAATCAATCAACCAGACATCATCTGATGCTTGAGTTTCCAAGGCTGCAATGAAAGCATCTGCATCACTCTGAGAAGAATCATTGTCAAAATTCTTCTTCTTCTTCTTCTTCTTCCTTTTCTCCTCTTTGTAATCCTTTCAAACATGACCAGGCTACCCACAATTCCAACACTTCACCTTGGACTTCTTACTAGGAGACTTTGACCTCCCTTCTGATTTTGATTTGGACTTCTTGTCCTTCTTTCCTTTTTCTTTCGATTTTCCTCGAACAACAAGAGCCTCCTTCACCATCTCAGAAGATTTTCTTCTCATCTCTTCTAATAACAAAGAAGAAACAACATCTTTCATCTTAAAAGTGGATTTCGTACTCCCAATAGCCATCACCAAGTGATCCTAAGAATCCGACAAAGAACATAACAATAACACACAATGATCTTCTTCATCAATCTTCCCACCCACAGATGCTAATTGAGCAATCAACATGTTATAAGGATTCAAATGATTAGCAACATATGCTCCTTCCTGCATTTTCAAAGAGTACAACTTCTTCCTCAAGAACAACATATTCACCAAGGAATTTCCTTGATAAATAACTTCCAGTCTTTTCCACAAAGAAGATGCAATCTTTTCTTCAAGAACGTTTAGAAGAATAGAGTCTGCCAGACAGAGCCTTATCAACCCCTTTTATTTTCAATCTGCAAGGTCCCAATCCTCTTGCTTCATGCCTATAGGTTTTGTTCTAGACATAGCAAGCCAAAGATCATGATCAACCAATAGATCTTTCATTTTGAGTTTCCACAACTCAAAATTGCTGCCATTGAATTTCTCAATTTCAATCTTTCCTGATGTGCTTGCCATCTTAATCTATAATTTAAAATTACCAGACTTCTACAAGACTCCCACTGAACAGAATTGACACAAAAAACCCAACCTACTCACAAGGATAACACAACTGGCCAGGCTCTGATACCACTTGTAAGGAAAGATAGGATGCAGAACAAACTCTCCTAATGCCAAAAACTTAGGGAAGAATGCATATATGACTTTAAATTTTTCAATTACAGTTCAATAAGATACACATGAAAATAATAATTGAATAGAGAAATAAACACACACAATTGGACACCAGATTTATGTGGGAAAACCCTTACAGGAGAAAAACCCACCACACCAAGTAAAGCCTCTTTGTATTATAGTAAACATAATTACATACAGAGATCAGACTTCACTTTCAGATGCCAATTTTACAGCAACAACATTTCCCTGATCAACCTTGTACAAAACATCATTGTTTCAATGCTCTCAGAAGCATACAATGAATTCACACACTAATCAATTCGTGTTCAATCGAACAACTCTTTCGCCACTAAACTATTCATCATCGTCGACCATTACAGAGAAATCCTTTTTGTTTACGGTCTGTTGATCTTCCACACAAGAACGGTCACAATAGTTCAACTGCCAATAGTTCTCCTTTTCCTTCTCTCATTGGTCCAAAAAAAACCACATAGGACAATCCTTCGGTCAAAATGTTCAACTGCATCGCATGTCGGTGAGACACTAGACCATGTCTCACCGATTCCAAAGTGCCTGATCATAGAGCCATCGACAAGACTAATGCTATCGAAAACATCCTGAGAAGTCAGACCAATAGTTCAAGTCTCCCCGATGTCACAAGGAAACCAACTGTCCTTATTGGCAAGAGTCACACTGAATGTAAATCTATCAACCAGACATGCTCTATTGCTAAGACTCTTATAGATCCTTCATGTCACCCCGATGGATATCATCGGCTAGAGTCACACCGATGTTCATCACGTGCAGATCCATTGGCAAGATCAGCACCATTTGGCAAGAGTTCAAGAAGTTGCATCAACAATTCATGTCACTCTGATATGTCCATCGAAAAGAGTCTCCTTGACATTCAACATGAACAAATCCATCAACGAGACTAGCACTGTCAGAATGAGTCTTAAAGTCACTCCAAAGGATCATATTTCCTTGATGTCTTCTATTGCCAAGAGTCTCCCCGATGATCACCAGGAACCAACCCATTGGCAAGAGATCTACCACTGGAACAAGTTAAGAATCTCACTCCAATAGCCCATGTCTTGTAGATGACTTCCGTCAGCAATACAAACCCAATGTCACATCGATCTGACCTCTTCAGGAGTTTAGAAAACAACTGCTTGTTAGCAAGAAATTTTGAGGGTCTCACCAATTTTTCTCTTTTAGGAGTTTTCATGTCAGTAAGTTTGAGGCACATTTTCTAACACAATCCATAACATCTCGACTTGTATTAATACCATCTTCAACCTTAGAAACTTTCTCCAAGGTCAACTACACACGCTTCATATTACAAATTCAAATTAGGTTGATAACTGAACAGTCCCATAGTGGAAGAGAATGAGAGCAGACCAAACCAACACTTAACCAAGACCCAAAACAACATCTCAGATCAATCACACACTTCCTTAATTGATACTTAGCCTTTGCATGACGTGTAGATACTAGGTTGACCAAACCTAATGAAAACACAAATGAACTTTGAAGTACATGCTTCCGTAACAAGAGGATAACATGCAGACCACATAACACACTTCACCAAACACTGCAACACATCTTAGATGCCTTTAGATTCACTCGCAACAAATACAACAACCTTCATACACAAAATACTTTCCATCAGTCCATCCAGACTATACAAACACACACAATAAATCTAAAACTAGTCTTTCGGAGCACCAAACCATGAACGCCTTTGATAAAACATAGATAACACCATTAAAAGCCTTCTTCTAGATCTGCAAGACCTGAAACAAACCAGCAGAGGACTACAGAGAAGATAAATTTCTCCTGGTCCATAGACAAACAACTCTGCCAGACCAGTTCACAAATCGGTGAACACAACTTTCACTCTTCATCAAACTAGAAGCTCTAATCCAAGATATATCACCCAAGGATTCCCATAAACAATACTTCAGATGTGCACAAGCATAGGATCAATAAAGAAGAAATGCAGAGCACATTCTGAACACATACTCAACTCTTCATTATTTATTAATTTTCTCAAAAGCACTTGGAAAATCATCATATTGTTGGAATAATGTGCCTCAATCCCATAGGCTGAAACCTCTGAAAGGGAAAAGTCAGTGTGACTTTCATTTTGTCTGGCCGACTGGCA
Organism: Sequoia sempervirens; assembly: GCA_007258455.2. Taxonomy (NCBI): domain Eukaryota; kingdom Viridiplantae; phylum Streptophyta; class Pinopsida; order Cupressales; family Cupressaceae; genus Sequoia; species Sequoia sempervirens. The sequence continues at coordinate 220,614,848 of VDFB02271358.1, forward strand.
GTTTAGTAACCTTGTGGATTGTTCATGTTGCCGAGACATTGCTGCTGTCTTGTCGACTGGTGTTGTCATTGTGACTTGTGGCGTTCATTGTAACCCTCTACTGAGTGGAGATCTCTGGCCGACGAGTTGGTGTCTAGCAGATGTCGAAGAGACTCATGGTGACGTGGTCATCGGAGTAACTCATATGCTTCGGTATGAAGTCTTGTTGATATGGAAAGTCTCACCAATAGCATTCACTTGGAGTCTTCAGGGTAACACGGAGGCTTCGCTATGAACTCTTGGCGACATATGTTTGTATCACCGATGCTCATCGGGGTAACATGGAGGCTTCGGTATGAAGTCTTAGTGATGAACGAAGTCTCGTCAACAATGGAACATTGCGGTGTAACTTAAAGGCATCAGTATGACCTCTTGGCGTAAGCAGTAAGTCTTGCCGACATTAGTGTTTGTTAACGGGTGTCTTCGGTGAAACTCCTAGCAACTGAAGTCTTCGGTGAAAGGTGTGAACATTCAGAGTAACGTCTCAGCGATAGCCTAAGTCTTTCCGATGAGTGTTCTTTTCGGTATGACTTGAAGGCTCAATGTGATCTCTTGGCGAGTGACGATAGTCTTGCCGATGGAAATGCTAACGTCTATGTGAATTTGGAACTTTGGTATGATGTCTCATCGAAAATGATGGTCTTTCTGAATAGCAATACAAGTGATGATCATCGGTATGAGGTCTTGGTGACAAGGTGAAGTCTGAGCGACAACTTTCTAAACTCGGTGTAACCTCTTGCTGATAGTGATGACTCTTGGCAATATTGACAGTTAGGTCTTGTGACATCGGGGAGACACGGTTAGTGTCTCACCGACATGCAAATACATTGCGAACGCCTTTGATCGAGTGATGACTATCCTACATGGTGAGTCTTCGACCAATTAGAGAAGTCGAATGGGAACCATTGGAAGTTAGTCTATTGTGGTAGTTCTGTGAGGAATTTCAACAGATAGGGATGACATGGATATACTCAGAGATTGAAGATTGTGATCGGTTGGATTGTCGCATGTACAGTTGGATGAATAGTTTGATGTATGATCAGAGTGAATTGAATTCTGAGAGTATATATCTTGAATATTCTATAGAAAGGTTGATCATTGTGAATGCTATTGTAAATTGACATCAGAGAGAGTGAAGCTCGTACTCTGTATGTAATTTCTGTTACTGTAATATAAAGGGCTTTTTCTTGGCGTGGTGGGTTTTTCTCCTGTAAGGGTTTTCCCACGTAAATATGGTGTTCATCTATGTATGATTATTTCTTTGTTTCTGTTATTGCTTTCAAGTGTATCTTAATTGGACTGTAATTAAAAATTTAAAAGTATCTCTGCATTCTTCCCTGAGGTTTTGACGTTAGGAGAGTTGTTTCCACACTTAGCTTTCCTTACACATATATATCAACACACCTACAACACCATAAAGATAGCTCCATGTAATCACAACATTTCTACAGTATCTCAACTATACATGCACAACCTGCAATCACTTGTTTCCTTTCTCTGCAACAACTTATACTATGTTGACATCAATGAAAACATTAATGACAACACCACCATACTTACTGATACTTGCAACAATCTCTCCCTTTGTCATTGATGGAAACACATGATGTGAAAAACCACCAAAGACATAATACACTCTCTCCATTATTTTCTAGATTAGCCAACCTACACAACATTCTTGCACTCTCAATATTCTCTCTCCCTTTCTCTCCTCCTTTCAACTTCTTCTTTTTCAAATGTCTGTCTCTTCCCCTTTGACATCAATGGGAAAGAACAAAGAATGTAATCACTCCCCCTTAGGAGTGCACCCACATCTCATACTACAACAATGATACTTCCTACTCCTCCTGAGGAGTAGACCCCAGTAATCAGTCCAGACAAATGAAAAATTTGTAGATCAACTAGATTGATGCACCTCCATGTGCACCTAGTTCAAAGAAGGAGGGGTAGTAACCCAAAACTTCTCCCAGAGATACTCAAATGTATCCTTCGAAAGATCCTTAGTAAATATATCAGCAATTTGATCCTTTGTAGGCACATATTCCAGTCTGAATTCATTCTCCTATACCTTCTCTCTCAAGAAATGATATTTGATAGATATATACTTTTTCCTTGAATGCATTACCAAATTCTTTAAAATATTTATTGCAATTGTATTATCACAGAAGATAGGGATAGGATCATCACAAATCACTCCTATATCCTTCAATGTTTGCTTCATCCATAATCCTTGTGTGTAGAAAGATGCTGCTGCAATGTACTCAACCTTTGTAGTGGATAAAGAAATTGAATCATGTTTCTTGCTTAGCCATGAAACCAATCTTCCTCCAAGAAAGAATGCACCACCACTTGTACTCTTCTGGTAATCCACACAACCAACCCAATCTGCATCGATGTAAGCACTCTAAGTGAAATCAGTATCCTTTGGATACCACAAGCCATAATTCAAAGTGCCTTTTAGATATCCGAATATCCTCTTCACAACTGTAACATGTATTTCTTTATGTTCTGATTGAAATATGGCAGCCAAACATATTACATGCATGATATCCAGTCTGGTAGTAGTAAGATGTAACAATCCACCAATCATAGATCTGTACATGCTTTGATCAACTTTAGGAGATTCATCATCTTTACTCAATTTGCATCCAGTCACCATAGGGGTACAGACCGGTTTGGAGTCATCCATTCTAAGCTTCTTTAGCAATTCTTTAACATACTTTCAAGATTGTGAAATGAATATTCCCTTATCAGTTTAATTCACTTGAAGTCCAAGAAAGAAGTTCAACTCACTAATCATAGACATTTCAAACTCTTTTTGCATGTCCTCTACAAATATCTTGCACATACCCTCATTTCCTCCAAAGATAATATCATCAACATACACAACCACTATCAATATTCCGTTTCCTTCAAATTTGAAATAGAGATGTCTGCGGAGCCTTTTCCGAACCCTTGCTGTGTCAAATACCCGTCTAACCTTGCATACCATGCTTTGGGAGCCTGTTTAAGTCCATCTAGTGTCTTTTTCAACTTATAGACCATGTCTAGTTTATCTGATAACTGAAATCCCTCTGGTTTTTCTATGTATACCTCTTCTTCCAATTTTCCATTCAGGAATGCAGACTTAACATCCATTTGGTATACCTTGAAATCTTTATGTGATAAAGAATGCCAAAAACATCTAGATGGCCTCCATTCTTGCCACTAGGAAAATATCTCCTCAAAGTCTATTCCTTCAACCTGTGAATAACCTTTGCACACAAGTCTTGCTTTCTTTCTTGATACTTTACCATTCTCATTCAACTTATTATTGAACACCCACTCTGTACCAATTATGTTCTTGTTTACAGGTCTAGGAAACAATTCCCATGTCTGATTTTTCTCTATCTGCTACAACTCATCTTTCATTGCTCTAACCCAATTCTCATCTTTGCATGCTTCACACATTGTTTTAGGTTCTATCTTGGGAAGTAAACATAGATTTACCTTAGCTACCACCACTTTGCTTCTTGTCTTTACACCTTCACTTTTATCTCCAATTATATGTTCTTCAGGATGATTTTTCTATACATATTTTGGGGTCTTAGGAGCAGGTTTTGGAGCTTCTTCTTCTTCCTTATTATCTTCTTGTACTTGTCCGCAAATAGGTTCATCCAGTTCAACTTCACTTATTTTAACTAGTCTGTGCATATCTTCATCAACTTTTACATTTTCACTCTCAACAATCTTTCTCATTCTTTTATTGAAGCATCTATAAGCTTTTCTATTAGTTGAATATCCAAGGAAAATACCTTCATCACATCTTGCATCAAAATTTCCAAGGTTCTCATCATCTTTTTTAATGTAACATCTGCTTCCAAACACTTTAAAGTACTTAACAATATAAATCTTTCCAATCCACAGTTCATAAGGAGTCTTTGTGCTGTTACCTCTGATTTGAACTCTGTTAAGAATATAAATAGTAGTGTGGATTGCTTCTCTCCAGTATACATTAGGTACATTTTCCTCTTTCATCATAGTTCTTGTAGCCTCTTGAACAGTCTGATTCTTCCTCTCAACAACTCCATTCTGATAAGAAGTTCTAGGAGAAGAAAAATGTCTCTTTATACCATGCTCTTTATAAAATGTATTGAACTCACTGGAAGTGAATTCTCCACCTCTATCAGACCTTAAACATTTGATTCTTAGGTTCACTTCACTCTCTACCCTAGCCTTGAACACTTTAAATCTATCCAAAGCTTGAGATTTCTCCCTAAGAAAAATAACCCATGTCATTCTAGAATAATCATTAATAAGGAGCATGAAATACTTGTCACCATTAAGACTTCCAATTCTTTTGGGACCAAAGAGGTATGTATGAAGAAATTCCAACATTTTGGTAGTTGATTGCTCTTTTCCTTTAAAATCATATCTTGTTTGTTTTCCCAATTGACAACTTTTGCAAACAGTATTGGTGGGCTTTGTGATTTTAGGTAGATACCGAACAACTTCTCTTGAACTAATCTTGATCAGATTGTCAAAGTTTACATGTCCCATCCTTTGGTGCCATAGCCAACTTTCATTAACTTGAGATACAAGGCATTGACCATCAACACCCTTAAGCTGATAAATGTTACCATATGTTCTTCTTCCTACAACAACCACAATTCTAGACCCTTTTTTGATCTCACAAGTGTTATCTTGAAACACAAGCTTGAATTCTTTGCTACACATTTTTCCAACACTCAAAAGATTATACCTTAAGCCCTTAACATAATAGACATCATTAGTACTGTGTTTTCCATCAAAACTAATTGTTCCTTTTCCAACAATCTTTGCACCAAAATCATCTCCAAACATGACTAATCCACCATCATACTTTTCAAGTTTAGTAAAATTTTGTCTTTGATCATATGATTTGAGTAGCCACTGTCAATCACCCAATAGTCTTCATCTTTTCTAGCATGAAAGGTAGTAACCAGAGTACCTTCCATCTCTTCCTTCTTGTTCTCTGGAACACTTTCCCTTGCACATCTTCCAGAGTTAGTAGGCACTGATTTATTCTCTAAGGCTAGAAACAAGCATTCATCATTATCACCCTCAAAATTATATTTATCATCAGAAATTCTAGTATCTTCTATAACATAGTACAATTTCTTGAACTTCTTATCCTTTTTGTCTTTATTGTCTCTGCTCTTATTGTTTATAGCTCTATTTAGAAATCTTGAAGCACAGTGACCAATATTTCCACAACTGAAACATTTAAAGGGTAACATACCTTTGTACTTGCCGGTACCTACCTTTCTTCAACTTCCTTGTAAAGTTTTCTTCCAACTCCTCTGAACCTTCACTGTCCAGATCATCTTCTACCTTAGTGGCTTTGAAGGTTGTTTCTATTTCTCCTTTTCTTTTCCAAACTTCCTCATTTCAAATGCGATCAAGGTGCAAAATAGCTATTCTTTAGTGAACTTATTAGGGTCATACACTTCCTCAATGGATGAGATTTTATCAGTGTAACTCTCTAGTAGGGTCATCAAAATATTCTCCGTTACATCTTCATCTTTCAAAGTACCACCTTTATTTTTGAATTCATTTATTGCAATATCAATCCTCTGAAATTAGCTTGCAATATATTCACCTTCTTCCATTTTCAAGTTCTCATATCTACGCTTAACTGTTAGCTTCTTTGACAATTTGACTCTATCATTTCCCTTATAGATATCTTCCAACTTTTTCCAAACTCCATAAGCAGTGCCCAAAGAAATAACTTTTGTCTGCTCAGTCTTAGATAAACCACTATAGATTGCATACCTTGAGTTTTCATTTTCCTCATAGGAAAAAATATCATTTGCAAAAGAAGGACCAATTTCCAGTGCAACATATTTTGTCTCAATAGCTTTCCAAGTCTTGTAACCAAGAGAGATCGAGTAACCTCCCATCTGCACTTTCCAGTCACTATAGTCAGATCCATCAAACACAGGGATTGACAATTTGTGTGCCATTGGATCTACCTCAAGCGGTTAAGCTCTTCTCCAAGGAACCAAAGCTCTGAAACCAATTTTTGAAAGGCACAAGACAACTGGGAGGGGGGGTGAATCAGTTGTCACCAATCCAATCAAAAATCTCAAACAATCATTAACTCCACATCCAATTTAATCTGTTATTAAGTATAAGCATAAAGTGCAAATGAAATAAAGCAATATCAATACAAGAAACACTATATTTACATGGAAAACCTAATAAGGGAAAAACCATGGTGAGGATTAACTCACAATATAGAGTAATAGCAAAACTGATTACAAAGAGGCTCACTGCCAAAGGGATCACTGCCCAAGAAGGAGGCTCACTACCTATAGATAGGACTCACTGTCCAATAAGGAGGATCAATACCTATAGATACAAGAGATAACAAAAAATCCACCACAACAAATTACACACATCTACAACCTTGATCAGAAGATTGTGGACACCATTAGCTCACTACTTTCAGGAGTCTAACACATTAAAGTACTGCTGCCTCAATTCACTTTCACACACTGTTTCTTTTCACACTTGTGGCATGTCTGATACATTCAATCCATAACATATTGAATTGCATTTATACCATCTTCAACCTTAGAAAATTTCTCCAAGGTCGGCTACACATGCTTCATATTACAAATTCAAATTAGGTAAACAACTCAATAGTTCGACGATGGAAGAGAATGAGAGTGGGCCAAACCAAAAACTAACCAAGACCCAAAACAACATCTCCAATCAATCACACGTTTCCTTAATTGATACTTAGCCTTTGCATGACGTGTAGACACCAGGTCAGCCAAAATTATTGAAAACACAAATGAACTTTGAAGTACATGCTTCCGCAACAAGAGGATAACATGTGAACCACATAACACGCTTCACCGAACACTGGAACACATCTTATATTCCTTTAGATTCATTTGCAACAAATGCAACAACCTTCATACACATAATACTTTCCATCAGTCCATCTGGACTGCATAGAAACACATAGTAACTCTGAAACTAGTCTTCTAGAGCACCAAACCATGAAAGCCTTTGACAAAACATAGATAACACCATTAAAATCCTTATTCCATATTCACAAGACCTAAAACAAACCAACGTAGGACTGTGGATCAGATACATTTCTCCCAGTCCATCGACAAACAACTTTGCCAGACAGTTCACAAACTAGTGAACACAACTTTCACTCTTCATCAAACCATAAGCTCTAATCTAGGATATGTCACCCAAGGATTCCCATAAACAATACTTTAAATCCACATGAGCATATGATCAATACAGAAGAAATGTGGAGCACATACCAGAGCACATTCTAAACACATACTTAACTCTTACTTCACTATTTATTAATTTTCTCAAAAGCACTTGGAAACTCATCATATCAGCACACCTACAACACCATAAAGATAGCACCATGTACTCACAACATCTCTATAGTATCTCAACTATACATGCACAACTTGCAATCACTTGTTTCCTTTCTCTACAACAACCTATAATGTGTTGACATCAATGGAAACATTAATGACAACACCACCATACTTACTCATACTTGCAACAAGACTTTAGAGACCCAACTAGATGATGGTAGTCCTCGAAATGAGCTATCCATCAAATAAAATTTTAATATATATATATATATATATTTTATTATGTATTTTTTTATAGTTTGATTAAACATAAGTTTTTCATCAAAAATCAAGCTCTCTGTTCTGTACATGTGGAAAAATAATAGATTATCAAAATAAAATTATGAAAAATATGTTCAGGCTAGGTATTGATGTCCTTGATTTGGTAAAAAAAAAAACAAAGAATTTCGATATATACAAAAAAAATTAAGTTGTATACAGTTCGCCTATTTCTGAATTGTAATTGGTTTGACTTTGAAACTTGATTTAGGAAAAAATATTAATAAAACACTTGAAACCAAATGAACTAGTTAGATATCGTAGTTACAAATCTAAATTAAAAAAAATGAATTTTATCCTTCATAGATTTTTTTTTATTTGTATACTAGCATCACTCCTTAAAAATGGTGTTTCTGATAAAACTAGTTTTCAAAGGGAGAGAAAGAAGTGCAATCTGATTCCAAATTTTTTGAAAAATATATATTTAGAATCTACAAACAAAATGTCACAAATCACTAGTTTGAATCATCTTCAAATTCCTCACATTTTAGCTGCTATAGGTGTCTAAAAGTGAAGATTTAGTTAGAAAAAATCAGTTTAGTGTCCAGTTTGGCCAAAATTGTAAACTAGTATTGTGGGATCACCCCTTCACAACTTGAGCCTTCTTCCTTTCTTTTTGCCAAAAATCAAGGAAACATCTTGCCAATATGGAAACTCGTGTGGAATCTCCCTCCAAACTCAAAAATTAGAGATGAAAATTAATCTTTTTGCCCATTTGCATGTGAATGTTGTGAAAAGAATCTTGATAAAATAATTAAAATACTTTTCCAATTTTTTTTCATAAACATTTGACTATTCCTTTGACTTGAATGATTGACTTTTTTAATATTATCATTTACACTATGATAATATTTGAAAGGATATTTTCTTTAAAATAAGCTTTCAAACTTGGTAAAAACAAGGGCTATTAATATCTCCTTTTCCCCTTTTAATAAATCCTTTCAAATGGAGGCCTTTCCAAACCTAGGATATTTAACTTATTAACCTTTTAATGAACTATTTTGACCTAGAAGGTAAAAATAGGTAACAATATGCATGGGTAAAAGAAAGAAGTTGAGTCCACTCCTTGTGGAAGTTTTAGACTAAGCCAAAAATATGAAATCAGGAAAAACAAAATGGGATCCCACTTTTTATGAGACAGGATCCCGTTTCGCTTTGGGACCCCAAGCCAAAAACGGGATCCCGTTTTCTAGAAACGAGTTCCTATTTTCTAGAAACGAGATCTTGTTCTAGAAATGAGATCCTATTTTGTAAAAGGTTAATTTAAAAAAAAAAACTAAACCAGATCTTGTTTATAAATGAGATCTTGTTTCTAGAACAAGATCCCGTTTCTTAAAGTTTCAATTTTTGGCTTGATTTTTGCTATGGGCTTTGGGTCAAAACAAAGGCTTGGGGAGCCGACCCTTAGCTTTGGACCTACTTTGACCTACTTGTAACTTGAAGGTCATGTCAATGTTAGTAGGAAAGAGTGACTTTGGACATATGTCTGAAGACGTTTTTTGTATAATTTTTTGAAAAAATTAAAACCCATTATAGATGAGATTGTGTAGATTCCAAATATATAATTTTTTTTTACAATTTGATTATTTTTTCTATTTTTTGAACTTTTTTTGATGAAATTGGTCCATAAACTTCAAATATATAGTTTTCTTATTATTTTAATAAATTTTTATTAAAATATTTTTTTGAAAAAAATTATACGTGCAAAATATTTAGAAAATTATTTTAAATTTGAAAATAAAAATAAAAATGATAATTTTAGGTCATCTTATGTGTGACATACACGAGGGATTTTCAAAACAACAATTACAACCAATAAAAAATTAATAAAATATATATTTAAAAAATTACAAAAAATATCGTGCATAATATTTAGTGTGTTACATATCTTTTCCCAAAAGGATTTAGAAAAATACAATTATTTAGGTCAAAATATGGTTGACGTACATGTGCATGGTATGGTAAAAAAAAGTGACATTTAAACAATGGTTTTTAGAAATGCCTATTGAAAATTAATTTGTATCATCTAGGTATTAAAATAAATTACATATTTGGAAACTAGACCCTAAGTACTAAATTTCATATTACTGACTTTTTTAGGATTCAATCTTTCAGCGCTTCAAATTTTTAGGTCAAATGTGATAAATTTTGAAATCAAGGAAAACACTTCCACTTTTTGGCCAAAAAGTGGATTGAACTTCTTGCACGCACCTGCATCTAAATGCATAGAATTATGGCTATCATGACATGTAGAAATAATAATATCACAAGATTCAACAAAATCTTGAATAACTATTAAATATTTACAACTTCATCAAATAAAGTAATTAATACATATATTGCTAATAGATAGGGATGAACATCATTATCCATAACACAAGGGGAATAGTCACTATGAATCATGTATACAAATAAAGAAAAATAGGATCCAGATGGAAAAGCACCAACAAGGTCCTAGAAGTAAGAGAAGCTAGATAGCCATGAAAAAACCCACTCATGAAACATGCACCATCATCAATATGAAAAAAAGATACAATATCATTGAGGATGAAAGAATAAGAAAATGTAAATTGTGAAAACACCTTATAATCCTTGATACATGGGGATAATGTTGACAATGACTCATAAGGATCCATGATAAATTTTCTAACAATAATGTTCAATCAAAAGGCGGGTGACTAGAGATCAACTAGATATCGAACAATAAAGACCCAAATCTAATCAAGAGAATATCAATGAAGCACAACTAAGGATGGATCTATAAATATTTAGATTTAAAATAAAAAAATATAAGATCTAAAACCCTAATTTCTAGAAGAATAAACCCTAATGTAAATGGATAAACCCTAGGGATATAAGAATGTCAAGTTTGCTACTTATCTAAGGAAAATTTTAATACACCTCACACAAACATCCTAGATATATTCATTAAATTACAATGAATACAAAATTTAACCTAGGATAAAGAGACGAGATGATCATGCAATTAAAATAAATGCTCAAAATTTATATAAATAAAATAATATTACTTAACTCTAGGTTTGATGTCAATTTAATTATGTTAGATGTCACTAACTAATTTGCTACTATTCTAGAAAATTAATACCTTTTAGATGACCACCTTGAAACTAAAAAAATGATTGTCTATTACTCTAGTTCGCTTTTATGACTATAGAGTTGGTCTTTGTACCTACATATTTGAGCTTTATTGATTCTAATGTCAGTAATAAGTAGACCTTGATGTCTTCAGTTTGTGTCTCAAAAGGAGTGGCAACGATACACAACATTAAGGAGTTTGTTAGGTTAAGATTGTTCTCCTTTGGTCAACCTCATGTTATTGAGTCAACCTACATAACAATTATCGATGACAACATGCAATCATATAATCTACCTAGACATGTAATTACTAATGCTTCATTCTTATGATGATGCATTATGTAATAAAGCTATAAAATGTTTTGTAGATATCTAATAATGAATTAGGGTAAATGTCTTTTTATACGACACCCTAGTGTGATTTAAATTTTTGTGTGTTTTAATTGGCCCATAATGATGATTTGGCATAGACTTAATTTTAAAAGTTTGAGTGTCAAATCAAGATCCATCCTTAAAAATGTGTTGAGATAGAATCAAGTCATTTACCAACCATCTAGAATATATCATTTTATATACTAATCATTATTTAGATATTACAAACATTAATAAGTTTTAAGAACTCCTTATCAACCTATCATTTACAACAAATGGATGAATTGCTAGTTTATATCCCTCCATAAGATTGTAAAAAATCTCTACGTATTATAGCTAAGAGTAACTTTTTGCAGAAGTTAAAAGTTTGAAAGTTTATAATGGTAAGCCTAGACCTTGAACAACAACCATATTCTATTTTCAACTTTAGTTGAAATAAAACTATGGACAATATAATTTATAAGAATGATTGCTTATCATAAAGCTCTTGATGATCAATTAAAAAGTAATTTCTTAATTTATCTTTTATATGTATGAAAAAGAAGCTAAAAAGAATTCTACAATATAAATATTTATACATATAAAACAAACAGTATGTACAATGTATATAAATATTTATACATATAAGACAAACAGTGTGTACAATGTTTCATATAAGAAAACTTCTATGGATAAAAGATCCAGCTCAACTGTTCATGGTACGAGTAATCCAGCTCTAACTGTTCATGGTACAACTAACTCGCTCGTCATACATGTATGAATATTAATAAACACATCAAGTATAATTTTACAATTTATATTTAAAAAAAAATACAACACAGTTCCACCATTATAATCAACACCACACTTGTACTTCTCGTACGTTTACAGCAGTGTTCTTGTCTGGGGACTACAAACTTTTTATTTCAGCTAATTTAGACATTACTTTTAATCAGAGATCCTTATCCTTGAGCTAATTTAGAAATTAACTTTTGATCCTCAAGTCAAACAACATCAATACTTAATTGGTGCTGAAAACGGAAAGGACACCAAAAGGAAGGAGGCCTGCACCTCTAAGATGTGAACATGGACATTTCAACTAAGGAATTAATTCCTTTATAAAACTGCAGGTCAATAGAGTGATAAGGGTAGTTCAAACAGATGCCTACCATTCCTTTTAAAAGAGGTAATATTTGTCTGCGTAAACAACCATTTCTAACAGTCACCAAAAAGAGTGGCAGGTGATCTAAGGTGGCAGTACTTACAGCAGAAGAAACCGCTGGTCCTTCCTAAACTGATCCTCCTGCTTTTGCTATTTGTTGGGTTGGTGAAATTCCCATTCTAAGACTTTGCGCCTCGATGCTTATTTGTGTCAGATCTTTCTTAACCCACTTATTGATAATATCAACAAAGCTGGATACATGTCATGAAAAACTTCTGTGAGCCAAAGAATGCAGTGTTTAATCAACTCTAGACTCTCGTTACAAGGTCAGGCTGAAAACTCATGTGGACTAAACATTTGTTTCTTCTTATTTTTTTAAAGAAAAATATGGAGTTTTAACATAATTGTTTCTTGCAGATGAGCGGCTAGGCAGCCTCATATTTTTCATTTCCAGAAAGTTACTTCAGCCAGTTCTCAGAGAATAACCAGAATTGACAACATTACTCTACTCTTGTTCGAACATGGCATCGATCAAGTAATCGCTTTCAAACTCCAGCCTTCTCAGTAAGTTGTGCTATTCTTTCTACCTTCTGCTATCATTTTACTTTCTTTCATGTGCCTTCAGATATCCATTGAATTGAATTTTTTAAATGGGTTGAGCCTACTAACATGAATTGAAAGAGAATTGCTTCAGCTCGTACTTTATGTCGTGGGTTTTAAATCACTGTGATTATTTCAATAGTTTCTTCAGTAGTGATTTTTTCATGCTGGTGTAATTTTACAAATAGCGTGGGTTTCCAATGTTATTTTTATAGTTCATTATTTTGAATATTGGAGCTTTTTTCATTAAATTGTGCAAAAATTGAATATTTTTCTCAATTTAATTAGTCGATAGGTTATATATAGTGTGAGATTTGAGTCTAAAATAAGTCTCACGTCTGCAAATCACTATCGAATTGTCAGAAAACAAGTTTCAGCTTTGGTTTAATGGTAAATCAGCTGCCATTTAATAGTAAAATCCTCCCAAATATCATGTGAAACCCTTCAAAATATCACTTATCATATAAAAACCACATACATATTGATTTGCCAATTAGATGGGAACATTCTATTTTCATTGGCAGTGTTTTTTCAATTTGGTGGCAACTTTCCTTTTTCATTTGCATTGCTTTATGTTTTAAATTTGCATGCAAATATTTCAAATTCAAATAATACCCAATTTCTTTAAAGAAAAAATATAGATTTGTCTAAGTTTATTTCATTCCATTATTTAGCACTAATTATTAATTGTTTAATCCATACACACCCATGTGCAAACATGTACTCTCTAACATATTAGTATACATATAAATTTCTATGGACGTAATCCTTGAACCTCCTTTAGATACAAGTGCTAGTAGTAAATTATGAAGTATACAAATATTTTAAAATTAAACTTCTGATATCTATTTTAAAAACTTTTCTTCAAACTAATAATACAATGTGATTCAAAATTCAATACTACAAATTTCTACACAGTTTTATTCAGAGCATTCTAATAGTTTTAATCTTCCAATTAATAATTGTTTTGATCATTTTAGATTTCTAGAAGCAAACTTATTAAAGCAAGCCACTTATTTCCTTCTATTTTAAGGGACTGCTATTTCCGATGAGTTTTGAATTTCTTAAATTTTAGATTATTCAATAACGATTCACATTCACTCATGTTTTTAGAAGTATCGACATTTATTTCTGTAGGGCTCTGTAAAGTGTACTGGTTACTGGTCACTTAGGTTTCGATGAAAGGCATTCCATTTGTGCACGCATCCTTACATTCGACTTGTGACGTAGAATCCTAGCTTGGTAGTTGTAACAGGTTGTTTGCAGGGAACATGTTTAGTGCCTTCCGTAGAAAGTTGCCTACCAACTTTTATAATTGTTGACTAGATACACGCTTGAACAATTGTTTGGCAACCATAATTTCTTCAATTGAACGTCCAAATTTGAAGCCACATCACTAGATAGACAAAACTTACTTTAAGTAGCACCACTGGGCCCTACTATAATGATTTAGGTCTGCAAGATGCGAAGGCTCCTGCCCCGGCACTGTTGCTGTGTTCACTCAGACGACTGGAATGGATGCCGTAACAGTTGGCTCCGGCTCTTAGGGGTAGGTGGGAGGACAAAAGCTGCTTCTGCTCCCACTTTTTCCACGTAGCGTGGTGCTGCGCAGCCGCTCTCTGTACTCGGTCAAGTCAATTGGTGCTGGGCTTTTATTTCAATAATATAATTAAATGGATTGCTCTGGTTTGAAGAAGAAAATAATGGGTTTGTCATTTTTCTTGGTGAAAAAAGATTTGGAATAAATTTTGCTGGTTCAAATGAATTTTTTTTATTTGACTATTTGGTCAAAATAAGTGTCTTACATTGGACAATATTAGAAAGAGGGGATTTCAAGACCCTTCAAATGTATTCTCTATAGGGTCAATGAGGAATGTGTGTCTCATCTTTTTTGCTAGTGATCTATTTCTAAGGGTCTTTGCAGACAATGGTGACATATATAGAACTGACCCCTTGTTCATGCTATTTGTTCATCTAAATTTTGGGCTAGCTCGGGGTGTTCTTCTACTTTTGCTTCTTTCCTATTGGTTGCATATGATATTGGTCTTGTCTTTATCCTTTGAGAAATTTGGTTCGAGAGGAATTGTCAAATCTTCCAAGGATATCAGAGTCTCAATGGTTATTTTTGGTAGAAGATTTTAGTCTCTAAAAGAAACTTTAACAACAAAGTGCTCTTTTGATCAAGTCATTATTCTCTTTGATATTTTGATTTTGAAGTTAAACTAAGGTCATTTGGTTTAGTCGATTCCTTCTGAATCTCAAGTCAAATATTCTCATAAGGTTAATAGGGTTGGTAAATGGTCTTCTCCCCCTTTGGGTGAAAAAAAAATAAAAATTGATAGTTCTTCTTACGGTAATTTGGTGGCAAGGGAGTCTCTACCTTTCAAATCTGATCACAAACACACATATGACACTATGCAAGAAGGCAACAAATTAATTTGAAACACATAAAATGGAAGAGAAATCTGCAATATGTATTATATTGAAAATCTGAAAATGAGATACATAAACATGGAGCTCATATGCTCTCATACAACATGGGCTTAAAACATACAAAAATCTGCAACTCAACATTCTAGATTCATTTTGGCAGCATCTGGATACACAATCACAACTTCTCCAAAGTCACTCTCTCCAAATGAGCAAGCATCATTATATAGAAATTGTGAATGAGGGAAACCACTATGGTTTTCCAAAACCACAAGAAAAATACCTGTCACTTTCACTTACCATTGCGCTCTCATTAGAACTTCTAAATTTTCTAAAACTATTTCTGGGTTTTGTGCACCTCCTTTCAAGCTTTCCAAAACATTTTGAATTTTTCCATTTTGATCAAAATGAGAAAGTTATGCCTGTTTTATCGAGACTAGGTCCCACAATTACGACCAGGACATGTAACAACATGCAAAGCTTGTGGCCAACATGCAAATACATGCAAATAATGCAATTGAACATGCAATAGCATACATACCAAGTGGTCCCACCTAGAAATGGGATTCCCAAATGGAATATTCCACCATTATTCCTTTGAAACATTTAAAGAACAAAATTCCTCAAAAAATACATTTACAATTTTTGCCACAAGGAATATTACAATGTTGCAAATCAAAATATTTATTCTCCTAACCCCTAAGCCCTTATTAAAAATAAACCAAATTAAAATAACAATATTTTTGGTGATGCAAGATTGCGAGTACCCCTAGATGCTCGTGCATCAAAATCTTAGTGAATCTTAGATTCGTGGTATTTGGTATGATAGTAAATATTTGGTTCATTTCTTTTTCTCTTCTAATATAGGATTTGATACTAATAATTATATGGAGGCCAATAGTGTCCTTATTGTTGGCCCCACGATTGCCATTGCACCAAAAGGTTGACCTGTTAATGCCCGATACAACCACCAGAGTTAATGGATCCACAAGAGGCGGTTAAGCCATGCCACGAATCTCTAGGGGAGCATTGACCATCTGCTAAAAATATTCCCCTCAACATTATCCAAGGGGATTCAAACCTGTAACCTTTGGCTCCAATACCAATTGTTGGCCCATGGTTGTCATTGTGTCAAATGGTCGATGTGTTAATACTCAATACAACCTCTATAGTTAATGGATCCACAGGAGGTGATTAAGCCATGTTGTGAATCCCAAGGGGAGCATTGACCATATGCCAACACTTATGGCTTTGGAGAAAGCTTGTGAGTTGAGATAGAAACATGTTATTTGTGAAATGGATTCCATGATTTTAGTTTCTCTTTTGAACAAAGGGAGATTTAATGACTCTTAGTGGTGATTGCTATTTTTCTAGTGTAGATTCTTTTCCTTTCTCGAAACTTTGATTCTATCTCCTTTTTTCATATTCCTCATGAATGAAATGTTGTTGTTAATTATCTTGTCAAATGAGCTTTTGGGGCTAATTTTAGATGGCATATTTCAGATTGGAATTCTTTACTATTTGATTAATCTTCATAATTCTTTCAACTTCTTCAAAATGATATGTGTTGATCATCAACATTATTTTATTAGTATCGTCTAGTTTTTGGTTTTATATTTTCCCTTAGTTCTTTGTGGTGGGGATGTAGTGGTGAATCTCTTTTTCGATTTTTCTTCTTTATATTTTAGTGACAACTGTTGTTGTTTGGAAGCCCTTATGTAATCTTTTTCTAACTTTTTATTATATATTTTTATCCTTGTTTGTCAAAAAAGAAGAAGAAAGTGAATGAGGGTTAGAATATAATTTGATAAGAAAATTCAAGAATAATGAGATATTAATATATTAGTATAGCTATTTTAAATATATCAATTTAAGAAATGTTGAGAGTTATCAATCTAAATTTTTTTAATTTTACTTTAGAGTTATATATTTGACTTTTATTTGACTTTTTTTAATGAATAAGTGTCTCTATTTCCATTTATAAATAGAGTTACACCCCAAAATTTCAAATGGGACAATAGTGTCAAACAATAACTAAAATAGGTTGATATGTAGTGATCTAACATGAACACTAGGAGGAGGAGGTGGGTCTCGCTCAACTAGTTTACTCCATACATTAGGATGGTCCAAAGTATCCATAGGAGGTTCCCAACCTTCATTAATAATGTATCATTATTCTTATCTTCAACAACATGAATAGGAGAAATATTAAGAGAACATATATATTTTTCTAGAATCAAGCTAGCATTTAGTACCATGGTCAAAAGTTAGGGGATAAGAAAAATTGTAGCTAGTGGTCTTTGACCATCTTCATTGAGAATGGTCTCTTCTCATAGAAGGTGGAGAAGTCTAAGAATGAGCATTTTGGTTTCTATGAGAAAAATGGCTATGTCCTTGATGATACCCATGAGGTGGAGAATGACCTCAAATAGGGGTAGGAGTTAGAGGGACTCTAGAAAAAATACATAGGTAATTACCCCAATGATCTAACAACACTTAAATATGTGCAAGTTCAAGTGCAATCTTGTTGGATTGTACCAAAAATTTGTATAAGAACATTAGGGAAAATTATGGATTTAGCATAAAATAAGATATTAGGATCAATATAACTTATAGAAAGTAGAGAAACATTTCTACCCTTCCAAATGCTAAAAATAATTTTCACCCTTAAATAATGCCAAATATGAGTATCCCCTAACCAAACCATGTACCAAAAAATGATTTAAGTTGAAAAAACTTAAAAAAAACATGAATCTAGGTCTAGGCAACTTGAGCTTGAGCACAGACCAAAGAATATTCTCAAGATACTTTTGATGAACATAAAATAGACTTTGAGGATCCTAAACCCCACTATATGTTAATTTGGAACCAACTAGAAGACCTTGAAAAATAATACACCAAGCAAAATGAGTAGGCTTTATCTCATGAATAGTTAGACCAAATAATGTGGAATTTTTATTGTAAAATTGTTAACAAAGGTTGCAATAGCCATCCTTGGTTTAAGATATGCACCATAGGAAAATGAGGAAAATTACAAGAATATAATTTTTGAGGAAAAATATAAGAATAGTCTTTTAGAAGCTTATAATTATGAAATGGTGCATCAGGGTACCACTTCCAATATTTCCACCATGGTTTTAAATATTAAACTCTAATTTTGTGAGTAATATCTAGAGGAATAGATTTAAGAACCACTTCAAAGTTTTATGATCCTAATTGGATAAACAAAACTACACTTTGGCTTTTTGCTAGGTTGATTTTTTTTGGGTCACTTTGAAAAAGGATCTAGAAGGGTCTTAATCCTATTTGGGTCACTTTGTAAGGTCTAATCCAACACAAGGTTTCATAAGGGGAGGAAGCATGTAGAATAAAATTAGGAAAACATTATTAAGTGTACAAAGTTGCATTCTTCATCCTTTGGGGTTCATTCTTGAGGAAAAATTACTCGTCCACTTCATTCCAAAATGTAACTAAAGAGGAAGTTTAAAGAATGAGTTATCTTCCATTATTCCTTTACCCATTTCATTATGTTTCTTCGTAATGGTTTTTCTCCTATAAGTTTCTTGATTATAACATGCTTGTAGGGTGTTGTTTTGATTTTTTGCCCCCATTGAATTTGGCTATTAGATGTGGAATGCTATTACCATCCTTTCTTCAATTGTAATCTACTTTCTATTTCCATTTCTTAATATATTGCAAGGACCATGATATTTATTTTTTGAGAGAAAGGAAAACACAAACACATGTATGTGTATATATAAAAATTTTCATGTTGTTATAATATATGTAATGCTTGTTATTTGAAGCTATTTATGAATATTTATATATTCAATATTTATATTCATAGACAACAGATTATAATTTTATAAAAATAGTTTATAATAATAAACAAGCACATTCAAACATATCCAAGAAGTGATGATGTATCTAAAAATGTCTATGACACCAAAAATAAACAAGACTATGCTTTCTTTTATTTTAAAAATTAATGCACTTTTCATTTGGCTTATTATATAATGTACCAATTATGTTGTTTAAGAACTATAGTGTTATGGGAAAGATACATACCTTAAATAATTTATGAAATTATCCTTATGGTTAATACATATTGTATCACTATTATGTATGTTTTGAAATGATCATAAATGCTAATAAATGATAACTTCAAAGTTACTTTTTCTTATAGATTCATTGAAAATACTTTAAATTGTCACATCATAAAATTATTAAAAAAATAGTAATAATACTTTTTTTTTTTATACTATAGGGGTGCCCCTGCGACCCAAGCCAACGGCCCAACAACCCTTACCTTGGGAAATAGTAATAATACTTAAAGGTGCTATAAAATGGTTGAAAGACAAATATTTGTAGTCATGTTAGCAAATTAAATGAATTTATAAAAAATATGTAATATTTGGTGATATGGATTTAAATTTTTGTGTCTATCAACTATTTGATAACACTTTTAGGTATTATTATTACTAATTTTAGTATGTGAGTCCCAACTCCTTATTCTAATTTAATTATTTAATAAATTATTTATTATGTTGTGGCATAAATATAGTGATAATAATGGGGAGATTGTAATGGCATGAGCATCTTAACAAAAAATATTTAACTTAAGTTTTATATCTATTTACATATCAAATTATTATTATTTTTTGATTGGTAAAATGAGAATTTTTAGCTTGGATCAAGCTAGGTGAGGGAAAAAATGAGGGGCCTCATCCCCGACATGAACACACTAAATTAATGTGAATATTTCACACCTACAATCTTAGTATCCTAGTAGAGGCAAAAATCCCTTGAGCACACTGACCTAGCAAGTGTTTGGATCATGAAGACATGGGAATGAACACCAATAGATTCAACATAAAGGCTCAAGCTTGCAAGATCACTGGATCAATGAGATCATAATACCCACAATCATGATGGCCTAGTGGAGGTTTAAACATTGGTGGCTGCAATAATAATGTTAGGATTTAACCATAACACCATGCCATGAATGAATACATGTCAAATTATTAATATTTAATACTAAACACAATATTAGTAATTCCATTTAATAATAAAAGTAATATTATTGATGCATTATTAAATATTGAAAAATAAAAGAGCACATAAAAAAAACATTATAAATAAAATAAAATATATTGATTTAACAATTCTATATACTTTTTTCTTGATAAAAAATGAAATAAGGACCATTTATATTTAATATATTAATATTTATATTTTTTACAACAACAACCAAAGAAATAAATCCATCATGGACAAAGGAGCTCAAACATCACAGACTTTGATTTTGATAAAATTTAACATCTACCCTAAAAATAAGAATATGCAAACTTAAACCAACCCCCCAATTGTTGAAACTAGCCTCATCAGGGGCCATTAACAAAACTAAATGGAAAAATAAAATAAAATATTTCTTGAAGTCAATTTTAAAGTAAATAATTTTTTTAGTTTAATTTTCTTAGAAACTATAAAAATAATTCTTGAGTAAATAATATAATAGATTGTCCCTTTATCTTTTTTAAAAATAAGTTTCTTTATGACTAATTAAAATATAATATTACACATATTAAAAAAAATAGGTGGGTGGAAAAAATCACACCCCTAAAGTCAAATAGGGAAGAAATTGGGACATAAAAATAAACAAGCCACTAAGTGGTGAGAGCAAGAGCAATAGTCATAGGAGGGAGCTCCTAGTCATTCAACTTTCCCCATACATTGAAGCAAAGTGACTCCCATCCATCATTTTGATGTTCATCCTTTTTTTCTTTGTTAGGTGGCTGAGTGTCATGAGAAGGTGATATAAAAAGAGTGAGGTAGGGGGATTTTCTAGTGCTAGATCTACTATTAAACCCATGGTTGAGAGCTTGGGAAGAGGTAGAGTGGTGGAGAATACGTTGAGACCACCTCCATTGAGATTGATCTTGTGATATTATTATAGGAGGCTATGAGTCCTAGGAATGAGATCCTATTCTCCATGGGTGGCTTGGCTATGTCCCAAACAATGACCATGAGGTATAGAACAACCTCAACTAGAGGAAAGAATCAAGAGGACTCTAGAAATGATGCATGGGGCATTGCCCCAATGATCTAAGAGAACTTTGAGGTGTGTAACTTCCAATGTAACCCTGTTAAATTGTACCTAAATGTACATGATCATATTGGAATAAATCATTTCCTTAGGGTAAAGTGAGAAATTAGGATCAACTGCATTTCTAAAAAGTAAAGTAGAACTACTATTTTCCATATGTTAAAGATGATTTGCACCCTGAAATAACTCCAAATATAGGTGTATTAAAAAGGAATTCTAGGCTAAATCCAAAGATGAACCATGAACCATAAGAATTGGTTAGGATGAAAAGGCCTGAAGAAATTATGAATCTAGGTCCATGTAGCTTGAGGTCTAGGAGAAACCAAAAAAAGTCTTTGAAAGACTCTTGATGACATCAAAAAAGACATTTGGGATTTATGATTCTAATATAATTTAGTCTGGAATTAATATGAATTCCTTTAAGAATAATACACGAGGTAAATTGATCAAACTTCAACCCTAAAATAACAACATAAATCATTTGAATTTTTTTCTACCAAATTTACCCAAAGAGGACTATAAAATCCATCTCTAGTTTAAGATAGGAACCATAGGTAATTGAGGATAGAGAAAATAATAGCCCTTGTAAGTTTTGTAGTTACAAAATTGTGTCAAGAAAATATTTCCAATATTTCCATTAGGGCTTGAAGAAATGAACCTAAATCTTGTGAATACTATCTAGAGAAACATATCCAATAACAACTTGGAAGGTTTCCAATTCTTGATTGGAAAATTAAAATTTATGTTTGGATTTAGGCCACATAAATAAATTCTTGGTAATTTTGGAAAAAAGTTTTGAAAGGGTCTTGATCCACCTCTTAAAAAACCTCAAGGCATGAAACCAAGTAGTCTTGGTGGGAGGCCAACTTCAACAAGATATAATAAGAGATTACAATAGAGACTATTGATTAATTGAAAATACAATGTAGAATTTAATACTATTTCAAACCAAATAGTACCAAGCTCTCTAAATAATTTTCATAACAAAAGTACCCTAAATCTAGATAATTTCCTTCATAATAAGAAGGGTATGAAGCTCAATTCATTTCTAGGATTGCCTCTTAGATGGAATTCTTGAAGGGATGCAAATATGCATCATGATTTTCTAGGCCTTGTTATCTTCTAGAGATTGGATAATCCATTTAGCACGTAAGGATAGACCTTGTCATTGAACAAACAATAGGCCCAACCCTCTAGAGTCATGATGAAGACAACAAAACTCCTACAAAAATTGGTGGAAACATTAATGATACTCAAAGGAAGCCCAAAGAAAATGTCTAAGAAAATTTTATAGCTTATGATAGGATGATTTAGAAGGAACCCATTAGGAGGAGTAATAAACATGATTAGCTACCAAAACATTTGAAAAAATTTAAAATTTCCCTACTAGAGAGAGGGGATTGGTAATCTAGTAGGCCATTTTTTTAATTATAGAGATAATACCTACCATAAGGACGATGAGGAAACTTGAAAATAAAAAGGAATGTGCATAAAATCTAAGAATATTGTCATGATCAATGTATCTCCACTTGAATGTTTTAAGATAAGAAGGTTTACCTACAACATTGAGTTTTTTTCATTGAATTTTAGAATTCAATGCTTTATAGAAGAAATATAAACAATGTAGTTTGGCTTGTTTGATATTTCATTATCCTCCAAGAGAGTAAGAAAAGATTCATTAGCAAAGTGTCCATTCACCGATTAGGCTAAGGGTTAGGTAGATAAATTACTTTGAATAATTTTTGAGATACAATTGGCTAAAAATATATCCAAATCCATAAAAAAAGAAAATCCTTGACAGATGGACCTCAACAACCCAAAGGCATTGAAATACTAGACATTGACAATAAGGTGAGTAGAAGCATCAAAAAAATTATTTGAACTAATTGAATAAAATGAGGGCCAAATCCTAATACTTGAAGCATGAAAATGATAAAATTCAACTCAATTTGATCATAGGCTTTGTCAAATTTGAATTTTAATAAAAAAATAGTGGACGTCATTGTGATCTTTGAGCCCATTCCATGCTCTCCAAAACTACAATAATATAATCCAAAATATATTTGGACTTGATGAAACTATTTTATATAGGATGTACAATATGTGGAAGGATATGATATATCTTTATAGCAAGAGATTTAGGGATAATTTTATAGGATACATTAATTTAAAAGTAATTTGTATCCAATAGAAAATATCTTTTGGACCTCAAGAATTAGTTATGAATTCAATGTTTCCTTTTTTTTATAATATTAAGGAATTAACATGAAAGGATTCAAGGTAAACTTTATGGAGATCCTCATTGAATCCAAGAGAGCCTTACAAATTTTGTAAGGAATCCATCATATCTAGGAACTTTCTCATTAACTAGTAAAAAAATAGCTTCTCAAAGATCAAGAAGAGTAAGAATTTGATCACAATAGAATGATTAAGAATGGGAAAGCCTACAAGATAAAACCTTGAGGCATTATTGCAAAGAATCATCTCACTTTGTGGAGCTCTTTTGGGCTATAAAAACATACTCATAATGATAAAAAATTCTTGAAAGATATCATGAAGCTTAATCAAAAGTTGGTGTGCATCTTTAATTTGTTTAATAGCTTTAAAACTATGATGACCATGGAGAGATTCAAAAAATTCCTTAAAATTATGATCTCCCACTTTGAGCCAATACAAGAAACCTTTAATCTAAGCTCCTTTGGCTATATGTCTATCAAAAATTTTCTTCTATTGATGAAGCTTGGCCACCTACATCTACAAAATATGTGTAAAAGGATGAGATTCTATTGTTTTGGTTGTTTGGTGGAGCTTTAAGGTGGTAACCTCATATGATTGGTAGTGAAATTGAGCCATCTAGTAGTCATAGATTTAGAGGAAATGAGAGGTTTGCTTGATAGCACTATTCCACTAGTCAATCAAAATTGTCTACTGAGGGGGCGAAGGCTCTAGGTTCTAGAAATATTTATTGTTCCAATGTGGGATAATGAATTCATAGGGGGTGTTGAGAAAGAATGATCTCTTTTCAATCTTTGGTTGCAGATTACCATTCAATGTAGAATGAATGGGATTCAAGTGGTTTGATAGCACTATTTAAGTGGTTTGTAAATAAAACACAAGGGATTCATTAGTAGTTAATAAAAAACTAGAAAAATTAAAGAATTATTATGTAAAAGTATAACATGATAATTTTTTTTTCTCTATCAAAACCATCTCAAAATTGGCCCATGTATACCAATTTTAGTGATTGTGGTAGCATCCCATGTGAGGGTTGTAAAGACCTAATTTATTATGCAAACCAAGGTTCCCTTTCACTAGTTTTCCACTATATAGGGAGAGTACCATCTTTAACATACAATAAATATTTCATATTAAATTCTCTACATAAAATTCACGTGGCAATAGGAATTGAATTAGTAAGACATCACTAGAGGGGAGATCTTTCAACAACATAGTTGGAAGCTTAAACATTAATAAATATAAAGGAATGATTTTCAATATTGAAAAGAGTTCATAATGCTCTATGAGTGGGGTCACATCCATGATACATTAAATGTGGCTACCACACAGGAGAGAGAAATGTGAGAACCCCTCTAGGATCAACATCATGATTTCTACATAAAAAATGGCTACCTAGCCAAATAACACAAGTAGTAAATAATAATAATATTAACCTATTGCAAATAGAGGATATCTACACTTGATAATCATTGGTGAATATCTCTCATTAATTACTTCTTGGAGAGGTATATAAGATCTCAAATATTCTAGAAAAGGAAATTCATTGGCAGAAGTCAAGTGGCATATCATCACTATCCAACTAATTAAGAGTGGCATAATGATTCTACACAAAATTTCCCAACCATATTTTTGGATTATGCAATCTCCTTTTTTTGGGATAAATATTCCCTCTACTAGTCACCTAGTAGGATTATGAAAAAATCACTATCTCCCCAAAGGGGAAGTAGGAGAGTGAACAAAATTATTTGGATGAGAAAATTAAATTGAAGCTTCTTGAGGCATTCTAGTATATTTAGGCCTATGCCCTGATTAGATGATTCTCCATTTGAGGTAACTACCACTTTATCCTTGTCTTAAGGCTTTAAAATTGTGCCAATTAAATCCTTATCTAGATTTTTTGTCACTATTGCATAGAGTCTTAACATGAACTCCATTGATTTGGTTTCAATTATTTTTACGATTCCCAACTATGGTTGAACTTTCATTTTAGAAAGGGAAGTCTCAATAGAAGGTCGAGGAGTAGGCTTGTTGCATGGGAAGACTAAGGGGAAATCTCTAATATTATGATTAGAAGATTGACACTTGAAACAAGTGTTTGGAAAATTAAAATAAAGAACCCACGAGAGATCTGATAAATTTTCCCATTTGAATATCAATTATTTTCTTTAAATATTTAGAAAGGTCAAATTTGAAATAGAATCATTTTTAGGATGAATTGAGAAGAACTTATTCAATTTAATTCACATAACTTTATTGAGAGATCTAGCTATGGTGGGTAGAAAATTCTAGTATGGTAAAGGCGAAACCAAAAATTCCACCCAAATAAGGACACGAAGAGCCCTTTCTTCAGAGACCACAAAGTCTCAATTCTAGGGTTGGAAGATTAAAATGGATGGATGGAAAAGCTAGGGGCATGTTTAAGAATAACTTTTAAAAAGTGGAACAAAAAGAACCCCTTAGTGAGGCTTTTATCAACCTCAAGATAGATCTCATGTTAGGCCTAGGTCCTGTTGACATAATCTCTAAGTGTTCTTCTAGGGGTAACCCTCCTAATAAAATGACCTATCAAAGTCAAATACTCAAGCCATTTATAGGCATTGTTAGAGAGGCATTGTCAAACTCTGGGATGGGAAGCACCAAATCATAGGGGATTTAGAGTTCATACCTCATGAAAAACCTTGGGTGATAACTTTCCTAAGATGCTTGTTTGGTGTATGCATCCTCAAGAGTCGTCAACACCAATAGAAGTTTCTAGGTTGATAGAGTTTAAGGTCATAAAAGGACAAAAAAAAAGCTTGTAGGCTTGGAAAATTAAAATCGCCCATAGTAAATGTAGAACAATGATAGTATTTCCTATGCAAAGGTACAATATGACATTAGAAAGATAAGATACAAGAAGACTAAGATTGAAACCTTATTAGAGCTCATGTATGTATCTTTCACCTTTATCTTTTTTACTTTATCTATTTATCTATTTATGTGTCCATACATCTATTTAATAATTGAAATAGCTATTAAAAATGACATTCATATAGAAAAATAAAACAACTCTTAAAATAGTAGTTCAAGCAAAATAATTTGTTTTTATTTAAATTTTCAAAAAATTATACATAATTACTATGATTTATTTTATTACTGTTAAAAAATAAATCTCTTCAATAAAAGATAAAGTAAATAATTTATTTACATTAAAATATATTTTCTTAAAATAATGTTTATATGTCTATTTTATTTATTTATATCTTTATGTGTGTATATAATAGTTTAAATGAATATTAAAATGATATTTATATAAATATTGTAAAGGAAAATATGTGTGTATGTGTGTATATGTATGTATATATGTGTGTGCTTGTGTATATGTGTATATATGTGTATATATGTGTGTATATGTGTATGTATGTATATGTGTATATATGTATGTATGTATGTATGTATGCATGCATGTATATGTGTATATGTATGTATGTATAAGTTAATTAATTCATAAGAGTTGTAAATAATAAATTAATATATGATAATATGTAATTTTAAATTAGTATAGGTACTTTAAATATATTATTTATTTATTTAATTTATATTTATGTAAATATGATTTATGTTTTTAAAAATATGAAAAATAAGAATTATATTTAAATTAATTATTTATGTAAAAATAAAATAAAAGGATTATTAAATAATTCTTTAAATAAATTAAATAAATCTAAGATGATATCTATACTAATTGAATATAAATTATAGTTTATTATATTTAAATTCATTGTTTATTCAATTGTTTAAATTCATGAAATTCTTATATTGATTTTTAACTTTTTTTTTAAAATTTGACTATAATAATGAGCTCTCCCATTTTGCCCACCCATTCCATGCTGAATAAATAAATTATACAAGTATTAGTGGAGATAAATACATGTTGAGTGTGAATAGTAAGAATTTTTTTTTGTACTGTTATGTACATGGAAACAAAATGATGGTGAGATAAATGGAGACATTAGGCGTAAAAATCTGACCTAAGCCAAAAATTAAGTGAAAAACTATTGATTATTCTTGACCACAATATATGATCCATGATTATTGTTGAGAAAAATGTTTCTATGTTTTAAAGTTTCTTTTCCATTTTTTTTTTCAATTTCAAATTGTACATATTTTGGACATGTAAACAAGAGCTCAGTTAAGCTTTAACCCAGACTATTGCTTTATATTTTCTGAAATTGTAAAACATTATTGCTGAAGCTGATATTCAAAGTGTTGAGTCAATTGGCCATGAAGAAAGTAATTTATATATCATAGAAAATTTGCATAAAATAAATGAAACATATCTTATTGTCTGATATATCTGTACACCACACAACCCATTAATTCGACTGCACCAAATTGTATGATTCACAAACATTATCAATATATTCCCTAGAAAAGGTGACCACCTCTGTATCTTCTAAAATACATACTTCACTCCAATACCACAACTTTTTATTTTTTTTGCTTCTGCAAATTCAATTATATACCACTCAAACCTACATGACAATCTGATTATCACAAACACCAAAATTTTTCTAACAATTTTGCTGAGGCTTATGTATAATGATGATACTGATATAATGACCACAAATCACAGGCATTACTGTTTGGATTTTCTGGCTCCAAGCGAAGCTGCAGAGGCTGAGAGCTTGAAGGTGTAGAGGATGATGTATTGAAGCTGCTCAGCAATAAGTCCTCGTGAACAGCTGAGTCAAGGTAAGGGCCGTAAGAGTCTGGATTGCTGCTTGGGGCAACATATATTTGCTGAGTGCCATTGTTATGATTGCTGATAGCAGTGCAGTTTGTATCTAGAAACACTTCTGCCTTTGGCAAATGATAGCGTCGATCAAAATTTGCACTTGCCAACATATTTCCTTCATACTCATTGAATTGAATTTTATTGATGGAAGGAGTTGGTGCATTGTTACTGATCTGATTGCAATGATCTGAGCACATGTTTTGGATCGACTGTATGTCAAAGGCAGTAGTGGCAGGAGCAGGAGCAGGATTATTTATAAAGAATGGTGAAAACCCATGGTTTAAAAAGCCTGGTTCTAGAGCTTCCAGATATGGGGTATTAAAGGACTGTCTGTCAGCTGCATCACTTACAGCAAATGTTGAAGACAATAAGTGATGATCTCCCACAACCCCACCAGCTTTAAAATGATATTTCCAGTCGAATATCTGATCAGATTGCTTGTTCTGACAGATTACAGCGGTTGTTGCAGAGCCCCTCAAAGCTTCCATTTCATTAATGTCCGCCTTGTGCCTTTTCCGTACGCGCAGATGATGATCAGAATGCCGACTGTTCGTTAACTCGACTGAATCAAAGTTTCTTTTCACAGTGGAGATATCAGATTTATCAGTGCTGCCCTCTGTAGCATTTGTGGAATTAGGGTTTTGCAGGTTGGGATGAGAGAGGGGCTTGTGAGTTCTAGGGTCTATGCCTTGACTTATAAGCTGTTTGCTTAGATGGGTGTTCCAGTAATTCTTTATCTCATTATCAGTTCGCCCAGGTATACGCCCTGCTATCAGAGACCACCTGCATGTTTATTCCACAATCAAATCCATTAAATTATAGACTGAGAACAAATGGAAAAGTTTGACGTGGAAAAAATATCGACAGTTTGTGGGATAGCCCATCTAAACAAAAACATGGGATTAAGAAAAATCTCTGCAAAAGAATGTATTGTAATCATATTCAATATACATTGTAAAAGGAAATTATTTATATGGATTCGATATAGCTCTATTTTTGTGGATTCTTAAAAAAATCTGATTGCATTACCTGTTACCCAGGAGCCGATGCAACCTGAGAATTAGGTCTTCCTCATCAGGTGAAATGTATCCTCTTTTCACATCTGGTCGTAGGTAATTCATCCATCTCAATCGACAGCTTTTGCCACATCTCTGCAAACCTGCCGGCCAATTATAGTTCCAAGCTATCATGAATTTGAAGCAATTTAACCATGATAATACTATACTGATATATCCATATACATATGGGTTATTCAAATTAGAAGTAGTTAAAAAATTGGAAAATGCCAACTCCCTAGCAAACTACCAGTTAATGCTTATTCTTTTATTCATCAACTCCAACAGATCATAGTCTAGACAAATATGAAGGTTGAAAGTTTCCGGCATTTTGATTCTTTGATGAATTAAAGTGATGTAAAGGCCCAAAAGCATTTTGCCAATCAATCAATTTCTTCGGTTGAAAGAGATCATTTCTTCACGTAGATATATATTATATATTTATATGCTGTAATACATTTTGGTAGGTATCATTTGGCTTTTCAGGCCATTTTACAATTCATTCTTCTGATCTCCATGAATATTAGATAATTATAAGAGGTACTATGTACGTACAGAGTTTGATAGATTTTACAAAACATTGGGATCCATAACATAAAAGGGTTATTATACAATTCAAGGAAGAACATTTTAAAGTATATAATTTGATAGGTCTTACAAATAATTTTAATTAAAAGATAGTTCATTTAAGTTGGATAGAGTGGTAAGCTTCCAAATCTCTAAACTTCAAGCAGATGTCTTCATATTGGACTGGCTAGCTCCTCTCATCATCACTAGAATTTCTGTAATTGCAATTTATAACTGTGAATTGTAGCTTTACCAAGTCCAACCCTCTAATTGTAACTGACCATTTTAATCTAGTGAGTGGAAAGCAATTCCAAATACAAACATGATAATCTAAGGCTCCCATAAGAGCAATCTATCTCATTTTTTATTTTTAATACAGATTAATTTAAAACTAGAAGAACAATAAATTAAGAAAGATGAAGACATTTGTTAAAAACAAAAATATAAATTAATTATAAAGAAATCTGAGAAACAATCATCTAATAAATATGACAAGATGTAACATCTTTTAAACTAGACTATTTCTTCATGGAATCCCTAAAGCCAGAAGATCAATATATGCTAATAGATTTTACAAGCAAAATTAATATAAAGACATACATATCTTCCATTTCATATCTCTCTGAGTTCTACGCCAAGAATGAACAATCATCTGACCAATCTCGTTCCAAAACCTCATCAAACATAAAACAAAAACTTCAGTCTTACAAGACAAAACAAATGACCAAACATATAGACTCAAAGAGGCCACATGTATGATGTATTGTTTTGATAAAAGCCATCGTTCTCTGATTTTTCCTCAAATTCCTTCCAGACCCATCTCCATTAATTTCTTGAAGAAGGCTCTCTAACGAGACTGTAAAAGTTGGAAGAAAATTACAAGACACTGGTATCTAAATACATATTTCGAAATGTCTATAGATGAAATCTCAATTGACGAATCAAGTGCAATAAATTAAGTGAAGAATGCGTATGAACATCAGATTACCTGCTTTCTTGGGTAAAGTTCTCCATCGGCCTTCACCAAATGCCTGAATGTACTTGGTAAGAAGGAGATCTTCATCAGGAGTCCAGGGCCCTCTGTTGAGGCCTATTTTGGAGCAGCAGGGAGTCCTTCCCAGATGCTTAGGTATCTCATGTTGCTGCATGGCATTTGAATTCATGAATGGAATAAATATGGCTTCCCAAACAATTTTCTGTCTTTCACCTACACTGAAAACTACTATACCCGATCTCTTTTGTTGTTGAAGCAGATCTAATCAATGAAAAGGAACAAACGATAAGATTGGCAGGTGAGAGAGACCATCTATCTCAATATGAGAGGACAAAATGCGCTTTATATGATGAATACACAAACCTTCTAGTCCACTGAGCAGTGGGTCTTCACTACCGACAAAGCTGCATGAGCAACCAACATTCAAAGATAATTTAATCCTTTATGGAATGTCCGGACACTGTGCATTCATATATAGGGTATTATGAGTATGACTTGACTATAAGGTAAGATGACCCTACACTCATATATTTCCCAATCCATGGCTAATTGACAAAAGAGGCTGTTTTCAAATAGAAAAAGGAAAAAGCAGAGCAGCAGGAAATACGTAAGCAGAATTAGACTTGCTTTATAAAATACGGGGAGTATCTGATTCGATCGTTTCTGTAGATAAACTGTGCCGATCAATGGCCTCGTTCCCGAGAAGATAGTTTTGAAAGCCAAAAAAATGCATTCTTCGTAACGATGGAAACACAGAACAGGCACAATATGGATAAGTTTTTTTAAACATTAGTAATAGTAGCTGTGTATTGATTTGTGATCTATCAATCTTATAAGATAGAGACGTTTTTTAAAGAATGATTTTACTTATTCTAGTTTAAAATATCTATTATTTTATTATAAATTATTTAGATTGAAATTTATGTAATGTAAGTATATTTTAATTAGTTTAAATTATATATATATATATAGGGGTGTCTCTGCGATCTAGTCTAGCGGTCCAACAACCTATCTCTTGGATACCTGGCGAGCTAGGGCGAGACTAGTCTCTTGCAGGTGAGATCCCCTGCCCGCAAGAAGTCCCACCTCTTAAACCCAGGAGTAGAATTGAACCCGAGACCAATGGGAAGCAAACCCACTTCTCAAGCCAAATATTTAAATGAATATATATATATATATAAGACTACAGGAATCAGTTGGGTATCCGGCGCTAACATGACACGCCCTTCGGTACCATGGGTTTGGGGGGAGACTAGACCTCATGACCACTTGCCTACAACAGGATGCTTTAGCCAATCAAGTTAGCCCCCCTGCCCCAAATATTTAAATGAATATTAATATTTGGTTTTGTTAAATTTTATTTTGTTATTTTATCTTATTGTTTGAATTTGGTCCCCCTTAAAATTTTAGGGGTGTACATTCTACCACTTATGTTTTTTAGAAAAAGTATATTATTCTCTTTTTCCTATATAAAAAGTTATAAAGTCATTACTTATTTAAACTACCATATACATAACTAGACATTGAGATAAGAAAAGACATATATACATTATTTATTATAACCTTTACATAAGAATCACTTTATTTTAAACATTATTAGCTTTATACTTTATTGAAGAGTGTTTTTTTTCAATAATAACATGATAACAAATCATAAATAAAAATCATGCTTACATTTAAAAAAAAACAAATTAAGAAAATGATTGCTTTAAATGTTTACTTCAAATATTTATTTTTATTTTTATATATGAATACCATTTTTACTATCTTCATAAACTAATAGATACACACATAAGTAAGTAGGTGGATAGATAAGAAAATATAGCTATTTATTTTTATCATTATTTATTTCTATTTTTTAATAAGGTATTACTAATACCATCAATGATGAAATACTTATTATTAAATACATTATGAACAATATGTTTATTATTAAATATTATTATTTAATATGTATATTGATGTCAATTTTAATTTGAGGAGTTTTGTTAACACACTCAAACCATTAAAACTTGTCTATTATAATTCACTTCTTGTCACCACTATAATTATACTTCTCACAAAATAAATAGTTTTTTTTTAAAATTCTATGATGGAGATTATTTAATTTGATATAGCAAGTGATATTTTGGTATAGAGAATAGAGTTTAGTTTGATTATAGTTAGATGAGGAGAGTTTTTGTTGAAAATGAGTCCACCACTTTCTTTTGGGTATGTACTCTTTGGATTTAGTACAAGAAGTGTACTTCTTTTGATAACATCCACTATCATCCATAATTTAGTTGCTAGGACATTAAAAAGACCTAATTTAATTGGTAAAAATAATGGATCAAGCCTTTAACTCATTAATTAACATGCATATCTTGTAAGAAAAAATAAAATAAATCAATGCTACATTTATAACTTAACATTATCTATATATATTTATATAAAATTGAGGTTTGAATTTTTTAATGAAAATAAATTTCAAATAATAAAAATGAAAAATATAGATATTGAAGAACTTGGGGTTAAAATCTGAAAGTCACTAGCAAGGATGTCAACATGTTGTATGGACGTGTGCACATTGTGTTGTTTGTATGAACAATGGACAAAAAAAACCTAGACATCATGAAAATCTAACTTTTCCATTCAACTTACTGACAAGACTATAAGTGATAAATACACCACCAAAGACAATACAATGAAAATATAAAGAGATAAATTGAATAATAATATTTAAATGATTTAAATGAAATAAATGAACAATAAACAAACACTTGCAAACATTCATGCAATTGAGTTCTCTCAAAATACTTGCAAACATACCAAAGAGGAAAAATGTTTTGGTTTTTTGGGGGTTTGCCTCAATCAAATTCTTTGGTATTTTTACCTCCACAACAACCAATATAGATAGATAGAGAAAATGGTGTGTCAATGATCCTATCCCAAATATGTGGTAATGGTTATAGTTGTTATGTGCAATAGTGAAACTAAAATGAAAGAAAGAGAGATGCGATAATCCCAAGGTGCTAGGGGGTATAATAAATACTTGTAATAAGAAGAATAAATAAGACAAATATTACTTGTAGGGCTTGAGGAATCAAAGAGAGTGTAATGGAGTGAATTTGTACCCCTTGCAAATTCCCCATTTACACCCCTTACCTTAGAAAAATAAAATCCAAAGATGTTTTTCCACCTCATCCATCCACTTTCCACCCTCTTGGCAGTTGTCTATAGTTTCGGTGGGGGAATTTCTGTTGGGGACGCTAGCGTGACACGCAAACGTCTACGTGGTGCATTGTCATCCTAACATGATTCCCACCTCTAAAATTTGTAGAGGTGTTATACTTCTCCATTGGTGATGAAGGGTAACACCACTGCGCCCTTGACCGACCTCAAGTGGATCTTTTGGGCTTCTATTCATCCTCAAAAGACTATCTTCTTCAGGTAATTGATATTCTTCACACTTCTTCAATATCACTTCATAATTCTACAATTCTTAGCCATCTACACACTTTAGTTCACAACTTTTCCACCATTATTGAAGCTCCAAGTTGACACTCTGCTAGTTTCACACCTCTCATTGTTGTGGCAATGTTGGTACTCACAAGATTGCGAGCTCGCATCTCCCTTCATGTGCTTGAGAGCATCTTGTTGGGGAGGTGATATCCATTTTATTTAGCATCATTGTTTGATTTAGTAGCATATAATTGTTAGCATTTCTTGGTAGTACTTCCTTTCAATACTTTCTTTATCACACTTTCTCTATTGTGGCTATCTCGACTGTCCATGGAGGTGGGAACACTGAAATGGGGGTTTGACTACGACAAGCCTTGAAACAACCCCAAATTTTTTCCCCATTCTATTGTGTGTAGGTATTGTGTTCATGTGGAGCTTGTGGGAGGCTGGGCCAAGTATAAGTTTGATTTTCACCACCTTTTCTCTTGTCAAATTCCATCTTCTAAGTTAAGCATTCTTCTTATTATTTAAGTAGTTTAGTTGTTTTATGTTTCTTGTCATTGCATAAAACTGTATTTATCAAGTAGTTAGCGAGTCCCCTATTAAGTTTAGGTTGTACTTCATACTCCCTATTTGTACAAACACCAATGCCTGAATGGGATGCCAATGCGTTGCACTATCGTCCGTCTTCTACAATAGAGTCCCTTGGTAGAGAGTTGCCTAGGTTATAGTCTAGACCCGAGAATTTTCTCACCTGGTCTCCTAAACTCTCAGGTTGATAAAAGGATAGTGACATATCAATTGTCATTCCTTTTCACCCACCTTGAAACATTAAAATTACCTTAAACAATCTTAGTGTGAGGTAGATCAGGGCAGAGTTGATTGTTCTAGACCCTCTCATGACCTGGGGTCCTGAACAATCGATCCCCCTCTACATTTTGGTGAACCCAATGTGAAACTTGCAATATCCATTTCTTTGTGTTGAGGTTTTCTCTCTTGTATCTACGTAAGTCATGGTCTTGTGCATTGTGATGCTTTATGAGCTTCACAACTCAGTCTACAACTTTTGGATACGTTGTTAGAAGGAGTGTGTGGCAACGACACTTAGAGATGAACTTTACGAGAGTCACTTTAACTCTTGTCTCCTAGGAGATGATATTGGCCGTAGAGATGAGTTTCTTCGATGAAACCACTCGTGCCCCTACTCTTCTTGTCTCACCTTCAGCTCTACCTCTGGATGAGAATTAAGTTGTTCCTATTCCTACAAAGCACCTCATGGCTCTCAATAGGAGGCTATTGGATCTTGCAAATCACTTAGGGGGAGATCAAAGCATGGATAGGCCTACTAGGGTTGTTAATGAGATTAGATATATGGTAGAAAAGGATCAGATAGGCATAGAGTTTCTCTGTGGCCTTATTGATTTAATGGGAGCATATGTCCCTTCCTACAACCCTAGGTCAAATATTACTTGAGGTCATGTGCTTGATGCTTATGAAAGAAAAATTGATGTCTCTATGCCTATAACATCAGTATGATTGGCTAAAACGGGCCCTTCCATCAACATCTTTGTTCCTAATCCACCTCCTACTGTCAAAGCAAGCATAGTACCCTTTGGATTAAATGTTCCTCCTAGGGGGTAGCTCTATCCTTGACAGTGAGATGGGGGCTAGTGGTCTTGGTATGTATGGTGGCTTTGGTGATGGATCCAGTGGTGGTCATGGCGGTGGCTATGGTGGTGGCCTTGGTGGTGGATCCGATGGTGTCCATGGAGGTGGCCTTGGTGGCGGCTTCACTAGTCCTATGTCTTCATCTGACCCTATTTTGAATGCCTTGTTGCAAAATATGGGTCAAATGTAGAACTAGCTAGCGAGCCTGTCCTAAACCTCTGCCCAACCTATCTTTCAACCTTTCTTCCAACATAGTCCTTTGTTGGTGATGATCTTGAATACTCTCTTCCCTCAAGGGATGAAAATTCCTAGTTTTGAGAAGTACGGTGGTAAAGGAGACCCTCAAACACACATGTCAACATTCAACGCGATGTGTATAGACTTATTTCACCATGATGCTCTAATCACCAAATTGTTTCTTTGATCTTTCAAAGACACAACACTAGAATAGTATTGTTCTTTTCCTGACAACTCTATATTTTCATTTGACCTTTTTAATTAGTTTCTTTGGTAGTTCCAGGCTAACATCGAGCTAAAGATGAATTTCTCGAATCTCGTTCGATGTAAGCAAGGAGAGCCTGAGAAGATTATTGATTTCATTGCTCGATACTAAGCACTCTTTTCACAAATCTCTTACCCGCTACCCAACTCAAATGTATAGAAGGTGTTCATTGGCAACCTATAACAACCTTGGCAGAAGAAGTTTTCCTTAATGAAGTATCATTGTTTTTTACATTTGTGCACAACATTGTGGGAGTATCAACAGGTGGTTGCTCAGTTCGAGGGATCTTCCTTGTGCTCCCATCCCAAAGGAAGATCTATAGTATCAATTTTAGGAAAAGGAAAATCTATTGCGAATGTAGTCACCGCATCTAATGATAGAGGCCTCAAGCACAACAGATGATTCACTAAATTATTTGAATCTTATTCTTTTATTCTATGAAAGTTGTTGAAGTATAAGGTTATAACATCAGAAGATCCTCGACCTCTTAGAGAACCTTACCCTGACTAGTATGATAGGAATGCGTTTTTCCAATACCATCATGTCCATAGGCATGATACTGAATGTTGTATGCACCTACATCATGAGATACATGATTGCATCGATGATGGTACCATCCGCCTCGATGGTAAAAAGTAGAATGTGAACAATTCAGTAGCTAAGGAGAATAGTGAATTATAGATTTATATGGACCAATTTCTGTCTCACTCTATGAATTTAATTATTGATCCTTTTGGTGCTTCTCCTAGGGCCTGAACATATGTAAATGTGGTCTCGTTTACTCACAGTCCTCCCCCTCAACTTGTGGCTAGTTCACCAGATGTAACTTTTACATCGCAAGTTCTACCCATGAATAACAAGGCCTCTACTCTATATATTCCCACTTGCGTCAATGGAAACATTATGACAAGAGTCCTTGTGGACCCCACGAGTCAACTAAATGTTATTACAAAAGAGACTCTTTTTGAATTCTTTATAAAGGGAAGAATATGAGAAGATGAAAACCACTATATGTAGTCATGATGGTCTCTCTCTTGCTCCTTATGGCTCTATAACTCTTTTCGTCCTAGTAGGACCTAGAGCTATGAATACTACCTCTGACATCAGCCTAGAATCTGACTTATTTAGAATGAAGCTAGGCACCCCATGGCTAGTTTTTGTTAATGGAGTTACTTTTGTTATTCATAAGTGCTTGAAACTCTCTCACGGAGGTGCAGTGCATGTCATGTACAACACCTAACACTAGCCATTTTTATCACATGGGGTATATTCATTGGATAATTTTTGGCCCTCCCCGGTTGGTTTGCTTCCTCCAAGAATTGACCTACTTTATCAAAATTACATAAGTATAAGACCATGGGCAAGGTGTAGCCAAAAATGACTCACCCTAAAGCGCAACAAAAAGTTGCTTCTTCCTCTCAAAAGGGGAAGGGGAAGCTTGCTCACATTCAAGGCCTTCCTTTTCTTCCTCTATAGTTCTACTTGCCTCTTCCTCCCATCCTGTTGTGGTGCCATCGACTTCTACCCCTATGCATCTCTTGGGGAGCTCGATGGTGCCCGTTTGGTAGAAGGCCAAGCATCAAGTGTTCGAACTTCCTATCTTTCCCACAGAGCCCTGCCCTGTTGTTTATGGTAAGGGGAAGGGTACCCATGGAGTCACCTCTACATCTTGGCCTCCATGGCCTCCTACTACTTGTACCTCTAAGGTAGTGAATGGGAAGAGGCCCACTATTGATCTCATTAAAAAAGGGTCATGACAGTTCCCACTCAACTTCCGTCCTCATATCCTCCTATTCCCTAGACCACATTGGGTAGGGAGGAATTGAGAGGAAGAAGCAACAATAGAAGATAAAAGGATGGGAAATATCTCAAATAAAAAAGGGTACTACTTGAAGTACAGTCAAGGAGTGGATTGTGTGGTGGATTTTAGATAAATGGCCCTGCAATACAACCCTCAACCTTAAAATTGCTTGAAGACAAGCAATAGCTTTAGTTAGGGGTAATGATTTTCTCAATTATTGGCTATTTTTCCTTTTACTTTTTATGCTCTAATCATTTCTTCTGCTAAGTTTCAAAGACATTACCAAGACCTTACATACCTTTTATATGCCTTTTATATACTCTTAAACAATTTTGAGTATGTGGAAATGAAAATATGTTATGTTGATACATGCCTGTATGAATGCATAAATGTTTATGGAATTTAGTATGATTCTATGTTTAATTAATGATGGTTCATAATGTGGATGCCTTAGGAATGAGACTAACACCTTGCAACAAGAAGGATTGTTAACCTACAACAATAGGTTTTCTAGCCCGTAGCATAAGGACCTATAACAACCACCTCCTTCTATAAAGAATTTACTTGGTTTTATTTACCATGTAGTAATAAATTAAGATCATGAGAGTACATGCATAAAAATGGGTTTCCAATTTGTGGCCAATTTACTTTTTCATACCGAAATAGTGAAAATGTGAGCGCGTTATAGTAAAACGCGCTCGAGTTATGGCTTGGTAATGACTGAGCCTAGGATCGGTCATTACCAAGCCATAACGTGAGAATGTTATAACATGCTCGTGTTATATTTTAAATTTTAAAAAATGTGCACATTTTGAGTTCAAAAAAACATTTCCAAAACACGAGCGCGTTATAACATGCTTGCATTTTGGTCTACATTGAATTTTTTTCTTCTCTTTTTCTTGTCTCTTTCTTCTTGTTATCCTTCAGGGAAACTATATACATGAAATAAACATTTACATATGGACATTTACTTTCTTATACTTTAAGTTATATTTCATGTATATAGTTTCAGGATATTTGAGAGTGGTTTCGGATCTCTAGGAGTTATAATGCAAATTCTAGTTTTTGGAAGATTTCAAAAATTTTAGAGTTAGTTAAATTTCAGTAATCAACATGTCAAATTTCAGTAATCAGGAGGTCAAGTTTCAGTAATCAACAAGTTGTATCATCTTCTCTCTCTATCTCACTCATTTTTTATCCCTTATGCTCTAGACCTCTCTCTCACACTCTCCTTCCCTCTATACTTCTATCTATCTAACCTCTCTCTCCCCCTCCATCCCTCCCTCCTTTCATCCTTCCCTCCTTCCCTCTCTAATTTTCTCTATCTCCCCCCCTCTCTCTCTTCCTTCCTCCCACTCACCTTCCCTCTCTACTTCAATCTATCTAACCTAT
>VDFB02271358.1:220654863-220730591 GCA_007258455.2 Sequoia sempervirens
CCTCAACCCTAATCCATCAACCATTAAACTCTTAAGCACAGGAAAACTCTCTAACCTAATCCTTAAACCCTAAGAAGTTGTGGGAGAGAGAGGGAGTGATGGAGAGGCAGTGGGAGGGAGATAGAGAGAGACAGATAGAGGGATCAAGAGAGAGTGGTAGGGATTGATTGAGCAAGATGTACGTAGAAAGAGGGAGAGGGTAGATAGAGACAATTAGAGAGGGTAAGAGAGAGGGATGGAGAGAGGTGAGATGTATAGATAGAGAGAAAGGGATAGGGTTTGAGGGTAAAGGGTTGAGGGATTAGGGTTGAGGACCTATAGGGTTGATGATTTAGGGTATTGGGTCTCTACCCTCAATCTAATACCCTCTATGCTCAACCCTAATCCCTCAACCATTAAACCCTTAAACCCAATAAAACTCTCTACCCTAATACCTAAACCCTAAGAGGGAGTGGGAGAGAGAGGGAGTGATGGAGAGGTAGTGGGAGGGAGATATAGAGAGATAGATAGAGGGAACGAGAGAGAGTGGTATGGATTGATTGAGCAAGATGTACGTAGAAAGAGGGAGAGGGTAGATAGAGACAATTAGAGAGGGTAGGAGAGTAGGAGTGAGAGAGAGGTGAGATGTATAGATAGAGATAAATGGATAGGGGTTGATGGATTAGGGTAGAGGACCTATAGGGTTGATGATTTAGGGTATTGGGTTGGGATTAGGGTTGAGGGTAGAGGGTATTGGGTCTCTACCCTTAACCCAATACCCTCTACCCTCAACCCTAATCCCTCAACCATTAAACTCTTAAACACAAGAAAAATCTCTACCCTAATCCTTAAACCCTAAGA
Organism: Sequoia sempervirens; assembly: GCA_007258455.2. Classification (NCBI taxonomy): domain Eukaryota; kingdom Viridiplantae; phylum Streptophyta; class Pinopsida; order Cupressales; family Cupressaceae; genus Sequoia; species Sequoia sempervirens. The sequence continues at coordinate 220,655,704 of VDFB02271358.1, forward strand.
ATGAGTGGGAGAGAGAGGCAGTGATGGATAGACAGTGGGAGGGAGATAGAGAGAGATAGAGGGATCAAGAGAGAGTGGTAGGGATTGATTGAGCAAGATGTATGTATAAAGAGGGAGAGGGTAGATAGAGACAATTAGAGATGGTAGGAGAGAGGGAGGGAGAGAGGTGAGATGTATAGATAGAGAGAAAGGGATAGGGTTTGAGGGTATAGGGTTGAGGGATTAGGGTTGAGGGTAGAGGGTATTGGGTCTCTACCCTTAATCCAATACCCTCTACGCTCAACCCTAATCCCTCAACCATTAAACCCTTAAACCCACTAAAAATATCTACCATAATCCCTAAATCATAAGAGGGAGTGGGAGAGAGAGGGAGTGATGGAGAGGTAGTGGGAGGGAGATATAGAGAGATAGATAGAGGGAGTGAGAGAGAGAGTGGTATGGATTGATTGAGAAAGATGTATGTAGAAAGAGGGAGAGGGTAGATAGAGAAAATTAGAGAGGGTAGGAGAGAGGGAGGGAGAGAGAGGTGAGATGTATAGATAGAGATAAATGTATCGGGGTTGATGGATTATGGTGGAGGACCTATAGGGTTGATGATTTAGGGTATTGGGTTGAGGGTATAGGGTTGAGGGATTAGGGTTGAGGGTAGAGGGTATTGGGTTAACCAAATACCCTATACCCTCAACCCTTAAACCCTTAAACCCAAGAATACTATCTACCCTAAACCCTAAACCCTAAGAGGGAGTGGGAGAGAGAGGAAGTGAAGGAGAGGTAGTGGGAGGGAGATAGAGAGAGATAAATAGAGGGAGTGAGAGAGAGTGGTAGGGATTGATTGAGCAAGAGGTACATAGAAAGAGGGAGAGGGTATATAGAGACAATTAGAGAGGGTAGAAGAGAGGAGGGAGAGAGAGGTGAGATGTATAGATAGGGAGGAAGGGATAGAGGTTCAGGGTATAGGGTTGAGGGATTAGGGTAGAGGACCTATAGGGTTGATGATTTAGGGTATTGGGTTGAGGGTATTAGGTTGAGGGATGAGGGTTGAGGGTAGAGGTTATTAGGTCTTTACCCTCTAATCCATAAACCCTTAAACCCTTAAACCCAAGAAAAATATCTACCTTAATCCATAAACCCTAAGGGGGAGTGGGAGAGAGGGGAAGTGATGGAGAGGAAGTGGGAGGTAGATAGAGAGAGATAGATAGAGAGAGCGAGAGAGTGTGGTAGGGATTGATTGAGAAAGAGTTACCTAGAAAGAGGGAGAGGGTAGATAGAGACAATTAGAGAGGGTAGGAGAGAGGGAGGGAGAGAGAGAGGTGAGATAAGTAGATAGAGAGAAAGGGATAGGGGATGCAGGTATAGGGTGGAGAACCTATAGGGTTGGTGATTTAGGGTATTGGGTTGAGGGTATAGGGTTGAGGGATTAGGGTTGAGGGTAGAGGGTATTGGTTTGAGGGTAGAGGGTAGAAGGTTTAAGGGTTTAGGGTTAAAGCGTTTAGGGTTGAGGGTAGATGGTTTAGGGTATAGGTTTGAGGGTATATGGTTGAAGGATTGGGTTGACGGTCCAGTGTATAGGGTAGAGGGTATAGGGGTTGAAGGTTAAGGGTTTAAGGTTTGAGGGTTGAGGGATTAAGGGTTGAGGGTTGAGAATTGGAGGGTGAGGGTTTAATGTGTATAGGCAGGCGGGTAGGGCTAGATGGTTTAAGGACTAGGGCTAATGACTGAGGCTGAGGGCTTCAAGGCTGAGTGCAGAGGATCGAGGGATTAGGGTTGAGGTCCCAATGTATAGGTAGAGGGTATAGGGCTGAGGGATTAGGTGTAAGGCTGAGGGTTGAGGATAGAGGGTAGAGGATCGAGGGATTAAGGGTTGAGGGATTAAGGGTTTAGGGCTGAGGTTAGAGGGCATAGGTTTGAGGGCATATGGCTGAAGGATTAGGCTGAGGGTCCAATGTATAGGTAGGTATGTGCTTGAGGGTTAAGGGTTTAAGGGCTGAGGGATTATGGGATGAGGGGTTGATAACTGAGGGTTGAGGGTTTAATGTATAGGGTAGAGGGTTTGGGCGGCTGAGGAAGAGGGTTGAGGGCCGAGGGATTAGGCTGAGGGCTGAGAATTGAGCTGAGGGTTTAAATGTATAGGTTAGGAGGTAGAGGGTCGCATGAGGAGCCGAGGGTTTGGAGGCTGAGGGCAGAGGATCGAGGTATAGGGCTGAGGGATTAGGCTGAGGGTCTACGTATAGGGTAGAGGGTAAGTAGGGCTGGAGGGATTAGGGTTTAAGAGTTGAGGGTTGAGGGTAGAGGGTTTAAAGGTTGAGGGATTAAGGGTTGAGGGTTGAGGGATTAGGGTAGATAGTTTACTTGGATAGAGAGTTTAAATCAATGGGAGACCCCATTTCTTGGACCCATTTTTCAAACAGGTCAATTTAGGATGCCAATTTCACCCACTAGCTAGTCAATTCGATGAAATTGGCAATGTAGTGGCTTGTTTGAAAAATCACTAGGAGACCCCATTTCTTGGACCCACTTTTTCAAACATGCCACTACATTGCCAATTTAACCGAATTGGCAAGCTAGTGGGCCCACCAGCTTACCAATTTGGTGAAATTGGAAACCTAAATTGGCCTGTTTGAAAAAGTGGGTCCAAGAAATAGGGTCTCTGACCCATTTTTTCAAACAAGCCACTACATTGCCAACTTCACCGAATTGGCAAGCAAATGGGTGAAATTGGTATCCTAACTTGACCTGTTTGAAAAAATGGGTCCAAAAAATGAGCTCTCCCAGTGACTACATTACCAATTTCACCGAATTGGCAAGCTAGTGGGTGATCCCACAATACTAGTTTACAATTTTTGGCCAAAATGGACATTGAACTAATTTTTTCTAACTAAATCTTCACTTTCGGACACCTATAGTGGCTAAACAATGAGGAATTTGAAGATTATGAAAACTAGTGATTTGTGAAATTTTGTCTATAGATTCTAAATATATTTTTTCCAAAAGTTTTGGAATCAGATTGCACTTCTTTTTCCGTCTCCTTAGAAAACTAGTTTTTTTCAGTAAGCACCTTTTTCAAGGAGTGACGCTCACTGTATAACACATAACTTCTTTTCCATGAAGGATAAAATTCTATTTTTTTCAAATTTAGATTTGTAACTATGATATCTAGTGCTTCCAATTGGTTTCATAGTGTTTTATTGAATATTTTTTCCTTAATCAAGTTTCAAAGTCAAACCAATTACAATTCAGACATAAGTGGATTGTATAACACAACATTTTTTGTATGTATCGAAATTCAATTTTTTTTGGTTGGATCAAGGACTTCAATATCTAGTGCATTGATATTTTTCAATTTTTTTTTAATAATCTTCTCTTTTTCCACATGTGTAGAACATAGAGCTTGATTTTCAAAGGGAAAACCTACATTCATAAGAAATAAAAATAAATATAATAATAAAATTAAATTTATTTAAAATTATACTTTTTGGGAAGCTTATAATAAGGAATACATACTTACAAAAAATAAATTTTAAATGAATTCATTTGATCCCCCAAAAGGTAAATCAAAAGTGGTTTTTTCTCAGCATTTTGATAGGTGTAAAGGGGATTCCATAAGGTATGGTTTAAAACTAGCGAGGTTCTATCCAAGGGGGTTTGATCTAAGGTGGTTTGATTAAACCCTCTTCAACTGAAATCCTTCAAATGAATTTTTTTAAGGATTAAATCATTATATTTTCTAAAAATATGTGATTTTAGCGAAAATAAAAATCTCCCAAAAATTGTAAACCAACATCATGAGATCACCCTAGTGGGTGAAATTGGCAATGTAGTGGCCTGTTGGAAAAAATGGGTCCAAGAAATGGGGTCTCCCGGTGATGTAAATCACCGTTATATCACCCGGAGACCCCATTTCTTGGACCCATTTTTTCAAACAGGCCAAGTTAGGATGCCAATTTCACCCATTAGCTTGCCAATTCGATGAAATTGACAATATCACCGAGAGACCCCATTTCTTGGACCCATTTTTTCAAACAAGCAAGTTAGGTTGCCAATTTCATCAAATTGCCAAGCTAGTGGGCCCAGTGGCTTGCCAATTCGATGAAATTGGCAATGTAGTGGCCTATTTGAAAAATGGGTCCAAGAAATGGGTCTGCTAATGTAAATCATGGGAGACCCCATTTCTTGGACCCATTTTTTCAAACAGCTAGTTAGGATGCCAATTTCACCATTCAGCTTGCCAATTCTGAAATTGGCAATGTAGTAGTCTGCTTGAAAAATCAATCTAAAATGGGATCCTTCAAGATGAAATAGAGACCCCATTTTGGACCCATTTTTTCAAACAAGCTGCTTAGGGTTTCCACTTCACCTAATGGCAAGCTAGTATGACTGCTCTTGCCAATTTGGTGAAATTGGCAATGTAGTGGCCTGTTTGAAAAAGTGGGTCCAGGAAATGGGGTCTCCCGGTGATTTAAATCACTGAGAGACCCCATTTCTTGGACCCATTTTTTCAATAGGCCAAATTAGTTTTCCAATTTTACTGAATTGACAAGCTAGTGGGTCCACTGGCTTGCCAATTCGATGAAATTAGCAATGTAGTGGTCTGTTTGAAAAAATGGGTCCAAGAAATGGGGGCCATCTCTCTCTCCCCTCCTCTCTCTTAGGTCTCTCCCTCCCACCCACTCCCCCTCTCTCAAGTCTTTCCCTCCCACCCTAACTAGAGAATACTCTCTATCTCATGTCTCTCCCTCACACCCCCTCACCCTCTCTCTCTGAAACCCTAATCCCTATGCCCTATAAACTTAACCTTAAACCTTCAACCCAATACCCTCAACCCTATACCTAATATCCTAAACCATAATCCCTATACCCTATAAACTTAACCTTATACCTTCAACCCTATACCTTAAACCATAAACCCTACACCCTCAACCCTCATCCCTATACCCTATACCCTAAACCCTAAACATTATCCTTGAAACCTTAACTTTATAATTAAATGTTAAACCCTACATTAAACCTTTTACCCTAAACCTTGAACCCTAAACCCTCAACCCTAAACCCAATACCCTCAACCCTATAGGTCCAATATCCTAAACCCTAATCCCTATACCCTATACACTTAACCCTACATCCTCAACCTTGAACACTATACCTCAACCCTCAACCCTATACCTTAAACCCTAAACCCTAAACCCTACACCTTCAACCCTCATCCCTATACCCTATACCCTCAACCTTATAACCTAAGCCCTAAACATCATACCTCAACCATATACTTAAACCCTAAACCCTACATTCAACCTTGTACACTAAACCCTAAACCCTCAACCTCAATCCTAAACCTAATTCCCTCAACCTTGAACACTATCCCTCAACCCTCAACCCTATACATTAAACCCTACACCCTCAACCCTCATCCCTATACCCTATACCTCAACCTTATACCCTAAACCCTAAACATTATCCCTCAACCCTATACTTAAACAACAAACCCTACACTCTCAAGCCTTAACCCTATACCTTATACCCTTAACCATACATCCTAAAACCTAATCCCTATACCCTATACACTTAACCTCATACCCTCAATCCTAAACATTATACCTCAACCCTAAAAATTATACATAAATCCTAAACCCTAAACCTAATATCCTTAACCCAATACCCTCAATGATATACCCAATATCCTAAACCATAATCCATATACCCTAAACACTAACCCTCAACCCTATACCTTAAACCCTAAACCCTAATCCATCATCCCTCATCCCTATACCCTCTACCCTTAACTTTATACATAATATCCTAAACCCTAATCCCTATACCCTATACGTGCTTAACCCTATAACCTCAACCCTATACCTTAAACACTAAACCTTCATCCCTCAACCCTCATAGGGGGAGAGTGAAAGAGGGGGAGGGAGAGATTGGGGAGAGAGAGAGAGAGAGGTTGGGAGGGAAAGGGGAGATATAGATAAGTAGAGAGGGAAGGAGAGGTAGAGAGAAATGAGAGATAAAGAGTAGATAAGGAAGGAAAGATGGAGGGAGAGAGAGGGAGGTGAGAGAGAGGTGAGATAGAGAGCAATGAAGAGAGTGTGGTAGGGAGTGATAGAGGGATATGTGGGTAGAGAGGGATAGGTGAGATAGAGAGAGAGGGAAGGAGGGAGGGTGGGCGAGAGAGAGGAGGAAGGGAGAAGTAAAGAGGGATAGGTGAGATAAAGATAAGTAGAGAGAATGGTGACATATAGAGAAGGAGAGAGTTGTAGAGAGGGAAAGAAAGACTGATGAGATAGAGAGGAGAGAGTGAGAGAGAAAGAGGGTGAAGGAGGAGTGAGAGAGAGTGAGAGAGAGAGAGAGAGGTAGAGGGAGGGAGAGGAGAGATAGAGAGTAGATAGGGGAAAAGGTAGGGAGGGAGACATCTAGTGAGAGAGAGAGAAAGAGAGGGCTAGGGGAGATAAAGATAATTAGAGAAAGGAGAGGTAGAGAGAGAGAAGTAGAGAGAGAATGAGGGAGGGAGAGAAATGAGATAGAGAGGTGTAGAGAGAGTGGTAGGGAGTGATGGATGGAGAGGTAGGTAGAGAGGGATTAGGGAGATAGAGAGTAGAGAGGGAAGGAGAGGGAGAGGTATGGAGGGAGATGCAGGGAGGTGAGAGAGAGGTGAGATATAGAGCAATAGAGAGAGTGTGGTAGGGAGTGATGGAGGGATATGCATGTAGAGAGGGATAGGTGACATAGAGAGAAGTAGAGAGATAGAGATAGAGGGAAGGAGGGAGGGTGGGCGAGAGAGGGGAGGAAGGGAGAGGTAAAGAGGGATAGGTGAGATAAATATAAGTAGAGAGAGAATGGTGAAATATAGAGGAGAGAGTTACAGAGAGGGAAAGAGAGAATGGTGAGATAGAGAGGAGAGAGTGAGAGAGAAAGAGGGTGAGGGAGGAGTGAGAGAGAGTGAGAGAGAGAGGTAGATGGAGGGAGAGGAGAGATAGAGAGTAGATAGGGGAAAAGGTAGGGAGGGAGACTTCTAGTGAGTGAGAGAGAGAGCTAGGGGAGATAAAGATAATTAGAGAGGGGAGGAGAGGAGAGAGAGAAGTACAGAGAGGGAATGAGGGAGGAAGGGAGAGAAGCAAGATAAAGAGGTTTAGAGAGAGTGTTAGGGAGTGATGGATGGAGAGGTAGGTAGAGATGGATTAGGAAGATAGAGAGTAGAGAGGGAAGGAGAGGGAGAGGTATGGATGGAGAGAGTGGGAGGTGAGATAGAGAGCAATAGAGAGAGAGTGGTAGGTTGTGATGGATGGAGGGCTAGGTAGAGAGGGAGAGGGGAGATATAGATAAGTATAGAGGGGGGAGAGAGGGAGGAAGATGTAGTGAGGGAGAGAGAGGTGAGATAGAGATAAATAGAGAGTGGTGGAAGGAGAAGTAGGTAGAGAGAGGGAAAGAGGAGATTAAGATAAGTAGAGAGGTAAGGAGAGGTAGAGAGAGGAGAGATAGAGAGAAGTAGAGAGGGAATGAGGGCAGGAGGGAGAGGTAGGGAGGGAGAGAAAGGTGAGATAGAGAGGTGTAGAGAGAGAGTGGTAAAGTTTGATCGATGCAGAGGTAGGTAGAGAGAGGGATTGGGAGATAGAGAGTAGATAGGGAAGAAGAGAGGGAGAGAGAAGTATGGAGGGAGAGAGAGGTGAGGTGGAGAGAAATAGAGTGGTAGGGAGAGATGGAGGGAGAGGTAGGTAGGTAGAGAGAGAGAGAGAGGGATGGAGATAGTGAGAGATAGGTCTAGAGTGTAAGGGATAAAAAATGAGTGAGATAGAGAGAGAAATAATACAACCTGCTGATTACTAATATTTGACCTCCCGATTATTGAAATTTGACTAAGTCTAAAATTTGTGAGATCTTCCAAAAACTAGAATTTGCATTATAACTCCTAGAGATCTGAAACCACTCTCAAACATCTTGAAACTATATACATGAAATATAACTTAAAGTATAAGAAAGTAAACGTCCATATGTAAATGTCAACTTATACTTAAATGTTTATTTCATGTATATAGTTTCCCTCAAAGATAACGAAAGGAAAGAAAAAAAAGAAAAGAAAAATAAATTCAATGTATATCAAAATGTGAGCGTGTTATAATGCGCTCACATTTTGTCAATGCATTCAAAATTTAACACAAAAGCCATGTCAAAACTAAGATATAACACGAGCGTGTTATAACACACTCACATTAGAATGCACTCGTGTTATAACGAGCTCACATTATAAAAGGCTCACATTATAACAGGCTCGCATTATAACACACTCGCATTATAACAGGCTCACATTATAACGGGCTCACATTATAATGCACTTGCATTATAACACGCTCATGTTATAACTTTATTTGGGAATCTCTAAGCCTTGGGATTGGTATTTTCCTTGGAATACTAACCCAAAGGCTTGAAGGGCATTCCTAATGACTAGAGAGGTGTTTTTTGTAAATTGTACAATATTTCACATAATCGGGTTCGTGTTCACTATCAAGATTGCACATGGTTCAATATCGAACAAATTGAACATCTGGGTAATGTTAGGTTCTCTCTTAGCTATCCAACAATGTATTTTTTTTTCACTTTCTGACAATGTTAAGCCTTTCATCCATAATGTTTTTTGTTTGTGTGTCTCTTTTTTGGAAAAAAGCAGTGTTTGGTATTTTTTTTGTTATAAATTAACCGTTCATCGAAATTTCAAATAAATTACATTTTTAGAAACTAGACTCCATTCTGCAAATTTAAACAAAAAAATCAATTAGTTTCCAAAATTTGTAGGGGTAGCATGGCCAAAATTCTTTTTTTTAGGAAGTGTCCACTTAGAAAATTAGTAAAAAATTAAATATTCATTAAAAAATTATTAGAAAAATCATGCATCAACTACATACTATTAGCTAACTTCTGAACCTAGCGATTTTAAAAATACCAAAAAAAAGTTCATTGTGCTAGGGTCATACAAGAGTTGCTATGTTATGTTTTTCTGACAAAAACAACACCAATTTGTGTACGTCCCGTTTTTGAACCCCTTAATCTCAACCATTTTCAAAATAAATTAGTAGTTGAGAAAGTAGACTTTGAGCACTTTGATCCTTGTTTTTGTTCCATCTCAAAAATTTGAGTGTAACTATCCTCAATTTCACATCCAAGGTCAGTATTTCCTGATTTCAGAAAAAAGTGGTCACTTAAGCCCTCTTTTTGGGAACCATCTTTGTGCACTTACCCATGAGTAAAATGAGATATAATTTTTTTCTTTTTAATAATGGAAAACAACTTTATAACTGAATATATAAACATTTCATAACAACTTATAATATTGCTTTTCAAACTGAAAAGAATATTCAATCTTTTTCCTTTTATATTTCAATATGAATGGATTTAATTAAAGAAGATATATCATTAAATTTTAAGGTACATGGTCAAAGATCCCATATCTAGATACTTTTTGTCTTCCATGACTCGACATGTCATTTGCAAGAGGGAGAGCATCATCCAGGTGCTTTACCTCCAACTACGGACCAATGGTTCCCCTCACACCTTCCTAACTAAAAGTGGCCTTGCCTTTCAACGAAGGGTATAGTCAAGAACCTTCTTAGTTCTATCATCTAAGCTTTGGTGTTGTGCCCTACTTAACCAATACTATAAAAAAACTATGGATACCTTCCAACAATATATGACAAATCTTTGAAAAGTTAAGCAAATATGGGACACAGTGAACTGACAAGTGCATGTAGAGACTACTACACTCACTTTGGCCAAATTATTTGAACTAAGTTCAACCACTACTTATGAGTGGAATCATTTTTTCACCCACCTCTACTTGCCTTGGAGAACCATATCTGACCTAGAGTTGACTCGAACTAATTGTTTGACCAATGAATAATCATAATGAAAGCTTTTACTTTACACACATTGAATTCCTAGTCAAAACTTGATTGAGTTGTTTAGTTTTATACTTGCTTCAAATTCCTGAGTTACTCTATGTAACTTCTTGGGTCTTGGCAGCTACCACAAGTTTGAAGCTCACCAAATTTATGAGAGTAACTACTCTCAAAATTAGACCTTTGGTATACTTGACAACAAAAGAGGATAATTTGACCTAGCTAGTCATAATATAATATTAAAACATCATATACAATGTACCCCATTTGGGTGTTTTCCATTAATGAACATAACTCATTTTTAGGTTTTTACCTTTCAAGACAAAAGATGTGGTCTTGCTTGTTCAAAGATTTCATTTTAAATGACAAGGTCTTTCAACAAGAATACAGTGAAAGACAACAAAGAATAATTACACTTTACACCAGGTAGGCATATTTATTCAAGAACTAGCATGTACTGTGATTTATACTTTTCTACCAAATCTTTGGTTCTATGCATATAATATTTAGTGCAATAGAAAGAAGGATAATGTGATTTGATATTTTATTATCATAGTTTCTTTAATGAACTTCATTTACAAATGGTTTGCAATCAATAAAAAGCTTATGGATTGGAAAAGAAAGAAAAATAATTCCCTTTATGAATAGAGAAAGGATCTCATTAAATAAGTAACATATTTCATGATTCTTTCGTAGCCACATCTTTCAAAAGAGGGTTTAGGGTAAGAAAAACCCCTACTGATTTCAAGAAGCCAATTCTTTTCATTGAACCCAAAAGAAAACTACTTCAACAATAAAGATTGAAAATAGGGAATGATTCTTACATAAGAAAGGTTATAGCCAAGATTGCTTCATTACAGGCTCACAAATAACCATTATCATTCCATTAAATACAAGAATTTATCTTATTTCCACGAGAAAGAAAATAAAGAAACTACTTGCCTATGCACAAGCTCAAGAGTTGATTGATTTTAGAGTGCTACAGATAATCCAGTCATAGCCAAAGGAAAGTCTTTAATTCCTGTATCCACTCTTAACCAACAACTAATACCAGGTAGATAGCAAAAAATTCTTCTACCAAGAATACCATGGATTTCTACTTTGTTTTCAATTCAACAAAACAAAGAAAAGGATAATATACACAAAGATGATTCCCCAAGCTCTTTTACCCATGCTGAATAACTAACTGATCTTCACTACTTTCTTGATCAAGAAAAATAAAAAAATTAACTAATGACTTACTTTGAGGTTGAATTTTTTTTGTATACCACCTGCCCCTTAACACTTAACCTAACTTGGTGAAAAGGCATACCAAACTGGAGTTACAGTTCAGTCCAATAATTGTATTCAATCTCAATTTTTTTAGCATCCAAAATCCCTCAACCACTCAATAGCAAGAAATAGTTACCAAGATCAGTTGAAGATAGATATCCAAATATCTTGTCCCCCCAATAGATAAAATCATGACCACCTCTATGCTTTAATTGGTTTCAAACAGTTATAAGATGTGGTTGCTAAAGCTACTTTCATGTGGTAAATGTCATGACTGTGCATTAAAAGGGATTTGAATTTCAATCATTATTAACCTGCCACCTACGTGGCATTCATAACGTAGCCTATCAAGGCTTAAGGCTAGTGAAAATGCTAAGATGAACTTAGTTTACAAGAAGTTTACATGATCCTCTAATCTTAGAGTCGAGCCTTTACATGCACTACGGCTTGAACAACCGATTAAGTGAAACATTAAATAATATAATTTTAATGAATTAAAAGTTTAAATATTAATATTGTTATCAAGGGATGATCAAAGGCAAGGTCGATGTTTGATAAATATCACGTCTTTATATTGGTGTAATCACCAAAATGCAATGAACTCATAATGACCAATGTCAATTAACATCGACCATGCTTCTATTAGCATGAAAATTAATATTAATCATATAAAATAATAGTGTATAGTATATAACACTTATATATGTATATATATGTGTGTTATTTTCTTTCTATTAATACACACATATATACACACATGTGAACGTATGAATACATACACTGATGTACACCTATCGTATATGCATGTATACATACATCTATATGAGCACATATATATACATATGTGTTCATTTTATATCTCTCTCTTTCTCACACACGCACACACACACACACACACACACACACACATATTCATATATATCTTTCTATATTGGGCAAGAAAAAGGTTACCAAATACTCCAAATTACTTACAACCAAAGTAAAATGAGAAGAACGCGACTAAATGACCTCAGAGTTTTACTTACCTTCAAGATGCTACTGACAACCTTATCCACATATAGGTTAAATGAAGTTGAATTCTTGACCAATGTTAAGCTCATATGGCATTGCTTGAGAACTCTTAACTTTACCCTTCTCCTAGATGATACTCTCCTTGTCCCTCTGGAGGGTGTGTGAAAACATTCCTCCAAATCCACTCATGAAACAATCAAGTAGTTAGCCATAAATAATTACATCATAATCATATATTTGTATTTTCATTAATAGTTAATTCAAATTCAAAAACATCACATCGCATTGCATCATAATCATATCGTTACATATTCATCAGTAATTCATTTACATGAAGAAACATCATATTACATAAATTCATGAAAGCATTTATCTTTCTAGATTTCATAGTCTCATATTTCATCATTGTATTTACCATAAAGTAAAAAGTAATTTTGTAAATCAAGGTTGGGGTGTAACAGGACTGTGGACAATGGTAGAGGAGAAGTCAAATGGCCAAGGGCGTGACCTTTTCAGAAGGAAGCGAAGGTGATCATTTATTGATCAACCGCGAGTCACCGCGTAATACCCTTTCTCACTGAATAAGACCACCAAGAGGAGAATGATTCTACTCTCAATAGGATTGATTCATGACACGACTATTCTCAGGAACATGTCTTTGTCATGGAAGTTAAACTGTTGGGCATATAATCCTAGTTTGGACGAACTCTACTCTTGCTTTATAGTTATTATTTTCTATTTCAAACTAAGTCCTCTTCCTATCTTTGAGGGAGAGTGGATGGTTACTTTATGATTTTTTTCAGTCCAAGAAGAATAAAACTCCTCACATACCCTATATAGTAGGATTTGTTGTCAAGGAGTAAATCTAGTTGCTATTGGATCAAGTTGATTTTTGATAATTAGTTATTTATCTATTATTAGTTGCAATAGTAGATATGTGTTATTGAATAAGAAATATTTAACAGATTCTTGTTGGATTCTATGTAAGAGTTCAATGTTTATATGCAATAAAAGGAATTAGTTTGATACCATGAATTATTGAGTAAGCGAGTTTTTGACAACTTCTATGGAAGCAACTAGAACCTTGAAAATGGGCGGTGCTCTCTATCTTTAGGAGATGGAACACAAGGGATAGGGACCTATTTCACCTATTTCCTTCAAGTTTCATTCAAGGAAACCTTAGAGATCTCGATGGAATTATAGAACAAGATCTTCAATAAGGTGTCCTAGGGTGTGATTAAAGAAAATAAGGGGGGTTCACCACCAAGAAAAGGCTTCAAAAGACAAGTAACATGCAAAACCTAATGATATAACTTAGAAAATGAACTCAAATCAGAATAACAAACTGGAGATAAACAAAGGTGCACCTAGAAAACTAAAGGGGCTTGAAACAAGGTCTGCAATCCTGAAAGTATGAATTTTGAAGCACACTAGGACTCATATGCCAGTAGGGGTGATTTAGTCCCAGTCTAGGGTTTCGGGCCGAAACCAAAATCTAAAACTATCGAATCAGGATCTACATAAAATGCTTAAAATCTGGTATACTGGGACTCATACGCCATAAGTGGCGATTTAGTCCCAATATCAGGGTTGATCTAAAACTATGATATCCCATAATGAGTTCTTGTAGTTTCTCTCCCTTCCGATCTCTGATTCTGAAACACATACTTTTGACTTGTAGGTGACTTTTTGTGATCTTGCAAGATAGATGACAACTTTGACAACTTACAACTTTTCTCCAATCTTTCTCTTTAATGTATCTTCAACCTAAACCTACAAATCACAAATCAAAGAGGGATTTTTTTTTGTTAGTGGATAGGGGTTTTCCTTGGTCAAACCCCGCTTAGGTAATTAAACCTTATGATGAAACAATGAAACATGAAATATGAACAATGATAACTTGAATGATGTCTTGAAATGTAAATCTGTAACCTAACATGAAGTGGCCATGAAGAATTTAGATCTTGATCTGGAGTTATATGTGGAACAATGCTTAACTTGGATCTTGAATGGTACATAACAACACTAGCTCAACCACATTCTTGATGCTTTATGCCTTTGACATGATGATGGATCTTGAATTGTTGCAATAATCTTCTTCAAATCTATCTTTGAATGCTCTTGTGAACTCTTGTGAAAGTGCTCTTGATTGATTATGAGGTTCTAGGATGAAACTATGTGAAATAACCTTGTATTATACTTGTTTATGTCAAATTTCCTAAAATTACAACACTACAAGCCGACATCAAATCTAGGAGGATAAAATCCCTCCAAGAATTAAATTCAAAATGGGTCCTAATTAGAGTGGGACTCATGCGCCCAAGGTGGCGTATGATTCCCAGTGGCTCAAAACTGGAGCACAAACTCTAAGATAGGTCTTGTTTAATGTGAAATTCAAAATTATGTAATAAGACCTAGGTGGGACTCATACACCCAAGGTGGCATATGAGTCCTAGATCACTAGATCTAGAACACATGACCCAAAACATTGAATTATGATTGGTTATTTGATAAGTTTTAGGATTATCCATAGAAAGATGTAATTAATAAGGCTTGTGGATACAAAATAGGACCAATGAAAGCATAAATAAGCCCAATTAATTAATAAAGCCCTAGATTAGTGTGAAAGTGTTAGGCTACACTTTACAACACCCTAAATAAGACACCTTTAATTCTATTTTATTATTAATTATTCACTCCCACATTAAGTGAAAAAGGGATACTTTTTCCTACACTACAACAACTCAAGTAACTTGGGCCACATGAGGTACTTCTAATCCACTTCATTTTATATTATTAGATTAATTGATGCATTGTTAAAATTAGTTAAGTAGTTTCTAGTTATATGCATGTGATGTAATTCATGAATACCATTCTATAGTTTTAAAGTGAATTTTGGAGCTTCATGTTGGTTTCATACTTCAGAGGAATTAGCTAGGAATTAGTTTTTAACAGTTGACAATTATGCCTTGAGTGTTAGGTAACCGTAGCATAAGGTAACAATTTATATTTATTTCCCTATTTTGTGAACTAGCAATTCATTTCACTTTCTAGATTTTACAGTCTTTTGTACATGTGTAATTACCTATACCCCATTGATGTAGGATGTTTCTAGGATCTATGAATGTATATATCATGTGCCAACACTATCTAAAGTTTACGAGTCCCTAGTTGATAATTAAATACAACCTCTTATAAAAGATGAACTGTTCAGTTAGGAATTCATCCTTTGAGTTGTGTGTATACCTAGTATTAACAAGTTGATTAGATATTAGAGAGGCTCTACAATTTACATCAGATCCTTCGTGACCTTTTATACCTCTTGAACCTATAAAGTTGTGACTGTTTGATAGGAAGATGCTAGGCCTTCAGATTGAGTATTTTCCAGTCCATGCAACTCTCAGATCACCATGTGATTGGTGTGCGTAATTACAAAGATGGTACTGAGGAAGATGGCTATGTGGTATCTTTTGGTGAGATACCCCACTATTTGTGTAGTTGCTCCTTATTCTAATCAAATTTGTTCTTCACATTCTTCTTGTGGTTTTTGTCCATAATTTCCTTATAGGTACCAATTTTTTTTGCATTAGGATCCCTAGGCTTATTGAGGATGTTTGTATCATAGGAATTCACCTCCTTTTGTGATACCTCATGCAAGAGCTTAGGGATCCAAGTTGTGTTATACTGCCTCCATATATGTATAGTCTTTGTCTACCAAAAATGTGATTGTGTTAATATACTACTTTATGGAATCATAGGGAATCTTCTCCCACACTTGCATCTATTGCTAGAGGATTTTGAAGAAGCCCCAATATGGCGGTATAATTTTGTTTGTTTGGGAATTGGCTAGTATGTATTTTGATTTGTGCAGCTATCGGTATGTGTGATTTCCATGTTTTTCCTTTGAACCTTAGTAGCTCATTGAGGAAATAGAGAGCTAGGAATATTAGGAGTATGCCATAGTGGAAATTATATCGAGAGGTATTTATCTTATGTAGATTCTCCATGAGTTGCTCTAGCATCACTTCACAAATATTGAATTCCTTTCCCTCTACCACCATTTGATATGTGGTATGAATTTTTGTTGTGGTGGCAGAGTCTTCTCTATTTGCATAGTAAATTTTGTAGGCAATACCCATGGTGGCATATCACACTCCTGGGTTTGTGATTTCCTAGAAAATTAGGCTATGTTTGCTTAGTGTTGCACTTGTAAGCTACATCATGAAGTTATTTTTTAGTACTTTCTTTGTTGGGACCTCCCTAATCATGCTCAACCTCATTACCATGCATATTGCTTCCTTTTTGATTTGATGTAGTTTGTCCAAATAAATGAATTTGGAATGGAATCTACTTAGCACCAATCTAACCCATTTGTGCTCATCACATAAATTTGTGTAGTCCTTCCATATGTCAAGGTGTTTCCTCCTCAATTCTTGATATTATGGAAAATATAAATGTTGGTCTAGAATGAGTAAGGTTAGCCTTAGCTCCTTAAATTGTGTATGGTTGCTTTATGCTATCGATCATGAATGTATTTTTTGACATCCTTTGTATATACCACATCAATTAGAAAATTTGAGAATGCTCTACATTTTTTGACCTCCATTGCTTTGAATGGGTATTTTTTGTATTTGGGTTAAGGTTTCTCTATGACTGGTGTAGGGCACCAAAGCTTTTAATATGAAAATGTTCCAAATGTTTGGTTTTGTTTAGTTTTGTGTTTCTTTGGTGTAATAAATTCTTTAAGACCATGATTAAGGTCATTGTATGTCAGTTGGGTCATTGGGAGTCAATTTTGGTTAATATTGTAAAAATGGCAAAAGTTACAAAAAATTGCTATGCAACTTTTCATTTTTTGCATTTTGAAGGAATTTGAATAGTTAGGGAGTTAAAAGGTAGTTTTAATTGGTTTTTTTTGGTTGGAAAAATAGAAATACACATGTAATGGTTGAACCAAGGTTCTAGAGGTGATTTTTGGAAAGTTGATCTTCAATAAAGCTTGTTTTTTGCATTTTCTCATTGTAATTTGCTGCTATAGGAGGTTATAGTACAGATTTGTACGACCTGAAAGTGGTCTCAAATTTATTGGAGGTTATGTGGAATTGAATCTACTTTCCAAAAAACTTGGTCTCATCGAATTTCATTTAGTTTTGAGCATTTTAGAAACATTTTACTCCAAACCGCTTTGAAAACCTAGGTTTTGGTGCTTTGAGAGCAAAAAAATGGAAATCTCACCATTCCACCAATAAAAAACTTTGAGAATCAATGGAATGGGGTTAGATAGGATTTTTTAATTTTATGGTGTTTTTAGGAGTAGAGGAGGAGGTTTGATGAAGATTAGATGATGCCCTAGGTGAAAATTCTCTTGTTTTGGGCATAAAAGGTTGTATAGGTGATAGGGTTTGTGAAAAAACTTTGTAGAAATTGTTTTGGGTGATGGAAAATGTTTTTTCAGACCATATTGGACATTTTTGGGCTGTTTTCATGATAGTTTGAGGCCTGGGTTGTGAAAATCACAAAGTGACCTACCAAAACAAACCTAAATTAGGCCTTGGTGAAGTGTAGTAGCAATTTTTTGAGGGTTATGTTCCAAAGAAACCCCTATTTCTTTTGAGATATGTTTTAAAAGGGCTTAATGGGTATCCAAACAGGTTTTATGTTGTGGGTTGAATGTCTTATTTGAAAGTTATGGCTAAAATACCCTGTTTGTTGTGCTTCAAGGCATAGTGTTAAGTTGTGAAGGAAATATTTGTGTTTGAGATGTTATGACTTTGTTAAGGGTTTGATTGAGTTAATTTGTGTTCTTCTACCCTACTCTACATCAAATTGGTATCAGAAAATAGGTTTTATCTAAAGAAGGGAGAGAAAGTGTGAAACAAGAAGGAAAGTGTGAATTGAGAAAAGAACAAAATGCCTCCAAAAGGGAAAACCATTGCTAGAGATGTGAATGAGTTGAAGGAAAAGCATGATAGGGAGATGAGAGAGTTTAAAGAGAGGATTGTTTCTCTAGAAACAAGTCAAAAAAGAGGTATGGTCATGAGTGATGAGGGTGACTCTGAAGAAGAAGAAGAAGAGGAGACTCAAGAAGAAGAGGAAGATGAATTGGATCCTGATGATCTGAGGATGGCTAAGTTATTGAGAGAAGTCAAGGAAGATAAACCCAAGGTGAAGATTGATGTTCCTAATTATGGAGGTAATTTGAATGATGAAGAAATTTTGGATTGGATTGCAACACTTGACAATTATTTTGAGTGTGAGGATGCACCTAAAGAACAAAGGGTGAAGATTGCAAAAACAAAGTTGAAGGGTCATGCTTTGTTATGGTGGGATTATGAGAAAACTAAAAGGAGGAAGAAAGGTAGGTCAAAGATTTTTTCTTGGGATATAATGGTGGCAAAGATGGAAGGTAAGTTCTTACCATTTGATTATGCAATTCAAATGTTTAGGAAACTTCAAGGTTTGAAACAAAAAGAAATGGATGTCAAAGCCTATATTGAAGAATTTTATAAGTTGAGTATAAGGGTGGGTCACATGGAGGATGAAGTGGAGAAGTTTTCTAGATATCTGAGTGGATTGAGATTCAACATTCAAGATGAGTTAACCTTGGTAAATCCAAGATCTTTTGAGACATGCTATCAAATGGCAACAAGGGAGAAGAAAAACTTAAAAGAAGGCAAGATAAGTCAAATAGGGGAAGATGAAGAAATTAAAGAGGAAGAGGGACATTTTCTACACCAAGGCAGTCCTATGAAAATCAAGAAGAAATAAGCAAGGATAAAGAACAAGTTGTTGATGCAAGAGGTGGTAGATCAAGCTTTAGAGGCAGATTTGGAGGTCAAGGAAGAGGCTCACAAGGATTCATAGGAAGGTGCTATAATTGCAAAAAATTTAGACATCAAGCATGGAAATGCAATGAAGTACAAGCTTCTAGTTCTCATGAAGGTGAAATAAGGAATCAATTGGTGCAAGAAGATGATAATGAGAGTGCAAACTCTCCATCACAACATGTTGCTCCTGAAGTTGGAGAATCATTAATGGTAAGGAGAACACTCATCAAAGCATCAAAGGAGAAGAATCCATCACAAAGGACACTATTCAACACAACTTGTAAGTGCATGGGTAAGGTATGTAAGTTTGTAATTGATTTAGGAAGCACAGATAACATGGTTTCTAATGAGATGGTTGAGAAACTCCATTTTCCTAGAATACCACATGATACTCCTTATAAAGTTTCTTGGTTGAATGAGGGTCAATTTGTTTTGGTAAATGAGCAAGTTTGGGTTGAGTTCAATATAGGAGGGTACAAAGATAAGATTCTATGTGATGTATTACCTATGGATGTGTGTCATTTGCTGCTAGGGAGGCCTTGTAAATTTGATAGGCATGCAATGTATGATGGTAGAAGAAATACATATTAGATAAAGAAATATGGAATCTCTTTTACTTGACACTGTTGATGCCTAAAATTTACAAGCAACATCCTTATGGGAAACTCAGTTAATGGGGGACCAATTGCGCTAAACTGAGTGACCTACAAAATTTTAAAGAACCCAAATCCTATAATTAGGGGTTTGAAATGGGAAAATGAAGCAGATATATAAAATAAAGATCTAACTAAGGTGATGCGCCAAGATGTAGGTGTAGGCACGATAAATCTAACTTTCGAATAGGATTTAAGGGCTCGTTCAACAATCTGCATGTCCCATGGAATAACAGATAACATAGATGAAAACCCAAATAATATATTCAATAACATAAAACAACTCTCATACACATTTACTGAAGTGAAGAGTCCAAGACATGGTCTAAATCAACAAACTTATATTAAAATTATAAAATTTCTGCTAATAAACTACTCAATACAATAATGGCAAAGTATAATGTTTATCAAATAGCTAAGAAATAGAAAGGCTGAACAATAATCGCATAGTCTATGAGTCATACAATAATCAGAAAAACAATACAAAAGGCCTCATGTCTTTTCACAAATTTTCTATATGTTCTGAACTCATTTTCAGAAAGTAGTATTTATAAAGAAACATCCTACCACCTGAAATCCAGTAACAAAAAAGATTCCTTCAACATGAGTAATGATGTCCATAGCAATGATTTCCCAAGGTATTTGCAATAGAAAAGATTCCGAGTCATGGAATGCAGTCGCCTTCGAGCTAGATGCATCCCCTATAAATGGTGGTGGTGGTCCCAATGTAGAAGCAGTAGCATCTCATGCAGATATGTGTTGCTCACCCATGAGGTTGGTTAGTATACGTGGTGATAGGTCAAGGCCTATTGTTCATTCTTTGTTTCTTGCAATGAAAACCCCCGCAGAGAAGACACATGGAGAAGTCTTCGCTACCAGTGCTGATTGTGGGGTCCTCCCAAAAGTGCCCATGGAATGGTGCTACATGGCACACAAGCGGAGCTCAGTAGAGAAGCAAGTGAGGAAATCTTTGCAAGGAGCACACGGTGGACATGTGGAAATAGTGGGTGAAGCTCTTCAAAAAGGGGGTCGTAGATATTCAAATATATGGGGCACGGGTCAAGGCTAAGCAAAATATTATCAACCCGAAGGGAGCTCAGAGGATTTTTAAATCCACAACTTTTGGCGACTACCAAGGGCATTTTTCCAGCAGAATGGGGAACCCAAAATTTCTAGTTTGAAGGCTAGAGTCTTATTCAATGGGTGATGGAGTTGGAGCTTTGAGAGAGCAGTTTGCAAAGGTAGCCAGTCAGCCTCAGATGGTGTCGATATAGCACATAGATTCTCTTACAACTCATGTAGATTGATCACTTCTTTGAATGGTAGCTTCATGGATATCCTAGTCCTAGACTCGAGTTGAAAGAGCAACTGTGCTATTTGATGAATGACACCCCCAATATCCTTAGTAGTAGGGGGTTGATTGAAGCTCTGAAAAGTGGATATGTCCTATTGCTTCTCCTCAATCTTTGTTGCAATCTGCTCTGTCGTGGCCACCGAATTATCATAAAGAAATGGGGAGGGCAATCCCATCTGAGTCAGTTGGGAGAATTTTTCCCGTATGTTGTTCATAGTTCTTGACCTAGTGTTGTCGAGCAATCACTAGCATGGAGGATGGCTGTATGGCAATGGATGAATTGTTTTGCTATTTTGGTAGCTAACCTTCAATCTTCAATCCATGCATTCATCGGGTCCTCATTTTCAACCGTGTACAGTTTATCTAGCAATTTTTCTGCTTCAGGCACCCTCTCTGTAATGAATTGTGAGAACTATTCAATCATTCTGCGAACCTCCTTGCTCAAACTCGTTGCTTCCACCATGAACTGAAGTGTCGACTGAAGAGTCAAACAAAAAGCCTTGACCTTTTTCTAGTATGAAATATATAGTTGTTGGGACACTAAGAGGAGGTTGGACTGGGTAGCAAGGGGTTGGAGAGGATTCTTCAAAAGACCAATTTTTGCTTCCCTCAACCCAACATCCTATGTTAGCTCTGCAATCCTCTTGTCTGCAACAAAGAGTTATTTTTGTAGAGTTTTCAACTCGGCAAGCAATTTTTCCTCAGCATGGCCTCTGGTTATAGATTCTCTTTCTAGGGAAAGCTTTACTTCCTAGATTTCCTTCTCAAATTGAGCTCATTAGCCCTGAAAGTCTGTGTCCTTTTGCTACATTCTTTGCTCCAATTGAGCGCGTTGATGTTGAAACTCTTCATTCTTTTGTTGCATTTCCTCCTTTGCCTATGCCAACCGATCATGCAATTCCTAGTTTTTTTGCTACAGATCAACAACCAGGTTGGGATCTTGGGATAGGAACTTCGCAAGTTCCCCTTGGAGTCTAGCCTATTCTGGCTACGCTTGTTGAGACAAGCGTGCAAATTTGGTGTCCCTTGCCTTGTCCTTCTTCAGTACGACCTCTATCCTCTCCTTGAAATTTTTGAGCTCATCTTTCTTTTTCTTTAGTTGGTGACCGAACTTGAGAAAGTCAATGGTCACCACACACTGGGTCTCCTCCATTAGTTCAACTTTATCTTGCGTTTGGTTGCACGTAGATCAAGTCCCATAGCATGGATGGTGTAATCTTTGGGTCACATCTCCCCCTATGGTTTGATGACATTCAGATGCATGGTCACAAAATGCAATGACTGCTGAGCCTCATTGAAAAGGGTTTGTACCTATGGCTCAACTGAATTTTTAGCATCTTTGTCCCTTTAATTTTGGAGCTTGAGATCCCATGCTTCTCTTATTTTATCGCCCTTTGACATTAATTCTGCTGGTGATCTAATCAAATTGCCTGTGAAGGGTGCACCAGGAGGAAGAGAAAAAGGGAACGAGAGAGTAGTGGTTTTGGTTGATTTATTCTTTAGAAGAGAGACCATTAATGGGGAGAATGGGGGAATATTATACCAAGGCCCAGTCTATGAAGAGGTGGAAGGACTCATGGGAAGCGATGGCAGTAGAGAAGGTACAACGAACTCCATTTGTTGTGAAAGCTGGGTCAGAGCCGATGCAACTACAGAAAAAGATCGGTGGCAATAGCGATTGCAGATTGTGCTCTGATGAAAGGTGGAGTAACCTGGGGGAGTAAAAGAGAATTGCCTAGCTTGGGAGAATTGGGAGAAACCTCACGTGACCATTGCAGCGGAAGCAAAAAAAGAAATACTGAAACTTGAAGTGACGGGTGATTCTGAGATATTAGGAGAAACCAAAGATTGTGAATCAAGAAGAGGGGGAGAGAAAGATACCTGAGCTATGGAGGATTTCGATCCCTGGCTCATTGTGGGTTGGACTGTGAACCTTCTTGAAAATTGTATTTGTGCGCTGCCTTTTGTCAAGTGGGGAATTGTCCACTTCTATGACCTCTGAAGTTTGACGGGTTACTCTGGCTCTTTTCGTAGCGCATGTGCATGTTTCTAAGGCTCCCAAACATGATATATTCACTCACACCATTGAAGAAGTTTGGTTAGGCTGCATTGTCATTTTCTCTTTCTTCTATTCTTGGGCCTGTTTTACCTCCTTTCCTTGTGCTATATATTTCTTAGCCTCCCCCGGGTCTATATCCTCATCATCACTCACATCAGTATCATCATGCGCTCTATTCCATAGAGTATCGAATCTTTCATCCTTGTCTACCTCTTGGAATGGGGCATCAAGGCATTGGGTTTCTCGACGATAAATCCATAAATCTCTAATCTTTTCCTCACTCCATTGCCACTTCTTGACCAATTCATTGTGAAGGGTGGCCCCCATTTGGAAATTTTCATTAAATTTCTCTGAAGGGAAATAGAAATTGAGCCATGTCGGCCTCCTATCCTCTGTAAGAATGTGAACTTGGTCTACAAATAAATCATCTTGTTCTGACAAGGGATTCAACTATTTTTCCCAGTAAGGTCGAGGGTTGTGAGTTACCCGAACATTTATGTTTGCTAAGTCATTGTCAGGGTTATATTGCCATTTTTTGCAAATCAATATTAACCCCAGATGAGCCAGCTTTGCTTCTAGAAGCTTATGTGTCTACTTCCTTGCCATTACCACCGTTTTGAAAGTCAAAGGGCAGAAGAAAAACCCTTTCTTGTTCTTCCCTCCACAAAAGTTATTGTCAATAAATGAAACTTGCCAGAACATCTCAAGGGCCAACACCTAATTTGTGACACATGTTGAGAGTTGGAATGGCTCCTCAGTAAAGCCACACATCCTAATGAATGTGAAATCCTCTCTGAGAAACTAGTTGCATCTAGGAGTGAAAATTTGCATCTACCCTGTTTGGTCGGCAGAAAGTTGATAAAGATTGTCATCTTCACTAATGTATTGCAAAATCAAAGTCAAGAAACAATCCAAGAATACATAATAATCATATGTTGTAAAAAGGATAGGAGTCCATACAAATACCGACCTTCTTGCTCCCTTCTCATCAAAACAGCTAACCCCATATGTTTTCTGAAAAAGTTAGGGTTCTAGTGTAAAAACATATGAGAAATGAGAGAAGTAAACCTAAACTTATGTTGTGTTCTATCTTCCTTGATTTGGCTCAACATTTCCCAGACGATGACTTCTGTGAACTCATACCAGAATAAGAAATGTTGTTTTCTCAACTGAAAACCTAGACCGAGTTGAAATACTTCAACGAACTTGTCCTCGTCCATGTTGCAAACAAAAGCCATCATAGAGAGGGTCTCTTGCAAGTTTGTGTTAAAAGCATTGTGTGCGATCAGAATTTGTGGTAGCCTTTCCAAATCTTCTTGAGGCCTTTGAGTTTCTTTGTTATAAAAATCTAGAGTGAAATCTTTGGTTCTCCAAAAATCATCTCCATTTTCTAGGGTAAAAGACTCCATCCTTTCTGCTCCAAAGCCCCTTTTTGGGATGCACATGTCCCTAGTAGCATCCTCATTGATTATAACCCTCAGACCCTAACCTTGAATGGTGTCGGTATATGGGTTGAAATTTTGAATGCCTTCATGAACTAGCTTTGGGGAATAATGCACAAAAGGGACCATATACTACGGGAGACCACATAACCATAGCTTGTACGCCAACTAACGTTCGTTAGTGGCCTCTTTCATTTTTTCAAAAGTTGTTTCCCTAAGACTCTTAGGGTTAGTTTTGAGGGTGGCATCATGAATGTTATCCCATTCTTTCGTAATCTAGTTCTGGTCCTTGTGAGTTTTATGCTTTTCCACGGCCCGCGTGCAAATCCACTTTGGCTTCTCTAGTATCCTAGGTGAAGTGTAAGAGGTATCACATAAAATATTGGCTATGGGTGTCACACACATGGCATCAAACAAGCTTTGTGTTGCCTCTCCTTGCACTTCCATCTGAGGATTTTGGGCCATTTCAAGGTGCTATGGATTTCTGCGATGCTCAAACTTACTGCAACTAGCTTGTGTTCTTCAAAAATTTTGCAGTAAAAAATCTTTGCACTGAATATCATACTCAGGAAGATTTTCACAATGTTATTCTTTCGTATACAACACTTAGCTTTTTCTTACTTAGAGTTGTAGAAAATGGTTGCCTTTCTACATTAAATTCGACATGTATTGACAACTCCTTTGCTCATGCGAAATGAATTTCTTGCCCTTTCGAAAAGACAAGAATTCATAATGACAGTTAGTCATCATGTCCTATGGCGTGATTTCTTGGGAAATTGAGTGAGCGATTGAAGGTGTATAAAACATTTCACATGCTTGGAAATTAATATCTTAAAAATAATGATTATGCCAAAGATTCAATGAGTACTCAAAAATATTTGAGTTCCTCCTTGGAAATTGGAAAATTCTTGCGACGTGAGACATCAACACTTGGCCGTACAAACTACCACCTGGGACTACCACTGGTTTTGGCTACTTAATTACTTCTTAACTTTGCACACAACAATTTGTACATAGCAGATGCAACTAGGTGGGAAATTCGAGCTAGCTCTTGGTAGGATTTTTGAGTTAATACTCAATTAGCATCATGCTTATGGCACTCAAATATCTTGGCTATTTCTATAAATAGACACAAAGGAAATGACATAATTTCACTTAGTGATTGGGATGAATTAGTGTTTGGGTAGTTGGGAAGAATTAGGTGTCATGAATACTCCAATCAGGCTCACTAGCAATAAGTCTCAGACAACTTTTTTAGGTGAGATTTCTAATAGGCATTTGAAGTGAATGACGAAGAACACTCATTGGCTATCATAGCAATGAACTGGGTACTATTGGACTCAAGGAACACTGAGAGGGGGGGCTGAATTAGTGTTCAACAATATTTAAGTCACAATTCAGATCTTAAACCATTTACATAATTTCAATAGAAGTAAAGATGCAAGCACAAGAAGGAAACAATCAAAACACTATAACACCAAGATTTTTACGTGGAAACCCTGTTAGGGGAAAAACCACAATGGAGGTTAATCCACAATTTATACTTTGTTAAAAGTATGAAGAAAAAGGGGAATGCACATGCATTCAAGCACACTACCTAGAGCTCACTGCTTAAAATTAGGAAGGCTCACTGCCTTACAATATATTTGGATCACAAAAAAAAGTTGAATTGAGAAAGTAGCGTCTACACATTCCTGGTATTAGTTCTAGTGAGGCTCATAGATAAAATTTTGGACCTTCTATCTAATTTTGCACTTCGCTATGCTTTTCCTTAATTCGCTTCACAAAAATCCTCTTCTGCACAAGTGAAACTATGTCAAATCGCTCAATAGCCCTTCTACTATTCACACATTTCGAACATGCACCAACTCACACTTAAAAATGAATTAATCGATCTCTTATATATATATCTGCTAGCAAGAATTCAATCGCTATATGTCGACTTCAGCACAATAAAAAATGTCTTTCAAATGTCAGCTCAAATCATGAGTAAAATTGAATGTGCATCCACATAAGTCAGCCAAACCATAGCTAGGACCCAAAAAAAAATCTCCAACACAAGAATACCTTGATTAATTATACCTCGAATATTCGTGACATGCCATATTCAATGAGTCAGTCACCATGAGCTAATAAATAGAAAATCATTCTATTGGATCTCCTCACTTATACACCAATTAATGCAACATCACAAAAATTAACAATAAGATAAAATAGATGCTTAACAATCTTCCCCGAGATCCACAACTCAAAATGATAATCCGGTGAAGCATACAAATCAACATACAAATCGGATACCCTATTCTTCATTCTCTCTTCCGATAATACTTTGTTCTTTACGCTGCATGCCGCTATGAACAAATCCTGATCTACAGACTAGAATAATGACTTATGTTTCCATCAATGACAGCACTAGAAGCCATATGTCAACAATCTCCCCCTTTGGCATTTATGGCAACACTTAGTGAAAAATGACTAAGTGTGAGAACCAATATGATTACGCTGCCAGAGTTCAAAATTTCAAAATTTCAAAACACAACTCCCCCTTAGAATGATAAAGCATTTTTCACTTCTCTCTCACCCCCTTTGACATCAATGACAAACATATTTTGGATCTCCCCCTTTTCTAATTCAAAATTGGATCAAAATTTGAAGAAATACAACTGCTACTCGAGTCAGAAAATTATCTTGTACTTATCTTTCATTTTCGGAAGAAATTTCCTCCAAGATTCTACTGAAATACCAATGATTAAGATCAAGTTGTTGTTCTTAGATGTCTGGTTGATAATCTAGATGAGATATTCTGGAATTATGATTACCTCTTCTAATTTCTCTCCTTTTCTCAGAACCTCTATCAACTGCTCCAATCTGCATTTGGTTAAATCCTTCACTTTCTAGAAGGTGTCCACAAGGTTGTTTCTGGTGAAAAGAACTTTTGTATGATCAAACTGCAACTCTTGAATCCTTTTCTTGACTGTGCCATCCTGATCCTCAAACATGCTATAATCCTGACCAATTTTTTTCAGCTCAGTTTCAATCTGCTCTAGCTTATCTTTGTATTTCCCAACTGCATGAGGCCAACGAAGACAATAGTTGTAGATGTTATTGGTTGTATTTATGCATTGACTCAACACATTCATTTTACTTTTTAATTTGGTAAGAGATAGCCTGAACTTCTCCTCTAGATGTAGAATCATTTCTTCCTCTTTCTTTTCCTCAGACTCAGAGACCATGGTTTCCTTAATGCATTCAATCATCTCTTCAGGAAACACATTCTACAAACTCTCCAAAAAAATGTTATTGTGCACAAAATAAGTACTTAGTGTGCTCTCGATCAGGTCTTGCTCATATGAGGGTCTATCAAACCATATGTTAGCAATTTTTTACATCCCATCTTTCTACTGAACAAGCTGTAGTATCTTTACTTTGGATAAAACACCTCCTTCTTTGCTTCCTTCTGCTATAACTACATCTAGTTCAACTGATTCCAGTTCTTCCCTTGGATTCTACTCATTAGATTCTTCATCTGGAATGTCCACAATCACTTGTTCTTTACCTTTTCCTTCAATTCTTGGAGTTTGTGTGTCAGACGAGGGTAATCAACAATCTCTTGAGCTCTTTTCTTCTTCCTCTCCATCTCACCAGAAGAGGATCCAACTTCAAGTGCTCTTACCAGAATGGAAATGATAATTGCTCCAAATTTCCAAAGCAATTCTTTAAAGAAATTTGCATACTCTTGCTCACAATTTTCCAAAGTATTAGAATGTTCAAAAATCTATTTACAAATCGGTTCATTCTCTTTCCATACAAAATTGTTGATATGTGGAAAGAAATTCAAAAAATACATCACAAGACATATGACCAAGGTACAAACTTGAAAGGGTAATCTACCTCCTTTGTTAGTTGAACATTTTCCATCAATTGATCTTTTAGCAATCCAAACAGTTCAAAATCATGATCATCCATTATCATTTTATGAGAGATGCAAACTACACTTGTTGAAGTTGCACCTTCCCTATTTTTGAAAAAGATTTTGTATGAGATTCCATGCGCAATGTACCTTGTTATCATATCTTTGATAGTCAAAATTATCAAAGCTATCAGATCTCTAGTTACTCTGGTTAGGGTTTTGACTTCCTTCTTCTAAATTGACTTATTTTTCGGTATATCCCCAACATTGCATAATCCAGTTAGATTCTTAAACACCTCCTTCAAAATGAGATAGGGTTTATCCAGAGTTAGAATATCATCATTCAATTTATTCAAGATAAACCTAAAGACTTTTGCATTATCAAAACAGGGAAATTCACTCCAAATGTCCAAAATTTTGTGTTTCGCACCTTCAAGCCATCTCAATTCATCGTCTAACAACATATTTCTCACATCCCTAATCTTCTCACTGCTGAATTCATCTAAATTGACCATTCCTTTGATTTGCTTCATTTTACTTTATGTACCAAACAAGTTTCTACCGAACACCAAATTAAGTGAGAATTCTACAAGCAACTGAGATACCTGATGAATTCGTCGCCGAATTCACTTTACTCCTTTGAAATTATACTACAGATGATCTCCTTTTATTCTTCTCCAATGCAAGGTGACAAATGAGGGTTCCAAGTACCCTTTTTATAACTTGCACACCTAACCTTTTTTCTGCATTAAATGTTTTTCCCTAGGTGTTCTGGATACTCTATTTTATTAGATAGAAAAAGAAGAATTCATCTACAGACCTTTTACTCCTCAAACTTCTGTACAAGCGATTACCGATACATTTTTAAATTATTAGCACAACTACTTGTTGATGGTGATTTTGGCAAAACAACAATGCAAACAGAATACTGATACTTTGCTTCTCCTAAAAGAGAAAAGGCAACACATGGATGCCTTAGCTCCCAAGGTCTTGGTAGTTGGGTCTCAACTGTACTGATGTTACTCAGTGGTCAATGCAACAGTAATATTCAAGGGGCTTGCTGGTGTTAAGCTTCTGGATTGTTCTAAGATCAAGCATGAAATGAAACCTACTTTAACTAGGGTTTTAAAGAAACAACAAAAGATAGATCAAGGTTTTGAAATAGAAAAGAACAACAGTTCATCCAATCTTAACCAGACTTGTTAAATTCAAGGAATTTGTAAACCAAAACTATAGAACAAGATGAGCTTGTGATTGACACACAACCTCTTTCATTCATAGTGCTAATTCGCATAACAGATTTTAGTTACCATTTAAATAAAACATAAAACAATATTTCATTCCTTGGAGATTTCACAAATCGAATGATCAAATTAAGAAAAACATCATTCACGAACACAATAAGAAGTAGATTAAACTCTGATTGTTTCTATTGTTATTAAAACAGATAAACAATATTTACAAAACTGGCACAATCACTAGTGTACAGAGAATCTAAAGCTCCAGATTGTTTCCAACTACACTAAGAGAACTTAGAGAATACATTACAACCTGTACTAAAATCTTACTGCTAACCAAGAAGGCAAAGAGAAGCTCTTATTACTCAAAATAAAAATGCAACTCTCTCCTTTTGCTAGCTGACTAATTCCTAATAGTCCTAACTTTCTTTCAAATCCTTCTAACAAAGCTCTATTTTCCTTCCAAAAAGTTCTAACCTCTTCCAAGAGGGAAGCATGCCTTATATACAAGATGTAATCAACTTGAATGTGATGTCCCTTGCACTAGGGTTTTACAAAATATCTGCTTCACTACATGAAGGTCGACCCTCCGATCTTTTCAAGAAAGTTGGTTGTGCATTTAATGTGAATCATTGTTGTCCATGCTGATGAAGGGTTTCTGGAAAAGATATGTAGATCTTTTGTTGCTGCAGTATTTACTTCAAGCCTTCGTGTCCATCCTTAAACTCCTTCTCAAGGTCGCCTTGAATGCACTAGGATATCCCGCCATTAATACCAACTTCCTCTGTCATCAGTGGTCGCCACAACTGTCCTTCTGAGTCATGGCTTTCTTCATTGAAGTGGTCTTCTACCCGCTCTAGGATTTTTGCATGTTAACCACCTATTGAAAGCACTATTAGACCTCCTTACCAATCTGAAACACTGTTTGAGCCAATCAATCGCCACTTGTTCCCAGAAGAAATCCACCCGGTCACACTCTATTAGTCTTTCCTTCACTGGAGCGGTCAATCAGTCAAAGGCTCATCTTAGCTCTCTCTAATTGGACGATGACATGCCACGTAGTATTCCTTAGCGATCAAAAGTGGTCTAAATGGTATCGTATGTCGGTGAGACACCATCGGTGTCTCCCCGATGCAATATTACCACTATACAGTTATCGACATGACACAAGACAGTCGGAAAGACACTTCGGTGAGCTATAGAAGATATATCGAGCTCCCAAAACCTATTAGCAAGACAACATGCCCTCGGCAAGACATCTCGGCGAACCCCAGGATTCAAATGGTGATCCTCATTTTCATGTCGGGGAGACTATCGCTCGTTGCTGTGACCTCATAGCGAAGTCTCCTTACCCATATGGAGTCTCCCCGACTTCCTTGTATTCTTGCTGAGCTTGCTCCCTTATGCTTCGGTGCTACCTTTCCCTTCACTAGGACATCTCCGCGAGCTCCTTTTCCTTTTAGCAAACGTGTTCATTCTCCCTGGAGGCACGTCCTATCGGTGAGACACAAAGATCTCGCCAAGACCCTCTTGCGATGGAATCCCCTTTTGCCGATGCCTGTTATTTCATGTTGGCAAGAGTTTCAGCGAACTCCCTTTTCATTTTTGCCGAGCCCACTTTGCATCAAGAAGATCCCATTGAGTTGGCAGGACGTCATGCCAAGCTTTTGTTTTCTATTATCGAGCTCATTTTGCATCGGCGAGAGTTACGGCGACGCCAGACTCCATGGGCAAGCCTTGTTTCATTTCAGTCAGACCCTGTTGAATCAGCAAGAGATTATGCCGATATTCCTTCATATCAGCGAGACCTTTCTTCTTCGCCGAGACCTTATATCAAGGTCTTCTTCCTCGGCCGAGTTGTTTGATTCCATCGGCAAGACACTTCAGGGTTGCTGAGACTTCTTAGTGAGCTCCAACAGCTACGCCGATGCCTTTTTATTTCAATAAGACTTCCTCCGATCAACGAGAGCTATGGCGACATCCATTTGTTCTCCTGAGCTCTTCCGTTTCGGTGAGACCTTTCACCATCGGCAAGACCCTTCGTTGATCTTTTTCACTCTTGTCGGGATTCCTCCATGTCGCTGAGACATTCTTTGGTCGGTGAGACTTTACACCGACAGAAGCTTCCTTGCACCGAACTCTATTGTTGCCAAGACCTTCTTGGGTTGGTAGGACATCCTCCTGAACCCGCTGCATTCCCTTCGAGTCACCCCAAGTTAGAGTCTTTCGGCGTGACCTCCCTGTTTGGCAAGACACCTCGCCGAAGGCATCATCCTTTAGCCATCCTTTCCTTTCGGGAAGACCCTTCTGTAGTCATACCGACATGTATTCTTTCATTTCACATGTGTCGTTGTAACCTCACCCCTTCGGCCAGACATTATGCCAAATGTTTTACCCTTTTTCGACCTTAGACCTTTGGTGGGACCCTTCCATGGTGGTAAGACTCCTAGTGAAATCACTTTTGTGTCAACTAGACCTCCTTGCGGTCATACCGTTAGATGCCCCCTCCTTGTGCCTTGTCGGCATGGCCAAATGTACTCACCGAGACCTCCTTCTGAAGGAAAGTCTCCCGCCAAAAGGTATCACTTTTATTAGGGTCGGTGAGACATAGAGAAGTCGCCGAGACTTCTTCCCTAAGGAAATCTCCTGCCGAAGCGCTATGCTTTGCTGACTGTTGGCGAGACTTAAAACTTTCGCCAAGACCTCCTAGCAAAGAAGGTGACTCCCACCAAAGTGAAATCCTCTTTTTTTTTCTGAGAGAAAACTCCTAGTCACCGTGACTTTGATTGATGTCATGCCGATAGCTGATTGCACATGAATTTCGCTCGCTGTGACATCTTTGGGGTCCTACCAATATTTTGCCTTAGCTGATTTTTAAGATCAATTATATTTGAGGAATGCCTTCCAACCGATCCCTAGCTAAGAAATATCATCAAGTGTAGGATTTAACCCTACAAAAGGAAGGTTTGCATTAGTCCTCAACAGCAAATAAGGCATATTATAATAAAATCACCATTGCTTACAATTATTTTAGTGAATTCCTAACAAGAAGGAAAACCAATTTAGGTTGAGATAGAACCAAGATTAAATCAGATAGATCAAAAGTCAAAATCAGAAGGAAAAAACACAAGAATTCCAAAGAGGAAAGCCAGTAACTAGAAGCAAAGAAATCAAAAGAAAAAGGGAGACCCACTTTGATCCAGACCAAAGTGGGGTGGTTATGCAAGGCATAACAAATGGTGACTCCGCTGGGAAAATGGTTTAACCATTTTCATGAATCCGAAGGAGGCAGCTACCCAGAACTCCTGGTTCATGAACATCACAACTCTAGTTAGGTCAGTTAGAACAAGCAAGGTAGAGCTAAAATCTCAAATGTAAGTCAAACAATGGCTACCCCTGAATCTATGTGTGTGCCTGATAGTGCATCATTCCTTTCATAAAGTTCTCCATCTTTCGAATAACAATGTGTAAAATTTGGGCTACATGAGTTGATTTTCTTCGTGCAATGATATCCCGGGCATTGCTCCACTGCCAGTCAGGCATCCATAGCCCCGACGGAGATACCTCTAGTTCTCTCACAGAATTGCTCTACTGCCAGATAGGCGTCCATAGCCCCGATAGAGATACTGGAATCACCCATTCCTATTGATTCTTCTTCTTTTGATAATTCTTTTCTTTTCTTTTCTTTTGGAGTTTCAAATATTTCATTTAATTCTGCTTCTTTTTTTTTCAATATGTCAAATGTTTAATATCTGATCTGGGTTGAAAACTACAATGGACCTCATAACAGCACTTGGAAGTTGGATTTTTCACTCAAATTTTACAATACTGTCATCCTAAGATAAATACACTACTAGAAGAGGAGATGATTTTAAATATTTGTAGCAAATTTAGGGGAACTGATGAATGCTACTTACTTAGTACCTTGTTCTTGAAAAACTTTCCACAACCTTTATTGAAAACAAACATGAAAAAAAG
The DNA here is from genome assembly GCA_007258455.2 of Sequoia sempervirens. NCBI lineage: Eukaryota > Viridiplantae > Streptophyta > Pinopsida > Cupressales > Cupressaceae > Sequoia > Sequoia sempervirens. The sequence continues at coordinate 220,689,329 of VDFB02271358.1, forward strand.
AATTTAGGACAAAATCATGAAATCAGATAACCTGAAAATATCTAAACCACTTCTCTCCTAATGACCAAAGTATGCTTTAAATAACAACCCACAGCTTCAGATGGAAGGAAAAGATCAACCCCCAAAGAGCAGAACAAACAGAAAACAACCAAAAAAACAAAACAAAAGGAGATAGAGATAAAAATACAAGCAGCAAGCCAAGCTCAAATAAAGAACAATAGACTACAAAGAGACAAAGAGCGAATTACTTACACAAGGAGTAGCAGGTTACCTATATAAAGGAAAAAGTTGCTCACAAACCGAAGTACAAAAGCTATATACACAACCATAGATTATCTACAAACAGGAGACAAAATAAAATACTTACATAAAGAAAACAACAAATTACTTATATATAGAACAAAAATTTAACAAGCCTCATGATTCAAAATAGTGCTTGAGGAACTGCCCATTAACAGGCAGAGGAACCAGCTCCCTAGTTAAGCTACTCAGTCTGAAAGCATTTTCCCCTAGGATCTTTGCAATTTAATAAGGACCCAGCCATAGTTTGTCAAACTTTTGATGGCTGCCTTTCTTTTCATTGGCTTTATCCCATAACAATACTAGGTCTAATATCCTAAAAGCTTTTATCTTGGATCTTTTGTCAAACCAGCATTTGACAACAAACTGATGTCTGAAGAACCGTTGTAAAGCAACATCTCTTTGTTCTTATAGTTTTAACAGAGCAGCTAGTCTTACCTCTATCCTATTGTCACTGGAGTAAAATTTCTGCATGAACTCCAGCATAGGTATTTTTAGATGGATAGGAAAGACAGGCTCTTGGCCATATACCAACTTGAATGGTAAGGTGTTTAAGGCAGCCTTAATCCTAGTCCTATCTGCCCATAATGCGAATCTAAGCTGGGTGTGCCAATCCCTAGGGTTATGCTCTAACAGTTTCTTAACCACCCCTAAGAGATTCTTATTGGTAGACTCTACAACTCCATTGCCTTGCAGATAATAGTTTGAGGAATACTTCAAGATGATCTTGTGTTCATAGGCCCAAGAAATAAACTCAGCAGCAGAAAAAGCGGAACCATTGTCACATACTAGAGTGAAGGGTACCCCAAACCTCGTAGTGATGCATTTGGTGAGGAACTTGATCACTACCTTGGTTGTGTTGTTTTTGCAAGGTATGGCCTCTGTCCAACTCGTACAGTAATCAGTAGCAATCAAGATAAACTTATGTCCTGCAGAGGAATTCAGGTTAATCACTCCAATGAAATCTAGTGCCCATTGGGAAAATGGCCTTACCTCATAAACTGGTTGTAGTGGCATGGCTGCATAGCGTTCCCTTAGTGTAGAAACTTGGAAAGTGTGACATGTCCTCACATGTTGGTGTGCATCCTTGAATACACAGGGCCAATAATAACCAGATCAAAGAATCTGGTGTGCTAACAAATTTGCAGAACCATGACCTGTACCATGTTTCCCATGAAACTCAGAGATCACTTTCTTGGCCTCTTGATGATCAAGGAACCTCAAGTATATTCCTTTGAAGTTCCTCCTATATAGAAAACTTCCTTTGAACATATAATGAGAAATTTTTAGTCTTAGGGCTCTCCTTTGAGTTGAATTCATCCCGTCTGGACACCGATTGTTAAGCATCAAGCGGACAACATCAGCATACCAGGGATCATTGGAAAAAGATTGGGCTATGTATTGTTGACAGACAATGTTATTACCAGCATTCGCCATGGACTGAGATAAACCTGTGTCCCTAACTAATTTCATGAGATGTATCTCCAAATCAAATTCTTGCAAGATAGTCATCCACTTGCCTCTTCTTTCTCCTAGCTCGCTTTGCATCAGCAGGGACTTCATAGCCGCCTCAGGAACTACAACGATGACTTGAATTCGAACGATGTAATGTCAAAATTTTTTGATGGCCCGAACCAATGTGAAGGCTTGCTTCTCTAGAGGTGGGTACTTGATCTCCGTGTTTTTGAATGGAGAGCTCATGAACACAATCGGTCTCTCCTCCGCCTCTTCTTGTCGTTAAGTTAATACAGCTGCACATGAATGCTTAGAGGCGAAAGAATAAATGTAGAACGGCTTGAGGTAATTGGGCTGGCAAGTATGGGTGCTTCTGAAATGGACCACTTGACCTACACGAATGTGGCCTTCGCCTCCTCTGTCCACTCGGTTCTGGCATCCTTCTTCATCATTTCGTTTAATAGCTTTACAATCTCTGCAAAGGCCGTGATGAACTTTCTCACGAAGTTAATTTTCCTGAAAAAAGACTTCATTTCTTTCTTACTTCCTAGCTGGATGATCTTCAAAATGGACTCGACTCGATCGAGATCAATTAATATTCCCCTTTCAGAGATTATATGTCCCAAAAGCTTGCCCTCTGTGACTCCAAACACACATTTTTTTGGATTCAATGAGACTCCATACTAGACTCATTGTTCCAGAACCTTGGCCAAGTCAGCAGCGTGGTTTAATCGGTCCTTGGAGAACACTGTTAGGTCATCTATGTAAACAATAATACATTTTCCAATTAGATCCTTGAAAGCTATGTCCATGGCGCGCTAGAAAGTAGCTCCAACATTTATCAGGCCGAATGGCATCCTTCTGTATGCGAACGTCCCCCACTTGGTAGTGAAAGCCGTCTTCATCCTGTCCTCGCATTTGACCATCACCTGATTGTATCCAGAGTAGCCATCCAGGAAAGACATCATCTGTGCTCCATTGACAGTTTGCAAGACTTCATCCAGAGAAGGAAGTGGATAGTTATCCTTTTCTGATGCTCTATTTAGATTTCTAAAGTCAACACACAGCCTGATCTCCCTATTTTTCTTGCAGACTAGAACTAGGTTGGCTACCCATGTTGAATGGTGGACAGGGAAGATTATCCTTGTGGACAACAATTTTTGAACTTCCTTGTAGATCAATGGCTCAATCAGGGCATTGAGAGGGCGTTGCTTCTATCGGAAAGGTTTAACCTCAAGCTTTAAGGGGATGGTGTGGGTCATGACAAGATAATCGAATGTCTGGAGGTCTTGATACCCCCAGGAAATCACAACAATATCCCTTTTCAGTACCCTCAAATATGTCTTTTCTAATTTCTTCAGGGTAGGCCTTCCCTATGTAGACATTCCTTTCAGGACCCGAGTCAGCTAGGTTAACCATTTCATATTCACCTCCCTTGCCTTCAGCTAATATATTTTCTTGAGCTTTCACATCTAAGTAAAAAATTCTCTCCAGTGCCACCATTCCCTTCGGAATGCTATTACTTTTCAAATTAAGGACTCCTTCTGTATCACATTCCTCAGGATTCCAATCTCCCTAGTCCTTGTTGGATTCATCTATAATTTGTCCTTCAAAAACATCTGAACCTTCTAGGAAAGCAAGGATATGTCGATCATCATCAAAGACCTGGAAGTTCTTGATATTGTCAGAAATAGCTGGGGTGGTCATCAGTTCTACTAAGAATATTTTGAATTTGGAGCCTTGCATAGGCTCTAAGGTGCTTGCAGCAACAACCAGTGAATTGGCCACCTGATTTTCTTCTCTAGGGATTAAGCTGATCCCAAATGCATCAAAGTCTTTGATTAGATTCCATACCCTATTTCTATATGCTGCCAACCTTTTATTGTGGCAGGTGTACTAGTTGCGCACTTGCTTGATAACAACTTTTGAATCTCCCTTGACCATCAGGGCTGCAACTTTCTTCTTGTGTGCAAACATCAGTCCCTGTGCTAGAGCTTCATATTCAGCTACATTATTAGTGCACCCAAATTGTAGCCTATAAGAGGCAAATAAAACTTTCCCTTTTGGGTTGGTTAGTACAATTCCAACACCACAACCGATTTTGGACTTAGATCCATCAAAGGTTAGGGTCCACAACTGATCAGAAGTAGGGGGTAATCCTTTTGAAGTTTTCATAGGTATTTGAATAGGATCAACCAAAGGTGGGAGTTCCTGATCCTTAGGACTAGTCACAGGGGAAGAATTCTCTAAAGATTCTCTAGGTATACTTTGCAATTCTGGCTCAGTTGCATCATCTGACCTCTGGTTATTTGCCTGGCAGTCATTTGTCCCTTTTTTTGATTCCTTGAGTTTTGTTTCATTTATGAGTGTAGGGGTATCAAAAAAACCTTGGGGCTTCTCTTTATCAACATGCTAATTAAGGAGTATATCTGGGGTGGGATCTATTTGAGAAAGAACTCCTATTGAAGGCACCCTATCCCTAGTTAGCATTGTTGCTTCTTAGACTTCAAATAGAAAGTGGTCTGCAACTATCTCAAAATGCCTCAGGCTATTCTTTTCAGCTTGAGGGATACAACCTAAGGTGTCCATACAGAGTTGACACGCCAATTCAGAGTGGTTTTGATAGTGTACCCTGCACCAATTTGGGAGTAAAAGACCTAATAGATCGGTGTCTTCTCCTAAGACCAGTTGGTCTTGTTGCAACTTTCTAATTAGGGCCTATTGATTTTCATTAATCATGGGGTCAGGGAACTTTAGTTTTGGCATGTCCTTGGCATTGAGAACTAAGAAGGTTAGAATTTCTTCTTGTTTATAAACCCCTATTTCGGTCTCAAAGTAAGCCACCTCATTGGGAAAATCATACTCAGTGATGATATGCTTGAGGCGAGGCTCACTTTCAATCCTAATATAATTAGGAATCCCTTTCCATGATAGCCACATATGTGAGAAGTCCAGGGAGAGATATCCCCCTAAATTTTTCATCAGATCTCGGCTTAGTAGCATACCATAGGTCTCAGGGATATCAGCTACTTGAATGTCAATGTTAGTTAGGATCCTAGGATTAGACCCAACTTGGACATGTATGTTCTTTAACTCCCCCACTACATTGACCTTTGTTTTGTCTAGTTGAATGTCCTTCTTATTTGTCTGAATGGGGTTTAATCCTAACCTCTTGCATATGGAGAATGGCATGACATTTCCTGAAGCTCCTGAATCCAACAAACAGTTGTGTAGGTTCTTGCCAGAAATTCTTAAGCTCAAAAGGAAAGGTGGAGTACCTACCTTGTTTCTGTATAGGGCTGCATTCATGTCTGTAGGGGGTGTAACCTTGTTCTTTCCTTTTACCTTATCCACTTGTTCTAGAGCTTTCAACACTATCTCCCTTTGAGTAGGGCACCACTTCAAAATGTCAAAATATGACAAAGAAGTTTTCTATTTCTACATCTCAAAAACAATGTCAAATTTTGCGTTAAAACTTGGATTACTTTTGAAAACAGCAGAGGGATTACCCTTGTTATGGAGGTCAGATGGCCCCTTTGGTGGAGAAGGATTGTTATCAGCACTTTGATTTGGGGGCACCATGTGATTAGGGGGTGTTGATGTAGTAAATGGACCCTTTGATTTCTCAGGAAGTGTCCTCCTTTTGACTGAAAAGCTTGGGCATCGTATGAATCTTCCTTAGGTTCATTTTCTTCTTGTCTTGGGAATGAAAACTCCTCCTCAAGGAGCTCATAAGTCATGGCAGTATCCATTGAGTCACCTCCTTTGTTTGAATTCCCTTGGAATGTGTGGGCATCTTCATGTGCCATTTTGACAACTTTCTCCATTTGAGGGCAATTTACCTCAGATTGGGTTGCAGTATCATGCAGCCTACACCAGTTAGTCATGAAATTCAAATCGGCCACATTTGTAGTATGTGACCTCTCCTCATTTGCTTTATAATTATGAGGAACTCCATCATTATTGGGCCCCGTATTCCATTGCCTGCTGTTATTTGTTCTCTAGTTGTACCCTCTATTTTGGCTTTGATAACCTCTTTGGTTGTAGTTGTTGTTCTGATAAGAACCCTGGTTGTTGCTGTTTTGATTAGGGTAATTACCCAGATTCTAAGAGGGGTTCAACCTAAGCTAAGCCATGTCATTAGTGACTTGGGATAGCGTTCTCTTCAAGGTTTCTACTTCATTGGTAAGCTGAGTAGTCTTTTCACTTTCAACAGCCTTAGCAATAAGTGGCTAATCAACATGGCTAGTGGTTCCAACTTGGTTATGAAGGCTTTGGGGACCTTGAGGGACTTGTGGTTGTTGAAAAGGGTTGGGGGTCCCATTAGCAAAGAAAGGAATAGGAGGTTGAGTCTGTAATTCAGACCTAGGCCCATAGTGGGAAGGAGACACTCCTGGAACAGTATTGAATAAAGGGGGTGTACTAGGCATTTGATACCCTATCGAAGGGAAACCTCCTCCCAGGCCTCCTTGTTGGGAACTAACTTGTTGCTGTAGCTTGATAGCTAAATGATAAACTTTAGATAGAGAATCAATTTCCGTTGGTTGGTAAGTTCTTTCCAAGAACAAGCCAAGCAGGGGGTCTATAACTCTAAAGTAAGCTAGAATAGCACTATCCTCTGTGACTAGATAGGGATCTTGAAATATTCTATACATTCGCTGGAATCTGGTATTGAACAAGGGCAAGGACTCACCTAACTCATTCTTGATGGTAGCAAATTGATGATATAGAAGAGCTGGGTCCACATAAACCCTGAACTGGTTGATAAAGGCATTTTCCAAATGTGTCCAGGTCAGGATGGAACATTGAGGTAGATTAAGATACCAATTGTAGGCCATATCCCCTAAAGAGTAATGGAATAACCTACATACTACATCATGGTGAGCCACCTGAGCTCTAGTACAAGCATCCTTGAAAGCCTGTATGTGCTCCTTAGCACTCCATGATTCACCATGAAAATACTTAGGGAAGAATTTTTCAAGGTTCTTAGGTAGGTCATGAAAACCTCCAGGAATAGTCCCCAATGGAGAGGGATTATTCTGGAAGAATGCCATTGGTGGTGGTGGCGGTGGTTGAGCCAACTATGGTATGGGTTGAATCAGCTATGATGAAAATTGAGATGGACATGATGGTGGATTGATAGGTATCCACTGGGGTATTGGTGAGAAGCCTGGTGGAGTGAGCGGAGCTGATAAGGGTAGTATGATTGTTGCCCCAGTCTTATGATTCTTGTGTCTTTTTGGGGTCTTGAGTTCTATGAGAGGTGATGGATTCTCTGTTGATCAAAGAACTCTATGGGGCTTCTCTGATGAGAAAGACCGAATGTTCTCCATTTTTCCTTTCTACGCCCTCCTTCTAGCGCCAGTTCCTATTGATGGCGATTTTAGCACAACAACAATGTGAACAAAATATTGCTACTCTGCTTCTCTTGAAAGAGAAAAGACAACACATGGATGCCTTAGCTCTCAAGGTCTTGGTAGTTGGGTCTCAACTGTACTGATGTTACTCAGTGGTCAATGCAATAGTAATATTCAAGGGGCCTACTGGTGTTAAGCTTCTGGATTGTTCTAAGATCAAGCATGAAATGAAACCTACTTTAACTGGGGTTTTAAAGAAAAAACAAAAAATAGATCAGGGTTTTGAAACAGAAAAGAACAACAATTCATCCAATCTTAACCAAACTTGTTAACTTCAAGGAATTTGTAAACCAAAACTGTAGAACAAGATGAGCTTGTGATTGACACACAACCTCTTTCATTCACAGTGCTAATTCACATAACATATTTTAATTACCATTTAAATAAAACATAAAACAATATTTCATTCCTTGGAGATTTCACAAATCGAATGATCAAATTAAGACAAACATCATTCAAGAACACAATAAGAAGTAGATTAAACTCTGATTTTTTCTACTGTTATTAAAATAGATAAACAATATTTACAAAACTAGCACAATCACTAGTGTACAGAGAATCTGAAGCTCTAGATTGTTTCCAACTACACTAAGAGAACTTAGAGAATACATTACAACCTGTACTAAAATCTTACTGCTAACCAAGAAGACAAAGAGAAGCTCTTATTACTCAGAATCAAGATGCAACTCTCTCCTTCTGCTAGCTGACTAATTCCTACTAGTCCTAACTTTCTTTCAAATCCTTCTAACAAAGCTCTGTTTTTCTTCCAAAAAGTTCTAACCTCTTCCAAGAGGCAAGCATGCCTTATATACAAGATGTAATCAACTTGAATGTGCTGTCCCTTGCACTAAGGTTTTACAAAATATCTGCTTCACTACATGAAGGTTGACCCTTCGATCTTTTGAGGAAAGTTGGTTGTGCATTTAATGTGAATCATTGTTGTCCATGCTGATGAAGGGTTTCTGGAAAAGATCTGTAGATCTTTTGTTGCTGCAGTATTTACTTCAAGCCTTCGTGTCCATCCTTAAACTCCTTCTTAGGGTTGCCTTGAATGCACCAGGATATCCCGCCATTAATACCAACTGCCTCTGTCATCAGTGGTCGCCATAGCTGTCCTTCTGAGTCATGGTTTTCTTCATTGAAGTGGCCTTCTACCTGCTCTGGGATTTTTGCACGTTAACCACCTATTGAAATAACTATCAGACCTCCTTACCAATTTGAAACACCATCTGAGCCAATCAATCACCACCTGTTCCCAGAAGAAATCCACCCTGTCGCACTCTATTAGTCTTTCCTTCACTAGAGCAGTCAATCAGTCAAAGGCTCATCTTAGCTCTCTCTAATTGGATGATCACATGCCACGCAGGATTCCTTAGCATTCAAAAGTGGTCCAAATGGTATCACATGTTGGTGAGACACCATCGGTGTCTCCCCGATGCGATATTACCACTATGCAATTATCGACATGACACAAGACAGTTGGTAAGACACTTCAGCGAGCTATAGAAGTTATACCGAGCTCTTAAAACCTATCGGCCAGAGAACATGCCCTTGACAAGACATCTCGGAGAACCCAAGGATTCCAATGGCGATCCTCATTTTCATGTCAGGGAGACTATCACTCGTCACTGTGACCTCATAGCGAAGTCTCCTTACTTGTATGGAGTCTCCCCAAATTTCTCGTATTCTTGCCGAGCTTGCTCCCTTATGCTTCGGTACTACCTTTCCCTTCACTAGGACATCTTCACGAGCTCCTTTTCCTTTCAGTAAATGTGTTCATTCTCCCTAGAGGCACGTCCTATCAGTGAGACACAAAGATCTCACCAAGACCCTCTTGCAATGGAATCCCCTTTTGCCGATGCCTGTTATTTCATGTCAGAAAGAGTTTTAGCAAACTCCCTTTTCATTTTCGTTGAGCCCACTTTGCATTAGGAAGATCCCATTGAGTTGGCAGGACGTCACGCCGAGCTTTTGTTTTATGTTATCGAGCTTGTTCTCCATCGGCAAGAGTTACGGTGATGCCAGACTCCATGGGCAAGCCCTGTTTCATTTCGGTCAGACCCTATTGAATCGACAAGAGATTATGCCAATATTCCTTCATATCGGCGAGACCTTTCTTCTTCACCAAGACCTTATATTGAGGTCTTCTTCCTCCATAGAGTTGTTTGATTCCATCGGCAAGACACTTCGGGGTTGCTGAGACTTCTTAGCAAGCTCCAATAGCTACGCCGATGCCTTTTTATTTCAATAAGACTTCCTCCGATTGGTGAGAGAAATGGCGACATCCATTTGTTCTCTCGAGCTCTTCCATTTCGGTGAGACCTTTCACCATTGGCAAGACCCTTCACCGATCTTTTTCACTCTTTCCAAGCTTCCTCTATGTCACAGAGACATTCTTTTGTCGGCGAGACTTTATACCAACATAAGCTTCCTTGCACTGAACTCTGTTGTCGCCAAGACCTTCTTGGGTCGGTAGGACATCCTACCGAACTCGCTGCATTCCCTTCAAGTCACCCTGAGTTAGAGTCTTTCGATGTGACCTCCTTGTTTGGCAAGACACCTCACCAAAGGCATCATCCTTTAGCGATCCTTTCCTTTCGGGAAGACCCTTCTGTGGTCATACCGACATGTATTCTTTCATTTCACATGTGTTGCTGTAACCTCACCCCTTCGGCCAGACATTATGCTGAAGGTTTTACCCTTTTCCGACCTTAGACCTTTGGTGGGACCCTTCCGTGTCAGTAAGACTCCTTGCAAAATCACTTTTGTGTCACCCAGACCTCCTTGCAGTCATACCGATAGATGCCCCCTCCTTGTGCATTGTCAACATGACCAAATGTACTCACCGAGACCTCCTTCTGAAGGAAAGTCTCCCACCAAAAGGTATCACTTTTATCGGGGTCGGTGAGACATAGAGAAGTCACCGGGAACTCTTGGTAGATAGAAAGCCCTATACTGATACATGAATCCCTTTGGCAGCGGTCGGCGAGACATAGAGAAGTCACCGAGACTTCTTCCTGAAGGAAATCTCCTACCGAAGCGCTATGCTTTGTTGACTGTTGGTGAGACTTAAAACCTTCACTAAGACCTCCTGGTGAAGAAAGTGACTCCCACCAAAGTGAAATCCTCTTTTTTTTTTGATAGAACACTCCTAGTAGCCGTGACTTTGATTGATGTCATGCCGATAGCTGACTGCACATGAATTTCGCTCGGTGTGACATCTTTGGGGTCCTACCGATTTTTTGCCTTAGCTAATTTTTAAGATCAACTAGATTTGAGGAATGCCTTCCAACCGATCCCCAGCTAAGAAATATCATCAAGTGTAGGATTTAACCCTGCAAAAGGAAGGTCTGCATTAGTCCTGAACAACAAATAAGGCATATTATAATAAAATCACCATTGCTTACAATTATTTTAGTGAATTCCTAACAAGAAGGAAAACCAATTTAGGTTGAGACAAAACCAAGATTAAATCAGATAGATCAAAAGTCAAAATCAGAAGGAAAAAACACAAGAATTCCAAAGAGGAAAGCCAGTAACCAGAAGCAAAGAAATCAAAAGAAAAAGGGGGACCCACTTTGATCTCGACCAAAGTGGGGTGGTTATGCAAGGCATAACACTACTAACAACTTCCTACATTCTGGTGCCAACTATCGACACGGGGACAAAGGATTTTCTTGAAAAACTCCCCCTAGGCCAATGGCCTAAGATCAATTTCTGGAGGAATTACTAGAAATTGCTTTTGGTGCGGGATTATTTCCTTCATTAGATTCACTCTTCCTTACCCATGTTTTCTTCATCTAATCTCTTATCTCTTCCATTGTCACTTTCTCTTTTCCTTTATCATCTTCCTATGAAATTTTTCCTTTGTATACTAGACCTCTTTTATCCATGTTTTTGTTCCTATAGAATCTTTCAATGTGACCAAATCTATTGCAATTGTAACACACAGGATTTCTTTGTCTAGACCACTCATTCCATTGATTTCCTCTTGATCTGCATTGATTAGCAACATGCCCAAATCTTCCACATGTGAAGCATTTAACATTCCTTACACTAACAGACATACTTCTACATTCAATTGACTTATGACCAAAATTATTGCAACTGAAACACTAACCAGGAAATGACGGACTGCTTGAATTTATTTTACTTCTACATTGAGAAGCCATATGACCAAATTTATTACAAACAAAGCAGTGACCATTAAACTTTTGAGCATTGGGTTGTCTTACTGGATACCTTATGCCTTTGTTCATCTGATTTCTTTGTCTGGAATCCTTATGTTCAGATCTGGAAATTTCTCCCTTCTCATATCTAAGACCTTGCTTGTCATTTGCATCCTTCTGACCTTTAGTCAGCTCATCAAGCTTGGAAAAAATGATCCTAAACTTCTCCTTGTATTCATTTGTAGTAGTGAGTTCATCTATGAGAATAACTATCTGTCTTTCAAGCTCTTGTTCATTATTTTTGGATTGTTGCAGTTCAATCTCCAACTAAATGAATCCACTATTAACTCTATTGCATTCTTCAGATCTTTCTTTTAAAGACTGGGCCAAATTCTCCTCATTCTTCTTCCTTTCTTTAGTCTCCCTAGTTTTCCACATCACCATAGATTCCATCTCAAGTTTTAGAGTAGCATTGTCTCTAGCAAGCTTTTCACATTCTTCAGTTATTTCTTTTAAGGTCTGATTAAGGTGAACATCTTCTAAGATTTTAATTTCTTTCTGCTTCAACTGATCACATAGTTCCTTCCTCTTTTCTGTTGACTCATTGATTTTATCCTTCAATGATTGAATGAATTTTCCAGCATCCTCAAGATTTTCTTTTAATTCTGGGACTTCTACTTTAGATTGATCAAGATCATCAAGTGCCACCAAAAGCTGTTGTTGAAGACCACTAGAGTCCATTGCATTCCAAGATCCACCTCAAGTTGTTAAAATTATTCAGAGGAACCTTGCTCTGATACCAATTGTTGGACTCAAGGAACACTGAGAGGGGGGGTGAATCAGTGTTCAACAATATTTAAATCACAATTCAGATCTTAAAGCATTTAAAGCATTTCAATAGAAGTAAAGATGCAAGCACAAGAAGGAAACAATCAAAACACCATAACACCAATATTTTTATTTGGAAACCATGTTAGGGGAAAAACCACGGTGGAGGTTAATACACAATTTATACTTTGTTAAAAGTATCAAGAAAAAGGGGAATGCACATGCATTTAGGCACACTTCCTAGAGTTCACTTCTCAAAAATAGGAAGGCTCACTGCCTTACAATATATTTGGATTACAACAAAAAGTTGAACTAAGAAAGTAGCATCTACAAATGCCTAGTATCAGTTCCAGTGAGGCTCATAGATTAGATTCTGGACCTTCTGTCTGATTCTGGACCTTCACTCAACAACCCTTCTGCTATTCGCACATTTCAAACATGCACCAACTCGCACTTCAAAATGAATTAATCTATCTCTTATATATATCCGCTAGCAAGAATTCAATCACTATATGTCGGCTTCAACACAATAAAAAATGTCTTTAAAATGTCGGCTTAGATCATGAGTAAACTTGAATGTGCATCCACATAAGTTGGCCAAACCATAGCTAGGACCCAAAAAAAATCTCCAACACAAGAATACCCTAATTAATTATACCTCGAATATCTGCAACATGTATTCACTGAGTTGGCCACCATGAGCTAATAAACAAAAAATAATTCTGTCGGATCTCCTAACTTATACACTGATTAATACAACATCACAAAACTTAATAATAAGATAAAATAGATGCTTAACAATCTTCCCTGAGATCCACAACTCAAAATGATAATCCAGTGAAGCATATAGATCGACATATTAACTGAATACCCTGTTCTTCATTCTCTCTTCCGATAATACTCTATTCTTTATGCTGCTTGTCGGTATGAACAAATCCTGATCTACAGACATGAATAATGACTTAGGTTGCCATCAATGACAACACTAGAAGCCATATGCCAATAGGTACTAGGTAGGGACTATATAGAGTATAAAGACAAGTATAGGGTCAATACCGACATTTTCTCTCACTTTTTTCTGTCCTTTCTTGACATATAGGTCCCTAAACTGATGATTATGTGGCTACCGATGGAGATCTTTCCAAAGTGCTACCTCAGTGGCCTTGGTGAGATTGTGACAAACACAATCTATGTCCTCGGTCTTCCTACAACAAGCGACCTCCGCTGACACATCGAAGAAGACATAGTGGTTTCGTGGATACCATTTCTGAGCAGGTTCCATGTTCTGACCATCGGAAAGCACCGCAAGAGGGTCACTTGTGCCTACCATTTTCTATTGAGGTGCTACAATGTGGTATTGTTTTAGATGTCAAATAGTATACTGATTTTAGGAACCTAGTGTTTCCTCCACCACTTGTCATTGCTCTTGCTAATGATCATGTTGTTATTGTTAATGATCTTGCAGATGAAGTTGTTCCAGATGTTGTCGACGCTGCTGATGCTCCTACTTGAAGAATGAACTCTTTTCCCTATTTCAAGAATCAACACTTTTTCATCTATTTTTTGTATATACGCCTAGAAAAGGCTTTTAATGCATATAATTGAAAAACTAGATAGTATATATAGATATACTTTAACTATGGCCCTAACGCCATTTTGAAAGTGTAATATTGAATTATATAATCTTTTATAATGAATATACAACTTTTATTTAATTTCTATCTCTTTTTCTTTCTACTTCTTGCATTACTTTTCACATTCCGCATATGGGTTGCTTGGAAAAACCAGCCGGACAAAAGAATAAAAGAAAATTTAGAATAATTACATATTTACATAGGCAAGATAGTTAACAAAGCTTAATTGAAAAATTTGAGGTGGATTCCATTAACTAGGATCACCAATGCTTCTTTCTCCATATTTTCTAATTCAAATGTGTTATGTTGCTTGCATTGAATTATTATAAAAGGGCCTTCCCACAGACTATCAATTTTTCTATGTTGGCCAGGCTTTGTGGCCCTCTCATTGAACTTTAGCACTAGGTCTCTGCATTTAAGACCTTGGTATGAGGTTTTCTTGTCAAACCACCTTTTAACCACCTATTGGTGGTTATTCATGGCTGCCAGGGCATTTTTTCTTTTTTCTTGTACCTCCAACAACTTGGCCAACCGGACCTCCATGGCTCTGTTTTATTCCACCTCTAGAGACTTGAGCAATTGTAGTGTAGGAATCTCTATGGAGATGGGTAATAGTGCTTCCTTCCCGTACACCAATTCGTATGACAAATTCTTGAGAACTTTCTTAGGGGTTATTTGGTCTACCTAGAGTGTTGCCCAGAGGTTCTTATGTCACTCTCTTTGATGTTCTAACCCGATTCTTTTAATGAGTCAGACTAAATTTTTATTAGTTGACTCAACTAGGCCATTTCCCTGTAGGTAGTAGTTTGAAGACGTCTTTAAGAATATGTCATGATTGAGTGCAAATTGGCATACCTTTGAACCCAGGAAAGACTTAGCATTGTTGGAGATGATGGTCTTTGGCGGGCCAAATCTTGTTACCAATTCCTCATGAAAATTTATAATCTCTGCCTTCATTGCATTCTTCAGGGGCATGGCCTTGGTCCATCTAGTAAAGTAGTCCATAGCCCTGAGGATCCATTTGTGTCCAGCACTGGAGGTGGGATTAATCATCTTGAAAAAGTTGAGGCCCCATTGTGCAAAATGTTCCTCGGTCACTATTGGATTGAGAGGAATTGCTGAAATTTTCCTCCTTCCCATGAAGAATTGGCATTCTTTGCAGGCTTTCACCAAAGAGTGTGTGTAATTGAATAGCGTAGGCCAAAAGTATCTAGCACACATAATTTTGATAGTGGTGGTCTTTGCAGAAAAATGTTTGCACGCGGGACTGTTGTGGAAAGTGTCAAGAATTCTCTTTGCCTGTTCTGTGGTGATGCACCGCAATAGAACTCTATTGAAGTTCCTTTTGGAAAGGACCCCCTCAATAAGCACATATCCACTATTCTGCAATCTATGGAATCTTCTCTTCTGAGAAGGAAGGCATGATGAATATTTTTCGGTATGCATGAATCTTAATCTATCTGCTAGGTAGCAGCCTTCAGACTCGAACTCATTTGTTAGGAAAAGCTCAGGTTGCTCCTCTTTAGCTGCTATTTCTTCATCATGTGTCAAATACTCACACAGTCCTCTTCCTCAAACGATATTTGTGGGCTTGACCTCAATATCATTTCAAGGATCTTAGTGATTTAGTTGGCCCTTTTTTTAGTGATTTCTCTGTAGACACTTAAAAATGACCTAGGCCTACAAGCTCTATTTTACCACTTTCATCCTAGCATAATTATGACATTTATTTATGTCCTTGGTCCACATTCGACTATTAATTAAATAATTCATAATTATTTAATTAATTCATATATGTTTATTCTTCATGATTATTAAATGAATAAATTTTATTTATTCATTCGATACATCACTAATGGTCTATTATCTTCTTACAATTAAATAAATTTCTTAATTTATTTAATTCATTTGTCTTCTTGATTATTAAATAAATGAATTTTATTTATTTATTTATTTAATATGTCTCTAATTCTCATAATTAAAAGAATTTATTAATTTATTTAATTATCGGTCATAATCCTCTAAATTAAATAATCATCTTTAATTATTTAATTTCCTAATTTAACATTTCTCTCATTTTAAATAAATAAATTATTTAAAATGATCTCACTTTATTAACTGTCACTTCATTTTAGTAAATAATCTAAAAATCGATTATTTACTATCACACAAAATCCATATTTTGAATTAATTTAATTCAAAATAGTAATCTTCTTCCAAAAATCAAGTAATTGAGCAAATTCTTGATTTTCCAAATCTGCTTTACAATTCAACATTTATCCTCTTGATTTTTTGAATCTTACAAATCAAGCAGTCTTTATCTTCTTGATTTTTGAAAATCTTTATCTTTTTGACTAATTGTCACATTTATTCTCAACCGTCGATTTGATTTTCTCAAATGACATCTTGACCACTCATTTAATAATTTTTCCCTAACCCTAATTAGGGATTGTCACATGAAATCTCGTCCATTGATTTTAGGCTTCCGTCAACTTTCAATCTCATTTGTCCGTCCAAAATTGCATTTTCTATAAAATGCCAATTTGCTCACATTCTCATGACCACTTCGTTATTCTGACATATTTACACTTAGATTTTACTCGCATGCTTAGCATTTAGTTTATTGAATTGGATTACTTGTCATAGGAATTATAGTCATTTGTCAATTTGTCATAGGCATAGTCATTATTTGTCATTCAAATCCTTCAAAACTTGCAAAGGGCTTAATCACAATCATTTGCTCATATACACAAATCAGAGGGCAACAATCACAATTGTTGCAAGCTAGAAGGTGTTATGGAAATGAATCATGGAAGCAACGAGTGATAGGTATAACTGTTTTAATTTGTTTAAGATTTCAATGTATTTCATAGCTCTTTGGGTTTAATATTGTTGATCTAATCATGCTAAACATTAATCTAAAAAATAACCCATTGATACATTGGTGAACCCGACTTGTTATTTTTTTCGCTTCCGTATAGTTTTTTGTTTTCTATCTTTTTTTGGAAGGTAAAAGTATGGAACAACGCATTTGCGCTTTGTCCAGCCACATCCACTGCGCCATGACACATTTGACAGATGAAACGCTGCATTCGCTCTACTGAACCGTATTCACAGTCAGGAAGGCCGCATTTGACATACCAAGCCGCATTAGAACAACCAATCGATGCATTTTCCTGCTAAACTAGAACACAAGACCACAATGCAATCACTCTACTATGATGTATTTGCTTGGTAAAATTTCTCTAAAAATTTTGCATTCGGGTTTCTGTATTTTCTGTTCTTGGTTGTTTTACATTATGGTTTTCTTCTGCATTCTTCCTAGCATAGGGGCTTTTTGTGTTCCTAATCTTTATTTTTAGTGTGTGGCGGTTACATTTTGTGGGTCCAAGACTAGTTGATAAAACTCCTAACTTATGCTTTTGCAGGTTCAAGTGTCTAAGAATTATTTCAAAACATTGTGCTTGTTCTTTTTAAAATAGATAACATTTCTTTTGGTGCATTTAAAATGAACATGCCTTCAATTCTGTTTGATTGTGTTTGAAAGTGGTAGGTGAATATGCTCTCACCCTGTGCAAACTAGGTGATCAGAAAGCCAAACCCACTTTGTTTTGTGTAACCTTGATGCAATAACCGAAGTATCCTCTCCCCTTGCATAGTCATGCGATCCTAGGTGTAAGAGAAACAATTATTGCCTCTATAAATTGGGCCTACCAGGGGATTTCATCACCTCTAGGTGAATCAAATTGGCAACAGAGCTAAAGCAAAGCTACCCTCGACTGGTATATAAATGTGAATCTTTAGGGAAAACCTAATATTATGAGTGCAGATGTGTCATACGGACCAAGTAGTACTCCCCAAAACCCTGTTGAGCTTAACCTCTTTAGGCTGGAGTGCCTCCTAAATGGAGCTTAATCTTGCACCCCATGTATGGTCACTTGAATGGGGGTCCCAAATTAAACACCATTGTGTAGTAGCCAAAAACCTTCTATTTGTTAGCACAACACCGGTCGATGTGAAGGCATCCACATCTTCGTAGTCTATAGTAGAGGTGATCAATCTACCATGGGAGTTTTATGGGGGTTGGAAGCTTGGTTGGCCTGAGAAGAGAGTGCACTGTAAGGGGGAGCCCGTGCAACCAAGTTTCTGAATTCACACACTACTGATATGTGGCTGGGGAAACCCACATGGAATCTAATGGATACTATCTTGGCTTAACCATAGGATTGTACTTGTTCTCTTTTGTGTTTGAGTACTTTCAAAATATCGTGCTTTCCAAGTGTTTTTTGGTTACTAAAATGACACAAAAAATACTCAAACATTTGAAAACAAACAGTCAATCTTTAAACAATTCAGGTTTTTGACCAAAACATTAGAAAAATTGACTTTTTACATTTTGCAACGCATTTGTTAATCCACAATTGCTCTGATGCACCGCATTTGATAGTATTTTCAAAGCATCTGCTATGCTAAAATGCATTTGCTTCTCCAAACACCACATTCATCTGTCATGCACCACATTTGATATCTGTATAGCCGCATCTAATATATTAAACCGCAATTGACATCTTAAAAGTCGCATTTGTGAAACTGAATCGCATTTGATACTTGAAACACTGCATTTGACCACTGCAACACATTTTCCTAGAAACACAATAAACTTTGTTTTAGACCAGAAATCAAGTTCAAACATCTTAGCCTGTTGTCAAATATCTTTCCAAAAAAGTCTATGTCAGAAACCAGAACTGAAATTGCTCAAAACGTCCATCATTTGCATTCATTAGCTAGCATTTTCACCATAGGGTTAATTTTCCAAATTTTTAGTTGCATTCCCTAGGCATCATAATCATCATTTCTAGCATAAAATTGTACTTAGGATTCATCTTGGCAGAATTTGGATTAGGCTCACTCACCTCACTTTGTAAAACCATTGTCTTTAAAACTAGGTTATCTTGGGACTTGGTCATTGTTCCTCTTTTCAGTCATTATCCTTTTGTGAGAACCTCCAACACAATAGTCTAGTTAGGAAGGCTCACTTGTCATTTTGACCTCATCACTTAGTCTCCTTAGCAAGTCCTTTTGATAACCAAAATTGAGACATAAGTCAAGTTTAGAGTGGTTAGGAAAACTTTTCTCCAAATACTATCCAACTTAGTATTCATTTTGAACTTAGACTTTGCATTGTCCATCTTAGCCCTCATTTTGCACTTAGGCTTCACATTGATATCATTCACCCTATTCATCATTTTGCACCTTGACTTTGCATTAATCACCTCAATCCTTAGTCAAAAAAATCCAAAAACATAGTCTTGCATTGTCATCCTTATTATCAAAAATCCAACAAAAAAAACATAGGCTAGCATCATCCTTGCATTTAGTTGTCATTCTCATCACTCTCATTTGAGAAATTTCCTTTTATGGTGGAAACTAGACTCTAAAGAAAGAAAAGACAAATGGAAAACTTTGGAGAAAATTCCAATTCCAACATCACCAATGACACGTATGACCCAAATTGGACGTTTGATGACCTATTTAGCAACACGAATACTCAACCTCTCATGACCATACCATCCTCATCAAACAACCCCTTTGAACCATTCTTATGTAAGGATAAATATGGACAAATACTTGAGGAAAACCTAGAGGTAGCAGCACAAGATCTAGAGGCAGCCTTTTTCGTAGAACAAATGGTCTTATATGACATCACTAACTCATTTGACTGCAAAATCTGACGAAACTGTCTGATGAAATATGTAAAATTCGATGTTTGTCAGGTGCTTGTAAAATTTGATGGGTAATTTTCAATTTTTTGAAAGTTTATCCCCGACGTTCGTCGATATTTTGATGAACTTGGGGTTCATTGAAATGTCAGCTATCATTTTAGTCGAATTTTTGACAAACATGAAAAATAGAAAAAAATCAAATTGTGGCCAACATAAAGAAAAGTGAGTTTGCACCTGATTTATTGCAACAGTGTTTTGCTCTACTTCAGACAGTTTGTGGAGAACTAAGGATGTTTTTCTTGGGAAAAATTAGAAAAAATTCAAGAAGATATTGCCAAGTTGAGGGTAGTCATTGTCTTTTTGTAGAATTCAGTTGTGAAGTCAGATTTGTAGTTCCAGGTTTGAAAATCATATTTTAAAGCAACATCTCATTAGATTTCATTTTTAGAGGTTAAAGGTTTTGAGAATTTCATGTCTAAATTTTGTTATGTGGAATCACCATAAGATCACAACCAAGGAACAGATTCTTGTGACTGTAATTATGTGATCCATAACTCTATTGGTCATGTGGCACAGTTGTGCTATAACAAATACATGATGCATTCATGTGTGACCCAAGTTTAATGTGGCTATGTTGTGATAGAAATGGAGGCACTCATATAATGTATTAATTCAGGTTGTATAATGTAGGTGTCAATCATCATTGGGTGCATTCAGGTTGTCTCAAGTTTAACAGGTTAGGATGTAATTATAGCATGATCGAAGAGTGATTACCTCTTGCTGCAATAAAGAGCCTATAACTCTGGTTGATATGCAGAGTGGTTGTGTTATATCAATTATGTAGTGCATTCAAGCACAACCCATGTTTAATGGGCTATTCTAGAGAGTGATCAAGATTTTCTAAACTTTATGAATGTTACTTGACATATATTTGCATAATCTCAAATTCTTTTCAGAGGCTTTTGAAGTATCAATGTATCCTATATAAGGTTTAGAATGATTTCTTTTAATTAAAAAAATAAATAAATGATGTATTTCCCTGTAATTAGATAATGTGGAGATCTCCTAAATCTCCCCAGCACACTATCCTCTTTGGCACTGTATTCATTACTCTAGCTACTAGGGTTTTGCATGTGACATCTTTAATATCTTCATGACCATGGATTTTAAATAGATCTTAGTCTTTGCTTTAATCCTTTTCATGGTAACCCTTGAGTTCCATAATCCACCTTCAATCTCTTCTAAGAATGTTGTCTTAAGCTAGACTGCATAGTATGCATATAAAGTAAGTCCTTCATACCTGCCATTGTTTCAAACCACCACTCACTGCCTTGCTTAAAATGTTGCCTCCATAAGCACAATAGCATGTTTTAAAATCATGGTTGCTAGTGATTGACCATTAAGGTCACCACTTTCATCATGAAGATACAATGAGATTTTTTTCTTCAAACTCAAAGCATTATGAAATATAACATTGTGAATTTTTTGTTGTGTACGATTCGATTTTCTTGCACATTTACTGCTTTGCTAACTTCCTTTAAGACTGGGTATTGCACCCTCAGTTGCAATCTCAAACAGCCCACTCACTATCACTTGAAGATTCATTTCATGAGCATCCTTCTATAAAATAAAACTATGCTCTATAGACTGCCTACTTACTATAGGGGACTCATTGTTTCATGGTATTGTAGTTCTTAAGATCCTTCAACCCTATTGACACTACTTCACAGTCCACAAGGTATTATTCACTATTCTCCCATCTTTGATGAGTCTCGGAACACTGCTCAAACATGCAATTCACTACCTCCATTATACATTAATGGCTAAGAAGAAACATTGAACCTATGATTACTACTGTTACTTCATTTGGATAGTCATTCCCTGATTGCATTTGCCTTGTTTAACACTACCAAAAGCATTTGAAAAACCCTTAAGGTTAGTAAGGGGGTATGAAAACTCACTTTTAAAATCTCCACTTTACTATGCAAGGTTTGAGCTTTATTATCTTGTCCCTGCTCAGCCTCTTTTTGACTGTCACATCTTAAGTGACTATCATTCTTCTTACCATAGATTGCATTTACAAATGTCACTAAGCTACATAGTGTGCTTGTTATTGGCTACAATCTTTAGATTGCAAGATTTTGTTATTACCTACAATGTCTCAATCTTTCTGGTATTGCAACCTCACTAATCCACTATAGTTATTGTTTATGTTTCTATGGAGGCCTAGGGTTTGTACCCTAATCATGCTCTTACCAATTCTTCTATTGTTTTTTATTAGGGCTCTCTCAATGTTGAGGGCCCTAGGGATAAGCTCGTCATAAGAAGTGACACATTGCATCTTTAACTAAAAGGATAAATCCATATTGACATTAGCAATGATGATTTTGACTTGTTGCTCTTTAGGAATGGGTCACTTGCTCTTACTAGCTCGCTACCTCCATTGTTGTAGGAAGTTTGTGATCAAGTTCAATATTATGATTTTAGGAGTCTTAACGGTTGGAAATCATAGTAAAATCAGAATTTAATAAGTTTTAGAATTAGCATTTTAAAGTGTTTTGGGGTCATTAACGGACTATCTTCTCTTTTGTAGGGGTGGTTGCATGCCAATTTTTTTTGGTGTAAAATATTAGAATTATTAGATTATGTTACCTGTCTATGAATAAAAATTATTGGAGTGTGAGTTTGATATTTTTTGAAGATCTAAATAGTCAAGCTTGATAAAGAAAAATCTTGTTAGATAATATTAGTCTAGAACAAAATGAAGAGACACTTGATAGATTGTGGGCTAGATTGAAAAGAAAGGGTGATGGGAAATGTTAATGTCCTTGCAATAATTGCAAGGGCTTAAAGACGAGACAAATTTTAATCACAACAGCTGAGAAACATTATAGGCAGCATGGTCATGTTGAAGGGAGGCATGATTATCATCCATTGGTAAGTTGTTCATTATATGTGTTTATATTGATTGAATTTGTAAATTTTTATATCGTTTTAACATTATATATATATATATGTATCAATGGGTAAATTTTTAGATTAGTTTATAAAATGAATAAAAAACAATAAACCCAAAGAAAATAATGAAGTGCAAAGGAAAGTAAATGAAAACACAGAAAATAGAACAGTCTCACCCAATGTCTTCAATCTCCATGGTTGATCTCCATTACACCTTCTAACTTGTTGATTTGTGTTGCCCTCAAATTGAGTGTGTGAGCAATCTTGACTATGCCATTGTCCTAAACAAGCTTTGAAGGATTTGAATCTTAAATTTCTATGCCTATGACAATGATAAATGAATATAACTATGAATGCTAAATGACTATAATGCCTATATTAATGAAGTGGTGGATCGAATCCTAAATTATAAGTAAAATTGACATTTTATAGAAAACACAATTTTGAATGGACGGATGAGATTGATTCTTGATAGAAACCTAAAATTAGAGGACAAGATTAAATTTGACAATCACTAATTAGGGTTAGGGTAAAATCCTTAAGTGAGTGATCAAGATGTCATCTGAGAAAATCAAATCAGCGGTGGAGAAAAGATGAGATAATTTAATTTTGAAAATAAAGATTTTCAAAATTAAGAAGATAAGAGAGCCTGCTTTGTGAGATCTGAAAAATTAGATAAAAGATGAACTAAAAAGAAAATTTGATAAAATCAAGAATCTGCTTGCTTTATTTGATTTTTGGAAGAAAGCTACCATTTTGAATTAAAGGAATTCAAATTATGGATTTTGTGAGACAAATAAATAATCTTTTTTAGATTATTTACCAAAATGGACTGTTAGTTAAGATTGTGATGACATTTTAAATAATTTCATTTATTTAAAATGAGAAGAATATTATCTTTGACAATTAAATAATTAAATACAATTATTTAATTTAGCAGATAAGATTAATTAATTAAATAAATTAATCAATTTATTTAATTGTGAGGATTAGTGACATTAAATAAATAAATGAAATTCATTTATTTAATAATCAGGAAGAAATAAATGACGAAAGGTAATTAAATAAATTAAGAAATTTATTTAATTAAGGGAAGACTTAGACAATTAATGACATATTGAATAAATAAATAAAATTTATTTATTTAATAATCATGAAGAATACAAAGACATGAATTAATTAAACAATTATGAATTATTTAATTAATAGTCGAATGTGGACCAAGGACATAATTAAATGCCATAATTATGCTAGGATGAAAGTGGTAAAAATGAAGCTTGCAGGCCTAGGTCATTTTTAAGTGTCTACATTTTGCCCCTCTTTGTCATAATGTAACATGTCGCATTGTGACAAAGAAAATAAGTCAAAAATATGCCCCAGTTCAAAATAAGATGAGGAAGAATGACGAGGAGGGTTATGGTATGCCCCCTCGAGAGGACAGACAAGTTTCAAGAACATGGGTGTGCTCTCGAAATTAATGAGAAGACTAGAATATGAAGAGACAAAGAAATGTTAGTGCAAAAGATATGGATGATGATATGGATGCAATGTCTATATGAGATGAGTGAGAGAAGATGACAAGACGAAAGGAAATGCATGTTAGTTCGTAGATCAAATCCTTCAAAACATTACCATAGGACTTTAATATTTATTGCTCTTAATCATCATTGGGCGGTAAAAATGACACAAATGGACAAAAAACACCATGATATGATGTAGACCAAGGTGTGCAAGGTCATCCATTTGAAAAACAGACAGTCACATACAAGGAATGTCCTAACTGATACTAAGGGCGAAGTTGCCCCAGTCTTTTTGTCAAGACAATCCACAGACAACAGTCAAAATAAAATAAAATAGGCCAGGAGACATCATCGCACCTCTAAATCCTTTGTGGGACATCCTCAAGGTAGCTAGTAATATGACCAAAAGGACAAGATAGTAAAAATATAAGACAAAATAGCCAAGATAGTCAAAAGATAAGACAAGATAGACTAGAAAGATTAACAGCCATTTTATTTTGTTTGCCAAAGATTGATTTCTTGCCAGTTTGATAGTTTTGACAGTTTAAGAGTTTTGCCAATTTGACGGTGTTGACAGTTTGATGGGGCCTATTGTCAGGAAGGACACATCCTGAAAAGGCAAAGGACATTTTGACAAGGTCTAACTCCAAGAAGGACACATCTTGAAGAGGACCAAAGAGTGATGAGATTGACATTGTTTTGATTAATATGTTTTGGCAAGTTGATTGATATTGACTATATGATTGATTGGACTGTGTTGTCTGATTTTGACCAATTTTGACATTGACGTTTCAAATGAATTTCTTGTGTCTGAGTTTAACTATGTCTGACTTATTTTACTGATGTGATGATTGTGACAAATGCCATGATTTTATTTGGACAAACCTAAAAGGACTGACCTAATGTCTCGGGGACTCATCGACGGATGGCCTTGCCTACGTAGCAAATGCATAGAGACAACATAGTTCGACAATGACATGGACTGACTGACATGACTGACTTTGACTCCATTTTTAGGATTTTGACATTGATTTGGATTTTTTTTTCTTTAGGACGTTTTATGATTTTGTAGGTCTTTCTTCAAGACATTTTTATGATGTTTTTGGTCTTTCTTCAAGACATTTTGTGATGTTTTTGTCTTTTTTAGGACATTTTATGATGTTTTTGTGTTTTTGTCATTTTATAATTTTTTTGGATTTTGATGTTTAAGAGGATCGTTCCAAATGTATATGACTGATGCCTACACATGAGAATCCAAGGACAAACATGATTGTGCCCTTAGTCAAGCTGAATACCAATTGACAGGTGATGACAACGTTGTTTGACGTGGGAAGGACGTATCCCAAAACAACATGAGGACGATGATGACAATGTGACGAAAGTATGGAGGTCTACAGCTAGGCCAGGAACACAGTCAAGTAAAATTTTGGATAATGTGCTTGTATGGAGTAGACTCGTTATATTTAGAATGACTTAGTTAGAGCTAGATGGGATGATGATTATCCTTAGACTGTTTGAAAAGGGAAAGCCAAGATAGGTGACATACATGAAAGGATAAGAGGTGGCCTTGGTAAAAAATGGGAGACATGAGACTAATGGAGTTGTCACATGATTTTCAAGGACTATGTCGTATAAGGACAATAAGACTATGACGGTTAATGACATGATGTTCCGTGAATCGTGTATGACTGAAGGATAGACATGTCAAGAGTTTTCCCAAAGCATGATTTATGTGTGCCAATTTTATGTCAAGATCGAGGTAAGTGGGAAAAATGTGTGGCAATGATAGGGCTTAGATGGGTGTCAATGTCATGAGGAAGGCATGAGAAAATGAGACGACTTGCCCCCAAGTGTAAAAGTCTACATAGACAATTTATTTTACACATGACACCTGTTTGCCAGGTTTTCATCATGGTACTTATCCAGGGCACCTGTTTGCCAGGTTTTCACCATTGGATGAACTTTTTTCTTTTTACTATTTTCTTGACTTTTTGAATTTTTTGGGGTCACCAAGACGCCTGTTTGCCAAGTTTTCATCATGGTACTTATCCAGGGTGCCTATTTACCAGGTTTTCACCGTTGGACAAAATTTTCTCTTTACTATTTTCTTGAATTTTTGATTTTTTTTTTGTATTTCTGATTTTGTGGATAGCCTGGATGCTTTAGATGACCCCTGCCTGTTCTGATTTCACTGACGATGCCGATGTAGAGACTGGTGCCATGACATGCCAATAATGACCTTGTTGAAGGAGTTATCTTGTCAGGATTGTAGCACTTGTATACAACTGATCGATGTCATTGTGATCCTTTCTGATACTAAAGTTGGCCTTATCAAAATATGCACATCGCAATAGAGTGCCATGAGAGTCCTTGTGGTAAAGAGTTGCTGCCATGAATTGACGAATTTGTGACGTGGGATTTTTGGACTTTAGGCGAGATATAGGATTATGACAAATGATGGTACGTGTGGAAAGGTTGTTTGGACATTTGGATGAATGACTTTTTATTTTCCAAACTTGGGATGGTGGATGACGGATTTTGGAGGTATGGTGTTTGGAACCAACACTTTTATATGCCTTGATTGATGACCATTTTGAAGGAGGTGGACATTTGTTGTATGTGGGAGTCCTCTTTGCTTGTGGCTCCACATTATGATTGACTTTTGTATTTGACTTGGTGTCTTTGTTTGATCCATCTTTCTTTGGGATCCATTTTAATTTCATTTGTCCACTTGTCCTTTTGTTTGATTCAATGGTATTTAACATTTGATTTTGATCTTTTGACTTGTAGGACTTTTGTTTTTGTTGTTTCCAAAGGGAAGGTTTATTTATGATGGAATGGCGATTCATGGTGTGAGTGGAGGGGGTGTTGGCAGCAATCTTATGACAAGGATTTCTCATGGACTCCATTTTGACGTTTGTATCTAACAAAGTTTCCCCCAGTATTGAGGAGGTACCACTAACATAGTTTGATTTACTATCTGAGGAATAGCCAAGACCTTGATGTCTATAATTTTCTTGAAGCTGTATTGGTTCTAGAATGCCTTGCTCATGTATGCCTAGTCCTTTTCCTTGATATTGCATGCTTTGATAGATTCTATTTGCGATGGGGTATTTGTTGTTTTGAAAGAAAGATGCTAACCCATCATTAGGTATGTGGATACTGTCACTTGTAATATTTTCGTTTGCAAGAAAACCTGCTCTGACAAAGATAGATGACCCTAGTTGATAAAGTGTCTTTGCTTCATTGTCATGTTGGACATATTCCTGACTAATATCTTTAGTCTGATTGTGTGACATGTTAGGTTCGGATGATTCTATTTGTGCTTCCGAGGAAATTTTGAAGCCATCATTATGTTTAGTGTCATAGAGTCCAATGATTTTAGCTATAAATTGATCATATGCAAGCATGTCCCTAGTGGGAGGTTCTTGTTCTGGAGGAATATCGTCTATGTGTCCCCTAGAGGCAAGTGTATCATTGTAGGAAGTGTCAATAGTCGAGGCTTGTAGAGGGTCGTCAAGTGTTTGATCATAAATGGCGTAAAGGTCAAGGAGTGGATCATTTTGGATTTCTTGGTCCATGGTAGGGTCTTGGTCAAAGATGGGGTTGTCATGGATTTGGACTTGTTGGTCAATGGTAGGGTCTTGGTCAAAGATGGGGTTGTCGTGGATTTGGACTTCTTGGTCAATGGTAGGTGTATTTTGGATGTCATGATTGTCTTGGAGGACTTCTTGGATGGACTGAAAGATATGGTCATGGGATGGACTACCTTGTTCTTGACATGAGGGTGACATTATAAGGTCATGCTTTGGGCTTTCATTTTGACAAGTTTATTAAATGGGATTTGACTTTGAGTAATGATAGAATTTTCATGACTAGATGTGGCTTGTGAGGGGGTGACTTGAAAAGGATTAATGAATGACGGACTAGGATAGGACGTGGGGACTTGGAATGGACTAGTATATGAAGAACTAGGATAGGACATGGGGACTTGGACCAGACTAGCATGTGAGGGACAACGATAGGACATGGAGTCTTGGACTGGATATGTCATGGAGTCTTGGACTGGATTAATTGTTGAAGGAAAAGGATATGACATAGAGACTTCGACTGGATTGGTGTAAGGTTGATTGAAATAGGACATGGAGACTTGGACTAGATCAGTATGGTATGATGTGGGGACTTGACATGAGTTGTTAGAAGGTTGATAGGGCATGTAGATGTTGATAGGATTGATAGGTGAAATTTGTTGATGTGGTGATTGGACTTGATGATGTGCTTGTTGGATTTGACAAGTGGCCATGAGGTATTGGATTTGAGCTATGAGTTGTTGCATTTGAGGTGACTTATTTGCTTGAAGTTTTTGTATTATGTCATGGACTCTTTGAATTAATTGTTGATTTAAAGGTGATTGGCTTGTTTGAGCTATGTGAAGTATGTGAACTAGCTCTTGTGCTACGTCTTCCAATGTTTTCATGGTGTAAAATGATGTTGATTGGATTAAAGAGATGATGATGATTAGGATATGATATGGAATGAAAATATTGTATGATTTGGATGATGTGGCAAGGATTTATTGGAAGTTTGACTTGGGCACTATCAAACACAATATTTCACATGTAAATGCATGAACACACACACCAAACACAATTATAAATTTGTCTTTGAAGATTAGATGTTATGATTAAGTAAACACTTGAATACACAACAAGTCCTATGACTAGTCAAGTGGGGTATTGCCAATTAGGTCTCAAGCTAGTATGCACAAGGTTGACTAAGGATGATTTGAAAGAAAAATCCTGCCACACAACTGGGAGAAAGGGGTAACCCACCCTTCACCTTCACTTCCCAAAGGTATAAAGTTCTTTGGGGCTTAGCCAAGAGTGACGAGATTTTGACTCCCAAACAAGCATGTCTTTTGATTCACACTTCAATTGAGGTCGTCCCCATGGGTGATGAAATCCCCTAGTAGGCCTCCTAGGAAGGGTTTGACAAAAGCAAACCAAGTGAGGTGTTTGTGATCACACACACACTTGATTCACACTCATAGTGATTAATTTCCTTTTAGAAAATTGAAATGTGTGTAAAGCAATTCAAACACTTGTTCTTTTTAACCACAAATCAAGATGTGTGATTGAAGACAATGGTTAATTTTAGCATCAATTTTTGATATGTGATTGAAAACAAGATTCGTTTTAAGAGCCCAAATCCAAATGTGTGACAAACAATGATTAAGAGGTGAAAGATTAAACGAGTGCACCTAGAAGTTTTTGCTTTCCAATCTTCTATCTATGAATGATATTGTTGTTACTATAGCTCCTTATGATCACCTACAAGATGAAAAAAATGATATTATAATGCAACCAGAAAAAAAAAAAAGCTCATCAGAAAATTGCAATTTCAGATACATGTTTTTGACATAGCCGAATTAGATTTCGTTATTTGACAATTTTATTGATCTGAAAAATAAAAACTTAAAGAAGAAATCTTGTTAATTTTCTGAGAGCTTTCCAAAAATGTAAAGAAGTCGAAAAGATTCCCTTTTTTGCCCCCAGAAACATGAATTTTTGAAAACCATACAAAAAATGAAGATCAGAGTGTTTCACATTGTATTTGACCTCCAAATTAAATATGTAAAACATAGACCCCCATTAGAATTTAAAGAGCTTTCCAAAAATGTAAAAATTCCTAAAAAATTCATTGAGTTGCATCCAAAAAATCAATTTAATGAAAATTAAAATTGAACTAACTTCCACAAAAATGATGATAAACTCTCGATTTTTTTATTGTAGCCTCTTGAGATAATTTACAAGATTCTATAAAAATCTTGTAAAAAATTTAATAGATGTGTAGAAGATATGAAGAAATTTGTAAAACCTATAGTTTCGTTCAAAAACTGACAGATCTGCAACAAAATGTCAATAAAACCTGCAAAACACAAGCTAGATCAAAGGATTCACATCGGGTTCACCAAATGTATCAATGGGTAAATTTCTAGATTAGTTTATCAAATGAATAAAAAACAATAAACCCAAAGAAAATAATGAAGTGCAAAGGAAAGTAAATGAAAACACAGAAAATAGAACAATCTCACCCAATGTCTTCAATCTCCATGGCTGATCTCCATTACACCTTCTAACTTGTTGATTTGTGTTGCCCTCAGATCGAGTGTGTGAGCAATCTTGACTATGCCATTGTCCTAAACAAGCTTTGAAGGATTTGAATCTTAAATTTCTATGCTTATGACAATGATAAATGAATATAACTATGAATGCTAAATGACTATAATGCCTATATTAATGAAGTGGTGGATCGAATCCTAAATTATAAGTAAAATTGACATTTTATAGAAAATGCAATTTTAAATGGACGGATGAGATTGATTCTTGACAAAAACCTAAAATTAGAGGACAAGATTAAATTTGACAATCACTAACTAGGGTTAGGGTAAAATCCTTAAGTGAGTGATCAAGATGTCATCTGAGAAAATCAAATTGGCAGTGGAGAAAAGATGAGATAATTTAATTTTGAAAATAAAGATTTTCAAAATTAAGAAGATAAGAGATAGCCTGCTTTGTGAGATCTGAAAAATTAGATAAAAGATGAACTAAAAAGCAAATATGATAAAATAAAAAATTTGCTTGCTTTATTTGATTTTTGGAAGAAAGCTACCATTTTGAATTAAAGGAATTCAAATTATGGATTTTGTGAGACAAATAAATAATCTTTTTTAGATTATTTACCAAAATGGACTATTAGTTAAGATTGTGATGACATTTTAAATAATTTCATTTATTTAAAATGAGAAGAATATTATCTTTGACAATTAAATAATTAAATACAATTATTTAATTTAGCAGATAAGATTGATTAATTAAATAAATTAATCAATTTATTTAATTGTGAGGATTAGTGACATATTAAATAAATAAATGAAATTCATTTATTTAATAATCAGGAAGAAATAAATGACGAAGGGTAATTAAATAAATTAAGAAATTTATTTAATTAAGGGAAGACTTAGACAATTAATGACGTATTGAATAAATAAATAAAATTTATTTATTTAATAATCATAAAGAATACAAAGACATGAATTAATTAAACAATTATGAATTATTTAATTAATAGTCGAATGTGGAACAAGGACATAATTAAATGCCATAATTATGCTAGGATGAAAGTGGTAAAAATGAAGCTTGCAAGCCTAAGTCATTTTTAAGTGTCTACAATATATAATCACTTGATCATTATCATGGTTTATTTGTGTCAATCATTATTATAAAGGTGGGGCGCCCTAGGGCAAATGATATGGATTATCATGGCCTGGAGAATGTGGTTTTGCAAGTGGATGAACACGGAGTTGTGAATATTGAAAATGAAGTTAATGATCCTATGCGCTAGAAAACACAGTTGAAGATGATGGTACGAATACATTGATCCATGACACATTTAGTGGTAGAGCTGATCATGATGATCAAGATGACTTTGATGATGTTCATGATTTACCTGTACTTGAGAAGGCATACAAGCCCCTTTATGAAGGCTCCGAAACAACTCTTCTCTCTGTTGTATTGTTGCTATTGAACTTGAAGGTTATGAATGGTTTATCAAACATAGCAATCTCACAGATGTTAAAGTATGTCATATATGTCATGTTTTTTCATCTATTTTAATTGTTGTTAGTTCATCACTAGTAAATAAAGGATGAAATATGTACCATTAATATTCTTTATATGAAAAAATTATTTTTTGTTGTAGATTGATTGGTGAATTTTTGTTACCACCATCAAATATTTTACCTCGCTCATACTGAGATTTATGTGGCATTATGAAAGATATCGGAATGGAGTATCAAGCAATAGATGCATGTCCCAATGATCATATTATATATCATAAACAACATGAATTTGCAACAGAATTCTGAAATGTCATATTAGTAGATATGACATATCAACTAACAAAAAGGTGCCTCACAAGGTTCTTCGTTATATTCCCATTATTCCACTTATGCGATTATTTAGGTGTGAAAGCTTAGCAATTTATGGATTACCATGCAGGAATAGAAGTGGAGATGACATTCTTTGAATTCTAGGATGGTTATGCATTTAGGGACATGGAGGAAAAATGGCCACACTTTAAAGAAACCTCATAATCTTAGGCTTTCATTGGGAGAGACGGTGTCAATCCATTTGGAGAGCTGAGATCTATTTACTCGTGTGGCCTGTTTTTGTTATCAACAATAACATTCCTCCATGGATGTCAATAAAGAGGGAGCACATAATGTTGTCAATGATTGTTCCAGGTATTTGTTTACATCAATTTTCTTTAACGTAGTAGCATCTCATTTGTCTTATTTGTTGCATAATGACTTATATTTTTTCATTCAATAGTCATGTATATTAATTTATATATATTGCAGTAAAATGGTTATAATAATTATGTAATGTTTATGTTCATTCAACTAGGTAAGTACCAAGTTAAAGATATGAATGTATATATCGAGCCTCTTATTGATGAGTTACTAAAGTTATGGAATGGCGTCACTATGTATGACGTCTCTAGACCAATAGGACAAAGACAATTTCAATTCCATGCAATGCTTGTATGGACAATTCATGATGCCCCGGGGCTAACACATTTTTGTGGTATGTTATAACGTTCGACTACACTTTAACAATATTTAATTTGATGAAGTAGATATCATGCATGTTTTTAAAATAATCTATTCATTATATATAATTATAAAAATTGACATATTTAATCCAATTATATATCATCTTGCAGGTCTTCAAACAAAGGGAAAATTTGCATGTCCAATTTGTGGTCCAAAGATGAAATCTCATTGTTCAACAAGTTTAGGAAAGTAGGTGTTTGATGAGTATAGGCACTTTCTCCATAGAAATCATAAGTATCGATCTACTGAAAAACATCTTTTCAATGGGAAAGAGGAGACTACATCAAAACCACGAAGAATGCCACCTCGCCTATGGAAGTTGGAATATAAAGAATGTATAGATAGCAATTTGCTATCAAACTTTTCATTTAAATGCCTCAAAATAGTAGTAATAATTTCCTCTTCCTTTAAGAGAGATCCCTCCTCACTTTTGTTTAATGATGCTTGCAATTCATCCATTTTTTGAAAGAGATACTTCTTTGTAGGAGTGACAAAGCACTTTGTTTCTTCAACTTCCTCTAAAGAAAGGGTGATGATAGGATTCTGACTGGGAGACCCTAGTGTGGAAACAATTGGAGAAGTAGGAGGCACTAACCCTGCTATGGAAAGTAATGTACTGGTTCCTAGAGAACTTGATGTCTCCCCAATCTGCTTATACCTAAACCTCTCCACTTCAGTTTGCAACTCAACATTTTTCTGCTGCATCTTGTTGTACTCCTCAATCAAAAGGTTATATTTTTCCATTAAGCTCTTCCTTTCAGCTTCCTCCCTTTCAGCAGTCTTTTGGGCCAATTTGGCCACATTCACAGTCAAAGTAGTGGCCTCAGTGATTGAGGTATCTAAAGCTCTCTTTATTATCAATCCTCCCTTGAAATTTGGATTAATATCAGAAACATCTGGTTTTCTCCCTTGCGGGGCCAATGCCCAAATTTCTAGAGTTTCATATTCCTCACTAAAAGTAGAGTTTTGCAATGCTTCCTTGACCTCTTCTTCAGAGTCTTGAAAGGGATTCTTAGACTTCATAATAGCATTAAAGGCTACTGCATCTATAATATTCCATTCAGGCAGAATTAATACATCAGCCTGACTCACCAATTTTCTTCCTTCTTTAGGAGTGATGTTCTTGAATTCTTCCATTGATTTAGCTTTTACCTCCTCGTCATTCTCCTGGTCTGACCTGTTAGGCCTTAGTTCTCTTCTCTACCTACATTTATCTTGATACTCTTCAAACTTTATCCTCCATACCAATTGCAAGAATACATGAGTTTTTACAAATGTATTGTCATCTAGAAACTCCTTGCATGCTTCCATTCTTGCATCTTGTACACTTTTAAATTTCATATCTAAATCAGATAAAACTAATTCAGTTGGCCTAGGAGGGGAAGGCATACTAGATTCCATGTCTTGATCAGTAACAATAATCTCATCCATCAGATCCTCCTGTGGTTGATCAATTCTTTCCTCTTAGGGCTTGGATCAGATGGTGGTGATGAGGGATTGTCTTCCGGTGATGATTCTAAATCAATAATTTTGATTGCCGTAGGCACTTTGAATTTTGGACTTGGTTGTGGAGGCACTTTCATAATCTATTTTCCTTTTCAGTCCACTTCTTCTTCATCACTGCTACTATCCTTTTTCCTCCTGTAAATGGGCCATCTTTCTATAGGTTGGTATGCTGGCCTTATTTCAATTTTTCTGGCACCTTGCTCTTGTACACCCAGAATCAATTCTAAATTTACCTTTTTTCTTCCTCAATGTGCCCATAATTTCCTTGAAGTTTCCCATCAGAAAATCAATTTTCTTATGGTGGGGACTGAACTCCAACAGTGGATCATATTTTGGATCCATTTTGTGCACAACATCTAGTAGCTTACCATAAGCTATCCATTTCTCCTTGTTCAACTCCTGTCTATTCAAATCAAATTCATTTCTAATCAAGTCTTCAGGGAAATTAAACTCATGCACAAATTTTCTAGCTTTTATTCTTTGTTTGAAAAGAGCAGAGAAACCCTCAGGATCATGTTGCCACTTTGGTCCACACCTCAAATGGTAATCATTAAAGAAATTATCAAAATGCGTCCATCCTCCCTTTGAAAATACAAAATCAGACACCACTGTATAATCTGGGAAAAATGTTCCCTTACCCCTTCCAGTGAGGTTGTCCTCATAAATACAACCTATCTACCACATAAATTCTGTAAATCCCACTCTTGGTTGCATATTGTATGGCAGTATATGAGAGGCTCCCTGAAAACCATATACTCTCAAGACAATGATGACTGGGTATGGGATAATGTCACCCCAGTTATGGTAAACCTTCAATTTTGGCTTCCTCTCCTTTGGCCTGAGGAAATCATGTAATTCCTCAGGGATCCTAGGTATATTCACCATTAATCTAGCCCTTAATCTGGAAGCAAAACAATTATCAAATTATAGATAATTAGTGCTTTCCTTATTACAAGATAAATTTGCAGCCCATATCTATACTGGCAATCTTTCTCCATCAACTGATTGCCTTAATTTCATCCTCTCAGAGAAAAAGTCAGCATTCTTAAACAAAAACATATGCATTAGCATAGAATACCAAAAGAATTGAGTGTCAGTATCATTGTTTTGCAGCTTTGACAACCCTTCATGCATCCTCTCAACCAAGAAAGAAACAAAGTCATAGGTCACAGAGAAGTTAGGGTGTTGTATTTGCACCCCCATGAGCATATAAGCAATGGGCATTACCGTACTAGAACTGAAACCCAAAATCTGACATAAAGAATAGAAAGTGGAAAGGAAATGGTTTGCAAAGCAATTTAATTGAAAGGTTCCTGGTCACTGGGGCTGATATGAAATTTTGAACCTCCTGCCTTAGTCAGATGAGGTGGAAGCAACCTTGCTCTAAAAAAATATTTCAGCTTTACATACTCTTGCTTCATTTCCTCAAGGTTGATAGGAACCAAGTCTTCGCTTTGTTCACTCAAGTCAAAAATATGTTGGACCTCTTCTCTATTAATGCTCAATAAAACCTTTCCATCATTGTCCCTGATTATCTGTGTAACAGGTTCATATCTTGCAACCACTATCCTAAGCAGGTCTACATCAAGGAATACATTTGGTACCACCAGCTTCCCCATATCATACATCCATCTATTTGAAAAAGGGTGAGGCAAATTCCTCTGTCCGTACCACAATCTGAACAATTCCAAGCCAGTGAGGGGAACCCTAGCATCGACAATGTTGGAGAAATTATACACTAACCCTTCCCCTAGGATTTTCCCTTGCATTAGGACCAATCCCTTCCTCGTATCATTCGTTGACAAGGGGAAATGATCTAGGAAATCATCATACAGGTTTCATTTCAAATATTAAGTCTAGCCAAAATGTTGCTTGGGCGGTGCCATCTTGGACAAACTAGGGCTTCTTTACAATGTTATAATTCAGATAGCTAGGACTATCTAGAGATAGAAAATTACAGGACAAAACACTGTAATTTCTCACAACTATAATTAAACTATAGCCCCAACACATTCATCAACAAGCTCATAGCACATCCAGCTAATCCTTTCCCAAATTCAAATGAAAAATGACCAGGAGGCATAGAAAATAAACTCACATTTGCAGAACTCCCAAATTCTGGCTACAAAAACTCGCATTTCTACCTTCGTCTCTGAAACTGCTCTGCGAAATAGTTGAATGCTTTGTGATATAGACCAAGCAGGAAAATTGATTTTATTGTCGATCAAATTATGCCAGCAAGTGTCTCATCCGCCATTAAAGCTCAATTTCACATTGCACGAACGACTCCAACCATATTTGATGTAGATTTAAATTTGAGCTGTCGATTCTTCAAATTGATCAAATCATCGACGACCACCTTCAAAACAAGCTGAAACAATTGCCAACATAGCGATAAGGGGCCCACCTTACCATACACTATGAAGGAAGTCCATGTGGCGGTTGCTCACTATATTGCAATCCTAAAACTTCTGATCACGCAATGGCGGACAACCGTTGATCCTGAGCATCAATGATCTCGTTCCTTTAACACAGTTGCCAGCCATGTCGTTAACCTTCGAGCATCTTTTCCAACAAAATTATAACATAGCTATCAATTTAGAACATGTGCATCTCGAGAATACTTTAGTAATCTGCCCGTTAATACATTTAAAGTCGGCTAGTGTTTCCTTTACTCTTTAGGCTTCATCGGATGAGACACGTAGCACCCGCCCATGATTTCATAATCAACCCAAGCACCATCGTGGGATGGTGGGGAATAGTTCAGATCAAATGGCAGTTGGTCAGTGATAGCGAAAATTTGATCCCTCAGATAGGACACGTGGCGCCCGCCCGTGATTTCGTGATCCTTCAATTCCCGATCATGGGATGGTAGGCACCATTGATATCTGCAGGAAATAGATCAACGACAACACTAAATCAACCCTTGAAAAATAAAACATTCAGTAAAAGGAGAAGTGGGCATTACTAGGTGGACAACAAACAACAACATAAGTTGTTTTTTAAAAGATGAAACACGGGGACAACCAAGACTTAGGAAATAAAACCTTGTGGAGGAAATAAAGTTTTAAAATCAAAGTTAGGTTTTAATTATAATCCAATGACATAAG
Organism: Sequoia sempervirens; assembly: GCA_007258455.2. NCBI lineage: Eukaryota > Viridiplantae > Streptophyta > Pinopsida > Cupressales > Cupressaceae > Sequoia > Sequoia sempervirens. The sequence goes on from VDFB02271358.1 coordinate 220,726,626, forward strand.
CCTAAGCCATTAACCTCAGTGGTCATGTCGCCGATGGATTCTAAGCCAAATCCTTTCATTAAATACTAACCATGCAATGTGTAGGTTTTCGAGATTTGAAGATATGGGAGAAGATCTCGATTGTACCCCGCCAACTCGCAGACCTAAGGTGTCACCCTTTTATTTAGTGCGAGGTCAGCAAAAGGAATATGTGTGTCTTGTATGGAATGTGGGGCCCAATCTCCACTATTGACCTCATAACCTGTGGTTTTAGATCGACAACCAAGATCAAAAGCTAATGTAAATCTCTACTATTCCCTGCTAGCTCGTAGGAGAAAGATGAAGGTTTGTTAAAAGCTGCGAGGTCAACGAGATTGTGATGCATAGCTCTAGCCATTCAGTTTGCAAAGTGCATAGGAACTGCCGACATGGTAGTTGGTTTCCAAGATGGATTAATGTTATTGGTCATGAGGAAGGTGAACGATGCTTCATTGGATGTCAAACTGAGTTAGTCCAAGATAAACCATTTGATCTACCAATTCTTTAGGAGATCAGCGGGCAGTATTCAAAGTTGGAAAACAACACATGGTGGTTGTTTTATTGTAAAATCGGTGAAGCATTAATGGATTATTCCTTGCTTGTGTAGTCATGTTGATCTCAATTTGTGTGAAGATGTTGTTGTTGGCAATCATGAAGGGTGATCTTTGGATTCTCATGTAGCTCTAGTTAAACGGTGATAGTACATACGCCGCCAAATTGCCATGTTTGCACATGTATTTTTACTAAGCATTGATGAAGGTTGCCATTACCTCGCATAATAAATACAAGAGGAATTAACTGCTAATAGTGTCATTCTTGTAGCAGTTAGTCTTGATGAAGTGCCAAATTTGATGACATGATATAAAAAACTGGAATATCTTTGCTCTATGTGGCACTTGAAATTTTGTACAAAACTATAACTAAATCTACATCAAATTTGCGACTTTGGACCTATTTTGCATCAATAATATGAGCTTTGACACATGCCTCCTAATCTAGCATACAAAATGTACTTAAATGCTCAAAATAGTTGGGAGTAGTGTTGAGATTGGTGGATCTTTGGGAAGGTCCACTGCTTCACCTTTGTATCTCTCCCTATAGATAGAGGTAGAGATGAATATAGAATGAGAGAGGAAAAGGGATAAAAATAGATAGAGATATAGAGAGAGATAGAGGGAGAAATAAACATATAGAGATAGGGAGATAGAGGGGGATATATATATGAGTTACATATATATATATATATATATATATATATATATATAGTATATATATATATATATATATATATATATATATATATATATATATATATATAGAGAGAGAGAGAGAGAGAGAGAGAGAGAGAGAGAGAGAGAGAGAGAGAGAGAGAGAGAGATATGGAAAGATAGAAATATATGAGATATAGAGAGAGGGAGAGAGAGAGAGAAATAAGTAGAGAAAGACAAATAGAGAAGGAGAGGGATCGATAGAAATAGGGGGAGATAGAGAGAGAGAAAGAGAGAGGGAGAGATAGATAAATGGGAAGAGAAAGACACAGATATAGAGATATATGGGAAGATAAAGGGACAAATATGTTGAGATATGAAGATAGATAGGGGTATAGGAGGGAGCAAGAGATCAGGGAGAGATGGGGAGAGATAGAGAGAGGGAGGGAGAAAGGGAGAGAGATATGTAGAGGGAGAGATAGAAGATGGGGAAGGAGGAGATATATGTAGAGAGGGGGAGAGAGGGAGAGCGAGAGGGGAAGGCTAATTTTTTAGTTTAAATTCTATAAAATATTCAATAAATAATAATATAAATATTATAAGAATTATATAATTTGTATTTTAAATTACACACTATATTTTATTTTTGAAAAATATTTAATTTTTAACCATTTTCCTATATATTTAGTATTAATATTTTTACATCTTTTAACAATTCAATATATAATACAAATAAAATATAGTTAATAATTTAATTAACTAGCATACCTATATTAATTAATAATATATGTAAAACACGCCGAGAGTTATCTTTATCAAAATGCCTATTGACTTGAAAAAATGCTTACATTTTCATGAATATGAATTTGGAAAGCAATCAATTTGATTTCATTATTGTTTGTGTCATTGTATATCTCAATTCTAATATATAAGGGTACACATTCAAATTTGAAATCATACCAACTTGTCTATAACAACAATCAACCAAGAACAATAAATTTAAAAGCAGAAATGTTCATCAATCATTAGATTTAGTATTGACAACATCAAAGAAGTATATCATGACAAAATGGCATTAACTAAGTTAGATATATCCACTATTTTTGTGTTCAAATGTTTGAATACATTGTTAACATTATATACATTCAAGCATTTGAATGTTATGAAACTTATAGCTTTGCAATTGAGTCTAATAAAGCTTTGCTTTCAGATGAATAATCAAACTTTGTTGTTTTTATGACTATGCATTTAATCCTTTGTTCGTCATTATAAGTCTCTTTTTTCACTTGAAGTTTAAATATGTATCTTTTGAAAAGGACCTTTTGTATAATGTGTGAAAACTTAACATCATCTTGTTTTTCAAGTGATTTAAAATGTTCAATTCCTTTGTTGTTACACCCATAATTTCTTCTCACCACTTCTTCAAAAAGTTGTAATCCAAGTGAATGAAGGCATGGTCTTGCACTTTGCATTGGAAGTGCTATATTGCAATCACCAGTGTTTTATCACATCTTCCACAATACCACCTGGACAATTTTCATTAGTGTTTACCTCTTTGTAGTGCCTATCTCCAATTTTCAAGGGGCATGTTGTATAACAAAAATTTTCTACCTTAATGAAAGATAAGGTAGCTTTTATCACTATCCAATAAGGTTTACCAGAGTTGGCAAGGTCTTGATCCTATATTTGTGAGATACTAGGGTTAGGAACAAATAGGGTTTAGGTTAGGGTTGGGGTTCAATTAGGGCTAGAGTTTAATTAGGGTTAGATTTCAATCAGGGCTAGAGTTTAATTAGGATTAGGGTTAAGGGTAGGGTTTGGGCTAAATCAAGGTTAAGGTTCAATTAGGATAAGTGTTCACTTAGGGTTATTTTTAGGCTTAAGATTGGGGTTAATAGTAGGATTGGGATTTAGATTGGGGTAGGGTACCAAAATATTGTTAAAAATATAAGATAACATAAAATTATAAATGAAATTAATCATATTAATTTCATAGTTAAAAAGATAATTCTATGGATCTTTAAATATACATATATAATAATCTTTAAATCTTTATTTAAAAAAAATATTATATTTTATAAACTTATACATCAAATTTTTTAATATTTAAGTTATACTAAAATCTAAGATGTTCAATATTGATTATTATTTTTAAATTATAATATTGATTAAAGATATATAATTATATTTATAAGATTTAAATTCAATAATGAACTTAGAAAATATTAAATCAATCAAAATTGTTTCTATTATCCAAAAATACTATATAAGTAAATTATAAACTATTATAATATAATATTTAAATTTTCTATTTCAAATGTTAAATAATTCTAATGTTAAATTTTATAATTAAAACTTACCTTTTAATGATGTTAGTAAGTTTTTAATTAAAATTAGTTTTTCAAGCATATTAACATACTCATATATATTCACCAAAATCTATTATCTATTATTGATTATGTAATTTTGTATGTATAATATATTTAAAAATAAATAAATAAATAGTTTTGAAAAAAAAAAATATTAAAAAAACTAAACTATATATTTTTTAAATTAGAAATATATTAGAAATATTTTGAATGTATTCAACTATCAAAATATGATTTTTTTTAAATATACCATTAAAATCACTAATAAAAAATATTAAAGAGTTTATATATATTTGTTTAATATATTAAAAAAATATTTTATATTCTAAATATTTTTTAAATATATTAAACAAAACATATATAAAAGTTTA
>VDFB02271358.1:220730691-221145318 GCA_007258455.2 Sequoia sempervirens
AATTAACGCTAAGGCCGCCACATGTCTTCACATAGTTCATCCCAGCTCAATGCATTTTCTTTATGCGCTCTCTTTATGAAAATGTGCTCCAAAGAGGCAATGCGCTGCAAAATTATAATGGCACGCATCCCCACTATCGACACCGCCTGACGCATTTTAGCTTTGTGCTAAAGGTAAAAAAAAAAAAGGTAAAGGTCCTTTTTAAGTCCACGATACCATGAGTATATGGGACTCCTCGTACTCCCCCAAATATGAGGGAGGCACCTAACTCGTGCTCCACAATACGAGGCCCTCGTACTCCCCCAATATGGGGGAGGCACCTAACTCGTGCTCCACAATACGAGGTGTACATATCCTACCCCCTGCAGGATTTGAACTTGTGACCTCCCTGTCAAGAGCACAAGTTCTCCACCATTGAAATGCACTGTGAAGATGGTATTTGCTACGCTAAGGGCTTGACATGTGTCCTAAGCGGGTCAAGCTCTTAGCACTTAAGTGATTTTAATTAAGCATGTGCACAAAAGTTGTTTTAAAGATAGTGCACTTAGAAAAAGAGGGGGCCCAAAGCTACATAAAGGGACTTAGACTTATGATTTAGAGTATTTTGTGGAAAAATATTAATGAGTCGCGGGTTCAATCAATAGCTTAGGCACGAGGGGTTGGTAGAGACATGGGATAAGGACCCATAAGTTGTTACTTGAACAAGAGACAACCAGGGGAGTCGGTCAACGCAAGATTATAAGAAAAAGTGTAAAGGCAACACTTAAACCTAGGGTTTTTTTAGGGTTTTAGCATAAATAGATGACCATTTCGAGTAAACCCTAACAAAGACAACCATTGTTCAAAAGAGAGACCAAGGAGCAAAACCAAAGCTAGGAAAATGGAAACATTCCACCACCTATGATTCGCAAAATGGATACGTTGGCATGGTTATTACGAATGGACCTTTGAGGTTTAGATATAGGTCTAGGGACGACCTTGATATTGGAAGCTTTCCACTTGGTGGTGTAGAGTCGTCGTCAAGACTGGTGAGCAAGGATATGAAGTTGGCAATTCTATATAGTTTGAAGATGCTTGATCGATTAAGTTAGAACCAGTTGTTAAAAAACTAAAAAACTAGTAGCAGAGGGACAGTTATTACATTGAATTTCTGTCATAAGTTCTTGAACTTCTATTTAAGTGCATAAATCGGCAATATTCAAATTAGTTATTATATCTCTCAAAAGGTCGCTCCATGGAAGCTTGTCTCTATCATTACTTTTTATGGACTGCCTTGAGATTCTTCCCCAAAGGGGTGAGAATAGGAGTCATTTCCTTTCAATATAATAATAGCTAGTTTAAATTCTAAAGAATACGCAGCAAAATGATATAATAGAAAACGGTGTATGGAAGACATGAATTAGATCAGATGCCAATTTAGCTGATTGAAAATATTTATTGTTTCAAAGCTTTCTAAGGACACACTATTGCAATGCTCGGTAAATATCATCTTTACTCATCCTCGGAGGTATGGTAGATAAAATAACACATCCACTGAGCAGGGCCAGCAAAAGTCCTAAACAGTTAACCACTAAAGCTTCAAGGGAGTCTCTGGATATTGTTTTACTTGCTTGTAGGAAAGTCAATCTCTCTAGAAACCCAGTCTCTGCAGCTGCCACGGCCAATCCATAAATGTAAAGACCCAAAAATGCATGCCATGGTAATACAGTATGTTTATTAATTCTTCCACTCCTTGTGTACCAAAATGAAGCAAACCCAGCAAGCCACTGCAAAAGTAAGATAAGTAGATTTAAATGAGATTTTAATTATTAAGCCAAAAAGATCCTCTCAAAACACAGAACCATCAAACTCTTTTGTTATTGAAAACAGGGTCCAGGGAGCATGATTTCACGTCAATGCAAGGACTAGTATTCATAAGCTTTCTCTGAAATTGGTGCAGCTATTAAGGCTGTCTTTGGCATTTTAAGAGCAGGACGTGGGAAAAAAAATATATACAGAAAAGATGGTAGAGTGGAGGACACTGAGAAACCATATTGATGAAAGCAGAAAAGATTCCTTTCAGATAGATACATAAATTATGATGATCTTCAAGGAAACCAATTTTCAGTAGTATTGCTACAAGAAACAAAAAGCAAAAGTCAGAAAACAGTTATGAGACTAGAGATGCCAACAACCTGAACACCAAATAACAAAATGCAGGCAAGGCCCAACCATGAATGTAGACTGTAAAAGCCACCAATACCCTTGTCATTGTGAAATTTGTAAGCGGCCCAAATGCCAGTTACTCCTAGGGAAAATGCAAAAGCTTGCAGGACAAGGTGCAGAACCTTCTTGTAGTTTTTTGTTCCAAGCGCTGTCTTGTATACTAACATAGCTATATAAAACCAAAAAAATCAACAAAAAGCCATTTAGAACATAATGCATGGTTGTAAATTGTTTCCTTCCAGTATATAACATATTATTGCTAACCTGCTCTGTTCTAATAAGCATGTGCTGATGATACCTAAAATATAGCCTACAACAATTCTTGATTATTTTAGGAAGAGTTTCATTAAATTTGCTCTTGCAAATTAACTTTCCTCAAGTCACCTACCTTCTCCATTGAGCAATATTAAGCCGACAAGCATCAATACTGGATGCACCTGCAGAAAAATCAATAGATTGTAACTTTGTAGAATTACTATGGAACTCAAATGTAAGAAATCAACTACTACTCTATTTCAGCTATTGCTTCTCCAAATACTTGCTTAAGAAACAAGCTCACAAATTAATTTCTTGCAATGCAATGAGAAATACATAGCAAAATAATAAATTGATTGATGGATCTGATAGAAAGCAGCTAAAAATTACTTCAAAATAATTTGAAATTACCATTATCTTTCCCTTTCTCAAGAATTCAAAGGGTGGAATGAAATACTTCTAAACTGCTCTAGCTTTGAAACAATAGTGGTTCCTCAATCATAATTATCATGAAATGAGACAGATTTCTGAGACTTCATATACCGTACAGAATGTTCCCAGTTTAGCCATTCCTAACAATGAATCTTGTCTATATACCATGTTTAATCAAGTTTCAAGAAAAGACCTGCCAAAACATCTCGTGAGTGAATCTACTTAGTTACAATCTCAGTTTGTAAGTGCTACTAGTTGAGAACTGAGAAAATTTTAAAGTGAATGCTACAGTGAGCAAGTTTTATTTTATCGGACCAGAAAACTTCAATGAATTAGAGCTCTGTAATATAAACCTGCTTGTGGTGTTGCTAATATTACACTATAAAGACAATTAGATCTTACAACTTTCCAGGTCAACTCCCGATATGCATTCAAGCACAGAGTCTAGGCTGACCATGTAATGCAATCCAAAAGCTCCAAATATCTATATTTGAATTTTGAATTTTAGATTTCTACTTCTGAGGTCCAAAATTAAATACAGTTTACTTGAAGAAAGAAGAAAAGAAATTAAGGAATTCAGTTCTCACTTGCCACAACCAGGATTGGGTCAAGCGTTTTTTTGGTTGGTCATTCAATTTTGCTTATACTGAATTGATGAATAGCTCAATTGAATGGGCTCTTTGTGCACCCAGGGCCATTCAAGTAAACCAAAATCCGGCCTCTTAGACACACACAACCGAGGGTTCAAGCAAGTGTTACACTTAACTGGGCGCCACCATCCTTTCTAAGCAAGAAATAAACTATAAATACTATACTTCCCTTTTATTATCTAAATGCTATATGAACGTAAATAATGGGCTACATAACTTGAGCCAAAGTCAAACCTATCTCAGCCCAATGCCTTTTAACTGGCTGTAATACCTTGTCTTCACTCACTCAGAACTCTTATGCAAATTCCTTCTGCAATACCTTGTTCCTCATCAACAACGGGAATTTGCGAGTGCAGATAATTCTCTAAGGTGTCCTGCACTGATGCAAATCAACCTCTGCTCCGGCAAATTTGCCTCAGGAAAACATGTACTCTCCTGCAAGTTAAGCTCAAAAGTTTACTATAACCCTGCAAATAAACTCCAACAGAATACCCTGTTCCTACAATTCATGCTCAAGACTGAAAGCAGTACCCAAAAAATGCAGAAAAAAAATGAGGAAGAATCATGCTCAGATTATACCAGAAGAAAATATGACAGGGTTTCCTTTATTCATTATCAAAACAGAAAACAAAATAGTGAGCACCCAATACAAAAATATTTTTTTGAACAGTCCCCAAAGAACAATCCATAGCACCACTAAAAATCTACCTCCTATATGCCTGTCCTCAAATATCGCTCCTCTCCACAAACAAAAGTCTATCCAAAATAAGCTCACAAAAAGGCCACTACATGGCCGTCACAAAAAAAAAATTTACACAATAAACATAAGGTACTAATGGGAGAGTGGAGGACCCAGCCATAAAGAGTCTGAACCTCCTGGTTCAGAAGAACCGAGCTACATTGCCACCAGTAAGAGGGCATAGACCTTCAAGTAGTCTCGTCTTCAAAGTATTCTATTGGGATACCTTGTCACAATTCAAGCCACCACTAAAGCTTCCACCCCATGTTCTTTCAGGTTCAGGAGTCTAGTGCTGATTCCACCATTCAGTTGGACCGGTAAAGCTAGGTAAAGTCCCTAATGCCGAATCAACAGAATAATCACTGCTACAATCACCAATAGACTTGAAATTCTTCCCCTTGCTCCAATTATACTTTGCATTACTGCTCTCATAATGAATTAGGCAGTCACTTTTGAGCAATTTTTTTATCACGTCCATGGAAGATCTTCTATGATCATGCTCATACTCCCACAATTCACTATCCCCTTCAATCCAATGAGTGAAGATTACAGTCAACTGAAACTTCAGCGTCTATCTCTTGAGGTTCACCTAGAATTTTGTTAGTTGAATCTTGTTGTAGCTCCACACCAAATTTTGGTTGCACCTCACTCTTCACATCATTTGTCTCTTTTGCTCCCAAATTTGCCTCCAGCTCACTTCTTGGCTGACCTAGAAAATTGTTTTTCTCTTCAAGTTCAAATCTAGCTTCCACTAGAAGAGACAAAGTTGCCACTTCAATGCTCCTCCCTCTTTCCACGGTTTCAAAAGTGGTTTCTTTCTTGCATGCTGAGCCTGATAAGTATTCTCTCTACCCTAATGGATTTTACTGCCAAGGCCTACCCAACAGAAAATGGCATGCATCCATTGACTCCATATCATAGAGCACTTCATCTACATAAGGACCAATTTTGAATACCACAAGACAAGATTTATCCACAAGCACACTATGATCCTTCTTTAACGAAGAAAACTTGTAGGGGTTGGATTTTGGAATGCAAACAAGCTATAGTTTGCCAACCATGTTTATACCCACCAGATTGTCTATAGATCCACTATCTATGATTACCTTACACACCTTGTCCTTACATTTCCATTTTACTTAGAAGACACTCTTCCTCTACCAATCAACTTCATGGGTTTCTTTGTCACTAGATATTAACGTTCTTATCAACATTAAGTTCTCTCCTGACTCCACTTTAGCTTCTTCTCTCTATGGTCCATCTTCTTCTTGGGCCACCATCACCCTTTTGGGGTTTTGAGGGCAGTCCATGGCCTTATAGTTTTCATTACAAATAAAGCACCTCAAGGGCTTTCAATCTCCAAAAGATTACCATCCTTGTTCCCTACCTCTAAAGCCTCCCATTTCCTCTAAATTCAACCTTCACATTCTCGCCTTCTTCTGGCTTTCCACTCATAGTAGTTTGTTATGTCCCCTTCTCTAGCGTAAAATTAATGAATGCCCTTAGCCTATTTCCTCATTTTTTCCCATAGGCTAATGGGGTGGTAAAAAGGAAAATAATCTATGTTACCCCAAGTTTCCAAGATGGGAATGACAAGGGATGAGGGGATGCGTTTTGGAGTCCCCAATTTTTCAGGCCTTTTTTGGGGACAGCAAAGGGGACGGCTATATAAAAAATAGGGAAAATTTTAAATATATAGGGAAATTTTAAATATTCATATGATAACATTGATAAAGCATTAATATATACATTATAGAACCTTAATACATAACATCAAAATCGGAGTCCTCCTCTAAGTCACTGCCACTGTGAGGGTACGCCTCATCCAACGGAATCCCAACCAATCCCTCTAGTACCTCCCCCTCATCAACCTGGGCGATGTCTTCAGGATCAACATCCCACCGTAAAGTTGGAGTTTGTCGATAATTTGGAGTCCAACGATCCTAAAGTCGAAGAGCACTATGCACAACCACTAGCTTCTCCACTCGTCTAGAGATAAGTCTATTTCTCCTGATGGAGTGGATAAAGACATATGTGGACCAATTCCTCTCTAGAGTAGAGGAACTAGAAATCTGTGAAAGAAGGCGAATAGCAAGCATCCTCAACTGTGGTGTATCCTTCCCATGCCATGACCACCATCCAATAGGGTCAATTTGAGCTAACATAGCTCTACCTATCTTCACCTCTGGTTTACTAAATGTTTGACCACGAATATTTGTGAAAGCAAGCCATTATGTGCGAAGTATTGTAGACTCCTCAACTGAATACATCTTTCGAAAGGCCTTCATTAGCCCTTCTTTCACCTCTTCATCATCACAAGGAAGCAACCTTCCAGCCTTTGGTGCATACCATTTTGGATTTAGAGCAAAGGCTGCCATATAAAGAGGGGTGTTCATTGTGTTCCACCTCCACATCACAATGGGCTTAATATGTTGCTCATATAATCCCAAAGTACGATCCTTAGACAAAATTGTTTGCTTTATCTTTCCAAGCATGCTGTCAAATGTCTCATATATCTCTCCAAGACTAGAAGAGTCTATATCAGCATATCTAATGAGATATGCAATAGGTGAGATGAAAGAGCAAACATATCTGCAAAATGCAAACAAAACGTTCAAAAGAATTAATTGACAAGTTAGAAACTTCAAAAGTTGAAACATTGAACAATAAAATTAAAATATTAAATTCAGAAATTTAATATGAAAATCAGCAATTTAATATTTAATATTTGATAATAAAATCAGCAATATCTTACCTCACAACTTGGACCACTAATCATCATCAAGGATCCTTTGTTTGATGGTTTTTCCTTCAGTAGAGCTTGAATTAGGCCTTCTAATCCACTCTGAATTCACCATCATCAATTACAAAGGCTCATGCACCTCAATCATCCTCTCTAATAAAAATGAAGTAACTAGCATATCTTGTCTCAACAGGATTGAGGAATTCCTTATTTGAAGACATCCCGAAGAGAGAAAGTGAGGTGTGGTGGTTGCAAATGAACATTTGAATATCTCTAGCTTCTACCACCACTTGCTTCACCCAATCTATTTTCCCTATGTCCTTCAATGCATTGTTCAATACATGACCACAACATGGGGTCTAAGAGATGTGCTTGTAAGCACCCTCCACATCATACCAACCAATTTGCACACACATGCTGAATTAGTGACCACGTGTACAACATTTGAGGCCCCAACCTCCTCTATGGCCTCTCTCAAAATGCTAAACTAGAAGTTTGCATCCTTACGCTTCCCTGAACAATCCATGGCTCTAAGAAATAAGAGCTAGCTAGGCATGTGACTATGATATTAATGAGTGGCTGATGTCTAATATCAATCTACCCATCCATCACAATAAAACAACCCGTCCTAATCCAAGTTTGCCTCATATTCTCCATTAGCAAATTAACTTTAGAATATTCTTTGTCTAGGAGGGTAGTGTGTAGTTTATGATCTCCAAGGGGTACAAATGAGGGACCAATAGATGCTACATCTTTGATCATTTGTTTGAAATAAAAGGAACAGGCCACATGAAATGGGAACATGAGAATGTGCATCAACTATAGAGCTCTAAACAACAAGACTATCAAGAATAGGTTTCTAATTCTTATGATCGATGAGCTGATTGATAAGTTATATGGTGTAGTCTATTTTTATAAAATAGACCTTAGATTGGGACACCATTAAATTAAATTTCATGAAGAGGTTCATAAAACGACCTTCAAGTGTTATTATGGACATTGAATTTTTAGTCGTGCCATTTGCTTTGACTAATGCTCCAACCACCTTCCAATCTTGTATGAACCAAGTGTTTAATAAGCAGCTAAGGAAATTCGTTCTAGTTTTCTTTGATGATATACTTATTTACAGCAAAACCTCGGAGGATCATTTGAGATATATGGACGAAGTTTTGGGCATTTTGGAGGCTCAATCTCTATTTGCTAAAGAATCTAAGTGTGAATTCAGAATGACTGAAATTTTGTACTTGGGTCATGTTGTCAATGCTCATGGGGTTCAAGTTGATCAAGAAAAGATTCAAGCTATTTCAGATTGGCCTCCTCCAAAAAAATTGACTCAATTAAGAGGGTTATTTGGCCTCTATAGCTATTACAAAATATTTTTCAAGGGTTTCTCTCAGTTAGCAACGCCCTTGATTGATTTGATGAAAAAATGTGCCTTCACTTGATACATTTCAACATTGAAAACTTTTAACAAACTCAAAGAGGTGATGAGTTACATGTCTAGTGTTGGCCATTCCCGATTTTACTCTTCCTTTTGTTCTTGAATATGATGCTTCAATAGAAAGGAATAAGGATTGGAACTATTTTAATACAAAATAAGAATCCCATTGCTTTTGAGAGTTTAAACTTGAGGAATAGAAAAAGGGTTCTCAATATATGACAAAGAGATGTTGGCCATCATGTATGCTTTGGCTAAGTTCAGACAATACCTAATGGAAGGAAAGTTTGTAGTCAAAACAAACCACAATAGTTTGAAGTACTTCTTGAGTCAGAAAGATCTCAATGAAAAACACCAAAAATGGGTAAGCAAACTTCAAGCATATGACTTTGGCATAGAGTATGTTAAAGGTAAAAAGAATATTGTAGCAGATGCTTTCTAAAGAATATTGTAGCAGATTCTTTGTCAAGAAATTTTTGTTTTATGTTCTATGACCAATATTATAGTTGATTGGAAGTTTCACATCTTAGTAAAATATTCCAAAAATGTCTTTGCTACTAACATATTGGAAGGTAGATTACAAGATGACAGGTAGGAAGTAGTTAATGACCTCATCCTTTACAAGAATAGAATCTATCTGGTGCCTTAATCTAAGATGAAAGATAAGATTTTAAGAGCAGTCCATCATACACCTTTAATTGGCCATCCCAGGTGCTTCAAGACATATAAGAAGATCCAAGAAAGGTTTTCATGGAAATGACTTAAGGATGATGTCCTTAACCACACAAGGGAGTGTTTTGTTTGTCAGTAAAACAAGACAATAAAATTTTCCAAAAGGCTTGTTGCAGCCCCTATCAATTTGAATTAGAAGTGAGAAAGTATTTCCATGAATTTTATTACTGGGCTTTCAAAAGTGCAGAGTAAAGACTGTATATATGTTTTGGTTGATAGATTCATAAAGTATGCCCATTTCTTTGCCATTTCTTAGAATATAAAGCACCAGAGGCTGTTGATTTGTTTTTCAAATAAATGTTTAAACTCCATGGTTTTCCTAAAAATATAGTGAGTGATAGAGACAATAGATTCCTAAGTTTGTTTTGGTAGGAGTTTTTTCATTTGGAAAGAACTAAACTTACCCTAGTACTAGTTACCATCCCCAAACAGATGAGTAGACTGAAATTGTTAACAAATGGGTGGAAGGCTACTTGAAGAACTATGCAGCTAGTCATCAAAAGGCATAGATTAAATGGCTCTATCTAGGAGAGCATTGTTATAACACCACTTATCACATGTCTATTGAGATGACACCATTTATGGCTTTGTATGGTTATGAGGCCCAAACTTTTACTGGCCTTGTTACTTTTGACAATAGGGTTCTAAGAGCTAAAGATTTGGTTCAACAAAGTCAAGATATCTTAAAAAATATCAAGAACAACCTCCATCATGCTCAAAATAAAAAAAAATATGTAGATCAACATCGTATTGAGCGCACTATCGAAGTTGGTAACATGGTCTTCTTGAGATTGCAAGCATACAAGCAATGCTCTCTTAAGAGTGGAGCAAAGAAGCTTATGCCCTATTTCTATGGACCATATAGAATCAAGCAAAGGATTTGGGAAGTTGTATATGAGTGAGTTAGGACTGCTTGAGTAGAGTAAAATTCACAATGTATTTCATGTTTCTTGCCTCAAGAAGACACTTGGGCATCATGTCACTCCAATTGAGCTACCTCCATTGGATGATTAAGGGAAGTTTATTTTGGTTCCTAAAGAAATTGTTGACACTAGGGAATAGAAACTAAGAAACAAGAGTACAAAAAAATATTTGGTCTATTGGAAGGATTTTCAAGTTGAGGATGCCACATGACAAGGAGTGTAGATTTTGTAGCATCTCAATTTATAATTGCTTGTGGACAAGCAATTTTGAGAAGGGAGGACTATCATGTCCCATTTTCTAGTGTAAAATTAGTGAAGAGCATTAGCCTTTTTTCTCATATTTCCCCCTTGGCTAGTGGAGTGGTAAAAAGGTAAATAATTAAATAATTAAATTTAAGTTGTTGAAAAATAACTTTATATTATATTCTAAAAAGATGGCATATATGTTTATTTAAAAAGGTTGTTATAAGTGAGTTTTAAAAGTGTCACTAAGCCCAAGGTCCTAAAAGTGTGTGTTTGAAAGAACACTTTATATTTCATAACTTTGAGAGATAAATAAAATAAAAGAATATAATATTATTATTTTCCCTTGAAAAAGTTATATAAGGAAGATTGTTTCAAAAAAAGGTCTTCTTACTTATTTTATCAATTTTATTTCTAGAGAATGAATGTGACTTCTTCAATTGTCTAAGGATGAAAAGTTTTCTAACCATTAGAGTAAATCCACAGCGATTGCCATTGTGCTAAAATTGTTGAAGATTTCCAATATTTAATTGTTTGATTTTGGTTTGAAGATTCTAGATTTTGTTGAAAGGTGATATAAATTTTGTTGTTTATTTATCAGTTCTATTTTGGAGAGTTTAACAACATTAAGCCATACAATTTTGTCTTGAGATAGCATTATTAACCCAAACTTGCAGCAGTCCATACTTGCTTGTCTAGCCGTAGATTTGCAGAAGTTGTAGTGTTTATTTGGCAGGTCATACAGGGGTTTGAAGTGCTGATTTCATGCTGTAATCACCACTAAAAACCTGGCCACACATCCTTGTTAATTTATGTAGCTTGGACAGGTGTCTCCATTGTCTAGAAGTGTCATTTAATTATTTAATTATTTTCTAGAAACCTCCAGAAAAGGGCTGAGTTGTCTAGATAATTATGTAATTAAATAAATTGATTCTCCTAGAGACTTTAGAATCCGCTTAGTTAGAGGTTTTTAGAGTCTATTTAATCTTAGCCATTGATTGAGATTAAATCATGGCCATTGGTTTTCAAATGAGAAAAGTATAAAAAGGGATCAATGGGCAATTGGAGAACAAGAACACAACAACAAGTAGACTTGCAGTGATAGCAAGTAGAAATACTTGAGAAAGACTTGCAGTGTTAGCAAGTAGATTTGCAATGAGAGCAAATAGTCTTGCAGTGTTAGTAAGGGCGCAGTGATAGCGTTGGGGATAGCAGCTGTGGAATTTCAGCAGGAGAAATTGAGGGAAGAATTTCCGGAGAAGAATATTGCCGGAGCTCTGCCAGTAAGAGGCAAGCAGCTTTTGTATTCCTTAATTTGCTAAAGTTTAATATAATTCCTCATCTGCAGTAGTGGTTTTCCTTCGGTTTTTTTTCAATGACAATTTAATCCAAAACATGTGCCCATTATTGTGGAATGTTTCTTCTTCTATTCTCGTGAGTTTTTATTGGTGAAGTTACAGCCAGGTTATTTTTCTCGACATTTTACCGAGAATTAATTTCTCGTGAGTCAAATAATCTATGTATTGTGGATAGGAGATTAATAATCGCGAATCGCAATAGAATTTTCACATGGTATCGAGCTGATCCGAGGCGCATAAAGCTCACCGCTAGAAAGAGGGGTTTATAAAACCCGCCTCTACCTCTCTCGCACTATTATTATTTGTTTCTTTTATCTTTGAGATGGCCTCAAAGAAGTTTAAGAGATCGACGCATTGGATGGAGCCTCAAATTTTGGTGTCTGGAAAGCCAGAATTTCTTTGTTGCTGGAAGAGAATGGGATCAAGGAATATGTGACCAGTGTTGTACCTGTACCTACAGATCCAGCACAGCTCTTAGCATATAAGAAGGAAGATGCCAAGGCGAGGAGGATGATTCTTGATGGTGTCAAGGATCATATTGTTCCACATGTCGCAGAGTTAGATACAGCGAAGAAGATGTGGGATGCCATTCTGAATCTGTACCAGAATGCTACCACTAACCGGAAGCTGATTCTCAGAGAAAAGTTGAGGACTACTCGGATGAACAAGGGAGAGGACGTGACAAGTTACCTCACCAGACTCAGACTTGTCAAGGATGAGTTGGCTGCTGTTGGAGATAATCTAGGTGATGACGAGCTAGTGCGGATAGCCCTAAATGGGTTTACTAAGCAGTGGGATGTCTTTGTTCAAGTTATTAATGGACGAGACACCTTGCCGAGTTGGGATCGACTTTGGAGTGACTTCACTCAGGAGGAGCTTAGACTAAGTCTTGTCAGTAGGACCAGTAGCAAGAGTCAGCAAAGTGAGGCAGAACAGGAGAACGTTGCCCTTGCAGGAAAAGGGAAAGCAAAGAAGGGGTCTAGTAAAGGATCAAATCCACAAGGTGAGAAGAAGAAGAAGGACCTATCTAAAGTCAAGTGCTATGGCTGTCACGAGTTTGGCCACTATGTCAGCGATTGCCCGCAAAGGAAGAAAGGCAAGAAGCAGACAGCAGCTTCAGCAAGTGCAGATGAGCTCTCTAGTAGAATGGAGGATGAGTTCGCTCTCATAGCTTGTATGGCTAGCTCAACCTCACAGGGTGTTTGGTATATAGATAGTGGGGCGTCATTTCATATGACAGGAGTTAGAGAGTACTTCTCCAGCTATAAGGAGGAGGACATCAGAATGCAGATTTCTATGGGGAACATGTCCAAGCTCAATCCAGTTGGGAAAGGGACTGTTCTATTTCAGAGGGAGAATGGTAAGCGGATTCCCATTCATGATGTGTTGCATGTGCCAGGCTTAGGTATGAATTTGATTTCCATATCTGTCCTTCAGGATAAAGGTTACAATGTACTCTTTAGAGGGGCAAGTGTGTTAATTAAGCACAAGGATTGGAAATCACCCATAGCTATTGGAGTTAGGAGCGGCCGGCTTTACAGGTTGCAGTTTGATACTCATAAGGCACTGATGAGCAGCAGTAATTCTAGAGATCAAGGAGAGCTATGGCATAGGAGGATGGGCCATATACATCATGGAGCACTTAAATTGCTTCGTGAGACAGTGACAGGTGTTCCAGAGGTGAGCACAGAGCATGATGATGTATGTAAGGGATGTGTGTTGGGGAAGTTTGTGAAAGCAACTTTTCCAAGGAGTGACACTAGATCCAAGGGTGTTCTTGATCTAGTACATTCAGACATATGTGGACCAATGTCGACGAAGTCTCTCAGAGGATATGAGTACTTTGTTACTTTTATTGATGATTTCTCCAGGAAGACCTAGATATACTTCTTGAAGACCAAGGATGAGGTTTTCAGTCGCTTCCAAGAGTTCAAAGCTTTTGTGGAGAATTCGACAGGGAGGAAGATAAAGGTTCTTCGGTCAGACAATGGAGGCGAGTACAAAGGAAAAGAGTTCCAGGAGTTCTGTACCAGGGAAGGAATCAAGAGAGAGTGGACTGTTCCTTACAACCCACAACAGAATGGGGTTGCTGAGAGGAAGAATCGGTCTATATCAGAGGCGGCGAGGGCTATGCTGTATGACCAGGATATGCCACGTTACTTATGGGCAGAGGCATGCAGTACAGCAGTGTACATACAAAACAGGGTTCCACATAAGGTATTAGGCAAGATGACACCAGAGGAGGCGTTCTCAGGGAAGAAGCCAGATGTTAGCCACTTCAGGATATTTGGGAGTTTGGCGTATTGTCACATTCCAGGTGCGACACGTTCCAAGTTAGATCAAACTGCAGAGAAGGGGTACTTTGTGGGGTACAGTGAAACCTCAAAGGCATATCGGATATTTATTCCAGGGACCAAGAGGACTATAGTTAGGCGTGATGTCAAGTTCATGGAGGACAAGGCATTTAGGAGGTCCAGAGATTTGCCAGCAGATGATCAGAGTGAGCAGTTAGTGGAAGCTCCAAGGATCGTTCAACCAGATCAAGGACAGCGAAGCTCGAGTACAGTTACTAGTACATGCACAAGCTCAGGTGCTGAGAATTCACAGAGTATGGAGCAGCAGATGCAGCAGATCCAAGAGATGCATCAGGGTGATATGGAGGTTGATACTTCATCCTCTACAGTTGGTAGCAAGAACCAGCAGTCACAAAGTAATACTCAGGAGTTTGTGGGAGCTCCTAGGATGAGTAGTAGACAGCGGAGACAACCAGCCAGGTATGATGACTATATGGCATTAGTTAGTCAGTTGGTAGATAGTGAACCTTCTAGCTATCAAGAGGCTGCACAGCAACAAGTGTGGCAAGATGCAATGGTTGAGGAGTATACCTCAATAGTGCAGAACGATGTGTGGGAGGTTGTGCCTAGACCGACAGATAGGGCAGTAGTTGGATCACGCTGGATCTATAAGATCAAGCACGGTGCAGATGGTAGCATCGAGAAATACACAGCAAAGCATGTGTTGCGGTATTTGCGTGGTACAATCGAGTATGGAATCAAATATACTCGAGGTGATGGTATCAGGTTGATAGGCTATACTGACGCAGATTGGGCAGGCAGTACAACAGACAGGAAAAGCACTTCAAGGTGTTGCTTTAGCTTGGGATCAGGAGTTGTCTCTTGGTACAGCAGGAAGCAGAAGTCTGTGGCTTTGAGTTCTGCAGAGGCAGAATACATAGCAGCTAGCATGGCGACGTGTGAAGCGATATGGCTTCGGAAGGTCAGGCCTTGTTTGTCGAGGGTTGAGATCACGGTGATACACTCCGCGACAATCGAGCTGCATCAAGTTGATCGAGAACTGTGTTTCATGATAGGTCTAAGCATATAGACATCGATATCATTTTATCGAGATTGTGCATGGGATTGTTCAAATACAAGATATACCTGGGCTGCATCAGCAGCAGCGCATATTTTGACCAAGGCATTGGGAAGGCTTAAATTCATCTTCTTCGAGATAAGCCGGGTGTCATGCAATCAATCTTCCTCGGGCTAAGAGGGAGTGTTAATTTATGTAGCTTGGACAGTGGTCTCCATTGTCTAGAAGTGTCATTTAATTATTGAATTATTTTCTAGAAACCTCCAGAAAAGGGCTGAGTTGTCTAGATAGTTATGTAATTAAATAAATTGATTCTCCTAGAGACTTCTAGAATCCAGTTAGTTAGGGTTTTTAGAGTCTATTTAATCTTAGCCATTGATTGAGATTAAATCATGGCCATTGGTTTTCCAATGAGAAAAGTATAAAAGGGGATCAATGGGCAATTGGAGAACAACAACAACAAGAAGTAGACTTGCAGTGATAGCAAGTAGATTTGCAGTGAGAGCAAATAGTCTTGCAGTGTTAGCAAGGGCGCAGTGATAGCGTTGGGGATAGCAGCTGTGGAATTTCAGCAGGAGAAATTGAGGGAAGAATTTCCTCGGAGAAGAATATTGCCGAGCTCACAAGAAGAGGCAAGCAGTTTTGTATTCCCTTAATTTGTCAAGTTTAATATAATTCCTCATCTGCAGTAGTGGTTTTCCTTCTGGTTTTTTCCACTACAATTTGTCCAAAAATATTGTGTTCATTATTGTGAATGTTTTCTTCTCTATTCTTGTGAGTTTTTATTGGTGAAGTTGCAGTTGTGTTATTTTTCGATATTTGCTGAGAATTAATTTTCAGAGTCAAATAATCTATGTATTAGATAGGAGATTAATAATCAGTAACTGCAATAGAATTTTCACAATCCTACCTACTGTTCATACAAATTCAAGAACTGATCAAAGCTCTTTGTGTGCACTTTATGAGGTCGTACTAGTTCTTGCGTGATCCATACCATCTGTTTTAAGCAGTTTCAGTGACTGATTTGAAATATGGATCCATGTCTGCTGGCTATACCACCTCTGTATTTGATCATAGCCCCTGTTTGTGTATTTTGGAAACTGTAATAGTTTTGAAAAGGGAGCAGTACCATTGCATGATTACAGATTATAGTTTGAAATTAAAAAATTGTTAAAAAGATTGGTCATCAGATTCCCAGTAGGCTATACTACTTGCAAGATGTATTTCCTTCATATTAGGTCGTACCATTCAATTGCAGCAGTTTATTATTCAATTACAACTGGTTTTTAGTCCATTTTCAAAGTACCAATTTATTTTCAATTTTCAGTGCAACACTTTTCAGTTAGTTGAAATTTTACAGAATAATCATTTTAAGTACACTTATTTTCATAAATCTAATATTGTAATAACCGGATGGTCTACTGCCATTAGTGTGATCATTATTGTCAAAGACTAGTCAATTCACTGTATGATCGATGTTATTATTGTAAGAAGATCTTGAACAGTTTACCACCAGATCCCTTTAATTTGCATGTCAATATCTGTCAATTTAGCATTGATTCAAAATCAAATGATATAGTCTACCATTTGGCATCAACGTATTTCCACTTGTTATCTACCAGTTTGACATGATCGGAATTTGCATATCATTATCTGCCATCTTGGTATTCATCAATTTTGTTAGTTTGTTAACGTTGTAATTTGGTTAGCTACTGCTAATAAATTGTTTGTAATATTATTTTTCCTCATTCTAGTCTACGTATGCTCTCACATTGTCCATAAATTGTTTGTTATATTATTTGTCCTCATTCTAGTCTACGTATGCTCTCACATTGTCCACATCAGGAACTTGATAATTAGAAAGAGCTAGGATTTGAGTTGATTGTTAAAAATTAGTGGATTTGAGCTAACCATCCTGCCAGGAACATTACAAGGTTCTAAATAAATCTCTTTCCCTTTATTTTAATTGTTATCACCCCTTTTACGAACCATTTTATTTTTTCAGATTAGTTTCTCCTATGCCTTTGAGGCATAATCATAAGTCTCGTCTATAGTAGGTATTTTGGCCTATGCAAGCTCATCTTGAAGTTGAAACTTTAGTCCATTCACATACTAGATTGCTACCTATCTTTCACTCTCATGTATATTTGTCCAAATTTGAAGCCTCAACTAGTTGATCCCTTTGTTTGGATTTTGACATTATTTAAACAATTTTTTCTTTTAATTAGAGAGCGAAAATTGTTTGCTTTTTTATTTTTCTTATCTTCTTCTTGAACTCTGTGTGTTCTCTCACCATAGGGTTTCATGTGACTTCAATTTGGATGCAGCAATTTTCACTCTTTTAGGATCATCCTCATCCATGTTTTCCATCTCAAAGTACTTCTCCAACTCCTGTACCAAGTCTAGGAATACATCAAGGTTGAGCTTGCCTCTAAAATCAGAATAATAGCCTCTACCTTGCAACTTTGGCCTGTCAAGACTTCTATAAGCCTATCCAAAGGGTCTAAAACCCTAGCTGCACTTCTTCGAGGGCCTTCATTCCTCTTGCCCTTCCTTTTCCAGTTCATGTAGACTCCCGTCTAGGACATGGTAGACTGCTCTAAATCAACCTCTGCTTCGGAAAATTTGCCTCGAGAAAACATATCCTCTCCTACAAGTTAAGCTCAAAACACTATATTCTAACCCTACAAATAAACTCCAATAGAATACCCTGTTCCTGCAATTCATGCTCAAGACTGAAAGCAGTATCAAAAAAATGCAAGAAAAAAAGAATTGAGGAACAATCATGCCCAGGTTATACCAGAAGAAAATATGATAGGGTCTCCTTTATTCATTATAAAAATAGATACCAAAATAGTGAGCACCCAATATAGAAATCTCTTTTTTGAACAGTTCCCAAAGAACAACCCACAACACCACTAAAAATTTACTTTCTATCCATGTGTCCTCATAGATAACTCCTCTCCACAAATAAAAGTCCACCCAAAATAAACCCACAACAAGGCCAATACATGGCCGTTACAAAACAAAATTTCACACAATAAACATAAGGGACTAACGAAAGAGTGGAGGATCACACCATAAAGAGGGTGGTTACATCATGCATCCCAATACCCTTCCATCCTAGAGGGACCCTTCCAAATTTCCTCACACAGAATTGAATGTGGAGTTTCAATTAGAGACATGTGGGTATTTTTAATAACCTGGCAAGGATTTTTCCTGAACCTTTGAATGATTTGTTTGATGACCAACTGAATATGAACTCATGCACAATAACTTGGGTTGAGGCTACATTCTTGTACCATGTCTCACTATGTCACAAAATATTGATTTGGGGCCAAGGAGGAAACCCGATGAACAACTCCCTAGATGAAGTTATGTGCATGTGCTGAAGCTTTGTGAGAAGGCTAGTGCAGAGAGAGAGGGGGGGGGGAGAGAACTGAAACAGCAAATGTGTTTTATTTATATGTTCGTCCTTTACATGACATACATTTGAGAAAGATGTATTGCTACTATCTTCTAATTAGATTACTATCTACTTGGCAAAGCACAAGCCTGCGCAAGCCTTAGGGGTGCCACTCAAGTAACCATGGTAATATGCAATGTGAATTAGCCTTTGTGGTTTGAACTAGAGGTGTGTTGGACACTGCTGAAGCCATGGTAGATAACATAAAGATTTGGTGGAAGCATGGTTACAACCGGGTCCAGTCTTGCACAGCTGCTGGAGTGTGTGCAGCATCTGTAGAAGACAAATGGCTGATCATGGCATTACCGTGAGCATATAGGAAGTACTCTAGTGTATTACAAACCATGGAAGTGTTACCACAGTTATCACAAGCCATGAGAATGGTCTTGGCATTATTGCAGGGAACAACTGCTAGTAGATTCTCCTGGATCAAAATCTTAAGGAATTTTTTTTGCAAGCCTAGTTATTATTTTGGAAACGAATGCTGTCAAAGTGCTAAAGCATTAGACATAATAGCAGATTATTCCTCTTTCCTGCTTTTCATTTATGATGATGCAATGAATATATTGTATTACTCAATATAAGGTCTTTGTTTGATGCCTCTCTTAGTATGGTACAGCTTTAGAAGATTACTAACTGGTATTTGGGTAGATTATTACAAGTGCTGCAAATTTTTGTTTAGGAAGCTTCTTGAAACACATACCTTTAAGGCTTGAAGTGGATACATGCAATATGTAGGATAGTTACTTGGGGACCTAGGGGTAGAGGTAATTAGTAAGGGCAGTGATGTCATACAAGTCAGGGTGTGTGTGTAAATGAATACAGGTGCGGTTATATTATGTATAAATGTCGTCTCTAGAAAATGTGCACAAGGGAATGGGAATGCAGTCCTTGCCCATATACTGGACTTTCCTGCTAACTATGCTGTTTACATATGATTTTGGTGGGGAAGCTGACTGTGGGATCGAACTCTCATAGGCAGTAAAATACTTCTGAACTTAGCAGTGACATGTTCGAAGAAAAAAAGCCACAAATGAACCATAAAGGAGTTGGTAGCTCAAGTGACAAAGCATACCAGTATACCAAGAATAGTCATGGGAAGGTCCTAAGTTCTACTTGAAGTCCCACCTTTTTGATGGAAAATAGCGTGGTATCAGAGCTAGACTAGGATCCTCGCTGGAAGAAAAACAAGCCACACTCAAAAGCATAGTCATGGGAAGGTCCTAGGCTCAAGACTTAGCAAGTCATTTATGCGGTGGGACTGAAGGCCAAGGAGGATAAGGCATTCATTAAATGCACTCCCCACTTGACCAGAGACCTATGTTGGAAGAAAACAAGCTATAATCAAAAGCATAGTGATGGGAAGATCCTATGCTCAAGTCCTAGTTGGTCATTTATGCCCTCATCCTTTAGGCCAAGAACGAGGGAATATGTGGACTCTGCTGCTCAACCAAGAACCCATGTTGAAACATAACAAGCAGCACTCGAAAGCATAGTCATGGGAAGGTTCTACACTCAAGTCTTGGCTGGTCATTTATGCACTCATCCTAAATGGCCTCAACCTTTAGGCTGAAGAGGATGATTTATTTTCATGCAAATGTACTGCTGTAACTATCTCCAGCTTGGAAATTAAACATTCTTGCAAGATCATTCCTGGAGCACATTTAGGTCTATGTTCAAGGACAAGGAAATCCATTATGCACTCTCCAGCTCGTCCAAGAACCCATTTTAGCAGAAAACAAACTGTGCTTGAAAGCATAGTCATGTAAAGGTCCTAGTCAGTGTGGTCGGTCTAAATGGCCTCTGTGTTTAGGCCAAGGAGGAGGGAAAAGTAGTGTTCGTGCAAGTGTACTGCTGTGACTATCCCGAACTTGGAAATTGAATATTCTGCTAAGATCATTCCTGCAGCATATTATCTTGTACTATAGAGAGTTAATTTAGGCCCTTGTTTATGTACCTGATTACTTATCCATTAGTTGATATTTTGATGATGCAGGGTGCATGTGCATTACAGGTATTGATTGTTCTAAATAGTCGTAATAAGTTTCAGGGCCCCAGTTGAACTGAAGCTAATCTGATTCACTTTAATCGAAAAATGCGTGGGCATTGTGGGTGTTAATGGTTCAGAATAGTAGTTGACAAGCTTTTGGGCACTGTAATTTCTCACGAGCATTGAAGGACACTGTATGCACTCTCCCACCACCCACATTGTGAGTGATCAGCCCATTTCATGTTTTAGGCCAACACAGGAAAGCCCACCTTCCACTAGAAAAAATAAATCTAATAAAAACTATCTAAAACTCAAGCATGGAGAGATATCGAATGCATTCCCCTACTAACCACATTTTGAGATATTCTGCCCACTTCATGTTTAAAGACATGGCAGGAAAGCCAATCTTCCATTCAAAAAATTAAATCTATCTGAATCTGTTGAGTTCAAAAAACAAGAGCATTTAGTAAAAATTCATTGTGGGAGGAATGAGTTACATTGCGAATGAGACCTTGGTCCTCTGAAACGAGAGCCATTCCTCCTCGAAAGTGGACGACCCAGACAACAACCAGCATTGCTGCCATCATTCCTGTAATGCGCATTAGCAGCAACAGAGAAAAAGGTATCGCTGATGCTACCGCCATTGTTTCCACCCACTTATTTTTTCTCACTTCACAAGTTCACAGGGCCCTCCTTACTGCTACTCCCACATATCAAAGTTTTTTCTTTTTCTTTTTTAATCATTATGTACAGTATCAGCGTGCAAGCCTTTTTGCATAGACAGATTAGATTTTGTTTCAAAGATGCTTAAGTAGATAAGAGCTTGAAAGTTCACCCTTGATTGTAAGCTTATTTTAGAACTACAGTTGCTTAGAGACTTCAAGTTCCCCCTCAGGCATGTTGTATGGCACGGTGTAAATGCACTCGAAACTCTCTGGAATGAACCTTACACGTCAGATTACTTGAGCTCCTTTAATGAACGTCTTTAAAAATTTGGTGACTGTAGATGCCCACTTCGAGTGTCCATGAAGCAACTGTCACGTGTTTGTTATCTGTGTACGTGCTTATAGAACAGAGTGCATATACACTGTCCGTACAGACGTTATTTGAGATTTTTGGGAATTGTGTAGTAATCGAAGTTTAATTTCTCAAAATAAAAATTCAATAAACCTTAGGGGAGAGGACCCAGTAGTTGAGCATGTTTCAATAGTTGAGAATGTTTTTGTTAATATAATGCCCAATAGTTGTATATATAATGTCAATAGTTGTTTATATAATGCCAATAGTTGTGACTTTACTACCCATAATTAAACAAAATGTATTCTTTTGATCTAAAAAGCAACCAATCATGTGATGCCACATTAGCGCTCAACTACTGGTGATGTGAATGCACAAGTATTGGTAAGGGGTTTAGACGGTGCCTTTTTGGACACCTTGACAAAAAGCATGCTGATGTGGCATCATATTTGATGATGTGGCCCCGAAACTTTTGTTATAAGCAGGGGACTTGCCAAGTAAGCTGCTGTAAAAAAATTGGAGTGATTTGAAATTTCCAAGTAGGATTTTGAGGAACGCGAAGTTAGGTGCACAACTACTGGGTCCTCTCCCCTAATATTAGTTTTAATTGTGAAAAAAATTAATAAGTTGGGTCATCCTTTTATTTCATTAACCTCCATTATTGTGTGTGATTTGAACAACTACTTGATAGAAAAAATTGTAGACCCTTTGTGAGTCTCAAAAGAGGCCCAAAGGAAGTTCCTGAGCAGGTTTTCAAGCTTCGTCTAGGAGGCTTTGGAAGGGGCTCAATACGAAGAGCAATAAACATGATCGCTCCAAGAATTTTAAAGCATATCTAGAACTTGCCAACCAATGAGAGCGACTTAGATCCAAGAAGGGTATTCAAACTCCCAATGACTTGTTTTCTAGACCCACGATGAGCCTCATGTCATAGGAAGATTTTAAAGCCAAGTTTGGCTTAAAGTGTCATGACCAAGAAACATTTGAAGGGTTGGTTAATGTCATTCTGATTGATATGTTTCACAAAGTTGGTGTCCATTCTGCCAAGCCTTGGTGGAAAGATTGCAAGTGGGGTCCAAATACTCTTTCAGAAACTACAAGCCCTGGCTAGGTAACCAATGGTTTTTTCCTCATATCTCAATGGTTAATAGTTTGAACCAGAGGTGGCACTTTCAATCCTTGATTTCAATTTGGCACCACAAATTTGCTAATGTGTGGGCTACTATTGTTGAGCCCAAGCTTGCCCACTTTGCTTGGTGTATTCTTTTCCAAGGTTTACCCGTGGGATCTCGGCTTACCCACATGGGGGTTCATGACCCTCGTTGTCCTTTTTGTAGGCAACCCAAGTCTTTCAAGCACCTCTTTTGGTTCTACTCCAAAGCTCAACAATTGTGAAATTGGATTCATGATTTCTTTTGGCTCTTCCAGCCTAAGTCTTTATCTTGGCATATGGTGTTGTTGGACGATTAGCCCTGCCTTCCCAAAAAGTATACCCATATTTGACACACTTTCAAGGTGGAAATCCACTTCAACATTTGGAAAGATAGAAACTCCTGTATTTTTGCTCATAGCCAGATTGATAAACATGTTTCACTTTATTCTAAAGCCATAATAAGTTCTAATGTATTATTGCAAATTCAAGTGTAAGCTAAGAAAGTTGCACTTGAGGTGACTCACCTTTAGGTGCTCCTGAACCATTGGGGGAATGCTCCTTGCACGATTGCATGTGTCACCCTCTCCCGCTTCCTCCCAGGGTCGCTCGCCTTCGCGTGGTCATCGTCAGGGCAGGAGTGACTCTACCAAGGATGCTCAGGTGGCTCATCCCCATTCACAGGCCTCACATCACAGTGGCTTGCGTCCTCATGGACGTTCGCCCTCCCCTCCTCCTCGGGCTGACTTGGAGTGGCCTTCTAGGGGAGCTTCTAGAAGTGGTGGTGGTGCTTTTGGTTGGCCCTCTAGTGGAGCTTCTAGGTGGCCGACTAATTCTTCCAAATGAATCTACGGCTAGATATGACGATTCCTCCAACTTGACGAGAAGATAAAGAAAAAGATGACGATGGTTGGGACCCTTCTGATGTCACTCTGGATCCAGTTGATGTATTTGTAGGTTGGATGACAGGGACACACCTTCGTCTGTTGGCACTGCTATCGTCGCGTAGCGGCCTTTTATTATTTTTTTATGCTTTATGCTATCTGGGTGTTGCACATGTGACTCTTTGGGGTGTGCCTTCTTACCACCCATCTTTTTTTGTGAATGTGTAATATATATTTCTAATTAATAGATAGTGATGCTTATTCATTAAAAAAAATTGTAAACATGTTTTTTTCAGGGTCTACGAATATGTTTTTAAGTGTTTTTTGAGTTGCTTGTATTTTTTAAAAAAAATGGATAGACAATTAAATCCAAAACAATTATAATTTTATTTATTTTTATTTTTTATTTTTTTTTGGGTCAAGTATTACTTCAAACAATAAATTCGTAGAGGAAGATAAGACATTTAGAATAGGGGTAAATTAGTATGCGATTTAACTTTTTTAAATATTCAAAGATGTGATATTTTTATAGTCAATTATAATTGATTAGAAAGTTTTTGGGAGCATATTGTGTCTAAGTTTTTCTAAATATTTACGAGATTATTCCAATAAAAGGATTAAGATATCTTAGTTGAGATAGTAAATGAATACATGTTAAATTGAAATGTGAGGGTCATAGTTTGTGTACAGGCTGGATGTGAACTTAATTGGTTATGCATTGTGACAGGTTGGTTTCTAGAATTTGAGACCATATTATGATAGTTGAGATAGTAAATGAATACATGTTAAATTGAAATGTGAGGGTCATAGTTTGTGTACAGGCTGGATGTGAGCTTAATTGGTTATGCCTTGTGACAAAAGGTTGGTTTCTAGAAGGTTGAGATGCTTGAATTTCGAGTGATTAACTATCTAGGACAAAATTGTGCTTGTGAGGATGACCTTCCAAAACTGTAACTTTTTTTTGAAACTTGTGATCTTGCCCTAAAAACATACAACCTTGTCCAAAGTAGAAGAGGGTCTTTGGTATTTATAGAAATGATTTGCATGGTGTTATCTAAACATTGTAATACAATGTGTAATGAAACCAAAGTGTATCCTTGAAAGTGTGCCTTAACAAGGGATGTCACTTAATATAGAAAAGTTGATCGCTTCGTTGATGTATGGTAGTGGGTGATTGATGTAGCTAGTGTATGTGCCAAACAAAGAGGAGAGTGTATGCTTTTGAATATCATTCAATTCATTTCAAGATGCATTCTTCTCTCTAATGATGCAAATGACCTAGGATGACATAGATAAATACATAACCATACACATGAAATTCAAATTTTAGCACCCACAATGATAAGTAATAGTTAAATCTCAAGATTGTTGGCCTTAGAATGTAAGAA
Organism: Sequoia sempervirens; assembly: GCA_007258455.2. Lineage (NCBI taxonomy): Eukaryota > Viridiplantae > Streptophyta > Pinopsida > Cupressales > Cupressaceae > Sequoia > Sequoia sempervirens. The sequence continues at coordinate 220,755,677 of VDFB02271358.1, forward strand.
ATTAGATTTGAAAATAACAAGATAGTTCACCTAGTATTGATCATTTCCATAGATTATAATATTGAAAATTGCATGCCCTTGCAATTTTCATGTTATGTATTGGGTTGGATTTAGTTTTCATAACTCTAGTATATTCTTAGGCAAATTTGGCCTTGCCTTATCCTTTTCCCACCTTTCATGCCAGCTTGTTTTAGTATTTTCATGTAATTTTCCTCTTTTTTATGTTAACCAATGGATTTTTGTGTATTTATCTTGTGTTGTACTAACATGTCACGTATTCAGATAACTTGTCATACTTGGACACCAGTATAATGCACTAGCATCCATTGACATCTCAATCATAGAACATCTATTTCATTTGAGTCTTGTCATCTTTCTCCTATTAAGTATGCTTTGTAACCACCCTAGAAGAAACCCCAATGGCTAGTTTGATTTGTATGCCTCTTTATATTCCATTGTGATTCTAATTCTTGGATCTATCACTCAATCCTTAATCTCTCTAGTAATCTTCTAGCACTTTACAACCATATACAACATTCTTTAGTGCTCTTATTGATCCAATAGTATCTTTGTGAGCTCTTTCCATCATTGATGGCAACCATTGTCATTTACAATTGATATTTTTAAGTTTCCATTTTATTTTTTGTTCATTGGCATTGATGGCGTTATTGTTGTAAGCTTTCTTTGTTTTAGACAACTTTGTTGGCACATTGGGAGCTTTATCTATATTTCCTTTTGACACTCTTACACACACTAGTTTATCACTTGTTATAGACCCAAAAGTGGTATTCATAGATTTTACTTTGTGCTCTTAGTCCTAAACATAATTAGGCTAGATGGACACACATTTCTATTTATCTACACCATTGACTTCCATGGAATTTCCAAAAGACTAAAATAGAGGGTTGACCATTTTTGGAAAGCTCCTAAGCAATCCAAACCTTCTCTTTTGTCCAAGCAACAAGTTTACAAGCTATACAATTACACAGAGGTTTTCTTATACTTCTCCCTTGTTTTATTTAGTTTGTCATTTCATTTGATTTATCTAGTTTAGTTTCACTTCCATCTTTTCTATGTTATCTTGTATATTTCTCTTTATACATTTGTGTTTTCCTTTTATCTCTTATTATGCAAGGAAGTTAAAATTTAGGCAAACAATTGAGTTTTATTACCTTTTGGGATGACAATGTGTGAAAAATACTACAACTTGCATGAGCTAGATGATAGCACATCACATAGATTTCCACACAAGTGGCTACATCCTAGATAAAGAGCTTAATATCCATCTCCAAGTTCCTCATTTCCTATTATTTTTAAATTCTAAGCTTAGTTTTCCATGTTGGTATTTATGTATTTATAATTAACAAAAATTTCAACCTAACTCATTGTTTTTAACTTGGTAAAATGCATTATTTTTCAAGTTAAAATATTTTAGAATAATTTTGATTAGATTTTACTCTTTCTATTTTAGAAAAGTAGCAAAAAATATCCTTTTAAAAATTTATATCATACTAATCTAAAACTAAATTGAGACATAAAAAATACATTCTTAAAAGCCTTATATTTTAATTTTACATTTTAGTAATCTTGACATACTACTATGTTTTGTTTTTATGTGTTGTAACATTCATTGCTCTCACATTTTATGAGTTTCACAGCTCAATCCCTTTAACATTGTTCATAGGATTTATTGAAACTACTCTTATATTTCTTCACAACACACTACCACAACTCCTATCCAAACCACTCTTGACTTCTCAAATGTCTATTTTGATCTAAGTACCACAACCCTCCTAGATTTACCTACATCAAGTCTTATACTATATTTCTTGATGTAGAGATGGGATTTGATCATGGGGTTTCCTTCTATACTATTGGTGTGAACAAGGTTATTCCCTAACTCTTGGGTCCTGATCACCTAGTTAGTTTACTTAGGGAACATGTAGTTTATTTAATTTTTGTGTCTCATGTCATATGATTATGACACTTGTCATAATATTGCGTTATCATATCTCTCACCTTGTCCATATAAATAAGGTTTCTCTAGTATATTATGTATGCTATTGTATGCCATTGTATCTTGTGTGCATTATATAATCTAGTGTTCATTTATTACTACTCTCTTTGTAGAAAGTTGTTTTTGGTTTTGCAAGTGATCCTTGTTGCTTGATTTTGTTATGTGGCTCTTACATTGTTGGAAGTTTGTGTTGTCATTGATGTCAACCTATGGAGATGCTTTGATTGGTTGTATTATGTTTTCATTAGTAGTATCACTGATGTCAACCTCTAGTGTTTCTTTGATGAGCATATGTTTGTGGATGTTCAACCTCTTATGTGGTTGAGATGTTGAGAAGTTGTTGCAGATGTTTGTGGTGCTTGGTTCCAAGTGCTTTTGAGAAAATTTGAATAAAATGGGAAATAGTATGATAAAGAGTGTTCAATGTGGCAAAGTGGTGTTTAATGTTTTTCTCTGCATTTCTTCATGATTGAAGATCTACTTGTGTGGTTCAAATATGTTGATTAGAGGTGTTCAAAGGTTTTATATCCAGATTTTTAGGTTCTAGATCATTTGACAGAAGAAGTGTTCACTAGTGTGTGAATTGTGATGCAGTGTTGTCTGGGAGAAATGGTTTTTCTCTGCATTTCTCCGCGTTGTGGTTTCTAGTTTTGTGGATCTGGAAGCGTGCATATATTGTTCATATTTATCTTCAATCTGAGTTGTTTGATTTTTGGTGCTCCGCAAGGTTGAGTTCATGTGTTACAATGTGTGGAAGGTTAACTAGGTGTACAAAATGAGTATGTTTTTCAGGTGTATGATGTTGTGAAGGATTTGTTGAATTTTAGGGTGTTGATGGGATTGTGTATAATTTTTGTGTGTGTTTTGTGAGTTGTCTTTGGATTTGAGGAAGCGTGTACTTAAATGTTTAATGGTGTTAACATAGGTTTGGTTGACCTTGGATGTTTACAGTAATTGCAGATATGCTTCGGTGTTTGTGGAAGTGTGGTGTGGCATGTATATGTGGATTTAGGTCTGAGTTAAGGTGTGATGTGGTCCGCCTTCATTCCTCTCCACCGTGGGAATGTTTTGGTGCTAACCTAATTTTAATTTGCATGTTTGAGGTGCATAGCCGACCTTGTAGATTGTTTTCAAGGTTGAGAGCGATATGTGTGTGTGTGTGTTGAATTGATGGAGGAAGTAAGGGTAATGTGTGTGATAAAAAGTATTGAGGTGTAAAGTGCAAAAGTGTGAAATGCATTGTGGGCTTTAGTGCCTAAGACTACTGGAAGCAATGAGCAGAAGGTGTCTACATTCTTCAAAAAGAGTGTGAATGTTCTCATGAAGTAGTGGTGGATCTTTTCTATTGCCCTGAGATGGATTTATCATTGTAACAATCTTCTATCTTCTTCTGTCTAATCTGATAGTGATCCATTAGCAATGAGCCCTTCTTTCTTTTGGGTAGTGAGCCCTCTGATAGTGAGCATATTATATTTGGTGTTGCAACTGTACTTTATAATGTGAGTTAATCCTCACCATGGTTTTTCCCTTCTTGGGTTTTCCACGTAAATTTGATGTTCTCATGTGTATGAATGTGTTTGCATTATTGTTTCTCATTTTGCTAATGCATGATAAGGGTTTAATGATTGTTAAGGGTTTAAGGACAAATGCAAATCTGCATATTAATGAGGGTTTTGATGTTTTAATGTACAACTGATTCACCCCCCTCTCATTTGTCTTGTGCATTCAACATACATGGTATTAAATATTTATATCTAAAACCACTTTCCCAAATTGAAAGTGGTTTCAACAATAATTTTTGGTGGATACATCAAAGTGTAAAATATACCACATGGTTGAGTCCAAAAGGATCAAAAACCTATAAATTGATATATAACTCAAGATCGGTTTTAGATCTAGAAAAAATTCACCATTTTTTAAGAGTTTTTAGAATAATCATTACCTAAAAATATATGACACTCATTAGATTTGTAGAGAATTGGAATCATATTTGAGGAATATTCTTATTTTTTTCCATCCTTGTGTCATCTACACAGGCAATTAAAAATGACATTTCTAATTAGTCAATGATAGGTGACATCAACAAATGGAGCTTAAGTATGGTTTTAATTTAACACTTATTTTTTGTGCTAAGGTTTCAAGCCCCATGGAGGTTTAGCCCATGATCCTAACCAACCTCATGGGGGATAACCAGCTACCCACCACCACTCAACCTATGATGCATCCATGTCATATGTATGTTCTCCATTATTACCTAATGACATGGAGCAACTAATTCATACACTTCTACTCAATGGATTGGATCATCATTTATCAAGCAACCATTAGCAATTAGAGTTTACATTTAGATGTCAACCAAGGAAATGTTTCTTGAGATGATGTCAGTATTGTACGTATGGATGAAAAGTTCTAGGTGTTCCTATTAAGTTTGAGTATAGTAATCAAGTTTATTATACTAAAAGGGAACCTATTTTAAGGAAATATACAAAATATATATTCACTAAATAACAAATTATTTCTACAATTTATTGCTATGGGTGAGTATTATATCTATAGATTAATAAATTTTCATCAACTATAGATATGAGTTATTAGTTTTAACAATTAACAATATAATGTAGAATGTGAAAACACTAATTACTAATCTCAACATTAGAATAGCATCATACCTCAAGTAGGCCCTTGCTTGGGTCTCAACACTCTCTTACTTCAGAAGATAATTATCTACTCAATTCTTCATGCACATTTTGATTCAATAATTCAAATAAAAGATTCACACTTGCTTGTTATTCAAAAGAGAAAAATACAATTATTGAAGGAAAGATTATAGTTATTTCAGTTTGTAGAGTTATGCAATATATAACAAACTAACTCTAGATAACTTGGAATCCTAGATACTACTTGTTGATTCATTCATTTAAAGTAGAAAGTATATTATTCAACAAAGACACAAAAATAATACTCAGAAACAAAGTCCTAATTTGATTCTACTGTCAAAGATAAGAAAATTGATTTCTCAAGCATGCAAAGACAGATGATAGAGATGTTGGTCATAAGCAAGCAAAAGATTCTATGTCCTTATAGAAAAGATACTAGTGGAAAAAATTCTTAAATGTTCAAATGGTTCACAACTAAAGTGGCTACAAATGTTGCTCCCTTTTACTACAAGTTCACAATCCTTTAGCTATGGGCCACCAACTCTTGTAGTTATAGGTTAGCAACAGTCCATTAATTTTGGTTTACTACTTTTTTGTTGCATATTAGATTAGTTTCTACACAAGGAACTTATTCATTATAATTAACATAATTCATCACATTTCAACAATATTCACATACATATGCAAATATCTATCAACTTATCAATAATTACTTCTAATTCTTTACAATTAAACATAGTCTTTGGGAATGTTTGGAAATGTTATGAAAGTATCATCAGAATAAAAGAAATAACCATAATTAAAGTAGCAATTCTACAACCCATCATCATTGATGAGTCACCCATTCTAACACCTTACCTTCATCTAGGCCAATGATACCACCCAAATGCCACCCCAATGGTAGCTAGGTATTTTTTCCATGAGTAGACTTTTTTGAAGGCCATAACTTCTCTCCAAGGAGTCAATTTTTCATGTTCTTATAGGTGTCAAAAAATTGGTTTGAGAACTTTATAGTAAGTTTCTAGATTTTACTATAGTTTCCTTTTTTTCAATTTGAAGCTCATATTTGCTCATATCATTCAACAAGCCATATATTGCACCAAGGATATCCAAAGTTGGACTTGTTATAAGCATTGGAAAAGTATTTTTAAGCACTACAAATTCATCAATGTGATTTTTCTTAATTTTGGCTTAGGTATCAAAATTTTAGTTTGATGTCATTTTTGTGTACTTTAGCTCATTTCTTGGAAAATTTATCAAAATTTATGGTAATTTTTTGTTTGTCTCTTCAATTTTAGTATTGATTCATATTTGGAAGTTCTAAGAAAGATTATTAGTGTACATTGTCTATTTTTCTATATAGGTGTTTGTTTCCTAATGACAAATTTTAATTCATTTGATTGCTCCACCCCTCATAATTATCACACATAGAAAACAAAGATACATTGATTACTCCTAGATCTAATGGTTTGTGGTATATGTCGGGTGATACACAAAATGATTTTAGTAGGGAGTATGAGATATTTTCTTATAGGAAAAAAATTGATGAGGCTATGGGTTTGATTGTTTTGTATGTTTATAATAGTTTTTTGTTCCATATTGAGGATGGTACAACACCTAAGAAAGTATGTGATAAATTCAAATATATATTTGGTACAATTATTAAATTATGTGCTTTACAAATAGAGGAAGAATTGAATTTTCTTTCTCCCAATATATTTCCTTCTATTCAATATTATTTCATCAAGTTAAAATCTTTGAGATCTCAATTGGTTGGTTGCAGGAAAGAAAAATTTGATACAAAATATATATTATTTTTTCTAAGTTAAAAGGATGATATTTATTTTTCTTCCACCTTTTATTTTTTCCTTCTTATTTTGAATTGTTTTGTGACCATTTGATTAGAGAGCAAGGTAAGTGTTGATGGTTCGGACGAGCACAACAACAATAAACAAAATATTACTATTATGCTCTCCTAAAAGAGAAAGAATAACGCATGGATATCTAACTCCCAAGGTCTTGGTAATCAGTTCTTGACTGTGATGATTTCACTCAATGGTTGATGTGAACTATAATGTTCAAGGGGCCTGCTGGTGTTGAGCTTCTAGATTGTTTTAAGATCAAACATAAATTTAAACCTACTTTAACAAGGGTTTTTAAAGAAACATAAAAAGATAGATCAAATATTTGGAACCAAAGAGAATGATAATTCATCCAACTTAACCAAACTTGTTACCTTTCAAGGAATTCCTAACTAAAACTGCAGAACAAAATTAACTTGTGATTAACACACAGTTTCATTCATTTACAGTGCTAACTTCAACAACAAATTTTAAATCACCATTTAAACAAAACATAAAATAAGATTTCATTCTTGAAAGCTTCTCAAATCGAATGATTAACCCAAGATAAATACCATTCTGAAGCATAATATGAAGTAGATTTAAATTTGATTGCTTCTACTGTTGGTGAAACAGATAAGCAACATTTACAAATCTGGCACAATCACCAATGTACAAAAAACCTATGTCTTCATATTATCTCCATCTACACTAAGAAAAATTGAAAGATACATCACTGTCTATGCTGAATCTAACTCCTAACTAAGAAGACAAAAGGAGCTCCCATTACAAAGAAACGGGATGCAATTTTGTCTCCTCTATCTTCCAAAAAATCCCTACTGCTGAAAAAAATCTATGTCTGTCCTTGAAATCTCTATCTATCCTCCTTTTCTCCACTACTCGTACTCTGAAAAAATCCCCTTTAAAAAGAGGCCAAAATTCCATATATACAGAACGTGCCAAAAAGAATGCGCTGGCCCCTATTTTTAGGGTTTACAAAATATCAGTTGGTTACAGGAGGATCGGCCCTCAGATCTTTTTCGAATGAAGTTAATGTTGCATTCAATGTGCATCCCCGTGTCCATGTTGGTGAAGGATCGCTCCAGGAATGGCCTCCAGATCTTTTGGAATAATCACATTAACTTCTGGCTTCCGTGTCCACCCTCGAACTTCCATCAGAGCTGCTTTGAATGCCCTGGAGTATAGCCATTAATATCGATCTACCTTTTTCTAGTAGAGATCCCAGCTGTCATTGAGACTCGTGGCCTTTTATTCCTTTCGGCTTTCTTGTGCTCAAGATCTTTCTGCAAGTTGACCATCTTCGAGAAGCAGCATCCGACCTCCCCTATTAGATCCAAACACCATTGCTTCACCGAGCCGACCCATGCCGCACACATTCTGTTGATCTTCTTCACAGGGGTAGTCAATCAGTCAAACTACCAATGGTTTGCCTTTAGTTCCCTCTGATTGGTTGAACGCATGCCACTTAGGCTTTCCAGGCAGTCAAAGGCTACTCAAATGGAATCACATGTCGATGAGACACTTGTCGTGTCTCTCCGATGCGATTATACTCTACAGCAGCATCGACATAGCATACAACTGTCGGTGAGACCTCATATCAAATGCAAAAGTTATATCGATATCACAAAAAACCATCGACAAGACAATCATTATCGGCTAGAGCTCATAGCGAGTTCCCATCGGTCATACCGATATACCTTTCCATTGGAAAGTCCATCACTATCGGCAAGACTCCCCTCAGTCGGCAAGACTTCTTGTCGAATGCAAAATCTTTGGCTAGGAGTCCTACTGCAGCCACATATCTATTGGCGAGACTTTATTCTCTCAACAGGACCTCATATCGATCCCTTCATCCTTCGGCGAGACACCATCCAGTTGGCGAGATATCATGCCGAGCTCAACTTCCTTCGATGAGACCACTGTTTGTCGACAGGACATTATACCGAGCGCAAATCTTTTGCTCGGAGTCTCCCTAAGATCAACCTTGTGAACCACTGTCGACAAGATTCCCCCGGTCGACAAGAGATTACACTGAAGGCATAACCTTCGGTGAGACATTCAGCAGTCGGTGGGACTTCTCTCCGAACTCAAAACATTATACCGAAGGCACCATCCTTCAGCGAGACCTTACCGTGTCGGCAGGACATCTCCCTGAGGCCATTTCATTTCGGCAAGAGTCCACCATATCGGTGAGACTTTACCCCGAAGCCACACCCTTATGCCAAACTCAAACCTTTCGGCGATACTTCGCTTGGTCAATGAGACTTCATAGCGATGACACCTCCTATCGGCGAGACTCCAGCGAGTCAGCCAGACATTACGGTGGGCAGCAAGAGTTATAATGATATCCCCCTTTCATCGCCAAGACAATTGCATTCGGCAAGAGGTCATAGCGGGCACTGAGAGTCATACCGATATCCCTTTTCCATTGGCAAGTCCATCGCTATCGACAAGACTCCCCATTTTCAACAGGACCTTTCACCGAGCTCAAAACATTACACCAAAGGGAGAACCCTTCGACGGGACTAACAACCATCAACGAGACATTACCGGTCGGTGAGACATCACCCCGACACAAACCCTTTCGCCAAGACTTCCACCATTCGTCCAGACATTATGCTGAACTCAAACCTTTCAGTGAGACTCCCCCGTGTCGGTAGGACATCTCCTCGAAACCATCCCACTTTGGCGAGACCTCACCCCGTTGGTGAGACCTTACCCCGAAGCCACAACCTTTCACCGAGACTTCACCCATAGGCAGGAGCTCTCCCCGATGCTAACCTTGTGCACGAGGGTTAGCATGACTTCTTTTGGTCGGCGACATATATAAAAACCCATGGCGATTAAAATGTCTAGCCAATCGGTATATTTCAAATGAATAGAACCACTGCTAGTCGGCAAGACAACAGGAGGGTCTCACCAACTTTCTCCTTAGAGGAATTTTATGCCAAACCTGATTGAGGTATGCTTCCAAACTGACTTCCTTGAGAAATGCATCTGGGGCATGATTTAATCCTGCAACACAAATGCCTCCATTAGTCCTCAAAGCATATAAAATACACTATTGTTCATCATGCCTTCAATTTTAACAAAAAGGAAACCCAACTCTGGCTGAAGCAGAACCAAATCAAACAGAACAAAAGACAAACTCAGGAGGAAAACAAAAGAACTCCTAAGACCAAACCAGACAGCCAAAGGCGAAGAAAACAAAAGAAAAGGGGGACCGATTTTGTTCCTAAATAAAAATGGGGTGGTTATGCAAGGCATAACAGTAAGCTTATGTAGTTAGATGCACTTCCCAAGAGAGGCACTAGTACCCCAATCACCTAAAGAAAAAGGAAAGAAGAAACCAAAATCTAAGAAATAATTTTTAATAAGAATCTCATCTCTTCTAAAGAGGATGAACCTAAGAAGGAGAAGCCAACAAGTGCTTATTGCAAAAAAATGGGTGTGATGAACATAACTATTATAAAAATAGATTGATGAGTCGAAGCACCTAGGTGAACCCACAATAGTGTCCTTGTAGGAAATTATAATTTGGTATAGGTTGAGAGAAAAAAATCCGAACTTCGTCATTCAAAGGTGAGTCAAAAATCACCTTCAAGGTTGTCATAAAAAGGACCTTCAATTCGAATGTCCTAGAAATGACCTTTCCATCTTAGACCTTAGATTTCTCTTCTTCTTTTTCTTTCAAACCTTGGTTTTGACCAATAAATGGATTCAACACATGACAAGACAACTTGCAAGATTGTAACCATCAAAACAATCTTTCCAAAAAATATAATTTTGAATATTTACTTTTTTTTTATTCAAGGGGTAAACGCTTTTGACCGGAGCTATGAACCGGATACAACCATTCAACAATACCACCCCAACGGGGTTTGAACCTTGGTGGCAAGAACAACAATGCCACTCATAAACCATCACACCATGCCAATACCGGCAATTTTGAATATTTACTTTAATTCTTATGTTTATTTTCTATTTTATAGTGAAGATAGCTTTTACACCAAACATCAACGTCTCTATAGCATATGCATGAAAGAATAAAAAATAGAGATTTTTTTAAATATATGTGCACTACATATTAATGTCCTTATTTCAACAAAATAATAGTTCATTTGGATATATAAAAAAATGATGCAATATGGAATAAACCTATTTCTAAAATATAATTAATCTCACTTTAAAAATTAATAAAAAATATGCAACAAAAATTAATAAAAAATATGCAACAAAAATTTTAGAAAAAATATTTGCACACTAGATATTGTGTTACCAATCTATGTTTAAGAATTTATAATTTAAGCCTTTTAATAAAAAATTATGCAATATGGAATAAATGTCACTCTTTAAAATATTGTTAACTATAAAAAATAAGTTATTAAAACACACAAAAAAAATTATAAATAATTAAATAAAAGAATGTATACATGAAATCTCAGTTATCACTAGTTCACATCATCTTCAAATTCTTAATGGTTTAGCTCTATGGATGACAAAAGGTAAAAATTTGGTTAAAAATACCAATTTTAGTGTCTCATTTTGGTCAAAAAGTGGGAAAATTTTGTGGGATCACCCACCTTCTTCAAAAGAACAACATCAAATTACCTTCAACAATGTCATCTAGTGCATCTACTTGTTACAACACCATCATCTGCATAGTCAAGGATAATCAGTGTGATTAATGGGATAGAAAAGATGAAGAGAAAGAAAAATTTTGCATCTATGAGTCATGAATTAGGGAGATGACTTCTTGATTCTAGAGCTTTGCATAATATGGCTTCATTACAGGGCATGCTATTCTCATTTAAGTTGTATACTTTATCACATATCTTGATGGGGAACAACACATATAAACATGTTTGTGGGAAAGGATCTATTGACATGGGATAAGGACTTTTAATGATCTACTTTGTGTTCCATCCTTGTGATGGACCTCCATTATTGACCAATATTAAAACAAGTAATTTACATAGAAAGAAATGAATTTAAATGTTACCCATAAACAACAACTTTAACTTTAAAGTAAACCATAAAATATTATAACTCAAGAAATAATCGTCATACATTTACTAATTATATAGTACAAATGACATAATAATATTAATCAAATAAAGTTTAGGACTATGTATATTAATCAATATGTGTGTGTGTGTGTGTACAAATAAAAGTGCTCTAAAAATAGAAACTTGTTATCACTTTGTGCCCCGTGACTAAGGCAAGGAAAGCATGAGTGAGTGGACAAAGGGAGCATCAATGATTTCAGATACTATTGTTTATTGACTAACTATAAGGAATAATAGGAAATAATTACTATGCATCTTTCATGCATTCACATATCCTTTTCTTTTCTATCTCAAGTGCATGCCTATATATACACATATGCAAAATTATGTTATTTTCAGAAATATGCAAATATATATACATGTATATATACACATATATACACACATATGTATATATATACACATACATACATACATACACACACATATATATACATACACACACACACACACATATATATATATGTTATTTTCAACAATATGCAAATATTTACATACGTATATATGTATATACATATATACATATACATATAGAAGTGCTTCCAAAATGTAAACTTGTTGTCAGTTTGTGTCTCACGAATAAGGCAAGAAAAGCATGAGTGAGTGGACAAAGGGAGCATCAGTGATTTCAAAGGTTCTTGGAATCATTAGAACCTTCGACAGATTTCCACTCCCCTCATAAGCCTCAATAAAGAAGTGCATCAAAGAGAGAGCATGATGGAAAGGGAACTGGTTCTAATTTCTGGTGGAGCCATAACCTCCAAGGGTAGAGGGCTAAAGCATGATGGAGGAGGTAGTAAAAGGTTAATTCAAAGTCGAATTAGGAGAAATAATGAAGGTGCCATTTTTGCCCTTATCTTCCTTTATGTAGTCATGAATGTTGAAGCGGCCCTCCCAACTACCTGATCTTGAGTCATAAAGCTACATGAGTTATCTTAAATGCATTTTTTACATATTTCAAGGGGGGGAATTCAACACCCACATCTTCTTTCCAATTCGTAGTCCTCCTTTTTTCAGAAAGTCATGCTTGGGTCATGTTTTTAACTAATTTCACAAGGGATTTTCTACAATTAACCCTCATTTTTATGATGCAGGTACTAACAAGTGCTTTGGGAATGTTCCCCATGCCTTCAAACAATTTTATTTTTGCAAACATGACAAATTTTGCAGGTTGACTAGGGGAGAGGGGCCCATAGTAGGGCACCCTAACTTTGGAGGTCCATGTGGAGTGCCACATGGACCAAAACACAAAATAAATTTTCCCACCATGTCACCCTACCACTTGTGCATCTACCAGATTTATTTTTTAAAATTTTCAATAACCCCACCACCTATCACACATTGATTCATCTGCGGTTCCTTACGAGCCCATTTTTCCCTTCGCTTGACAGTGGAGCCCATTTTCCTCCTTCGTCAGTGCAAAAATCTACGTACATTGGATATGATAGACACGTGGCTTTCGATTGCTTCACCACCCCAAATGACCTGTTGAGAGCATTAATCACTCATTGCCTCCTTTGTTACCTCCATTGAGCAAATTGCTTTACACATCCCTCTGCATTTACTCAGCCTAACAAGCGTGTAAATCAAAGATCAAGGCTAATTCAATGCTCCTAATTCTCACATATCCCACTCATTGTCATTCCTTTTGTTTGTGTTTATTATGGAGTGTTTGTTTGGTTACACACCCATACTAGTTTTTCTCTCCACAATTCACTGTTTGGCTCTACACGCTTCATTGTTCGGCTTTGCACTCTCGAAATATCCCTTACTCTTTCAGGTGAGGTTTTTAACCTCACTCATCTTGTACCATTGTCTTTCATTTCGATGGTATTATGCCATACACTTATATCATTTTGTTATTTGTTGCACAAAATTTCATTCTGCAAATTTCTCTTTGAAAAAGATTCATACAACGAAATATGGGGAGGGTTTCACTGGTTTTCATTTCATTTATATTCGTTCATGCACTTGTAATCTTTTGTTCTTCATTTCACGACATTTTCCTATGTATTTTGCTTTTAATATTTGATTCCTACTACAAAATATGAAAAGGGTTTCATTGTTTTGACATCAAATATGAAGGGTTTAACTAGTTTTTCATTTTTATTTAATTGTTATGATGAAATGTGGAAAGGGCTTGACTGGTTTTCTGCCATGCACTTGTATTCATGTGTTTGTCATTGCACAAACTTTAAATATGCACTTTTCTTTTAATATTTGTTTGTTATTTTGAAATATGAAAAATGGTTTCACTGGTTTTCATTTCGAAGATACTCTTACATGCACTTGTATTAATGTGTTCTTTGTTGCACAATAATTCACACTACAAATTCATTTTTATATTTGACTATTACTATGAAATATAGAAAGGGTTTGATTGTTTCTCATTTCGAGGGATTTCTGACATGCACTTTTATTCGTGTGTTCATCAATACACAAAATTTAACTCTAAAATTTGCTTTTAATATTTGTTTGTTATTCTGAAATATGAAAATGGTTTCACTGGTTTTCATTTCGAAGATATTTTTCCATGCAATTGTATTATTTTGTTCTTCCTTGCACAATAGTTCACTCTACAATTTATTTTTTATATTTGATTTTTACTATGTGTAGACACCTAAATTTGGACACTTAATTTATCCAAATTTATCCCCTTTTGTCTAAACATCCCCTTATTTGCATTAATTAAATAATATTGCTATTATTTAATTAATATCCTTAATTCTGCCAAATCCCTAAGGTATTTAATTAATAAATAAATACCTTATCTTTTAATCCTCCTTTTCATCAAATGAATTAAATAAATATGACATTTATTTAATTCCCACGTCATATCCTCTTTAATCCTAATTATTCTCCTAATCTCATCATTAGGGATGTGCACATGTCTAATCCTTGATTAGGATGTGTCACATCCTCCAACTTTGTTGGCCTCTAATCTCTTAGCCACCTACCCTCCTCTAATCCTTCATATTAACTAGTCACCAACCTCTCTAAGAAATTTTAATTTCTTTTATCCTTCCAAGGAATATTAAATTATTTTTTCTCTTCCCCATGTGATCTTTGACTTGTCACATCAAGCCACATGTGAACTCTTCCCCTTCTCCCACTTGTCTCTCTAATATGTCATTAATTTGTCTAATCAAATACTTGCACAACCTTAATCACTTAATTAGGTCAACCTAATCTCCATGTCATTTATGGAATGTGTCCTAAGTCAACCCTATTAAATGCTTTCTCCTTTTGGAGAAGGCACCCCTTTCCCCATGTGAATTTTTAATTCACATTTAATCCCCCAATGCATTTCAAAGAATTTTAAATTCTTTCTCTCATTCCCATGTGGATATTTGAGGAATTTTTAATTCCTCACATGTCCTCTCACCCACATGTGGACAAGGACCTCCTTTATGAGGAGATCTTGTCCAAATCCCAAGGTACTATGTAGTACCTCCATGTCATGTCCACATTATCTTTTTCAAACCACTTCACATGCCACATGTCAAGATGTGAAGGATTGTGAGTTCTCAACTTACCATAGCCCTACATCTTCACCTTGTTGGTATAATCTCAACCGTCCATTTCTCTAGAGAATTCAAAATTCTCTATAAATACCCCATTTTTCTCTCATTTTGGGGGAGATCATTGTGATAACCAAACTCTTACAAAATTTTCACTTGAGCCATACTTAGCCAAATATTTGCACTTGCATCTATTCCCATCCATTCGCTTATCCATCTTGCATCTCAATCATACATATTTTTCCATCAAGAGGAGCATATATCACGTCAACAATTGAAGGGCCAACCAGAAGAATAACTCAATGAGGTAAAATGTTCCATTTTGTTTTGTTAAGCTAATCATTTTCCCAATCTTGAGGTGTTAGGTGCTTAGATGGTTTTCTTGCATGTTTTGTGTTGTTGCTCATTTCTGGGACCACGTTTTCACCCGATCACACTATGAAATATGGAAAGGGTTTGACTAGTTCCCATTTAGTGGGTTTTATGTCATGCATTTCTTGATGAGAGCCACACCGCCCAAAACCCACATAAATCACAACAACAAATACTAACACAAAAGATGTGAGACAGAAAATTGACTTAATTTAAATTATTTTTAGAAAATGCAATTACAAATTCAAAGCTTACATGCTACAGCCTCATGGGCTTGATTTATTACAACAAAATCAACTATGAAAAGAAAAAAATCTACTATTCAGAGCCACAATCTACACTATCAGGGCCACCTTCTACAACCCCCACTTAACCCTTTTTATTTTCCCTTATAACTGCACTAGAATGTTCTAGAAGTACAAATTTCCCCTTTTTGTTTTGGTGTCAAAAGTCCTGCCATTTGATTTCTTGCCTAAGAAGAAATTTTTATGAAATTCACTTTTTTAGAGGACAAACTTCGCGGGGCAATAAATTTTGATCCAAGTGTCTGATTTTCTATTATTGCATATCATTGGAAAGCTCTTGATGAGCTCAACAACATATGAATCCACCGTAGGTCGGTTTGGCCACATATTGAGATGTTTTGAGGCCTCCAAAGTTTTATATCTGAATTTGAAGTTGCATTGGAGAAATTTCCTAGGACGAAAACTTTAATTTCTCCCAAACCGTCTAGGGTATTCAGGTGATTCTTTCATGATAGGAATTTTTTTTTCTCTACTCCTTGTGGTAAATTTTCACGTCCATACGAGCCCGTTTTGGCCGACTTACTAAAAATAGTAAGTGCTCATTTTTTGCTATTTTTGATGCCCTACAGTCTTATATCCCCTAAGTGCCATGATGGGGTTCAAAAAAACTAAAGAAAATAAAGAAAATATTTTTTTTGGGTGATGCAAGATATCCCTACACCGTTGGATGCTCTTGCATCGCACACCTCCGTAATTTGAAAAGTGGATCCTGTAATTTTAGGAGTTAGAGGGAAACCAAGATGTGGGCCTCTCCCTCAGATAACCATGGATGAATCTCTGAATCTTCCCTTTCACCAAGTACTCTGCATATTGCTTGTTTCTTGTGCTTCTACCTACATGGCTATCTAGGATTTCTTCTATCTCTTCCTTCTCTAAAGTAGGTGCTTGGAATTTTCAACTATTCATTTATCGGACCCTCCTCTATATCACCTTCATGATACTCTGTCAAATCAACAATGTTGAAACATAGGAGAAATATTTATCCCACTAGGCAACTCACCTCATAAGCATTTCCTGAATCAATCATGCTCTCAGGGACCCAAATAATCCCAAACCAGTCTTCCTTTAAACTTGTAAGGTACCAACTAGAACTTTTCTCTTTCAAGAATGGTTCATGACTTCATCTCCTCCTACCTTGAACTCCTCAGACATACCCTACTTCCTTTCTAATCTCCTAAGCCTTATAGTGTGAGTTCATCTTATTGATATGTTTTTTACCTCTTCGTATGCAATTCCTTTTAGGTTCCTGCAGAAAAATCTCATGACTACTCTCTCCCCCCTATCCATCTTCTCACTAAAAGTAGTTCTTTGGATTTGCCCCATTCACAACTGAATGGTGGATTTACCAGCTAGTTCTATTGATAAAATTGTTGTAAGAAAATTCTTCCTATGGTAAAATCAAATCCCATCCCTTGGGTTTCTCTCCTACTAAGCATCTCAGCAAGTTATCCAAACTCCTATTCACCACCCCATTTGTCCATCAGCCTGTGGATGGTGTACAAAATTGAATCCCCTAAATTTGTCTTCAATTTCTTCCATAATGTTCCCTAGAAATAAATCACAAATTTGCATCTCCAGTTCTTGAAACTATACCTTTGGTAGACCATGTAGTCTCACCCACCTCCTCAAAACAACTCTAAATACACATCAACGCCTTAAGGATACGTAATGAAATGTGCTATCTTTGAAAATCTATCCACCACCTCAAATATAGAGTCATGCTCTCTCTATATCCTTGGAAATCCAAGAACAAAATCCATGCTAATATCCTCCCATGGCCTCTTAGGTATAGGCAATGGTTGATACAATCCAATATTCTGACTTGTCCCTTTCACCATTTGACATAATGTGCAACTTTGTGCAAAATTATTCACATCTTGTTGTAACTATGGCTAATAATAATTCTCACTGATAAGAGAAATGGACTTATCTTGACCAAAATGTCCAACCAATCCTCCACTATGCTTCTCCTTGATTAGTTCTCTCTCATAGAACTCCTTGGAATGCACAATTGGCTTCTTCTAAACAACATCCCATCTTGGATTAAGAAATCCAACCAGCTTGTCCTATCCAATGTAACAGGTTCCAAACAAGCCTTCCAAGCTTCTGCAAAGTCTGGATCTTCTAGATACAAACTCCCTTGAGTTCATCAACCCAAATAACCCTATATTCATTCTATCAACAAATTTTTCCTTCCCACTCAAGGCATCTACAACTCGCTTTGACCTTCCACCGTATTTCCAAACAAAAAAGTATAACTCCTACAAAAACTCAACCTACTTTTAAGTGTATCGGATCTAACTCTTCCTTGACTATTGAGGATAATTCTGAAAGCCCTGCGGATTAGTATATAAACAAATTCTTTTGGAAACAAATAGTGTCCTCCATTTTCCAAACTTGAACTATAGCATAAAACCTTTGACTATAGAAAAATATTCTCCTTTCCTTAGCATCATTTAAAATTATCACTCAAAATAGGCAAATGTGCTTCTACCTTCTCTTGACTCCAAACAACTTCTATGCAGTGTAGTGCCACTAGCATCACACCCACCAAAACCTGCATTGAAATTTAAAGTGCCAAAATAGGGCTGCTCGTGAACTTTCCCTCTCAACATGCTCACCAAAATTTTGGCTGCCTTGTAGTCCAGTTAAACTCTTTTCTATCCTCCTTACTGTTTCCAAATGAGGTGTACAATTTTACTTAAGAAATTTTAATAAATCCTTATGTGTGCCATAGGACCAAGGAAATGATCTTACCTCTGTAACACTCCTTGGAGTAGGCCATTCAATGATAGCTCTCACCTTCTCTGGATCCATTTTGAGACCCTCTGTTGAGACAACAAATCCCAGATACACCAACTCTCTCTTCACAAAACTACATTTCTTCAAATTAATCAACAACTTCTCCTCCCTTAGCTTCTTAAAAACTCTTCGAATATGCATCAAGTGCTCCTCCAATGTCTTACTGAAAATAAGAATATCATCCAAATAAACAATAACAATTTTTCTTAAAAATTCTTTTAATATATCATTCATAAGCTCCACATAAATGTGCTCGGTTCATTGGTTAGCCAAAAAGGCATGACGAACCACTCGTACAAGCCCTCCTTGGTTTTGAAGGATTTCTTCCATTCATCTCCTTCTCTAATCCGGATTTGGTGATATACACTCTTCATATCTATCTTTGTGAAGTACTCAGCTCTACTCAAACAATCCATAATGTTATCCATTCTTGGAAAGGGAAATCTATACTTGATGGTGATTGTTGATGGCTCTAGAATCTGTACACAACTACTATTCCTCATCCTTCTTTGGTGCTAGTACTACAGGTACTTCACATGGACTCAAACTCTCTCGGATCAATCCCTTCTGCAACAACTCTTGCACTTGTTTGTTCAACTCTTCACTCTCTGCTGGAGTCATACAATGAGCTACCTTATTCAGAAAACTAGCTCTAGGAATCAAATCCATCTGATGACTAATCTTTCTTATAGGAGGAAAACCTTCAAGTATGTTATCAAAAATAATAGCTTGAAACTCATTCAACAAATATGAAACCTCTATAGGTATCTCAGTAGTATCTTCTTTATCAACTCTAGGGATCAATGCAAAACACATATGCTCATGCTTCATACCTTCTACGACCTTTCTTCCATCAACCAAACAAATTCTTGCATTACTGCATACATTTTCCTCTGCCTCCTTCAAGGGCTTCAACTTATGGCGAACTCCATCCTTTGTCAAAGAATAGGTGTTGGCATGTCCATCGTGTATTGTTTGTCGATCAAACTAACACGGTCTTCCTAGCAACATATGACAAACATCCAGAGGCATAATATCACATAATACCTCATCATGGTAATTCACAATCTTGAACTTTACCAGAAATTGTTCATTTTGTAAGGAAAGCTAGATGCGGAAACAACTCTCCTAATGTCAATACCTTAGGGAAGAATGTAGATACACTTTTAAATTTTTAATTACAGTTCAATTAAGATGCAGTATGAACTAAATATTAGAAACAGAGAATTACACAAACACAGATGAACATCAGTTTTACGTGGGAAAACCCTTACGGGAGAAAAGCCCACCACACCAAGAGAAATCACTTTGTATTACAATAATGGATATTACATACAAATGTTCTAACTTATCTTTCTGATGTCATATTACAGTAGCTTTCACTATGATAAATCTTGTATAGGAACCATCACGTTACAGTCTACACAGAATAGAATTCACTCTGATACAATTCAAATTGTTCACACACCTATTGATCGAACCAACCATCTAACCTTAGAGCATATGCAACTTCTAACTATATTCATGGCATTCCCTGTCTGTCGAACTTCCTCACAGAACTGTCACAACGGAAGCCTTCCAATGGTTCCCATTCGACTTCTCCTATTGGTCGACAACGAGCCACATAGGATAGTCTCACTCAGTCAAATGGCTTCACACTGTATCAGCATGTCGGTGAGACACAAGAAGTTTCTCCCTGATTCCCAAAAGACTCATATTCGACATCGCCAAGAATTTACCTATCGACAAGATGTTACATCGAGTCCTGAGAGCTATCGCTTAGCTTTTTCCATGTCGCCAAGACATATCGCTTTCGCTGAGACGTCATACCGAAGCACCACAAGTCACATAGACGTGAGTTTTCCATTCAGCAAGATTATCGCTCTTTGGTGAGACCACATACCGATATCCAAAGTCACAATGATCTCAACACCCCTATCAGCAAGACTTACCGCTCGCCAAGAGGTTTCATCGAGCTATCATTAAGTTACACCGAAACCATTAGTAGTCGCCAAGACTATCGTCCTTTGCTGAGAGTTTACTCTAAGATCTTTATGTTTCACCAAGCACCGAACGGTAGGCAAGACATATCTTTCACCAAAAGGTTTCACCGAGCTTTCATATGTTACTCTGAAACCATACTACAATCGGCAAGACCTTTGAGCATCGCTAAGACCTCACACCGAGACCTTTGTTTTTCTTTGAGTGTATACCGTCGGTGAGACATTCCTTATTGATATAAGTCATACCGAAACTCCAAGACTTTCCCCGAAGACTTCATATTAAACCCTGTCGGTGAGACATATTACTCGATAAGACTTCTTACTGAGCCAGCAAAGGTTATCCCAATGACTCCAATGTATAAGCATTCGGCAAGACATCCATATCGCTGAGAGCTCATAGCGAACATCCAAGACTCTCCCCGATATCCGATTGAATGGCCTATTGGCCAGAGATCTCCACGAGCAATGAGAGGTTATAATGAATAAATTGTCACAACGATAGGAACGTTCAGTGAGATAGAAGCTAGGTCATAGAGACCTGTACAAATCACAATGTATCAAAGCTGCTAGTCGGCCAGACATGATAGATGTCATACCGACTTTGCTCCAGTAGAGGTTATAGCCTGTGATGATTGAGGCATATATTTCCAACAATCTCCCACTTGACGAAGATCACATAGGCACCTCCAGAGCACAATAAAACTTACTGAAAATCATGGGCACTAAGGCCCATCGAACTGGCACACCACCTGAACTTGCCTGTGCTCACTGGCTTCGTCAATGAATCTGCAACATTCTCCAGAGTTTCAACCTTTTCCAAACTGACATTTCCATCCTCCACCATATCTTGTATAAAGTGGTACTATACGTCTATATGTTTCGTCCTGGCATGGAAAGTAGGATTCTTTGCCAGACAAATTGCACTCTAACTGTCACAAAAAATAGTTATTTGCCTTGCATCAAAACCAATATTAGAACACAAACGTTTTAACTAAACATCTTCTTTACAAGCATGAGTAGCTGTCGTGTATTCAGCCTCCGTAGTGGACAAAGCAACTACAACTTGCCGCTTACTCATCCAACTCACTGCACAACCATTTAACATGAAAATGTATCCACTGGTGGACCTCCTGATCTCAATGTCCCCTGCCCTATTAGAATCTACATATCCACGAATGTTGAGAGTCTTTTGTGATTCAACCAAGTTCCCATGGTAACACAAAGAAAAATTTGAAGTACCCTTCAAATATCTAAACACTCTCTTCCAAGCATCCCAATGTATTCTTCCAGGATTAGCCATAAACCGACTAAGAACTCCCACTGCTTGGGAAATGTCTGGCCTTGTACAAACCATTGCATACATGAGACTGCCAACTACACTAGCATAGGGTACATTGGTCATGTCCTCCATCTCAGTAGGATATTTTGGACAGTCTTCAACAGATAGCTTCATTCTTTGTAAGACTGGAACAACTAACTACTTGCAATCATTCATGCAAAATCTCTCTAGAACAGTCCTGATATACTTACTCTGACTAAGCCAAATTTTTCTACTATCCCTGTCCCTAGTTATCTCCATCCCCAGAATATACCTTGCTGCACCAAGATCTTTCATTTCGAACTTAGCAGACAACTGAGACTTAAGATTAGAAATCATTAGCTTACTATTGCCTATGAATAACATATCATCAACATAGAGAGCAATAATAAGCACTTGATCACTTTCAGCTTTATAATAGACACAATGATCAGACTTTGATCTCACAAATCCCAAAGACAATACAAAAGTATCAAATTTTTGGTACCACATTCTAGGTGACTGCTTTAACCCATACAGAGACTTCTTTAATTTGCAAACCAGTTTCTCTTTACCTTTTTCAACAAAGTGCTCATGCTAGGACATATAGATTTCTTCTTCAAGATCACCATGAAGAAATGATGTCTTCACATCCATCTGTTCGACGTCTAAGTCATACGCTGCTGCAAGTGACAAAAGAAATCTGATAGATGTCAGCTTAGCTATAGGAGAAAAAATTTCCCCATAATCAATTCCCTCTACCTGGGAATAACCCTTTGCAACCAATCTTGCCTTGTAGTTTTCCACACTGCCATCCAGACCAATCTTCTTTTTAAATATCCATTTGCAGCCAACAACTTTTATGCCTTTAGGCAAGGGCACCAAACTCCAAATTTCATTCTTTTCTAATGATGCCATCTCTTCATTCATGGCTTCCAACCAAGAGTCTGAATCAGACATTTTAAATGCCTCTTTTACAGTCCTAGGCTCATCAGTGCTAGAAATCAAAGCATAGGCACAAGTAGAATCAATCAAAGAGAACCCATACCTATCAGGTTGCTTTCTTTCATGAGTTGACCTCCTCACTTGCTGAGGCTGAGGCTGAGGTTCTTCTTCTTCTTCAGAACTATCAGAACTACTTGAGCTCTCCTTAGTTTTGGTACATTTTGAATTTTGAATTCCTCTTTCTCTGGTGTAGGAGGAATTAAAGCTACATCCTTATTGTTTTATGACTTTGTCTCTGACTGCAGATCCAAAGTGGAAGGTTTCAACTCACGAAAGATTACACTTATGATGTATACAACCTTCTCTATATCAGGATTCCAAAGCTTGTATCCTTTTATGACAGCACTATAGCCAATAAAAATACATTTGACAGCCTTGTTCTCCAATTTAGATCTTTTCACATCCAGCACATAAGCATATGCCTCACAACCAAAAACACAAATATGTCTAAGAGAGGGCTTCTTACCAAACCATGCTTCCAAAGGTGTTTTCTCAACAAGAGCAGAGTTTGGAGAATGATTTACTAGGTATAACGCAATAGATACAGCCTCAGCCCAGAACTTCTCCTCAGTAACACTACTCAGCATGCCGTGCTCTCTCCATCACGTCCTATTGAACCTTTCTGCAACTCCATTTGCCGTGGAGTATAGGTGTAGTCTTATGTCTTTTATCCCATGGTCTTTGTCGAAATCATCAAAAAAATTCACTCCATTATCAATCCTTAAGCATTTAATTTTTCTACGGTCGATTTTCCAACAAGGTTCTTAAATTCCATCGACTAAACACTTCTAATTTACTTTTCAAAAATAAACAAATGCTCTTCTTGAATAATCATCAATGAACGACACATAGTATCTTGATTTAGACAAAGAAGGAACATCCACTGGACCAAATACATCTGAATGGATATAATCTAGCAAACCAAAAGATTTATGAGGACTGGAATAAAATGAAACACGGTGCTGTTTTCCATATATACAATGCTCACAGAATTCAAATTCGAGATTACAATCTTCAAGCCCCTCAACCAGGTTTTTGTTCTTCAAAGTTTTTAAACTTTTTTCTCCTATGTGGCCTAGCCTATGATGCCAGAGCATAGTCTTCTCTGCTGGAAGTTTTACTTCCATAGAGTTTACATAATTAGGGATATTTCCCTCTTTACCTCCATGAGTAGCCTTCTGTGACTTTACAGAGACATTGTTACATTGAACAAAATGTGCATCCAACTTGTACAAGGTACCAATTCGAGCACCCCTTGCTAGCACCATTGAGCCTCTAGTCATCTTGCAGCCATTTCTAGAGAATGTGACTTGCACTCCAATATCATTAAGCATACTTACAGAAAGTAAGTTTCGAGCCAAACCTGGTATATGCATTACATTATTGATTCCCTTCACTCTGCCATCGGGGAATTGGATTCTAACTCTTCCACGGACAACAATCTCTAAAGTTGAATCACTTGCCAAGTACACCTTTCCACCATTGTATTATTCATACTTTGTGAACCAGTCTCTATGAGACATCATGTGGAAAGATGCTCCAGAATCAATCAGCCAGACATCATCTGATGCCTGTGTAGCCAAGGCTGCAATGAAGGCGTCTCCATCACTATGAGAAGAGTCATTGTCAGAAGAATACTTCTTCTTCTTCTCCTCTTTAGAATCCTTTCGGACATGACCAGGTTTCCCACAGTTCCAGCACTTCACCTTGGACTTCTTGCCAGGAGACTTTGATCTCCCTTCTGATTTCGATCTCGACTTCTTGTCCTTCTTCTTGCCTTTCTCTTTTGACCTTCCTCTAACAGTAGGGGCCTCCTACGCCATCTCAAAATATTTTCTTCTCATTTCTTCTGACAACAAAGAACCAACAATATCTTCCATCTTGAAACTGGATGTTGTACTCCCAATAGCCATCACTAGATGATCCCAAGAGTCTGGCAAAGAACATAATAATAGCATACAACGATCCTCTTCTTCATTCTTCACACCAATGGATGTTAACTATACAAGTAGCATGTTAAATGCGTTCAAATGATCAGCTACAGACCCTCCTTCCTACATTCTCAAAGAGTATAACTTCTTCCTTAGGAACGGTTTATTCACCAAAGACTTCCCCTGATAAATAGATGCCAGTCTCTTCCACAAGGAAGATGCAGTCTTCTCTTCATGCACATTGAGAAGAATGGAGTCTGCCAAACAAAGCCTTATTAGCCCCTTAGACTTTCCATCTGCAAGGTCCCAATCTTCTTGCTTCATGCCTGTAGGTTTCACTCTAGACACAGCAAGCCACAGATCATGATCCACTAAGAGATCCTCCATCTTAAGTTTCCACAACTCAAAATTGCTGCCATTGAACTTCTCTATTTCAATCTTTCCTGACATGCTAGCCATCTCAATCTGTAATTAGAAATTGACAAACTTCTACAAGACTCCCATTGAATAGAAATGAAACAAAAAACCAAACATACCCACAAGGATAACACAACTGGCCAGGCTCTGATACCACTTGTAAGGAAAGCTAGATGCGGAAACAACTCTCCTAATGTCAATACCTCAGGGAAGAATGCAGATGCACTTTTAAATTTTTAATTACAGTTCAATTAAGATGCACTATGAACTAAATATCAGAAATAGAGAATTAGACAAACACATATGAACACCATATTTACGTGGGAAAACCCTTACGGGAGAAAAACCCACCACACCAAGAGAAATCACTTTGTATTACAGTAATGGATATTACATACAAATGTTCTAACTTATCTTTCTGATGTCATATTACAACAACTTTCACTATGATCAATCTTGTACAGGAACCATCATGTTACAGTCTACACAGAATAGAATTCACTCTGATACAATTCAAACTGTTCACACACCTGTTGATCGAACCAACCATCTAACCTTCGAGCATCTGCAACTTCTAACTATATTCATGGCGTTCCTTGTCTGTCGAAATTCCTCACAAAACTGTCACAATGGACTGCCTTCCAACGATTCCCATTCGGCTTCTATTGGTCAAAAATGAGCCACATAGGATAGTCTCACTCGGTCAAACGGCTTCACACTGTATCGACATGTCGGTGAGACACAAGAAGTGTCTCCCCGATTCCCAAAAGACTCAAAATTCGATCTCTCCAAGAGTTTACCTATCGGCAAGATGTTACATTGAGTCCTGAGAGCTATTGCTTAGCTTTTGCCATGTCGCCAAGACATATCGCTTTCACTGAGACGTCATACTGAAGCTCCACAAGTCACATAGACGTGAGTTTCCATTTAGCAAGATTATCGCTCTTCAGTGAGACCACATACCAATATCCAAAGTCACAATGATCTCAACACCCCTATCGACAAGACTTACCGCTCGCCAAGAGGTTTCATCGAGCTATCATTAAGTTACACTGAAACCATCAGCAGTCGCCAAGACTATCGTCCTTCGCTGAGAGTTTACTCTGAGATCTTTATGTTTCACCAAGCACCGAACGATCAGCAAGACATATCTTTCACCAAAAGGTTTCATCGAGCTTTCATATGTTACTCCAAAACCATACTACAATCAGCAAGACCTTTGAGCATCGCGAAGACCTCACACCGAGACCTTTGTTCTGCTCTGAGTGTAGAATGTCGGTGAGACATTCCTTATTGATATAAGTCATACTGAAACTCGAAGAATTTCCCTGAATACTTCATATTAAACCTTGTTGGTGAGACATATTACTCAATAAGACTTCTTACTGAGCCAGCAAAGGTTATCCCGATGACTCCAATGTATAAGCGTTCGGTGAGACATCCATATCACTGAGAGTTCATAGCAAACATCCAAGACTCTCCTCGCTACCCGATTGAATGGCCTGTCGGCCAGAGATCTCCATGAGCGGTGAGAGGTTATAATGAATAAACTGTCACAACGATAGGAACGTTCGGTGAGACAGAAGCTAGGTCACAACAACCTGTACAAATCACAATGTATCAAAGCTGCTAGTCGGCCAGACATGATAGATGTCATACCAACTTTTCTCAAGTAGAGGTTATAGCCTGTGATGATTGAGGCATATATTTCCAACACATTTACCAAGGCTTTATGGTCCTTCTACAACCAAGCAATCTAGTATGGGTTTGGATGCCTTCTTCTTTCCAACTGCAACTTACTAACCATTTCTTTTGAAACAAGGTTATTAGTACTACCTCCATCAATAATAACATTGCAAACTTTACCTTCACACTTACATTTGGTGCGAAAAAAATTCTTCATTTGAGTTGGCTTATTCTCCTCATTCAACAAGGCTCTTCTAGTAACAAGAACCTCTCCTCTTTTTGCATCCTCAAAATGTGAAGACTCAACATCTTCATCAACATGTGCAACTCGTGCATTACCCTTAGGTCTTCTATTTGTCCTTCCTTGATGTTGAGGACATTGATAGGCCCTATGTCCTTCTCCACACAGTAAATAGGTTCCACAAAATCCTCCTCTTCCTAGTCCTTGTCTATATCTTCCCCTTCCTCTTTGGTCTATTATTCTGATCACGAGGATCGTAGGTGTTATCTCCTTTCTGGTTTTGGCCGCTACTGGAGCCTTCACCCTTCTTTTCATCTTCATTTTGACCTCCATATGATCATCCACCAGTCATTCCTCCACAACCTCCACCTCATTGTTTGTTCTCAAACCTCTTGTTCAATCATTCTTCAACCTTCAGAGAAAAATGGTAAGCATCCTCAATGGTGATCATTCTTACCAGTGCCAATTCTTCCTGTATACTTGGCTTCAACCCATTAATATAATGAGAAACTTTCTCTTTATTCACCTCAAAATGTCCTATCCAAATCAAGACCTTGTAAAATTCCTCAATGTATTCTTTCACCATCCTTGTTCCTTGCCTCAAGCTTTGCATCTTCTTGAGCAACTCCAATTCGTAATCAACTGGAATAAATTGTTTCTTCAATTTTGACACCATTTTGTCTCATCTAGAAATTTTATCTTTCCATTTTCTTCCTCTTTCTAACTAGACCTCTTTCCACCATATACTAGCATGACCTTTCAATTTTGTCTTTGCAAACCTCACTCTATGAGGATCTTCAATCTCCTCAAACTCAAAAAATTCCTCCATGTCATTGATCCAATCAATCAATTCTTCAGAATTCAAATTTCCACTGAAAGTTGAAACCTCCATTTTAGGTTTCTTCCCAATGCTTGAGATCGCTCGTAGCAATCTTCTTTCTCCAGAATCCATTGGATCTTGCTCTTCCTCTTCCATTTCCTCTTTTCTTTCGTCTTCACTGCCATCTTTGTCTTGTTGCACATCTCTTCTTCAAACCTCTTGTTGCAAGGTTTCTAATGGCCTTCTAATGGATCTAATTTCATCTCTAGGTGGACCTCCTCCACCTCGGCCTCTACCTCTGCCATGTTGGGAAAGTCTTGGAGGCAACTTGAATTCAACCCACTCACAGGTCCTGCTACAACTTCCTCACGTTCGACGCTCTATTACAGGCACAAGAACTCTTGCTCTGATACCACTTGATGGGGGCCACACCGCCCAAAACCCACAAATATCATAACAACAAATACCAACACAAAAGACACAAGACAAAAAATTGACTTACTTTCAATTATTTTCAGAAAATACAATTACAGATTAAAAGCTTACATGCTACAGCCTCATGGGCTTGATTCATTACAACAAAATCAACAATGAAAAGAAAAATCTACTATTCAAAGCCACAATCTACACTATCAGGGCCACCTTCTACAACCCCCACTTAACCCTTTTTATTTTCCCTAATAACCGCCCTAGAATGTTCTAGAAGTACAAATTTCCCCTTTTTGTTTTGGCGCCAAAAGTCCCACAGTTTGATTTCTGGCCTAAGAAGAAATTTTTATGAAATTCACTTTTTTAGAGGACCAACTTCATGAGGCAATAACTTTTGATCCGGGTGTCCGATTTTCTATTATTGCATATCGTTGGAAAGCTCCCGACGAGCTCAACAACGCATAATTCCACTATAGGTCGGTTTGGCCATTTTTTGAGTTGTTTTGGGGCCTCGAAAATTTTATATCTAAATTTGAAACTACATTGGAGATATTTCTTAAGACGAAAACTTTAATTTCTCCCAAACCATGCAGGGTATTGAGGTGATTCTTTCGTGACCGAAATTTTTTTTTTGCTCTGCTCCTTGGGGTAAATTTTTATGTCCATACAAGCCCATTTTGGCCGACTTACTAAAAATAGTAAGTGCTGATTTTTCGCTATTTTTTATGCCTGACAGTTTTATATCCCCTAAGTGTCATCATGGGACTCAAAACAACTAAAGAAAATATAGAATTTTGTTTTGGGTGATGCAAGATTGCCCTACACCGTTGGATGCTCTTGCATCAAACACCCAAGGTAATTTGAAAAGTGACCCTGTCACTTCTTAGGAGTTAGAGGGAAACCAAGACAGTTAACATTAGCCTTAGATAACCATGATGAATCTTTAGCAGGCCTTCCTCTCCATTTCACCAGGTACTCTACATATTGCATGTTTCTTGTGCTTCTACCCACACTGCTATCCAAGATTTCTTCTATATATTCCTTCTATGAAGTAGGTGTTGGAATTTTCAACTGTTCATTTATTGGACCCTCCTCTATATCACCTTTATGATACTCTGTCAAATCAACAATGTTGAACACAGGAGAAATGTTTATTCCACTAGGCAATTCTACCTCATAAGCATTTCTTAAATCATGCTTCTTCATGATCTTGCATGGTCCAAAATTCTTCATCTTTAACCTATTGTATGTACCAACTGTAAACCTTTCCTTTCACAAATGAACCATGACTTCATCTCCTACCTGGAACTCCTTATGCATCCTTTTCTGATCTACCTAAACCTTATAGTGTGAGTTCATCTTATTGATAAGTTTCTTTACCTCTTCATGCAAATTCTTCAGGTGCTCGGCAAAATCTTCAGCCTCAACACTACTCTTCTCCCCCTTATCCATATTTCTCAGT
Source organism: Sequoia sempervirens (assembly GCA_007258455.2). NCBI lineage: Eukaryota > Viridiplantae > Streptophyta > Pinopsida > Cupressales > Cupressaceae > Sequoia > Sequoia sempervirens. The sequence goes on from VDFB02271358.1 coordinate 220,785,573, forward strand.
TCAGAAGCAGTTCTTGGACTACTCCCATATACAATATGGAATGGTGATTTACCAGTGCTCCTATTGACAAAATTGTTGTAAGAATTTTTTTCCTATGGTATAATCAAACCTCATCCCTTGGGCTTATCTCCAACTAAGCATCTTAGTAGGTTGCCCAAACTCCTATTCACCACATCTATTTTTCCATCAGTCTGTGGATGGTGTGCATAACCAAACTTCAAATCTGTCTTCAATTTCTTTCATAATGTCCTCCAGAAATAACCAACAAATTTGGTATCTCTGTCTGAAACTATACTCTTTGGTAGACCATGTAGTCTCACCACCTCTCTGAAAAACAACTCTGCAACATGAACAACATCATTGGTCTTATGACACAGAATGAAATGTGCCATCTTTGAAAATATATCCACCACCACAAATATGGAATCATGCCCTCTTTGTGTCCTTGGCAATCCAAGAACAAAATTCATGCTAATATCCTCCCATGGCCTCTCAGGTACAGGTAATGGCTGATACAATCCAGTATTCTGACTTGTTCCTTTCACCATCTAACATACTCTACAACTTTGTACAAAATTCTTCACATCTTGTTGTAACTGTGGCCAATAATAATTCTCACTAACAAGAGCAATGGTCTTATCTCGACCAAAATGTCCAGCCAATCCTTCGCTATGCTTCTCCTTGATTATATTATCTCTCATAGAATTCCTTGGAATGCACAATTGGATTCCTCTAAACAACATCCCATCTTGGATTAAGAAATCCAACCATCTTGTCCTATCCAATGTAACAGGTTCCAAACAAGCCTTCCAAGCTTCTATAAAGTCTAGATCTGTTAGAAACCAAGATCATATTTGCAAACCGAAAAGACCTTCCACAGAAGAGAAAATTAGAAAAAGCAGAGAGGTTGCAAAAGAATGTGCAACATAATATTATTCGAGAATTCAATAATTACATGATTTTGATTTGCTTTATAAAAGCAAAGATATGCATAACCCTAATCTTATCTTGAGCAACAAGATAGCTCAACAAGATAAGGATGAGAACAAATTAACCTAGGAAATAAATAATTACCTAAGTAAACTTATGTAAAGTGTAATTAAATATTAATTACACCAACACCCCCCCATAAGTGCAACTTAGGGAGAAGCAGATTATTATGTAAATATGAGTCCCGACTACAAGGCTAGATCAGATACTCATGTACAAATGTAAAGAGAGAGAAAACCAAGTGGGAAAAACCCCCCTTAGAGAGATGAACTGCTGCGAAGAATCACTGGAAGAACTCTGAAGAAGCAACACTGGAACCCCAAATCCGGCAAGCAAGGAAAGATACTTCTGTTTGCAAAATACCATATCGAAATCATAAATGCAACAACAGACTCGATGCCAAGGAACACTGGAAACTCACATACTGGATCAACCCTGGAATCTGTAAGCAACAGTAGATGAAAGGATGAAAGGACCCATAATGATGACAAATCTGGAAGTTGTGTCTCTCGAAGCCAACGCCAAACTGAAACTAAAACTTCCCATAGGACAAGTACCATCAAGATTTTGGAACATTAACCATAAAAACATGGCCCTCAAATGAGAAATATCTTAACCAATGTGGATCAAGAACTATAAAATCCCAATGTGAAGTGTGAACTAAAGCAAACCAAAGATGTATCCAGCTAAGTAAGAAAGAAGCTAAAAGGAGACAACATGAAACCAGACAAACTCATGTGAGGTATCACCAATACATAGATGGATGCAAGAACCCCCCTTAATGGAACTTTATATCAGTTCGTTATTACAATACCCAATGATTGCAGAAGGAGAAACTACAAAACTATAGAAACATAATCAAAAATGCAAACCTAGCACATGAAACAAAAATGAATGCATGCATAAAATAAGGTACACATATTCTGTAAATAAACTTAGATCTCCATAGAGGCCGAAACTAGCTTTCCAACGCCATGAAAATTGCAAAAAACGGATAAGCGAGTCACAAGATATGTCTCCTGGAGTGAAAAAGGAAACATCTGACTTCCAAGGTAGAAAAAAGCATCAAAAAGGAAAAACCAGAAAACCACACTAGCACCATTACGTAGAGCATCAAAACATCTTTCCGACGATATCTCGTTTGCAAAAAAAGGACGTCGTATGCCCAAGATACGCCCGTTTCCGTGAAAGTTGTCCAAAAATTTCTGATTTGGCCCCCAGAAGTCCTCAAGGGCTAAAAAAAAATAAGGCCCCTAGTCGCCTGGGCAGACCAGGGGCTAAAGTGCAGGGTGCTGGGCATGGCCCCTGGTCACCCACGTGACCACCGCAGGGGCTGGATGTCCGGCCGGGGGCTGGCATGTGGGCGTTGGTCGCCCATAAGACCTGTCTGCTATGTTTTAAGCCCTCAGGGGCTGGCGGACCACTCCGGTGGCGCTACATGGGGGAGCCACCACCGGCGGTGGTGCACCAGCAGCCGCCCGATGGCCGTCAGGTGGCGCATCCCATTAAAATGGGTGGCACTGAATTTTTTTAAAAACTTTGATTTTTTTTGAGTTTTTTTGAAATTTTCTCAATGTCTATGCATCAGAATACGTACTTGGGGGTCGTACAACCCTTGGGTAAATTTTTTTTGCCTCTCCAGACAATTTTGTCCAAACTGGACAAATTTTATATGGAAATAGGGGTTTTTGGGCGTTGCGAATCCAACGGTGAGGTCTGTTTGGGCCCAAAGTGCTCCAAAAATTAGGCGACCCTCGGATCTATTAGAAAAATCACTGAGCTAGAAACCCTCGCAGATCTGGCAAACGGTGATGAAAATCAATGAAATAAAAACCATTTCTGAATTTTTCCAGCACTCTGAATCCAACGGAAACCCTCGATCTGATCCAAGACACTTCATAAATATTCTCAAGAATTGAAACCCTCGAGGGACCTCGAACGAGCTCTGCACTGTGTTCCTCCAACAAAGCTGAGAAGGGGCTGCAAATCGAGGCTCTGATATCATGTTAGAAACCAAGATCAAATTTGCAAACTGAAAAGACCTTCCACAAAAGAAAAAATTAGAAAAAGCAGAGAGGTTGCAAAAGAATGTGCAACATAATATTATTCGAGAATTCAATAATTACATGATAAAGATTTGCTTTATAAAAGAAAAGATATGCATAACCCTAATCTTATCTTGAGCAACAAGATAACTCAACAAGATAAGGATGAGAACAAATTAACCTAGGAAATAAATAATTACCTAAGTAAACTTATGTAAAGTGTAATTAAATATTAATTACACCAACAGGATCTTCTAGATACAAACTCTTGAGTTCATTGAACCCAACAACCTCTATATTCATTTCTATCAACAAATTTTTCCTTCTACTCAAGGCATTTGCAACTATGTTTGACCTTCCACTCTTGTGCTTCAAAACAAAAGTATAACTCTACAAAAAATCAACCCATTTTAAGTGCCTTTGATTCAACTTTCCTTGACTATTGAGATACTACAAAGCCTGGTGATCAGTATATAAAACAAATTCTTTTGGAAACAAATAGTGTCTCCATTTCTTCAAAACTTGAACTATAGCATAAAACTCTTGATCATAGACAAAATATTTATTCTTAGCATCATTTAACTTCTCACTAAAATAGGCAACAGGCTTACTTTCTTGACTCAAAACAACTCTTATGGCAGTACCACTAGCATCACAATCTACCTGAAAAAACCTTATTAAAATCTAGAAGTGCCAAAACAAGTTGCTTAGTAACTTTCTTCTTCAACATGTCAAAACTTTTGGCTGCTCCTGTAGTCCACTTAAACTCTTTTCTATCCCCTCTCATTGCTTCAGTAAAAGGTGCACAAATACTATTGAAATTCTTAATAAAATTTATGTAAATGATTGCTAGACCATGAAATGATCTTACCTCCGTAACACTCCTTGGAGTAGGCCATTCAATGATAGCTCTCACCTTCTCTGGATCCATTTTGAGACCCTTTGTTGAGACAACAAATCCCAGATACACCAACTCTCTCTTCACAAAACTACATTTCTTCAAATTAATTAACAACTTCTCCTCCCTTAGCTTCTCAAAAACTCTTCGGATATGCATCAAGTGCTCCTCCAATGTCTTACTAAAAATAAGAATATCATCCAAATAAACAATAACAAATTTTCTTAAAAATTCTTTTAATACCTCATTCATAAGCCACATAAATGTGCTTGGTGCATTGGTTAGCCCAAAAGGCATGACTAACCACTTGTACAAGACCTTTTTTGTTTTGAAGTTTGTCTTCCATTCATCTCCTCTAATCTGGATCCGCTGATATCCACTCTTCAGATCTATCTTCGTGAAGTACTCAACTCCACTCAAAAAATCCATAATGTCATCCATTCTTGGCAAGAGAAATCTATACTTGATGGTGATATTGTTGATGGCTCTAGAGTTTGTACACATGCGCCATTCCCCATCCTTCTTTGGTGCTAGTACTAAAGGTACTGCACATGGACTCAAACTCTCTCTGATCAATCCCTTCCACAACAACTCTTGCACTTGTTTGTTCAACTCTTCCCTCTCTGCTAGAGTCATACAATGAGTTGCCTTATTTGGAAAACTAGCTCTAGGAATAAGATTCATCTGATGACTAATCTTTCTTATAGGAGGCAAACCTTTAGGTACGTTATCAGAAATAATACCTTGAAACTCATTCAACAAATCTGAAACCTCTACAGGTATCTTAGTAGTATCTTCTTTATCAACTCTAGGGATCAATGTAAAACACATATGCTCATGCTTCATACCTTCTAGGAACTTTCTTCCATCAACCAAACAAATTATTGCATTACTGCATACCTTTTCCTCTGCCTCCTTCAAGGGCTTCAACTTATGACGAACTCCATCCTTTGTCAATTTTTTTTGGGTGATGCAAGATTATCCTACACCGGTGGATGCTCCTGCATCACTTCTATTCATGTCTTAGTCATTGCTCAAACTTTAACTCTACAATTTTCTTTTAATATTTTTTTGCTATTCGGAAATATGAAAATGGTTTTAGTGGTTTTCATTTCGAAGATATTTTGTCATGCAATTGTATTATTTTGTTCTTCATTTGACAATAATTCACTCTACAAAATTCTTATTATATTTGATTGTTACTACGAAATATGGAAAGGGTTTCACTGGTTCTCATTTAAAGGGTTTTCTTCCATGCAATTCTATTCGTGTGTTCGTCATTGCAAAAAATTTACTATGCAATTTTTCTTTAATATTTGTTTGTTATTCAGAAATATGAAAATGGTTTCACTGGTTTTCATTTCAAAGATATTTCACCATGCAATTGTATTATTTTGTTCTTATATATGTGCATATATATACTCATTATATATGTATATATGTATACGTATATATATGTATACTTTTATATGTATATATGTATATATATATATATATATATATATATATGTATATATGTATATATATATATATATATATATATGTATACATATGTATGTATGTATATGTAATTGTTTATGTATATATATGTAATTGTATATGTATATATGTTTATATATGTATATGTATATGTATTATTTTGTTCTCTCTTGCACAATAATTCACTCTACAATTTTCTTTTTATATTTGATTGTTACTACAAAATATGGAAAGGTTTGACTGGTTCTCATTTAGTGGGTTTTTTGCAATGTACTTTTATTCGTGTGTTCATCATTACACTAATTTTAAGTCTGCAATTTGCTTTTAATATTTGTTTGTTATTCAAAAATATCAATATATATATAAATGTGTGTATGTATGTATGTATGCATGTATGTATATGTATGTATATGTATGTATGTATGTGTATGTATGTATGTATGTATGTATGTATATGTATATATATGTATATGGGTAAAAGTACAAAGTTGTGTCACACTTTTGGCCAACTAAATAGTTTCGATTGAAATTGTTTTGACCTAAACAGTTTTGATTGAATCAGTGTCACCCAAAACCATGTGGCCTATACATGGCACATAGAGTTTCGGGTGAAACCCTTTCATCTGAAATCATAAAATTTGAATTTTTCCCTTTGTCACATCAAAATGTGGCTTATTTTATGTGTGGATTTTTGATAGAAAGGGTTTCAGTCGAAACCCTTTCCACCAAAACTGTCTATGTGGCATCCTAGTTGCCAACCAACTCAACTTTTTTTAGAATTTTCTGAAACTTTCAACTTCAACTAAGTATTTCTTTAGTCAATATTTTTTTTAAAATACCTTTTTATAGAGCTCGGAGTGATGAATCCAAATATGTAATATTTTTAATATTTTGATAGTTTTAATATATTTTATTTTTAAAATAATACAAGTAGGTTGTTAAAGTTAACAGAGGCTGATTAGAAATTAAAAATATGTATGATTAGAGGAGAGAATCATCTTCAAAAAGGTATAATTTATTTTTGAAAATGATTAAAAAAATAGACAATAGTTGATGTCAAATGAAAACTGTCAAATTCTGACAAGTTTGACTTTGAAATGCTATTATGAGAAAATATACATCAAAATATCAAAAAAAATTCCATGCACTAGATATTGAAGTTACCTATTTGGATAAAAAAACAAGGGAAAATGAAGTGTTTTTCTATTTGTTTCTTGACATTAAGTGAACGTCACTTTTTCCTGAAATTTTTAGCATTCCAAAATCTGCTCTTAAATTGATAAAAAATAATCATTTTTTTTTTAAATCTGAAAAATTACAGGAATAAACTTAATCAAGATTTCTACATTTCATTAGTTTACACCATTTTGAAAATGAAAACATAAAGACCACTTTTATGCAGTCAAAGTTTAGAATTTTTTTGTTGTTGACCGATTCCTTTATAAAGTGTGATACAAGTTTATACTTTTACCCATATATATACATATATATATGAGCATATATGTATGCATATATGTATATGTATATGTATATGTATATATATGTATATGTATATATATACACACAGATATATATATATATATATATATATGTACATATATATAAGTAGATATATATATATATCTACATATATATGTATGTATATGTATATCTAAACTGTCTCTGCTCTCTTCCCTATATATATGCCAACATATGTACATGGCATGACTTCAATTCTTATTGCCTACCACTAGTCAAGGAAAATCAATCATTATGATAAGTCCCCACTTTCCTAGCAACACAACACTCTAGGAAAATGAATCATTTAGATGTGTCCCATTAGTCAAATTCTAGCACACAACTATTTTTGCCTTCTCCTCTTTTGCCACCTTCAACCACCAAAAAACAATGTGTTAAGGCCACCATAATCGCCTGAGAAGCAAACAAGGATTGCACACCATAAATACATATAATCTTTGCAATTGAAGGCACCAAAACAAGTTTTCAAATTTGAAAAAGGAGGACACAAATTAAAGACTCCATACCAAACTAGCATTGAACATATAAATAGATTTACAAATTAAAAAATGCATTTCTCAATCTAAGGGTAGTGTGGGTTATACTAATTTTATATTTTGGTTGCATGTTTTAATTCTATAGGTCATTAACAAGTAATATGGCTTGTATATTTATGGTATCAGATGGGCTTTGAATATTCTATGACATGTAATACTGTGAATAACTATTTGTGTTTGGGACAAATATTAACCAACTATAATACAATTGTTGATGGTACAGTGATTTGACTACTTTTGTTGACTTTATGGATAAAAACTATTTACAATTGGTATTAAGGCGCTCCTATACACCCTATGTTTAGAGGTCCACATGGAATGTGAGGTGGACCAAAAATCTTAAACATAATTTCCCACCACGTGACCCCGCCACTTGTGCATTTGCCAATTTTGTTTTATAAAAATTTCCACCACCCTGCCACCTATCACGCACCAATTGGTCCATATTGTTCCTGACGGGCCCATTTTGCACAAACATTAACTCTACAATTTGTTTTTACTATTTTACAATTGGATATATGGGGTTTCAACCTAATACTGTTTACATTGGGTTTTTCATTTATATTCTTTATGCCTGAGAATTGCAATCTATTATATGCGATGTAAATGTTCAATTCCTAATGCCTGACAATTCCTATCTCTTCTAAAGGATGTTTTTGTCTAATCCAATCTTAAATTGTTCTTCAATTTCTTCTTTAAACTCTTATATATATATATACACACATATGTATTTATATGTATTTATATGTATGTATATATATGTATATATATGTATGTATGTATATATATATGCATGTATGTATATATATATATATATACATATGTATTTATATGTATGTATATATATGTATATATATGTATATTTATATATCATAGAGATTATGGTATATTCATCTAACACTTAGCCATTTTGTGTCTTGTTCACTCTGCTTGATCGGTGCGCAAATTTAATACATGTTTGGCTCAACCCATTCTTCCTTCTAAGCCTCATTGATGGTGAGTTGCAATAGAAAGGTATACACTTTATTTACTATTATTTGTGTATTAAGCTAAATGTTACATCCCTTACCTTGAGACTATAACTTAACTTGTTTATGATAATGAAACCATGGACGTTAATGTAGTTGCAAATAACAACCTTTCACGTGAATATGAAATAAAGGATTAAATAATTATTCTATTTGTTGCAACTGTAATGTGACTATGAATGCTTATTTTAATATGTGAATGTATATGATGATGATGATGATGATATTTAAATGTGAATTTACATGTTAGGAATGGTATAACCCTAGTTTCTTGATCCAAGTGGTTGCAGGATTGACATCGCACGAAGGGAAGAGGGACTATCATCAGGCAGAGGATGTAGTTGACAAGGATCAATTTGTCATCGAACTCTAGGTAGTGTATGACGTGCAACGACATACCTTTGGCCATGGTTTAAATAATATAAATATTAATTATTAAGTCAAAATAATATAAATAATATATATTTTGATTATTAAGCCAAAAATTAAATATAAGATACTTATAAAAAGATATTTCAATTATAAAATAAGAAATACTTATTTTAATAAAAGAAAAAGAAATTAAATAATAAAAATTGATAATATCTAAATGAGGTTGTTTTTGTGTGGGAGGGAGTCGTTAGTTTTGGAAAGGAGAGCATTCTGTCGCTCTTCAAGAAATGTAAGGAATGCAAGAAGACACTAGTTTGGAATTCGTATGGATTCACTTTTCAATCCCGATCTTTCTCCTTCGTTGGGAGTTCATTCTTTTGGTCTTTTTGGGGGAGGGATTCTTTTTCAATCTCTCATTGCAATATGGTTTTGGGGGAGAGTTTTCCATTAAAATCTTCAGCAATAACTAGGTTTTCTCTCCACTTTGTTTCTTCCTTTATCCTCTAGGTCATCGTTGGTTTAGCAAGAGCTCATTCTTTACTCTGTTCTCTCTAAGTTGCATTTACCCAAGAATTTCATATTAAGTCAAGCTATGTTCAATTTGTAACTTTGTGTTTGGAATTTTATCCTCTCATCTTTTTTTTTTTTTTTTAGATGCAGGAATCGGGTAGCACGACCCCCTATAAACTGCAGTGCGCCTGGTAAACTTTTTAACGTGACCGGCGGCGCTAGCGCGACACGCCCTCCGGTACCACGGGATGGGGGAGACTAGAACTCGTGACCAGTAGAGCCACAACGGAATTACTTAGCCAACCGAGCTAGGGCCCCTGCCATCCTCTCTCTCATCTTCAATTTGAAGGAGTAGAGTCTATATTTTTCCTTCTCTTGCATCTTCTTCCTCATCAGAAAGCAACAGTACCTCTTGGAATTGTTATCACCTGAAAGTGCACCTTGTTGAACCTGATGTTCAACACCTCAGTGTAACATGGGAAGACCTCTAAAGCTGTGGGTCACTTGTAGACAGAGGTCAATCTCTGGAGTAGGCCAACTTCCTTTGGTATCACCTAAAACTACTGCTTTTGTAAGGGAAAGGGAGAAGGAGTGCATAAAATAAAACTAACGCTATGGTGATACACCTAAATGACAAGAACAATGAGATACTCGAGTTACACTTGAGTACTGATGATGGATATGGGACTGCACAACAAGATTCTATAGATCATGCATACAAATAGGTTTGACATGCACACACTTTCAAGAAGGAAAAGTAGATTTTCACAAATTAAAAGCTCATGTGCAATTGAGTAAACACAGTTTATAACCTACATTATACTACTTTTGCAAAGAAAGGCATGCTAACATGAAACAAAGCTATAAGGAAAAGAAATATTTCACTAAGTAGCTTGATGAATCACTTAAAAATGAACAATACTTCACAAGAACCAGAAGACAAAAAATGAACCATCAATGGTAATTAAGGTAACTTTTATAACATGTTCCAAAATGAGTTACAGAAGTTTGCTAATCTGAGAGAGGACTGTAGAAGTCACAAACTTTCGAAAAGCATCTAGAGAACTCCTTTACAAAGAGGCAAAAATGCCATATATACCAAAAGATGTCGGTCCCCAAGCTTACAAAATATCAGTGTTCGGAAAGATCTGCCTTTAGATCTTTTGAGGGAAGTTAATGTTGTATCTCCGTGTCCATATCGGTGACAAATCGCCCTCAGGAATGGTCTCCTTGATTTTTTGCAACCACAACATTAATTTCTGGACTCTCTATCCACCTTCGATCCTCTTCTGCAGAGCTGCTTGAATGCTTTGAATCCTTTATAATTAATGTTTATCCACCCTTGCCAATTGACATCCCAACTATCTTTGTGATCTCTGCTTTTTTGTTGCTCGATGACACCTTCTGGATATCGAATTGATCCATCGCTTTATTCTTAGAGCAAATCCATGTCGCTTACATTCTGTCAATCTTCTGCACAGGGGTCAAACTGCCACGACTTTCCTATAGCTCACTTTGATTGGTTGAACAGATACTTCACGGGGGCACCAGACAGTCAAAGGTCATTCAGATTGAATCGCATGTCAGTGAGACACTGACCGTGTCTCCCCGATGCGATTATGCCCTTCGGCAGTTATCGACATAGCTCTCAACCATCGGCAAGAGTTCATAGCGAGCCCAAAAGTCATATCGACATCCACAGTGACTGTCACCCAGACCATCAGCAAGACCTCATGGTGAGCTATTAGGAGTCATACTGATATCCCTCTCCATTGCTGAGACTTCCATCCTTCGGTGAGACCTTTCACCGAGCAAATTCTGCTTTCCCCGAGCTTTGATCATTCTTCTCGATGAGACTCCTATGGGTCAAAAAGACCCTACGCCGAGCTCCTTTCCTTTGTTGACGCCACTTTACTTCGGTGAGACACTCATGTGTCGGTGAGACCTCTTACTGAAGGAAAAACATTATACCAAGACCCTTCATTCTTCAGCAGGACCTCATGCTTTTGCTCAGACATCATGGCGACTCTACCTTCCTTTGCGTCGAGCTCACATTCTTTTGGTAAGAGGTCGTCGGGTCGGTAAGACATTACGGTGAATTCATTCCGCTTCTACAAGACCACCTTTGGTCGATGAGACATTACACCGACCGAACCCTCTGTCAGCAAGTGCAACCTCCTCGGCAAGACATCGCCCTGTTGTCCAGACATCATGGGGAAGGCACCTTCCATTAGACGAGCTCATATTCTTTCGGTAAGAGGCCATCGGGTCGGTGAGACTATACCTGGTCGGCCAGACGTCACGGCGAGCTCAAATTCTTTCGCCGATGGCACTTTACTTTGGAAAAGTTCCATGCTATTGGTGAGACTTTTCCCTTTCGGCCAAACCTCTTGCCGAAGGCAATATTTTTCCTCCCCGCCGACGGCCTTGTGAACAATCTACCACCGAGACCCTCGTCTGTCAGCAGGACCTTATGGAAAACAAAGGTCCCTTCCCCGATAACAATCTCTTTTCGGTAAGACCTCCCACAAGTTGGAAAAACATTATGTCAATGGTAAACTCCTTCGGCGAGGTCACTTTATCTCGGCAAGACCCCATGGCAAGCTCCCTTTCTCTCCCCGAGTTCACTTCATTTCAACGAGACCTCCATGTTTCGGTAGGACCTTATTCTGACAGCCAGACTCTACATCGATGTTATTTACGTCGAGGAGACCCCTCGTTATCGGTGAGACCTCTTGTCGAAAGGAAAAACACATATCGAGACCCCTCCATTATCGACAGGACCTCATACTTTCGCCGAGATCTCAAGGCAACTCTACTTTCCTTTGCCCCGAGCTCACCCTACTTTTCATTTTGGCAAGACTCCCCTCCAGTCAGGAAGACCTCTCGGTGAATTCCCTCCACCTCGGTGAGACCACCACTTGTCGGTGAGACATCTTGGCGACCCCAAAACCTTTCGTCCAGACGTCTATTAATCGGCGAGACCTCTCAGCGAAGTCACAATCATTTGGTGAGCTCAGACCATTTCAGGGAGACTTCGCTATGTCGGCAAGACTTTATGCTGAGATCATTTCATTTCACCGAGACTTGTGCTTGGTCGCCAAGACATCTCCCCGAGATCACCATCCTACGCCAAAGGCACTCTGTTTCGTTGAGACATCATTCAGTTGTCGAGATGTTACAATGAGGCCCTTTCTTTCTTCGTGATGACACTTCTTTTCGCCGAGACCTCTCAGCGAATGTGAAGCCTTCTCCCTGACATTGATCTTGCGAACAACTTTGGTGTGATTTTCGCTGGTCGGGAAGACTTCTCCCTGAAGACATCTCCCTTCGCTGAGACCACATGCTTTCGGGAAGACGCTATAGCGAGCTCCTATTGTTGCAATGAAACCCCTTTGAGTCAGCAGGAGATTACACTGAAGGCCTCCATTCTTCCCGAGCTCAAACCTTTCTTTCGTTGAGACTCCCATCCGTCGACAAGACCTTATGCCGAAGGAAAAATCCTTCGGTGAGACTTCAATGGTGTAGTCAGTTGGCAAGACTTATGAAAACCCATGGCGATTAAAATGTCTAGCCGATTGAGATATTTCAAAAAATGAATAGAACCCCTTCTAGTCGGCGAGACATCTGGAAGGTCTTGGTGACTCACTCCTTAGAGGATTTTCATGCACAACTTGACTAAGGAAGGCTTTCCAACTGAGCACCTTGTAACCTAGCATCAGATGTATGATTTAATCCTACACAACAATGTCCCCATTCAACCTTTATGAACACTTGAAACATAGATTGCCCAACTGATTTAGCCCGTAGGTGTAAATTGGGCAACATTTCTGGCGACCTTTGCTAGATGTTTTCCTGCTAAGCATGGAGACCAGTAGCCTAGGCCTATCCATTGGGCACAGAGTCATTGGGAAAACTGAGGAACGAACTTGGAGCAGCCCTGCATATGGCTATAATGCATTTGTAACTCAAGAACATATCACTTAGATAATTATTGAAAACATAAAAAGCTGCTTAATGGAAACTACTTATTTGTGTTGGAACAACACTTAGGGAATTGAAAAAACAACTAAACCTAACCTATACTAACCAGTAAGAAATTGGTCAAACAAAACCATTCACAGGATGGTTGAAATAGCTACCCTTTTTTCTCAAAGCATAATGACTGGCATGCTTAAGGACAGCTGAGTAAAATTAAAAAATAGAAAAAAGTTTAACAAGATGATGCACTGCCTCTTGAAAGAGGTGAATGAGTTTACTTACCTTGCTAAATAATTCATATGTATTGTCAATTAGAGGAGGATAAGTAAACTAAACATACTCTTGTTTGGCTGTCAGTGCATCTTGGATATCTTCTTTCGTTGTACCTTCATATATGGGTGCCTCATTGGACTCCATCTGGGCTAAGTACCTGATTGGACAACCTCTGGTAAGGGAAAAGCTTGAACCTTCCTTGCTGGCCTCTCGTTGATCTCTAAAAACTTCATCTTTTCCTTGAAAATATGTTGATTGGAGGTAATATGCAGGTTGTTCATTGGCTACTAAAGTTTGATCCTCTTAACTAAGGAGTTGATATCCTTGTTGGATAACTGAAAACAAATCTTCAAACTGTGGTTCCTTATGCTCTTTGTCACTGACAAAATATAGCTCCTTCTCAACAAAGTGGGGCAGCTCATTAAATAAGTTCATAGGCTGCAAGGCATTATCTTCTACAACTTTTTCAATAGTCTCACTGACTTGAATGGGTTGATCACATGCTTCCCTTTCATATGATACTAGCTCATCATCTATGTTAGAACAAAAAGCCTCTATGACATCATCTAACTCATAATTTTGCATGAAGTCTAGATGAGTTTTATCATTTAATTGCTCCATACCAGGCATAGATGCTACCATGCATGTGAGATCTTCATCTTCATCAACAAATTGAGGAAGTTCATTGAACAAGTCAGCAATATTCTCTGGCTGTTCCAAATCAATTGGTAAATTAGGAACCTGCATCCTCTTTTCCACTTGCTCAACATAACCAGGTAGTTGGTCAAATAAAGAAGTCAATTGTTCTTCTTTATGTGGCTCCTTTTCTAGTGAAACTTGGGCATCCTCTGTCTGCAAGTGAAGATCCTCAACTAACAATTCCTACATTCTGGCTTCAGCCATCTTATAAACATCATCAGAAGATTTTTTAAAAGAATCAAATTCTAAGGGGTTCAACAATGAATTTGATTCAACATCATCTTTACATGTGTTATTGTTGTTTTGCTGACCGTCATCATTCGACAACTCCCCAAAATGTTTGATGTCTTCTAGCTGTTCAATCCTTTGCTACTATAATTGATGACACTTAATGGCTAAATGTAAAGGATTTACCTTTTTAATCCTTTCCCATAGGAGCAAGTTGTCTAGATCAATGGGCTGCTCTTCCTCTATTTTCTTTTCAATAGAAAACTCATTCTATTCAAAACTTGGAACACTGATCTGCAGAAAGTGAAGCCCTTCCTCCAAGAAAGAATTTGGAAAGGTAGCAGCTGATTGGGGCATTTGAGAAAGTTGTTCTTCAGGAGAGTTAGACTGACTTTGTTCAAATTCCTGTACTAAATAGGATCCTCATTGTGTCTCAACCTCTTGCTGATGAATATAAGATTGACTAGCAAGCTCCTCTTGCTGCATATTATACTCATTTTCCCTTTCTATGTCTAATATCCGCCTTTGAAACTACAACATCTCCTTGATGCTACCCAACTCGGTATCCGCATTGTTAGAATTTTGGGATTGACTCGGGAGGATACAAGGCTGGCTCGAAGTGAAATTAATATGCTGTGAGGGGAATTGAGCAGGGGTGGGAGGGTGGAAAGCATGATAGGATTGTTGATAATGCTAGTTGCAATAAGGAGAAAGGCTGTTTGGAGACCCAGAACTTAAATTTTCATGAAATGGAGGAGAATAACCACCATATTGCTGATAACTAGACATTGCACGGTAAAATATGAAGCATAAGCAAGTCTAGATACCAAACCTCCTTAACTATAGGTACCTAGGCTGCTGAAACCAGCTGATCTTAAATTGGAGTCGCCATGGTGCTATTTACGTTGCCTCCAAAGGCTGATATTATTGAGAAAAACACCAAATTTCTCAATATTTTTGAATTTCTCAATGATGCACTGGTACACGGAGTCACCATGATATGCTGATATTAACCTTTGAAAGGCCTGAATCTTACTAGTTGCATATCAAAACCAATAATAGACATGTAATTTTCAAACTGTCTATTCGACAGTCCCACCGGGCGTGCCAAAACTGTTATCACCTGAAATTGCACCTTGTTGAACCTGATGTTCAACACCTCAGTGTAACATGGGAAGACCTCTAAAGCTGTGGGTCACTTGTAGACAAAGGTCAACCTCCGGAGTAGGCCGGCTTCCTTTGGTATCACCTAAAACTACTGCTTTTGTAAGGGAAAGGGAGAAGGAGTGCATAAAATAAAACTAACGCTATGGTGATACACCTAAATGACAAGAACAATGAGATACTTGAGTTACACTTGAGTACTGATGATGGATATGGGACTGCACAACAAGATTCTGTAGATCATGCATACAAATAGGTTTGACATGCACACACTTTCAAGAAGGAAAAGCAGATTTTCACAAATTAAAAGCTCATGTGAAATTGAGTAAACACAGTTTATAACCTACATGATACTACTTTTGCAAAGAAAGGCATGCTAACATGAAACAAAGTTATAAGGAAAATAAAGATTTCACTAAGTAGCTTGATGAATCACTTAAAAATGCACAATACTTCACAAGAACTAGAAGGCAAAAAATGAACCATCAATGGTAATCAAGGTAACTTATATAACATGTTCCAAAACGAGTTACAGAAGTTTACTAATCTGAGAGAGGACTGTAGAAGTCACAGACTTTCGAAAAGCATCCGGAGAACTCCTTTACAAAGAGGAAAAAATTCCATATATACCAAAAGATGTCGGCCCCCAGGCTTACAAAATATCAGTGTTCGAAAAGATCTGCCTTTAGATCTTTTGAGGGAAGTTAATGCTGTATCTCTGTGTCCATATTGGTGACAGATCACCCTCAGGAATGGTCTCCTTGATTTTTTGCAACCACAACATTAATTTGTGGTCTCTCTATCCACCTTCAATCCTCTTCTGCCGAGCTGCTTGAATGCTTTGAAGCCTTTATCATTAATCTTTATCCACCCTTTCCAGTTGACATCCTAGCTGTCTCTGTGATCATTTCTTTTTTGTTGCTCGATGACACCTTCTGGATATCAAACTAATCCATCGCTTTATTCTCAGAGTAGATCCACATCACTTACGTTCTGTCGATCTTCTGCACAGGGGTCAAACTGCAACAGCTTTCCTATAGCTCACTCTGATTTGTTGAACAAATACTTCATGGGGGTGCCAAACGGTCAAAGTTCATTCAAATTGAATCGCATGTCAGTGAGACACTGACCATGTCTCCCCAATGCGATTATGCCCTTCGGCAGTTATTGACATAGCTCTCAACTATCAGCAAGAGTTCATAGAGAGCCCAAAAGTCATATCGACATCCACAGTGACTATCACCCAGACCATCGGCAAGACTTATCACCTTCAGGAAGACCTCATGGCGAGCCATTAGGAGTCATACCGATATCCCTTTCCATTGCTGAGACTTCCATCCTTCGACGAGACCTTTCACCGAGCGCATTCCGCTTTCCCCGAGCTCTGATCATTCTTCTCGATGAGACTCCCACGGGTCGGCTGATCTGTATAGGATCTAGACTAGATTGCAGTATTTAAATGCTTAACTTTTACAATGCTTTTACAATGATTATTCCAAGTTAATTAAATCAAAATTAACTTATGGAAAGAACAAAATGAAAGTAATAACAAGGTGATTATAACAGAAAGGAAGGAAATGAGAGAAAGAAAGAGAGAGAAGAAGAGAAGTGCAAACAGTTGATAACGGAGTTCGTCACAAAAGTGACTACGTCTTTGGGTCCACTCCAATAGAGAGACCGATCTGATTAACTCCAAAATTGATTACAAAGCACCACACTCATTCTCCAAGCACTTTGGCAGCATAACAGCGCTCTGACGTGCGAGAATGACTCAAAGAATCTCCACAAGACCTCTCTTTCGATTATCTCCACAGCTTCAAGACTTCCTCACCTGAAAGAAAACTTAATTCCACTCTCACCTCACACCCCTTTAAATACATAAAATTTTCTCAATTTGGTTACTAACCAATTGATTTACAAAATATTTCCCAAATCCACCTTATCTCTCCAAAATACATAAAGATTTTCAACAATCTCCCTAAAACAACTTAATCTCCCTTTTTTACAAACAAAAATCTCAAATCTCCTTTACATAGTAAAAAATACTTTAAAAATCCTTGTTAAATCCCCTAAAAACATCCTAATCCCCCATATAATCTTTAATAATATTTTAGCCCTTATTTTGTTGACTCGGGCTTTACAATTTTGGGGGAGTATTTTTTAATAAAAGGTTGTTTGTTTTATTTTAGAGGAGTTTGTTTAAGTTTTAAGGTATTCGGTTTGAAAAAAAATAGACAAAATGAACCGGCGCCAACTATATATTAAAGCCACCGAATGGTTCGTCGGTCGGTATGTGTTTTGACACCCGGGTGGTTCCGGGTTCGATGCCCATCCGCTCGTTTTTAAAACAAACCTCAAACAAACCAGTCAACAAAACCAATCGGGTGACATACATATTAAACCGACTATTGTGTAGCCCAATGGCACGCCGAATTTCTCACGAATTAGCAGTGAGGAGTTCGAGCCCCATGCGGGCCAAACAGACTTTTTGTTAACAAACACAACGAACACCGACGACGGGGTAGGAGGCCACGTGCCGCGCCAGGAGGGCGCCACGTGGCGCGCACAAATTGGTCAAACATGTCGATGTGGCCTGACAAGCTGTGATGTGTACGTTGACTCGTATGCCAACTGGATGCTGACATGTGCCGCTGACTCAACCGATGACGTGGACGATGACGTGCGCTGACTGATGACGTGTACCGCTGACTGGTGTATGGATGGACACGTGTCGCAATCCGATTGGTCCGTACAATGCTGACAAGGATGCCACGTGGCAGATCTCAGTTGGTGCATTTCGGATTTGTACGGACTGCTGACGTCATCTTGTATGGACGCTGACGTCATCATTCACCTTCTAGTCACCAAGTCAACCAGGAGCTTTGACCGCTAATAAGTTGAGCATACGATGCCGGATTTCGACGAAACGAGTTGCATTGGAAAGCTTGCGACGAGCACTTCGCGATGATGCCGACTTTGAAGATTTTTGAAGATGCCATTTTTTTCACCTTTTGGACGCCCCTGATTCCAGTTTGACCGAAGGTTTGACTGGCTATAACTCGTGCAAACAGACTCCTTTTCACTCTGTTCGAGTTGCGTTGGAATCAGGACGCTGAGCTCTTTCTGATGGTGTAGCTTTTGGAGAAAAATGAGACACTTCAATTTTCACTGAAAAATGTCCACCGGATCAGGCCTCCCCACTGAAGACCTTTTGGACCTCCAAAAGTGACATTTATTCTGACATTAAGTGAGGACTTGGCCTCCCCACTTGTCCTGTATCCTCTGTACATCTGAAAACTTGGCTCACAAGCACAATGAAGACTGCAACAATGTTGTTGAACATAAACATTACTTTATCACTTCCATAAGCATCTACATCAAATGTTGTAGCCACTAACCAACAAAAATTGACTAGCATCAAGCTGAACAATAATGCAGAAATGAAAGAAAATAAATCAACAACAAATCGATCCTTCACAACAGTAACATTTTTACCCAAGGATTCATCAATGCTTTCAAGCATCCTTTTCTCATGTTGTACTGCAAGTGCATCCTGCAACATCTGACCCTGGTTAGCTACTCCAAGTTCAAGTGTAGAACCACCTGTACTGACAGACATAAGAGTTAACTCTTTACTTGCATTAATTACCCTCTTTAACTGCCCTGTATTTGCAAAAGAACGTTCAGTCTTAATCTTGTGAGAATGTACAATATACTGAATGCCATCCTTAAACAAGTGATAAAGATTCTTTTCCCTGTAGAAAATAGATTTTCTGTCATAAAGATAAGGGCTACCAAGCACTATCCCACAGATATCCAATGGAACTACATCAAACTATACTTCATCCACAAATTTACTAGTGATTGTGAACCTTAAGGTGCATTGTTTTGTTACTTGCAACTTGTCATTTTCACAAATCCAACCTAGTGGATAAGGTTTCTTATGTTGTGTAGTTTTTAATCCCAAGTTATTTACAACACTTTCTGAAATCAGATTAACTTGTGAACCACTATCTATGAGTGCATTGATTTTACTGTTCTTAGCCATAACCCTTAAATGAAACAACTCATTCCTTTTAACATCTTCAGAGAAATCATTAACTGTGGAAGTAGGAGCACAACTAGCAACAGAAACACCAGAAATAGGAGCTTTACCTTTTAGACCCATCGCTGTTATCTTAGTCTCATCATCTGAATCTGAACCAAGATCCATAACAACATTCGAGGCCTTCTCCTTACCCTTCTGTTTCTGATTACGTCTTTGAGCCCACTTAGGTTTCAATTCGGGATGTAACTTCCAGCAGTGATCTTCATCATGACCTTCCTTGTCACAATGAGTGCCAGAAAGTTTCTCATCCTTCTTGACTGTAGCTGCCTTCTTTCCTTTCCCTGTCTCTGCATTCTTAGAAGATTTCTTTACATCATTATCAAACTTATCAATGAAAGATCCTTTACCCCTTGACTCTAAGTGTGTAGCTTGAACAGACACTTCATCCAAATTACAAGGGTTCAATACCAAAATAGAATGCCTAAGGTAGGAATGCAGACCTCCTATGTACTTCAACAACGTGTCCTGGGTGTACAAAGGAACATTCAAAGCAATAGCCCTTTTCCTGAATTCATGGGTGTACTCTTGGATAGTTTGACCTTTCCCTTGCCTAAACATTTGCCAGTCCATCATTAACTGCTTCATATGTCCTAGGGGATAAAATTGCTTCTTAAGTGCATTAATAAATTTTTCCCAAGTTAAACTGACTCTACCATGTTGTGAAACTTCTGCCTTAGACTTACTCTCCCACCAAGTTAAGGTTGTACCTCCTAAACGAAGAGTAGCTAATTGGATCCTATCAACATCATCTAATAAGTTCTGGACTCTACAGTAGACCTCTATTTGTTGAACCCAATCATCCAATTTTTCAGCATTAAGTTCACCACAATATTTAGGCAAATCAAATTTTACATCCAATTTAATTTTAGGCTTATACCCACTCTTGAAAGGATTAGAAGAAATAGAATGAGGAGAAGATGGAAGAAGGAGAAGGAGAAGGGGAGGAGAAGAAGAAAGGGATGATCGGTTTTGCCACCATCTCCATGTTGTTTCCCTTTCTGTCTTTGCGATCTTCTTGCTTCGACGAACCTTCTTCACGTTCCTTCCGTTCTTGTCTCTCCTGAAAAAGAATATCCACCTTTGCCTTCATCTCGAGGAATGCTTTTCGAAACTCCTGCTCACTAATTTCTTCAGGAACCTCCATTCTAGAAACTGACATCTTCAGAAATGTTCTACGCTTCCCGATCTCAGGATTAAAGTCTTCGAGCTTGCCTTCACCCTTCTGAATCCTGGATCTCGTTAGCATTCAAAAAAACAAATAGCTGCAATAATAGTCACCCAAAAGCTCTGATACCAACTTGATCTGTATAGGATCTAGACTAGATTGCATTATTTAAATGCTTAACTTTTACAATGCTTTTACAATGATTATTCCAAGTTAATTAAATCAAAATTAACTTATGGAAATAACAAAATGAAAGTAATAACAAGGTGATTATAACAGAAAGGAAGGAAATGAGAGAAAGAAAGAGAGAGAAGAAGAGAAGTGCAAACAGTTGATAACGGAGTTCGTCACGAAAGTGACTACGTCTCTGGGTCCACTCCAATAGAGAGACCGATCCGATTAACTCCAAAATCGATTACAAAGCACCACAATCATTCTCCAAGCACTTTGGCAGCATAACAGCGCTCTGACGTGCGAGAATGACTCAAAGAATCTCCACAAGACCTCTCTTTCGATTATCTCCACAGCTTCAAGACTTCCTCACCTGAAAGAAAACTTAATTCCACTCTCACCTCACACCCCTTTAAATACATAAAATTTTCTCAATTTGGTTACTAACCAATTGATTTACAAAATATTTCCCAAATCCACCTTATCTCTCCAAAATACATAAAGATTTTCAACAATCTCCCTAAAACAACTTAATCTCCCTTTTTTACAAACAAAAATCTCAAATCTCCTTTACATAGTAAAAAATACTTTAAAAATCCTTGTTAAATCCCCTAAAAACATCCTAATCCCCCATATAATCTTTAATAATATTTTAGCCCTTATTTTGTTGACTCGGGCTTTACAATTTTGGGGGAGTATTTTTTAATAAAAGGTTGTTTGTTTTATTTTAGAGGAGTTTGTTTAAGTTTTAAGGTATTTGGTTTGAAAAAAAATAGACAAAATGAACCGGCGCCAACTATATATTAAAGCCACTGAATGGCTCGTCGGTGGGTATGTGTTTTGACACCCAGGTGGTTCCGGGTTCGATGCCCATCCGCTCGTTTTTAAAACAAACCTCAAACAAACCAGTCAACAAAACCAATCGGGTGACATACATATTAAACCGACTGTTGTGTAGCC
Source organism: Sequoia sempervirens (assembly GCA_007258455.2). Taxonomy (NCBI): domain Eukaryota; kingdom Viridiplantae; phylum Streptophyta; class Pinopsida; order Cupressales; family Cupressaceae; genus Sequoia; species Sequoia sempervirens. Next base: position 220,807,698 of record VDFB02271358.1, read on the forward strand.
CAACGACACGCCGGATTTCTCGCGAATTAGCGGTGAGGAGTTCGAGCCCCATGCAGGCCAAACAGACTTTTTGTTAACAAACACAACGAACACCGACGACGGGGTAGGAGGCCACGTGCCGCGCCAGGAGGGCGCCACGTGGCGCGCACAGATTGGTCAAACATGTCGATGTGGCCTGACAAGCTATGACGTGTACACTGACTCGTATGCCAACTGGATGCTGATGTGTGCCGCTGACTCAGCTGATGACGTGGACGATGACGTGCGCTGACTGATGACGTGTACCGCTGACTGGTGTACGGATGGACACGTGTCGCAATCCGATTGGTCCATACAATGCTGACAAGGATGCCACGTGGCAGATCTCGGTTGGTGCATTTTGGATTTGTACGGACTGCTGACATCATCTTGTATGGACGCTGACGTCATCATTCACCTTCTAGTCACCAAGTCAACCAGGAGCTTTGACCGCTAATAAGTTGAGCATACGATGTCGGATTTCGACGAAACGAGTTGCGTTGGAAAGCTTGCGACGAGCACTTCACGATGACGCCGACTTCAAATATTTTTGACGATGCCATTTTTTTCGCCTTCTGGACGCCCCTGATTCCAGTTTGACCGAAGGTTTGACTGGCTATAACTCGTGCAAACGGACTCCTTTTCACTCCGTTCGAGTTGCGTTGGAATCAGGACACTGAGCTCTTTCTGATGGTGTAGATTCGTGAGAAAAATGAGACACTTCAATTTTCACTGAAAAATGTCCACCGGATCATCGACAAGACCCTACGCCGAGCTCCTTTCCTTTGCTGACACCACTTTACTTCGGCGAGACACTCATGTGTCGGTGAGACCTCTTATCGAAGGCAAAACAGTATACCAAGACCCTTCATTCTTCGGCAGGACCTCATGCTTTCGCCGAGACATCATGGCGACTCTACCTTCCTTTGCGTCAAGCTCACATTCTTTCGGTAAGAAGCCGTCGGGTCGGTGATACATCACGGTGAATTCATTCCACTTCGGTAAGACCACCTTCGGTCGGTGATACATTACACCGACCGAACCCTCTGTCAGCAAGTGCAACCTCCTCGGCAAGACATTGCCCTGTCGGCAAGACATCATGGCGAAGGCACCTTCCATTAGGCGAGTTCATATTCTTTCGGTAAGAGGCCGTCGAGTTGGTGAGACTATACCTGGTCGGCCAGACGTCACGGCAAGCTCAAATTCTTTCGCTGATGGCACTTTACTTTGGAAAAAATCCACCCTGTCGGTGAGACTTTTCCCCTTCGGCCAAACCTCTTGCCGAAGGCAATATTTTTCCTCCCCGTCGACGGCCTTGTGAACAATCTACCGCCGAGACCATCGTCTGTCGGCAGGACCTTATGGTGAACAAAGGTCCCTTCCCCGATAACAATCTCTTTTTGGTAAGACCTCCCGCGGGTTGGAAAAACATTATGCCAATGGTAAACTCCTTCGACGAGGTCACTTTATCTCGGCAAGACCCCATGGCGAGCTCCCTTTCTCTCCCCGAGTTCACTTCATTTTGCCGAGACCTTCATGTTTCGACAGGACCTTATTCCAACAGCCAGATGCTACATCAATGTCATCTATGTCGAGGAGACCCCTCGTTATCAGTGAGACCTCTTGCCGAAGGAAAAACACATATTGAGACCCCTCCATTATCGGCAGGACCTCATACTTTCGTCGAGACCTCACGGTGACTCTACTTTCCTTTGCCCCGAGCTCACCCTACTTTTCGTTTCAGCAAGACTCCCCTCCAGTCGGGAAGACCTCTCGACGAATTCCCTCTGCCTCGGCGAGACCACCACTTGTCGGCGAGACATCTTGGCTACCCCAAAACCTTTCGGCTAGACCTCTATTAATCAGGGAGACCTCTCAGTGAAGTCACAATCATTTGGTGGGCTCAGACCATTTCGGGGAGACTTCACTATGTCGGCAAGACTTTATGCCGAGATCATTTCATTTCGGCGAGACTTGTGCTTGGTCGCTAAGACATCTCCTCGAGATCACCATCCTATGCTGAAGGCACTCCATTTCGGTGAGACATCATTCAGTCGCTGAGATGTTACAGCGAGGCCCTTTCTTTCTTCGCAATGACACTTCTTTTCGCTGAGTCCTCTTAGCGAATGTGAAGCCTTCTCCTCGACGTCGATCCTGCGAACAACTTCAGCGTGATTTTCGCTGGTCGGGAAGACTTCTCTCCGAAGACATCTCCCTTCGCCGAGACCACACGCTTTCGGGAAGATGCTATAGCGAGCTCCTATCATTGCGGTGAAACTTCTCTGAGTCAGCGGGAGATTACACCGAAGGCCTCCATTCTTCCCGAGCTCGAACCTTTCTTTCGCTGAGACTCCCATCCGTCGCCAAGACCTTATGCCAAAGGAAAAATCCTTCGGCAAGACTTCAATGGTGCAGTCGGTCGGCAAGACTTATGAAAACCCACGGTGATTAAAATGTTTGGCCAACTGAGATATTTCAAAAAATGAATAGAACCCCTTCTAGTCGGTGAGACATCTGGAAGGTCTTGGCGACTCACTCCTTAGAGGATTTTCATGCCGAACTTGACTGAGGCAGGCTTTCCAATTGAGCACCTTGGAACCTAGCATCAGATGTATGATTTAATCCTGCACAACAACGTCCCCATTCGACCTTTATGAACACTTGAAACATAGATTGCCCAACTGATTTAGCCCATAGGTGTAAATTGGGCAACAAGAATTATTTGAAGATTGAAGTGAAGAGTATTGTTCCGACTTCAACTTCATTGCACATGCAAGTAATGATTATAGCTTCTTTGCAATTGACATTGGTAAATGAATCTGGAGTATGCATTGTTGTTGTCATTGGATAGTGTCACTAGCTTGGAATCTGTTTGGTATCATTGCATGAGCTTTCATTAAAATTTCTAATAGTTAGAAGTTAAGAATGCCCATTCTTAGATGGAGTCGGGTTAGGAGGAATCATTTTGTGTGATCAAGCTACAGTATGGAAATAACTCAACATTGAATTTGGTAGTAATTATCTCCATTTCCTGTTGGAAATAGGGCTTTGTAATTGCGTATTGAACCTTATATTTTTTCTTTGAATCTAGATTTAGACTCTATCTGAGGCACCCTGCAAACATACTTCCATTCTTCTATTGCCAACCGTTCCTCTAAATTGAGTCTTTTCTTTTGACGCAATCTCTTTAGCTTTTTCGTGAAACACAATTTCTGTTATAGTCCTCCAGAAACGTGTAGTCTTGTCCTCAAACCTGAAACACTAAGTTGGGGAAAGAATATAGTCATTGCTACCCTGCAGTAAGTAAAACTCCTTATAATCTCAATCTTACTATAAAAGTATATCCCTAGATCAGGTCATCATCTCTCCTCCTGAACCTTACACGATAGTTGTGCCTTGTTCCAATCTGAAGAGTCCTTTATATCAAACTCTAGTCACCTGAACCTGTGAATTAATAAGTCATCTGGGAAATCTTGTCCGCAATGTCCTCTCTACCTTACTCAAATTCATATCAACCTTAATTAATGTTCAGGAAAAAGTATACCTACTTTTAACTGTGACCTTGAATCAGTCATATAATGACAAGGGTTGGAAGGGTACTTAACAAACCTGCATATCATCTCTCTCCTATAAAGTTACCAACTAATCTTACTTTAAGAGAGATCTAAATCACAATAGTAATCATTAAACCCTAAGGTTATGAAGCAAAGAGAAGATTGATAATCAAACAGTGTTGCAAGAAATGAGGAACTAATCTAAGGGTTGTCATGTTGAGCAAGGGTGAGAGTGATGAAGACACAATAGTGCTAGAGATGTCAGCACAGTAGTGCCAGAGACATCGACACATTAGTGTCAAAGATATCGGCACAGTGGTGCTAGAACATTGAAAATCCTTGGGCAAGGTAGATGCCAGTTAGGCAAAGTTAGCTTTCATGATCCAGATATACTCTGGTCAGAATGATCCTTCTAGTTAGGAGGAACCTACAGAGGAGGGATCGACCAGCAGTATAGGTTCATGGACACCAGGCTTAGAGACATGATGAAATTTGATCCTTGTTGATTGACCTCGAGAAGGGCTAGGTTTCTTTAGTTGAAGAACACGAGAGACCAATAGGTCTGGTTGGGCGGTAAAGCCCCTAATGATAATCCCCTTTTCCCTCATTTATAAAGTAACTCAAGAGTTTCAGCTTGAAGATGGTTTCAAATATCTAAAATTTCCTCGTACTTATCTCTAGGTATTTGCATTGTCAATTAAAGTTTATTTTCAATTATGCAGTAATTGTTATTGATTTTTGATAAATGTTCATTGAAAAATCTACAAATGTTGTCTTAGATTAGCCAGTTGTTTCTTTCAGTTGAAATGTTGAATTCTTGAAGTTAATTTTAGAATAATAAAGTAATTTTGTGTTTTAAAAAGAAAACCATAGAATGACAGTTATTTCATTGTGATTCTTTGGAAAACAGTTAAAAGTTTCATTTCAGCTGAAATCTGTAAACTCAGAAGTTAGTTCTTTATTTTGATTAAATTGGAAACCCTAGTTCGTTATCAGACAATGAAAGATGTGAGATAGTTAAGTATGCCCTAGTGGATAATCTCTTTTCAGTTCACAATATTTATTTGGAAACCCTAGATTGTTAGTTATTTAGTTTCCTTTTAGCTAAAGTTGGAAAAATAATTGTTTTTCTTTTAACTGTAAAATGTTAGACGTTACACTAAACAAAGCTACATGTCTTTGATTGATCCCTCCTTTCATTTGTTCTTGCAAGAAGTCAGGATATAGGTGAGTGCAACAAGACACATCATCGGTCAAATCCCTACTATAGAGTTGAGGTTTTTAACCTCACTAAGGTTGTACCATTGTCTCCTATTAGTTATCAATTTTTTTATTGTACTATTTATTTGATTTGTAATGGGTGTGTTGTCTTCCGTGAGTTGAAGGTTATGTTTTTGTGTTGATAATTTTGAATAGATTTTGTGGTTTTCCATAGTTTGAAGGTTCTCTTACTTTCTTGGTGCATCCACAATGTGCTCAATGAAGTGTATGGTGTCTAGGGAGTTTATGAACACTTCCAAATTTTGTGTTCTTAAACACAATTAATTTTTCAGGGAAAAATATGGTTTTGTTCAAGCATCACTGTGACTTTAATGGATTTAATTTCTTATTTTTCTTTCCTCTATTTGTTAGCCAAAATCCGTCTTCATTCAATTTTCAGCTCACATAGTTATATACAAATTTACCTATCTACCTATATGTATCTATCTTTCAATCTATCTATCTATCAAACTACCTATCTATATTTCTATCTATTCCTAAAAATCTAACTACATACCAATCTATTTATCAATGTATGTATCTATATATCTATTTATATTTATATATATATGCATATATGCACATATGTATATATATGTATATGAATATATGTACATATATATTTATGCAAATTTGTACATATGTATATGCATATATGTACATATGTACATATGTATGAATATGCACATATATACAAAATTATGCACATACATATATATGTTGATGCAGGGCCATCGTAGTATTGTTTTCATTTTTTTAATTTTGGCTTTCCAGCTTTCCTTCCTTATTTTCCAGGGGACATGTGATGAATCTTATGCCAGTGAGTTATTTTTTTTAGTGGATATATAGCTTACTTTTGGTAAATTAAATAAAAGGCAGTTGCATCGATCAAAAAGGAAGTGGTAGCACATAATTTTTTTGGGGAAGAAAGGAGAGAAGTCATCGGCTTGTGTTGAGGAGGCATAGAGGCTTGCCTTGGGTAAAAATAAGAATCGATTGTTGATGAACAAAGAAGGCATCGACTACTGTGAGAGTATCGACCTTTGGAGAGGGTTTTTGGCCTGAGAAAAGTTGAAATGTTAGAATTGGAAGAAGTGGATGGTTGAAAATTTTCTTTGTGTAAAAGAAGGGAGAATGGTTCTTAGAGGAGCCTAAGCCGTGAGTGAATGAAAGACAATAAAAAGGAAAACCAATAGGGAGAAAGGATAAACCGTATGATCAACCCTGTTAAGAAGAGAGCAAAAGAACAGTAGATCGGAAACGTTGAAAAGAGGTCTATGAAGAGTGAATCTTTGAATGGTATCGACTGTCACCAAATCAGTCAATTGGTTGAGGGAGTTTTGAATTATATGCCCTAAAACTTTGGTTTCTTTCCCTGTGCATGTTATTCTTGTTTTTGTTTTATCTTATCTTTGAATAAGAAATGAAATTGCATTCGTTGATATCGCCCTTGTTATTAATCGACCTCATTAGGGGGAGAATCATTTTATAATGTGGGCTAGTTGGTTGCTATTGTCTAATGTGTCTTGAAGGTGTATTGGCTGTAATCAATTTGATTTTCCTATTAATGTTGTACTATGAGATTTGGAGGTTATTGGTTATCAACGATCCATTTGCTATTCTTATTATTGTTAACTTGTGTCTTTGTATCCATCCTCTTTGGTGATATTGCAGATTGTTTTGGTTTGATATCCTTACTATTACAGTTATATAGCAGTTTGTTTGGGATTCAAGAAGGTTTCCATCATTTTTGGTATTAGAGCCTAAAGATTTGGGGCTAATTAGGAGTGGGAAGAATTCCACTAAGAGTGATGAGAGGCAGAGGTGCTTAAGGAAGAGGCAAAAGAGGACATGATGATGGAGTCCTTGAATTGTTGCAGAACTTGACTACATGAATGGATAGCATGGAGAGGGAACAATGAAGAGGAACACTAGTGGATGATGCCACTGATGTTGAAGAGGAAGGGCAACCATGAGTAGATGATGAGGAATATTAAGAACCTGAAGGATTGGAAGAAATATTGAAAAAAAGAAATGATGAATGTAGGAGCGAAACCAAAATAGACGTCCCCACGTATTCTAAAAGATTGAATGGCAAAGAGGTCATTGACTGGATCAATGATTTGGATAAGTACTTCGAGTACAAAAGACTTGAAGAAGAAAGAAAAGTGAAGTTTTCCTCTACACGATTAAAAGGCCACACTGCAATGTGGTGGGATTACATGCAAGCTAAAAGATGCAAGAAAAACAAGGAGAAGATCTCTTCTTGGGATTGAATGGTCTCCAAATTAAAAATGAAGTTCCTTCTAATAGACTACCAAATGAATCTTTTCAGAAGATTGCAGAATCTGAAGCAAAAAGATATGTTAGTCAAGGAATACACGAAAGAGTTCTACAAGTTAGTAATTCAGTCAATCCATAGAAAAGAGGATTTGGAAAAGGTGGAAAGGTATATGAATGGGTTGAGATATATTTTACAAGACTAGTTGAGTTTAGTGTCACCAAGAACTTTGGAGGAAGCCTATCAGTTTACCATTAAGGTAGAGGAGAAGCTAATGAGGAGGAAAAATCAGCAAGGCCAAGGTAGAGGATGAGGGTATGTAGAAGTAGGACAACACCATCAAGATGGAGATGCAAGTAGCTCCAAAGGGAAAGCTAAGTCATAAAAAGGAGTTTATTAGGATAGAGGAGAAAGATCTATTAGAAGTGATGATTATCAGGGAAAAGGCAGAGGTTTTGTAGGTAAATGTTTTAAGTGTAATTAGTATGTGGGTCACAAGATTTGGGAGTGTCCAAAATCATCCCAAGGAGGTTACACAAGGCCTAAAAGGAGGAATCAAGTGGTGCAAGTAGACTAGGCAAGTGCAGGATCAATTTCTCCAAGAAAGGAAGAATCTAAGTTAGGAGTGTTGAACAGTCTGGATAACTGCGAGGGGGGTGAATCAGTTATCATAAATCAATTTCTTTACTTTTACTAATCTAGAACAAGCTTATATCAATCAGATAATAATCAAGCAGATATGAACATGAAAGCACATAACAACACCATGCACACTAAACACCAAAATTTACATGGAAACCCATGAAGGGAAAAACCACAGAGAATGTTAATTCTCAATTATAGAACACCGGTTAAGGTGACCCCGATTAAGGTGATTTTTACAAAGGCTCACTGCATGTAAGGCTCATTGTCGGTGGGCTCATTGCCCGATTAATACATCCGATTACAAAATAGTATCACTGAAAAAAGTGAAATGATGAAGTTGCATCTACATATGCATGAATTTAGTTCCAGTTAAGAGCACAATATTTGTTTGCAATAGATATGGTCAAGAATCTTCTACACACCTTCCTTGCACAACCTCTACAAAATAGATTACTTCTTCCTTTGCACCCTTTTATCTGCTTGCACACCATGCTCCCCTTCTTGCTTTATCAAACAAAATCAACCTTTACTGATACTATTCCATGTTTTCATAAACTCCTAGTAAGTTGGCCAGACACAATGTATTCATAGTATTCTATGTCATCCAAACACAATTTGAATTTAGATCACCACAAAACATGTCGGCATGAGGAACAACCTTGAAATATTCAATAAGGCCTTGCACACTAGCACCAGACCCAAAAGATAGATCACACATAAAGATATTCTTACCATGTTACCAAGGGACTCATGAATAGTTCATACATAAGATAGGTTCATTACTGTAGACACCTAAATTTGGACACTTAATTTATCCAAATTTATCCTCCTTCATCTAAACATCCTATTATTTGCATTAATTAAGTAATATTACTATTATTTAATTAATATCCTTAATTATGCCAAATCCGTAAGGTATTTAATTAATAATTAAATACCTTACCCTCCTTAATCCCCTTTTCATCAAATGAATTAAATAGATATTACATTTATTTAATTCCTCACATGTCATTTTCATCTAATCCTAATCCATCTCCTAATCTCTTCATTAAGAATGTGCACATGCCTAATCCTTGATTGGGATGTGTCACATCCTCCAACTTTTGCAAGTTGGCTTCTAATCTTCATTAACCCCTTTTATCTTCTAATTACTTAATAGTTAAGCCTAATTGGTACCTTGGTCAACTCTCCCCATCCCCTAAGGAATTTTTAATTCCTTTTTATTCATCCAAGGCTCCTTTCTTCCCCATGTGAATTTTTAATTCACTTTTATTCCTCCTAGAATCCCCTTTTCCCATGCATCTTCTAGAATCTTTGACTTGTCACATTAAGTCACATGTGACAAACTCCCACCTTTTTGGAGACCCTCTCTTATCCACTAGATTCTCCCAAGCATGTGAATTTTTAATTCACATTTATTCCTCCAAGGAATCTTCTCATCTCCCAATGTACTTCCAAGGTACTATTGACGTGTCTGATGGCACATCAACGTGTAAACATAATACTGCTACTTTGTTTCTCCTGAAAGAGAAAGACAACACATGGATGTCTTAGCTCCCAAGGTCTTTGTAGTTGGTTTTCAACTATGTTGATGTTGCTTAGTGGTCAATGTAACAGTAATGTTCAAGGGGCCTACTGGTGATGAGTTTCTGGATTGTTCTGAGATCAAACATAAACTTTAAACCTACTCTAACCAGGGTTTTTAAAGAAACATAAAAAGATAGATCAGAGCTTTGGAGCAGAAAAGAATGTTAATTCATCCAACTTAACCAGACTCGTTACCTTTCAAGGAATTCCTAACTAAAACTACAGAACAAAATTAACTTGTGACTAACACACAATTCCATTCATTCGCAGTGCTAATTTCAATAACAGATTGCAAGTTACTATTTAAACAAAACATAAAATAAAACTTCATTCCTTGAAAGCTTCCCAAATAAAAAGATTAAACCAAGATAAACAACATTCTGAAACACAATCTGAAGTAGATTTTAATCTGGTTGCTTCTACGGTTAGTGAAACAGATAAGCAACATTTACAAATCTGGCACAATCACCAGTGTACAGAAAATCCATGACTCCAAATTGTTTCCATCTATACTAAGAGAACTTGAAAATACATTACAGTCTATACTGAACCTTACTCCCACCCTAAGAAGGCAAAAGAAGCTCCCATTACCAAGAATCAGGATGCAGCTCTGTCTCCTCTATTATCTCCCCTATTTCTCTATGTATTCTAAAACTTCTACCCTTTACAAAGAGGCAAGAATGCCATATATATAGAGCGTACCAAAAAAATGTGTTGGCCCCTGATTTTAGGGTTTACAAAATATCTCACTTGGTTGTCGGAGGGTCGGCCCTCAGATCTTTTGAATATAGTTAATGCTTCCTTGAATTGCATCCTCGCTGTCCATGTTGGTGAAAGATTGTTCAGGGGATGATTTGTAGATCTTTTGTAACTACAACATTTACTTCCATGCCTTCGTGTCCATCTTCGAACTCCTTCGTAGAGCTGCCTTGAATGCTCTAAAGCATTGTCATTAATACCAATCTTCCTTTCACCAACATACCTCATAGTTGTCCTTGTGACTCATGGTTGTTTCTTTCCTTCGACTTCCTTCCTGCTCTAGATCTTTATGCACGTTGACTATCTAGAAGCAACATCGAGCCTCCCTTTAGATATGAGCACCATCATTCCTGAGTCGATCCATCACCTTGATCTCAGAGTAATTTCATGTCGTTTGCTTCCTGTTAATTTCCTTCACAGGGATAGTCAATCAGTTAATGGTCAGTCCTTTTAGCCTCTTCTGATTGGTGGAACAAACTCCACGTAAGACTCCCGGGCGGTCAAAAGTTATAGCGATATCCTCCCTATTGGTGAGACAATCCCATATCGACAGGACATCCCCATGAGATTACTATGTTACATCGAAGGCACACCCTTCGGCGAGACACATGCTAATCGGCTAGACCTCCTGCCGAAGGAAAAATCATTTGCTGAGCCTAAAACTTTCAGTGGGACCTCCTTCTGTTGGTAGGATATCATAGCGAGCAGGACCTTGTTTCCCCGATGACATCCTTTTTCTATGGGACGTCTTCCATGTCGGCGAGACCTTTCGCCGAAAGCATTATCTTTTGGCGATCTTATTTCATTTCGGGGAGACAAGGTTCCTTCGCCAAGACCTCTCACCAAGTGCAAAATTTCTTCAGGCCCATACCCCATTTTGGAAAGACTTCGCCTTGTCGGCGAGACCTTTCGACAAGCCCCAAACGTTACACCGAAGGGTGAATCCCCTTTTGGTGAGACTTTTCTCTTTTGGCTAGACCTCATGCCAAACACAAATCCTCCGCTCGATGCCGTGTCATTTCGGCAAGAGTTGACCCTGTCAGTGAGACATCTTGTCGACGCTAACCGTTGTCGCCAAGACATCCTTCAATCGGTGATACATTACACCAACCAAGCCTTCCTTTCGCCAAACCGAGAGCACCTTGGGGAGACCCTAGTATGTTAGCCAGACCTCATGCCAAAGGCATAACCCTTTCGCTGAAACCTTGTTGTATCGGCATGGCCTTTCCCTGATGCGAACCTTGTGTCTAAGGGTTGACGTGACCGCTTTCCAAATGGAGAGACATATGAATCCTCACAGCGATTGAAAATTCTGGGCAACTGGTGGATCCCAAATGAAGCGAACACAATGCTAGTCGGTAAGACAACTGCGGGGTCCTGCCGACTTTTCTCTTTAGAGGAATTTCATGCCAAACTGGATGGGGAATACTTCCCAACTGAGCTCCTTGAGAAATACCATCATGTGCATGATTCAATCCTGCAAAAAAAATGCCTTCATTAGTCTTCCAAGCATATAAAATACACTATTGTTTATGATTATTTCATTCAATTCTTACCAAGAAGAAAACCAACTCTGGCAGAGGCGGAACCAGATCCGAACCAAAAATGACACCCTCCTTCAAAACTGGCGAGGGCAGAACCAAGAAGAAATCAGAACCGGGACCAAACTCGGAATGGGAACAAGATACAAACCAAACGCTAACCTCTCATACCGTCGTCCTGGCTCCGCTCCCACAAAATGGTAACGATGCAAACAGAAAACCCAACACCCGACCAAGTGGGGTGGAACCGGAAGAAATTGAAGAAACAAACTAGGCAGAGCTGGGACCGGAACCAAACCTGAACCAGAAACTTTTGCAAGTTTTAGGTTTGGATTCCGTTCCGAACCAGCCTCTGACGACACCCGAAAAAGATAGAAAAAGGACAAGAAAGAGAAGAAGAAAGGGGAGAAAAATACCCCATGACAAAAAAAAAGGAACAAAAGAAAAAGAACAAGACACATGGAACCGAAATCAGAACAGAACCCGAACCAGAAACTTTTGCAAGTTTCAGTATTCAGTTCAAGTTCTGGTTCTGGGTCCACCAAAACAACACAAAAAGACCCAAGGAAGAGGGGAAACCCCCAAGACACGGGACACAAAACGTTAAGGAAAATGACCAACCATGGAAAGAGACCAAGGGAAAGGCGGAGTTGGGGCCAAGATGGAACACGGATCGGAAACCTCGAAGAGTTCAACGTTTCGACTTAGGTCCGGACCCGGATCCGATAGAACAAAAGACACTATGATAAAGGAACTGTCAAAACTAGAACTGGGAATGGCACAAAACCAGAAACTTTTGGATGCAATTCCAAACTCGATATTGGTCCCAGTTCCGCATTCGATAGAACAAAAAGGAAAAACGCTTAAGGTAGAAAACCAAAGGGCAAAGGAAAAGAAAAGAACAAGGGGGGCCCATTTTGTTCCACAACAAACTGGAGTGGTTATGCAAGGCATAACAAATGGCGACTTGTCTGGGAAGATGGTTTAACCATTTTCAAGAAACTGAAAGATTCAGCTACCCAGAACTCCTGGTTCATGAACATCACAACTCCAGTTGGGTCAATTTTAGTGACCAAGGATGAGCTAGAATCTCAAATGTAAATCAATCAATAGCCACCCCTGAATCTATGTGTGTGCTTGATTGTGCATCATTCCTTTATAAAGTTTTCTTTATCTTTTGAACAACAATGTGTAAGATTCAAACTACATGAGTTGATTCTGTCTAGCTGTTGTGCAATGATATCCTGGGCATTACTTCACTGCCAGTCAGGCATCTATAGCCCCAACAGAGTTACCTCTAGTTTTCTCACAACATTGATCTACTGCCAGCCAGGCGTCCATAGCCCTAGTAGAGATACTGGAGTCACCCTTTCATATTGAGTCCTCTTTTCTTTCTGATAATTCTCTTTTCTCTTAGAGTTTCAGATATTTCATTCAAATTTTTTTTTCAATATGTCAGATGTTTAACATCTGTCCTAGGTTGAAAACTACCATGGACCTCATAACATCACTTGGGAGATCAAAATTTTCACTCAAATCTTACAACACTATCATCCTAGGACAAATATACCATTACAAGAGGAGATGATCTTGATGATTTGTGACAGATTCAGAGGGAGCTAATGAAGGTTATTTACTTTGTACCTTGTTTTCAGGACTTTCACAACTCTTATTGATAATGGGCATAAAGAAAAAGTTTAGGACAAAATCACCCAATCAGAAAACCTGAAAATATCTAAACCACTTCCCTCCTAACAACCAAAGTATGCTTCAGATAACAACCCACTATTTAAAGATGGAAAGAATAGAGAAACCCCAGAGAAAAAAACAAGACAAAAACCAAACAGTCAAGGGAATGAAAAGACAGAAAGGAAGAACCAATAAACAACAACAAAACTATTTACAAACAAAAAAACAAATTATTTGCAAACAAAAACAAGAGGACACAAGAAAAGGAAAACAACAAAACAAAGGAAAACTAACTAAACCAAAAACCAACACTAACCAATCCTAATCCTAAACTAACTCCAAAGCTAAGCCTTACAAACACAAAACTATAAAAATTTGTACATTGACTTGACTGATTTTTCATTATGTGCAGCAATCTTAACTTACTAGGCACAGTTCTAAACCTAGCAAATTTATCTTTATACTCAAAAATACAAAGTCTATAGGCAATAAGTTCATTCTGGGGGCATAAAGCTTGAAATATTATTAGTTGTGGGTTCTCAGTTTTGTCATGATTTACCCACAAACATGTTTTACTATCCCCAATGCCATAATCAAACTAAAAATTATTAAAACACAGAGGATAATGAAAGGACACCACCTGATTCAGAAGATTCCCAGTTACTAATGCAAACTTGTGTTGTATGAACTCCTTCTCTCGAGGTCTCAGCTCATGGAACACCACTGAAACAAGGTTTGTCTTGTAGTTAGGATATTCACTAACCAACATCTCTGTATTCATCTCGGGTGTAGAGTCAAAAAATTTCTGGATTTCTTAAGATGAAGTCTCACTTTCAACATTCTCTTGAAACATGTCACCCCCAAGGGTTTGAGAATATGCATTATCACCATTGATGTTAGGGATACTAGCACATGGTGAACAAGAATTTTCTTCGAACAACTCATTTGAATGCACAGAGTCAAAGTCAGGAAAGCACTTTCTCAATTCATATTCCTGCACATCATCAACAAGAACATGCCATTCAACACCAAATTTATCAGTATTAAGATCAAATTCATTGGTGGATGCTAAGAAAAGACTCTCTTCAACCAACACATTTGAGTAAATAGAATCAAAACCAAGAAAATACTCCCTTGTCTCATTCCCTTCGTCATGTTGAAGGGATTCAACCTCTGAGATAACCTCTTGGTCCTTTTCTTGGCATTCCTCTGCTTCATCCAAATGTACCCCGTCATGAATTTCTTTAGGGAACACTTGACTGATCTGCACATCAACTCGAAATCGTTCCCTTAAAATTTCATTTTGGCATTTAAGTCCTTGCCTTTGACCATAAGATTCATTGGTAATCTCATCTTGAAGTGTGTTATCTGTTTCAATCCGTTCACTACTTAAATTAGAAAAGTCATCCTCTTGTGTTAACCCACCAAAGTGTGTTTCTTCCTCATTCACCATCATGAAAGAATCTATGAATGCATCGATGAATCCATTCTCCACTTCTATCAATCCTTCACTAGGTGGAGGAGTTTCATCAGCTGTTGAATCCATCTTAATGCAAGGATCAAGGCCATCAAAAGATAGGGAAGAATTAAACTTCTTCACACAGTTACTCTCATCATTTTGGATGGACTGATTACCATTTTCATGTGTTCCAGTTGTTTCATCCTCCTCGTTGAGGGGATACGTACTCCAAGGATCCTCCACAAGTATTCCTTCACTAGTGATCAATTGCTTGAAATACAACTCCATCCTTCCTAGGAAGACATGGAAATCCATATGAGAGTGTTGATTAGTTCGATGTATCCTACATCCACTTGGCCTAACAAGTTCTGATAGTTTCAGATCTCCCAGCTCTTCTAATTTCTCCCTTATTCAATTTTGCATATGAGGGATATCAATCCAACATGATCCATGTTCCTTTATCCATTCCTCATCACCCTGATTGTCATCTTGATCAGAAGAGTTGTTCAAATCGTTGGAAGGTATTGTTGATTTCTCATAACAACAATCCCATATTAAATCCTCATCTCCTTCAAAGCCATCGTTAGTACTAACATTCTCAACAAAGCTAGATTTTATCTTAAGATTTTCATTATGCTCTAAATTTACATCCATTTCATACTTTTTACCAAACAAGTCATCAAAATTATATACTTGCTCATCAAATGTTTCATCCACAACTTCATTGTGATGTAATGGACTATGTTTTGGAATATGACTGAAAAGAGATGATATGGTCACAACTTCATTGACAAGTGGGGTACTTAACTCTATGATTGGATTTTGTAGGGATAAGTCCTCCTAGGGGTCTTGTGTGCAATTGGCCTGATGTGGGGTGTTGGAAAATGTGGTGCTTGGAACCTTAGGAAGGTCGTAGCTGCTTGGTGAGACTGATTGCACCTAGGCAAGGATGGTGGGTGAAGTGGCATAAGGCTACAGATGATGGTAGTTTGCAAGCACAAGAGGATTATAACCCTGAGTTTGGCTATCTGAATTTCTAGTGTCACCTCCAAATCGTGCCAATAAGAGAGCTTTGTTCAATGCATCATGCAAATATGTAGCCTCACCACAACGTCTAACTTTGGTTGCAAATGAGGGGTTTAAACCCCAATAATAATGTTCTATCAGTACATGATCATCAACAACCAAATCTAAAGATTGAACCCTTTGATACATAAACAAAAATCTGTGATTAAGTTGATAAATTGATTCTGATGGTTTCCTTCTTGTGGTTGCAAATTCAAACTATGGGTCTTGTGTTCATGCATTAGGGTCAAACTGATCCACAAAAAAAATTTCTAACTCCGTCCATGAACAAATATAATTTGGTGGAAGATTAACATACCATTGCCTTGCTGAACCTTGAAGTGTTTTGACAAATAACTGGCAAATGATATCCTGATGTTGAATCTGGAGAAAAATGAATATACACCTACAAGTTTTGACATGTTCAGAAGTGTTTTGCCCAGTGTTAGGGAAAAATAAAGGAAGCCTATCATATAGATGACTAGGGATTTCATGGAAAAGTCCTGGTGTATACAAAGGGCTACCCATAAGAGCTGGGTTTTCCAAGATCTAACCCACTCCAACTCACAACAATCTAAAAATTTCTCAAGGCGGCCCTCCTTCTAGCGCCAGATCTGTTGACGTGTCTGATGGCACTTCAACGTGTAAACAGAATACTACTACTATGTTTCTCCTGAAAGAGAAAGACAACACATGGATGTCTTAGCTCCCAAGGTCTTTGTAGTTGGTTCTCAACTGTGCTAATGTTACTCAGTGGTCAATGTAACAGTAATGTTCAAGGGGCCTGCTGGTGTTGAGCTTCTGGATTGTTTTGAGATCAAACATAAACTTTAAACCTACTCTAACCAGGTTTTTTAAAGAAACATAAAAAGATAGATCAGATCTTTGGAACTGCAAAGAATGTTAATTCATCCAACTTAACCAGACTCGTTACCTTTCAAGGAATTCCTAACTAAAACTGCAAAACAAAATTAACTTGTGACTAACACACAATTTCATTCATTCGCAGTGTTGATTTCAATAACAGATTGCAAGTTACTATTTAAACAAAACATAAAATAAAACTTCATTCCTTGAAAGCTTCCCAAATCAAATGATTAAACCAAGATAAACAACATTCTGAAACACAATCTAAAGTAGATTTTAATCTGGTTGCTTCTACTGTTAGTGAAACAGATAAGCAACATTTACAAATCTGGCACAATCACCAGTGTACAGAAAATCCATGACTCCAAATTGTTTCCATCTATACTAAGAGAACTTGAAAATACATTACAGTCTATACTGAACCTAACTCCCACCCTAAGAAGGAAAAATAAGCTCCCATTACCAAGAATCAGGATGCAGCTCTGTCTCCTCTATTATCTCCCCTATTTCTCTATGTATTCTAAAACTTCTACCCTTTACAAAGAGGCAAGAATGCCATATATATAGAGGGTACCAAAAAAATGCGTTGGCCCCTGATTTTAGGGTTTACAAAATATCTCACTTGGTTGCCAGAGGGTCGGCCCTCAGATCTTTTGAATATAGTTAATGATGCCTTGAATTGCATCTTCGTTGTCCATGTTGGTGAAAGATTGTTCAGGGGATGATATTTAGATCTTTTGTAACTACAACATTTACTTCCATGCCTCTCTGTCCATCTTCAAACTCCTTCACAGAGTTGCCTTGAATGCTCTAAAGCATTGTCATTAATACCAATCTGCCTTTTGCCAACAGACCTCACAACTATCCCTGTGACTCGTGGTTGTTTCTTTCCTTCGACTTCCTTCCTGCTCTAGATCTTTATGCACGTTGACTATCTCTAGAAGCAGCATCAGGCCTCCCTTTAGATCTGAGCACCATCGTTCTCAAGTCGATCCATCACCTTGATCTCAGATTAAGTTCATGTCATTTGCATCCTGTTAATTTCCTTCACAGGGATAATCAATCAGTCAATGGTCGGTCCTTTTAGCCTCTTCTGATTGGTGGAACAAACTCCACGTAAGACTCCCGGGTGGTCAAAAGTTATAGCGATATCCTCCCTGTCGGTTAGACAATCCCATATCGATAGGACATCCCCCTGAGCTTACTATGTTACACCGAAGGCACACCCTTCAGCAAGACACATGCTAATCGGCCAGACCTCCTGCCGAAGGAAAAATCATTCGCCGAGCCTAAAAATTTTGGTGGGACCTCCTTCTATCGGTAGGATATCATAGCGAGCGGGACCTTGTTTCCCTGATGACATCCTTTTTCGGTGGGACTTCTTCCATGTTGGCTAGACCTTTCGCCGAAAGCATTATCTTTTGGCGATCTTATTTCATTTCGGGGAGACAAGGTTCCTTCGCCAAAACCTCTCGCCGAGTGCAAAATTTCTCCAGGCCCATACCCTATTTTTTAAAGACTTCGCCTTGTCGGCGAGACCTTTTGGCGAGCCCCAAAAGTTACACCGAAGAGCGAATCCCCTTTCGTCGAGACTTTTCTCTTTCGGCCAAACCTCATGCCGAACACAAATCCTCTACCCGATGCCGTGTCATTTTAGTAAGAGTTCACCCTTTTGGTGAGACATCTCACTGACACTAACCATTGTTGCCAAGACCTCCTTCGATCGATGAGACATTACATTGACCAAGCCTTCCTTTCGCCGAACCGAGAGCACCTTGGGGAGAACCTAGTATGTCAGCCAGACCTCATGTCGAAGGAATAACCCTTTTGCCGAAACCTTGTTGTATCGGCAGGACCTTTCCCTGATGCGAACCTTGTGTCTAAGGGTCGGCGTGACCACTTTCCAAACAGAGAGACATATGAATCCTCACGGTGACTAAAATTTCTGGGCGACCGGTGGATCCCAAATGAAGTGAAAGCAGTGCTAGTTGGTAAGACAACTGCGGGGTCCTACCAAATTTTCTCTTTAGAGGAATTTCATGCCAAACTGGATGGGGAATACTTCCCAACTGAGCTCCTTGAGAAATACCATCATGTGCATGATTCAATCCTACAAAACAAATGCCTTCATTAGTCTTCCAAGCATATAAAATACAATATTGTTTATGATTATTTCATTCAATTCTTAGCAAGAAGTAAACCAACTCTAGCGGAGGTGGAACCAGATCCGAACCAAAAATGACACCCTCCTTCAAAACTGGCGGGGGTGAAACCAAGAAGAAATCAGAACCAGGACCAGAGTCAGAATGGGAACAAGATACAAACCAAATGCTAACCTCTCATACTACCGTCCTGGCTCCACTCCCGCAAAATGGCAATGATGCAAACAGAAAACCCAACACCCGACCAAGTGGGGTGGAACCAAAGGAAAACGAAGAAACGAACTAAGCGGAGCCGGGAAAGGAACCAAACCTGAACCAGAAACTTTTGCAAGTTTCAGGTTCAGATTCTGTTCCGAACCCACCTCCGACGACACCCAAAAAAGATAGAAAAAGGACAAGAAAGAGAAGAAGAAAGGGGAGAAAAATACCCCACGACAAAACAAAAGGAACAAAAGCAAAAGAACAAGACACGTGGAACCGGAATTGGAACAGAACCCGAACCAGAAACTTTTGCAAGTTTCAGGATTCGGTTCCAGTTCCGGTTCCGGGTCCGCCAAAACAACACAAAAAGACCCAAGGAAGAGGGGAAACCCCCAAGACACGGGACACAAAACATTAAGGAAAACGACCAACCATAGAAAGAGACCAAGGGAAAGGCGGAGTCGGGGCCGGGATGGAACACGGATCGGAAACCTCAAAGAGTTCAACGTTCTGACTTAGGTCCGGACCCAGATCCGAAAGAACAAAAGACACTATGATAAAGGAACTGTCGGAACCGGAACCAAGAACGACGCAAAACGAGAAATTTTGGATGCAATTCCAAACTCGATATTGGTCCCGGTTCCGCATCCGACAGAACAAAAAGGAAAAACCCCTAAGGCAGAAAACCAAAGGGCAAAGGAAAAGAAAAGAACAAGGGGGACCCATTTTGTTCCACAACAAACTGGGGTGGTTATGCAAGGCATAACAGGTACATGTCATTCCTCCACATCATGTACTCTCATTCCACATCACCTACACATCATCTCACCCTTAGCCATCTCACATTCCACATGTCAAAATGTGAGGGCTTGTGAGCTATCAACTCACCTTGGCCCTTCATCTTGGCCTTGTTGGATAAATATCAACCGTTGAATTATCTAGAGAATTCAAATTCTCCTATAAATACCCCCTCCTCTAAGGCATTTAAAACACTTAGCCATTTTGCAACTAAATGTTGCCATTTTGTGCACTCATCTAGCCATCAATTTCATCTATTTGCATTTGCATCCAAGCATATAGTTAAATCTTGCATTTAGCCACATCAAGAGCCATCCAAGGAGCATACAAAGTGATCCAAAATCAAGGGCCAACCAAGGAGTTTCAGCTGTAAAGAGAAGGTATAGCCACTTGCAATCATTTTACACTTTTTCTCTTTGCATTAACAAATTCCTTAGGCTAATCTTGAGGTGTTTCTTTGTGTTTTTCCATTACATTTTATTTGCTTAGAATAGGTAAAACATCTGGATTTCACAATTACATAACATAATTATCAAAAGATAGAAAACTTTGATTACATGAAATATATTCTAGAGCCGATGGGATTTCCACAGCCAAGACCAAATCTTGATTATCATCAATTTCAGTACCAATCGGAGAAGCACAATTAGACATACCAAAACTTGTAACATGCTACATGAATGTTTGGATAGCAAGGACCCAAAATAAGCTTTGATCACAACAGCCAAGATAAAAAGATTAGGCTTCATTATTCTACATTAACTGTCTTCCACAGATGTCCCAAAAAGAAGTAATACCTTATTTGGATCAAAGACAACATCCACACTACACAACATCATAGCATTTGACAAGATAGATCATTTATGTATATCATCCAGAGCACAACCTTCTGGATCCTAGGTTTTGACATCAATGACAACAATGCTAAATCATCTCAACAACTTCTCAATAATCTCCCCCTTTGGCATTGATGGAAAAACAAAAAAAAACTCAAAAACACAAAACTCCAACTCCAAAAGTCCAAGCACTCCCCCTTTGTCAAGCAATTCAATAAATCTTCTTGTTTTTGTTTTTCTCTTCATTTTCTCCCCCTTTTTTCCATCAAAGGAAAAGGGCCAAATAAGAACATTTAGGAGATCAAGTAAAAATAACACTTTTCACATGAAAATTTTTCTTGTACCTTTCTCTCACATTTGGAAGAATCCTCTTCCAAGCTAGCACTGCAAAATCCATTTTGGCACACATACTATCCAGTAGAGTCAACAACATAAATGAAGATGACCACTCCAGAGACAGACACTGCCATTCACAATCCTCTACATCATAAAGTATCCAAGAGAGATGATCCAACCGGACCTCAACAATTTCTTTGACCAACCAAAAAGTTCTAACCACATCTTCCCTCTGTCTCTGAATAGACAATAACTCATCTTGCAATTCTCTAACTCTTATTCTCTATTTTCCACCTTTATCTTTGAAGAACTCAAAATACTTCCCAAAATCATTCAATTCAGATTCAATAGCTTCAATTCTGCTTCTAACATTATCAATAGTAGTAGGCCACCAGAGACAATACTTGTAGATGTCATACATCTCCTTAATGCATTCTCTTGTCTCACCAATGTGTTTGGATAACTTTTGTTTGGCTTTGACACATCTCTCAATCATAGCTTGGATCTTATGTCCTTCAGGTCCTTCCAACAACAACCTTTCTTCAACAACTTCTACCAGATCATCTTGTAATGAGTCAAAAACATCTAAAATAGCAATACCCTTTTTGAGCAGATAATCAACTAAGGCATCATCAATTCCAAGCCTATTGACTGGAGAGCAGGCATACCACATTTCACCAATCTTTTTCATATCACCTTCATCCAACACCGAAAAAACTTCATCTAGATCAAAAGAGTCAGATCTAGGTAGAGATTCTTCCTTCTCCTTTTCTTCTGAGATAGCAATGACGTCCTCTGAGTTAATTTTCCTCCTTTTAGGTTTTGGAGGGGAACCGCCAATGACAACCTCTAACTCCTTATCAGAGGAGGAACCCTCCTCAAACTAACTAGACACTATCACACCGGAGCATAGATTCATCTGCAAGGATGAGAAATAGACTTTGCATGTACTTTCTTTATCTTCCATACATTCCAAATATCTATAGACTTTCTTTCCGACAAGGATGTTGAACTTCCACTTAACATTCCCCTTTGACGATAGAAAACTCAGAAAGTAAAATAATAAACACATAAGTAGAGACCCAAACTGGAAGGAATAACTATCAACCAAAGACATTCTGACATTCTCAATTAGGTTTTCCATTATCAGGCTACACAAGTCAAACTGTTTATTTTCCTTCACCATCTTATGTGCAAGATACACAACAATAGCCGAGGTAGAACCTTCATGATTTCTGAAGTTGATTTTGTAAGTGATATCGTAAGCAACATACCTTACTACATGATCGATAATGGTATTTATCAATAAAACTCGAGGGTATTTTTCGATACTAGTAAGTTACTCCATGTATCTTTATTTCACCATTTTCTTCCTAGGGAGGTCACCAACACTGCATAATCTAGTAATAGCTTCAATAGCTTCCTTAGTGATTAGATAGGGTTTGTCCAAAACAATGTTGCCATCCTTGAATTGAATCAACAGGAACATGAAATACTCTCTATCATAAAACTAGGGAAATTCTCCCCATAAATCCATACCTAGAGCACTTACATTTTGCAATTCATCAGTCTTCAACCCTAGTTCCATTTCCTTCATCTGATGATCAAATTCGTCCAACTCTACTCCCTTCAGCCTTAGCAGAATGTCGCCACTAGATTCACTGTCAAACAACATAGATTCCATCGTCGCACTTAGCTACTTCAACCCTTTTATCGCTCAGCACAACCTCTTCTCTTTCTTTGCAAGTTGTGAGAAATGATTTGAAACTCCACCTTTTATCCTTAATTTCTCATGATGATCTTGTCACCAAAACTTACATCGATGATGTCACCAAATGTACTTCACTTTTCAATCAGCCAGATTAAGCTTCATCATATGTCACCAACCAGATCGAACTTAGTCAATTTGAAAACACGTCAATATAACTTCAAAGAGGGGGAACCGACAGGATATGCACTGCAACACTCCCCCTGAGCCAAGGTAATTGGCTCACTTCCCAGAAGAGCTTGTACCGGGATTCAATACCATAGACTTCTTAGATTCATCTAATTCTACAACCTTATTTTTGTCTTCAGGCTTTTCCGGAGCAACATATTTGCATGTGTTAGCATAATGTCTGGGTTGACTACACTTGTAACATCTTTGTCCTGACTTAACTAAGTGAACCTTAGATCTGTACTGATTAGCTTTGTGAACATAACCATAGCGTAGATAGCAATTACTATGAAATAGATTATTCATTCCATTCCCTCTAACCAAATTAGATGATTGACTTCTAAAATGACTTGCTTTGTGACCAAACTTGTGACAGTTAAAACATCGACTACTCAGTTCCTTCTTGCTTCTACACTCTACAACCTTATGTCCAAAATTTTTGCATAGAAAAAAATAACCATTAAATGATAAGAACCCTTGAACATTTGGTTGCCTGACCAAAGGTCTTTTAGGTGTTCTAGAGTTTCAGACCTTACTTGTTACAACACATCTCGCTTCAGCTTCAACTACTTTGTCTTGACCCTTATTGTTTTGATTTGAGCTTTCACCGGTGAAGCCAAGTCCTCCCTTATCCTTGTGACATTTCTATAGGGACAAGAGTTGATCTAGAATTATGCTAATTTCGCATACTCTTGCTTCTATTTTCAGCCTTCTTAACTCTTGATCTAACTCCTCATTTTCTTTTGATTTCTGTTTCATGGTATCCTTGAGATTTTCTTTAGTCTTCTTCCATTCTTCCATTTTATGTTTGATAGTATCTTTGATATTTTCTTCAATATTCTTGCATTCATCCAGTTGCTACATTAAATCCACAATACTTTCCTTTGACTCCTTTAATTCCTCACTAACCTCTTTGTGCCTTGCTTTGAATTTATGGATTTGCTCCCTTAGCTTTGAGATACAAGCATTAGCTTCCTTAAGGTTTTCTTTCAATTCTTCATTTTTTAGATTCCATGCTTTCCATATCATCTAACATTATCTTCAGTTCTTCCTCAAAGCGATAAGCTCCCGCGATCTATTCAAACTACCAAGATCTCCCTCAAGCAGTGAAGCTCTATCCGCAAGGGACCAAGCTCTAATACCAATTGTTGAACAGTCTGGATAACTAAGAGGGGGTGAATCAGTTATCATAAAACAATTTCTTTACTTTTACTAATATGGATCAAGCTTATATCAATCAGATAATAATCAAGCAAATATGAACATGAAAGCACATAAAAACACCATGCACACTAAACACCAGAATTTACGTGGAAACCCAAGAAGGGAAAAACCACAAAGAATGCTAATTCTCAATTATAGAACACCAATTAAGGTGATTTTTACAAAGGCTCACTGCATAAATGCTCACTATTGGTGGGCTCACTGCCCGATTAATACATTTGATTACAAAATAGTCTCATTGACAAAAGTGAACTGATGAAGTTGCATCTACATATGCATGAATTTAGTTCTGGTTAAGAGCACAATATTTGTCTGCAATAGATTCGGTCAAGAATCCTTTGCACACCTTCCTTGCACAACCTCTGCAAAAAAGATTACTTCTTCCTTTGCACCCTTTATATGCTCGCACACACCATGCTCCCCTTCTTGCTTTATCAAACAAAATCAACCTTTACTTATACCATTCCATGTCTTCATAAACTCCTAAATCAGCTAGACACAATGTCTTCATAGTCTTCTAAGTCAGCCAAACACAATTTGAATTTAGATCACCACAAAACATGTCGGCATGAGGAACAACCTTGAAATATTCAATAAGGCATTGCACGCTAGCATCGGACCCAAAAGATAGGCTGGACATAAAGATCTTCTTACCATGTTACCAAGGGACCCATGAATAGGTCATACATAAGATAGGTTCATTACATAACATAATTATCAAAAGATAGCAAACTTTGAATTACATGAAATATATTCTTGAGCCGATGGGATTGCCACAACCAAGACCATATCTTGATTAGCATCAATTTCAGTACCAATCAGAGAAGCACAATTAGACATACCAAAACTTGTAACATGCTACATGACTGTTTGGATAGCAAGGATAATCAGAATAAGCTTTGAGCACAACAACCAACATCAAAAGATTAGACTTCATTATTCTGCATTAACTGTCTTCCACAGATGTCCCAAAAAGTACTTCCATATCCGGATCAAAGATAACATCTACACTACACAACATCATAGAATTCAACATGATAGATCATTTATGTATATCATCTAGAGCACAACCTTTTGGATCTCGGGTTTTGACACCAATGACAACAATGCTAAATCATCTCAACAAGGAGAATCTCTTTTGTTCAAAAGAGTGTTGCTAAAACTGCCAAAGGAGAGTCATGAGCCTGTACAAAGGAAGGCTCTATAAGTTAGGACTTAAGAGAACTAAAAATCCTACTCCTTATAAATTTTCTTGGCTTCAGAAAGGGTATTAGTTGTTGGTAGATGAAGAGGCCTTAGTAGAATTTCAGATTGGTAGTTATAAGGATAGTGTGATTTGTGACATCATGCCTATGGATGTGTGTCATGTATTTCTTGGAAGGCCTTGGAATTTTGATCGAAAGGTTGTACATGCAAGGAGGAGTAACACATATACCTTTGAAAAGGATGGAAACAAGCATACTTTGTTGCCTATGTGTGAACAAGAGAAGGAAAACAATAGTGGTAATAACAGTAGTAAGGTGATGTTGGTAAGAAGAAAATAATTTTTAAATGGAAAAGAGTCAAAGGAAGTTGCAATAGTAACCAATGAGGTGGACCTTCATTTTTGACACAAATGACTATGGAGTTGGGATAATTGTTGGTCTTATGAAGGATGTAAAGATACAGGAGAGTTCAAAATAGAGTGTGAAGATAGCCAAAGATAATGTGGAAGATGACCTAATTCTCCAAATTGAGGCCATTGAGAGAGAATGGATTGAATTGATAAAAGGTGAGACTAATAGTGCAGCCGTCAATGGTGAGGTACGATCTCAGTTTTCAAAGCTATTGGATATTGTTGAAATTAATTTTGATTCATATGTAATGATTGCAATGGAGAGGTATGTTGAAGACAAACAAAATATTGTTGCAGAAGTGACAAACCACATTTTAGACAACATTTTTAATTTCCCAAATTTTATGCATACTAATGTTGCAGTTGCTTATTGTTTGAGGGAGATGCAAAATGAATGGGAAAGATGCAACAATGAGAGGCTATCTAGAGAGTGGGAAAAATATGTTGAAGATAATGAATTGGAGTGTGGAAATAGGAAGAAAGGTTTGATGTATGGAGGAACTAATCCAGCCATATGCTGGAAGAGAAGGAAGAAGTGAGGGTAAAGTTTCCATCTATCAGCATAAGGGGTATGCTAAAAGTGTTGATAACTTGGAAGGGTAGTCCTACTACCCAACTCCCTTTGTGATCTACGCTCACAAACAACTCCCCTGAGGAGCTTGATGCAAGGGCATCATAGTATTGGTTTTCATTTTTTTCATTTTGGCTTCCAATTTTCCTTCCTTATTTTCCAGGTGACATGTGTTGAATCTTATGGTTGCAAGTTATTTTTGTTTAGTGGATATCTATCCTACTTTTGGTAAATAAAATAAAAGTCAGTTGCATCGATAAAAAAGGAAGTGGCAGTGCATAACTTTTTTTGGGGAAGAAAGGAGAGAAGTCACCTGCTTGTGTTGAGGAGGCATAAAGGCTTGCCTTGGGTAAAAACAAGAATTGGTTGCTAATGAAAAAAGAAAGCATCGACTATTGTGAGAGTATCAGCCTTTGGAGAGGGATTTTTTCCTAAGAAAAGTTGAAATGTTAGAATTGGAAGAAGTTGATGGTTGAAACTTTGCTTTGTGTAAAAGAAGGGAGAATGGTTCTAAGAGGAGCTTGAGTTGTGAGTGAATGAAAGATAAAAAAAATGCAAACCAATAGGGAGAAAGGATAAACCGCCTAATTGGCCCTGGTCAGAAGAGAGCAAAAGAACAATAGATCAAAAATGTTGAAAATAGGTCTATGAGGAGTGAATCTTTGAATGGTATCACTTGTCACCAAATCAGCCGATTAGCTGAGGAAGTTCTGATTTATATTCCCTAAAACTTTGGTTTTTTCCCCTCATGTTAGTCTTGTTTTTTTTTTGTCTTATCTTCAAATAAGGAATTAAATTGCATTCATTGATATCGCCCTTGTTATTAATCAAACTCATTAAGGGGAGAATTGTTTTGTAATGTGGGCTAGCTGGTTATTATTGTCTAATGTGTCTTGAAGGTGTATTGTCTGCAATCAATTCAATTTTCCTGTTAATGTTGTCCTATGGGATTTGGAGGTTATTGGTTATCAATGACCCATTTTCTATTCTTATTATTGTTAACTAGTGTATTTGTATCCTTCTTGTTTGGTGATATTGCAGATTGTTTTGGTTTGATATCCTTACTATTATGGTTATATAACAATTTTTTTGGGATTCAAGAAGGTTGCCATCATATGCAATATGTACATATGTGTGCACATACATATGTAAATACATATGCACATACATATGTATGTACATGCATATGTACATATAGATATACATATGTGCACTAAAGATTTGTGAAACATAGATCTGCATAATGAATGATTGTGCAGTGAAGAAAAATATAATACAAGTGCATGGTAGAATACCTTCAAAATTGAAGAGTGAATGTTTGTGAAAATTTATTGTGCACATAAATATATATGTATGTACATAGATTAGTGCATGTACATACATATGAACATGCACTAATCTATGTACATACATATATATGTACATGTACTAATCAATTGTGAAATATAGATCTGCACAATGAATGATTGTGTAATGAAGAACACATGAATAGAAGTGCATGGTAGAAAACCCTCCAAAAGAGAACTGATCAAACCGTTTCCATATTTCGTAGTAACAATCAAATATAAAAATAAAATTGTAGAGTGAATTATTGTGCAAAGAATAACTAAATAATAGGGAATAACATTCAAGGAAACCAATAATAGTTGAAGAGACTTGTTTATCGCAAAAACATTTTTGTGTTAAACTTTGTTTCATTATACTTGTTAAATTGACGGTAGATGCAACATGGTTTTAAAAAAATGCTTTGGTGAAATGAGGCCTCTCCAATGCAAAGTGGAACATGTTTCTGAACTCAAACATGTAACAATAGGCATTTCATGTGACTATTTAAGATAAAATTCTTTCAATTTCCACTGCAAACCTCAGCGAAAAAGATTACATCACAATTCAAACACACACACACACACATTAAGTTTTAAATATGATATTTTTGGTATACTTTAATAAAATATTTATCAATAAAATATAAACATCACACCATGACATAATATAGGAGAACAATATTCAAAGCCCATGTGATACCATAAACATACAATCCAAAAAATGTAGTTGAATCATTGTATCATCAAAAATTGTATTATAATTGGTTTATATTTGTCCCAAACACAAATAGTTATTCATAGTCTTACATGTCACAGAATATTCAAAGCCCATTTGATACCACAAACATACAAGCCATATTGCTTGTTAATGGCCCGTAGCATTAAAACATGCAACCAAAATATAAAATTAGTATAACCAATACTCCCCTTAAATATCACCACTTGCATTACATCATTGCAAATATTTTCATAGATCCAATGCCATGATAACAACTAAGAGCCAAGACTGTCCCATCACCAAATTCATTATATTATACATAAGAGGTTATTATTGTTCATACATTCTATATCATGTAAATGATGTTGCCAGTGATGTGTACATGACTATATGTGGATTTAAGTGATATTGTTTGTGGTTGTTAATGCATAATTTTTTGTATATATGTAATTTTTATGCGAAGTGTGTTGTACATTTCAACCCAATCAAGCAATCACCATAAACAAAGTTTCAATATAATTAAGTAGACTTATATTTACAAACAATTGCACTACACTACCAACATGTACATCATAATGCTAAGTATGCCCATATACATATCCATTTAATAACAAACACATGATATAGTGATGCAAGAGCATCTACCAAAAACACCAATCATCTAGGGTACTCAAGATCCAAACTCAATTGAGAAGATCAAATTAAACAATTCCCATTGATTCACTAATCTTTTCAAGAAAAGTGATCAATTTCCTTTAACTTTCATAAGGCTACCAAACTTCAATTCACCAAATCAGGTACCAACTCACCTACCAAACCATTAGACATCCTCATATTGACTATTATCAAACAAAATCTTGATTGAAACCTTTGATACAATCCATTCTTTCATCATACACCAATACACTCTTCAATACAACTCACTCTACAAGGAAAAATGTCAACAAACCATGCTTTCTTGCTACAACCAATTATCATACCTTCAAGACACAATAAACAACATGTTCTTAACAAAAATAAATCAAATACTCACTCACAAACCACTCATCCCCTTGTCTCTTTAATTCTTGCAGTCATAACATCATTTTTGCATATAGGGTTAGTCTTGCCCAAATCATCAAATTAGCAAAGTTTCCATCTACACTTCTCCCCAAACATTGATGCATCTCTATCATCATAATTTAAGCAGTTTCAACACAAGCCAATCACTTTTATCTCTGTATTTACAGAATTACACATTCTTGCAATCTTAATCCCAAAACCCTTGTAGCATAGCAAGACAACAAAAATAGGTACACCAATCAACCCATACTGAAACTCCAAAAGCTATTCACTAATCTTGGAACCCATTTTTTCCTAGTTTAACATATCTCAAAATCAAATACACTTGTTTTGGAAAATACATATGAATCAATAGACTGTCCACTTAAACATGCACCAAATTAGGTCTATTTTGCATAGCATGTACCTTTGAATCAACTCCAAAACACTAAATGACCTTGGGTAGCATTAAAAAAAGTCTCAAAACCTTCAAAACACCAACTTTAAGAAGTAAAAAGGCCCATTATATACTGAACAATAAAACCTTTGTTTTTAGGTTCACCGTGGCTAATAGAATGAGGGTTTATTGTAGAAGACTATTGCAAACCTTAAATACACCTGCCACTGTTGAAAACACCTTCAAATAATTTTTCATAAACATATTAATCCATATCCATACCCTTGCAAATGTTATTTCACCCTTTTCCAATCATGTAGGCACCATTTCTTGTAAGGAAAACTCAGAAATTTGCTTGGAGCAGCAAAAAAAACTTCATATTTTCGCCTCCCCTGCACTCAAATACACATACAAATTGAAATGCAACTTAAATCATTCCATTCCATGATCTAACTAATCCTACATTAGTGGAATGGCAAGCTGATCCTCAGAACAAACAGAAGAAGACAAATAGAAGAGCCCACCATTCTCATCAATCACGACATCACGACTGAAGATTAGACAATCTATGTCTGTATCTATTAGTCTGTATGCCTTATGGTTCTCACTATAACCTATAAACATGAGCTTCTGGCTCTTGGATTTTCCCTTAAAGGACTCTCAAAACCCTTATTTAAAGGTTACAGACTGAGTTACTATAAATTTGCCCTAAATCCCTTTATACTTAATGAAATGAATTCAAAAACTCTTCTAAAAGAGAGAAAACTCTTTCCTCTGTATGATCAAACAAAAATTATCCTATAAATTGTCTGTAAAAATCTAAAACAAGAGTGAAAAGTGCTGCAAAAATACATAAACATGGGTGTTATATTCACTAATTGTTTCAAGAATTCAAATTTTGCTTTTTCCTCGCCCTTTACATGCTTTTATAGATGTTTCCCCAACCAATAACTGACTTTACAACTTCTTTCATTGACCTATCCCTTCAATTTTCCCACACTCTTCATCTTTTGATTTTTTGCATTTTACATAATTGGCAACTTTTAGCATTTTTTGCAAATTTTGCTTTTTCCATCCTTTTACCCACCTACTGACCTATTTATGACCTAAAATACATTATTTATGACCTCCCAAGACCTTTTTACAATGCTTTTACAATTGAAAGTTCAATTTTTACAAATTTTCCAATTAAAGGCATCTAGTGAGCAAGGTGCTCCTACACGATATAGGAATGTGCATAATGTTGGCAACAACATTTACATAATATAGGACAAAAAATTGTAGCATTTGAGGTTCTAGAATTGAAGAGACTTCTTTTTCAAAAGAGCATTTTAGTGTTAAACTTTGTTTTGTTATACTTTTCAAATTGATGGTATATGCAACATGGTTTAACACTAAGAATGCTTAGGTGAAATGAAGCCTCACCAATGCATATTTGAACCAGTATGGGTATGTAACCAAATGAAAACTCTAGAATAAACACAAACAAAAGGAATGGTAATGAGCGAGATATGCGAGAATTTGGAGCATTGAATGAACCTTGATCTCTAAATTAGATGCTTGTTTGGCCAAGAACTGTGGAGCGACATGTAAGGAAAGTTACTTAGTGGAGGTAGCAAATGAGGTGGCAAGCGATCAATGCTCTCAACTAGTCATTTGGGGTGGCGAAGTGGTTGAAATCCACTCATCCGTCCAATCCAATGCACACAAATTTGTGTGCTGATGAAGGAGGCAGATGGGATCCACTATTGGGCGGAACCCAAAATGGGCTCGTAAGGAACACCATGGAAAAATCGGTGTGTGACAAGTGGTAGGGTGCTCAAAATAAAATAAAAAACAGAAATGGCATATGCACAAGTGGCATGGTGGGAAATTTTTTCTAGTTAATAACGGGATATTATAGTCCCCAACAATAAAAGTAAACAACCAACAATTGAACTATATCTTGTAGTTTGAAACGTACATAAAAAAAGTAGCCAATAATTCATAGAGTTGTAGGGATGGTCCCTCCCAACCCCAATCAAGCATGCCAAGAAAAAAATTTGGAGATGTGTTCTCGTCTCCTATTGTTGTGTTTTGAGTTGTCGTTACATGATTTGGATTTATATTTATAAATTGACTACAACTTACATGCAACGGTGTTGAACAATTATTTCCAACACAAAGTGGAGTGTAGCTTACATTTGGGTTGAGACTCAAACTGAAATCACCAGTAACAAATAGAGGGATGTATATGTTCAATATTTCCCAAAAAATGGCATGGTTCTTTGGTAACGGGTTCGTAGGACTACTTATTTGTCTTTCTCACTGCAATGACCTATGGGCCACCTCGATTTCTCTTTCCTTCCTATCTTGTTTCTTTTTAACTCTCTCTTGCTCCCTCTTCTACTCTCTTTCCTTATTTTCTAAGTGTTTGAGCTGCTCTCTTTCCTTCACAAATTTAGCGATTGTCAAAACAAATTGGGATTCAATTATTTTAATCACTTGGTTGTCAATCGGTTATCCTCCTCTTCCTCACCAATACCTTGAGTTTCCTTGCTGAAATCTACGTAGTAATTTAACATTTGTGGTATGAGAAATGTGGCAGATGGAGATGGCAATGAATAAGTTCCTTGATCTT
Source organism: Sequoia sempervirens (assembly GCA_007258455.2). NCBI lineage: Eukaryota > Viridiplantae > Streptophyta > Pinopsida > Cupressales > Cupressaceae > Sequoia > Sequoia sempervirens. The sequence goes on from VDFB02271358.1 coordinate 220,840,203, forward strand.
CTTCCCATTGCAAGTCAATACCCAATTTCATAGCTCTCTCTGCCAACCAAGACGACTAGGTAGGGGCCGAGGGAATACTTAAACCATCATTACCCACATTCATAGCTCTACCAACCAAGATAGTTGGCTAGGGGTTGAGGGAAGACTTAGACTATCATTACCCACATTCATAGCTCCCTCTGCCAACCAAGACGGTTGGATAGGAGCTGAGAGAGGAGATAGAAAATCATTACCCATATTCATAGATCCATTTTCCAACCAAGACGATGGGGTAGGGGCTGAGAGAAGACTTAGGCCTTCATTAAGTTCCTCAGGCTGGTTGTCCACCATGTCATTAGATTGTTGATTTACTATTTCATTTATTGACAATTCTTGTTGTCGTGTTGTTGTCTGCTTGCTTGCTAGAGCAGTAATTACAAAACTATCTTCGCTTGTACTTTATTTTCTTCTTCAAGGGGGAATGTAACCCCTCTTTTACCTGCAAGCCACCTTGTCCTAGCTCTCTTCTTCATTGGCGTGGTCCTCATATCAACTTTATATTGCACCTACACACATTAGGAAACATATTTCAAACAATGATAACAACCATCAATGAACACCCTTAAAGTTAGAGTGATGCATGAACATATTATTTTTCTTTATTGTGTGTGTTGATAGTTTATAATGTAAAATTTGGTAACAGTTTGATTTTTGTTTGATCATACTACTTTGTTTGAATTGCACAAGTTTATAATAGTTTGGATTGAACTAAAAGGAGTTGGTATTATGCCCTTGAGCAGATTGGAATTAACATTGTATAGAACTGAAATTCATTGACATTCATTAATAGTATAAGTTGAAACCCCTGATATTGAGTTAATTTTGTGTGAGAAAAATTTACACAACATAGAACATATTGGCATTCCGAGGCATACAAAATATATATGAAAACGTTGGAATTGAACTGAAAGTTGTTGATGTTATGCGCTTAGAGCATATTGGGTGAAAAAATCTCATTGTTTTTAATTAGATATGCATTGTCATTCATAAACAGTATCAGGCAAAACCCCAAATAATGAGTTACAAGTTATTTTGACCAAACATATTGGTAGTACGAGGCATAAAGAATAGGGTGTAACAATCACATTGTAAGGAACAAAAATGACTTGGTCTTGTGCACTTAGAGCAGATAGGGTGTAACAATCACCTTGTAAGGAACAAAAATATAGTGACATCCATAAACAATATAAGTTGAAACCCTAGATATTGAGATACAGGGTAGTGGGTGACAAACATTTACAGTGCATAGAACTGATCTATATACCCATACATATAGAACATAAAAATACCTAAAAAATGAACTAAAATGACTTGAAATTCATAAATAGTGTAAGTTGAAACCCCAAATATTGAGTTACAGGTTTGTGGGTGACAAACATTTAGAGTGCATAGAACTGATCTATATTCCCAGGCATATAGAACATAAAAAAAACCTATAAATTGAACTAAAATGACTTGACATTCACAAATAGTGTAAGTTGAAACCCCAGATATTGAGTTACAGGTTATTGTGAAAAACATTTACATCGCATACAACATATTGTCATTCTGACATAAAGAATATAAATGAAAAACCCAAGGTAAACAATATTAGGGTGGAACCCTAGATATTTATAGTATTGTGAAAAAAAAATGTGTAGCATACAACATATTGGTATTCATAGGCATAAAGAATTAGTAGCAATAGAATACCTATAACTTGATAGTGTGTTGTTGTTGCTTCTTCTCATCTTTTTTCGTCTGCCTCTAGGAAAATGTAGAACTGAATATGAAAGTGAAACATGCTAAATGGAAATTTCCAAAGATTGATTAATGTCTTTATATGTTCAATGCTGGTTTGGTATGGAGTCTTTAATTTATGTCCTTTTTCAAATTTAAAAATTTGTTTCAGTTCCTTCAATTGCATAGTTTGTATGTATTTATGGTGTGGAATGTTTGTTTTCTTCTCAGACGGTTTTGGTGGCTTTAACACCATTGTTTTGGCGGTTGTAGGTGGAAAAAGAGGAGAATGCACTAGTAGTTGTTCGTTAGGATTTGACCAATGGGACACATCTGAATGATTGATTTTCCTTTGAGTGTTGTGTTGCTAGAAAAGTGGGATAGGGGGTGGGTTCAATCTGATTTGGTGATGGGATAGTCTTGGATCTTAGTTGTTCTCATGGCATTGGATCTATGAAAATATTGTCGGTGATGTAACGTAAGTCATGATATTTAAGGGGAGTGTGGGTTATACTAATTTTATATTTTGGCTACATGTTTTGATGCTATGAGCCATTAACAAGAAATATGGCTTGTATGCTTGTGGTGCCATATGTGCTTTGAATATTATCTGACATGTAAGACTATGAATAAATATTTATGTTTGGGATAAATATAAACCGATTATAATACAATTTTTGATGCTATAGTGATTTGACTACACTTGTTGACTTTATGGATAAAAACTATTTTACAATTGGATGTTACGACACTCTACTGTGGGGTCCACGGGGGACTACTTTTGTTACCACTATGTGACCCCGTGCCATTGACGACCCCTCTCCCCTACTAGGGTTCTCTTCCTGCCATATCCTCCTCTCTATTTCCCTTTCACTTGCTAGGCATAAAAGGCATCTTGTTGCTTATTGTAAAGGGTTCTTAGTTTCTGCAACATATATTTGCAAGGCTAATTATGGATTAAATATTTCCTTTTTAGTGTCTATCAAGCCCTAACCTGCATATAAACCTTTAGGAATTGTTATAATAGAGGATTGTGTAAGTGCCTTGACATTTTCATTCTTTCATTGTGCTATAATGATTGGGGATAATAATATTCTTAATATTAGCGCATCACCTTTCATTTTATTTTTTCTTCTCTCTTTTCTCCTAGATGATTCAACAATAGAATTAGGTTTTTAGCTATAGGTATTCACTAATGAGTTATATCAATACTCTACACTTATTTTGGAGAGGGATTCATTTAGAAAGGTCCCATAGCTTTAATCCATTCCCACATTTTCACTAAGAAATTGAATTCCTCATTCAAAAGAGGGTGCAATTTAGATTGACAATAATTTTTGGTATGCTCGTTGGGATGCTCAATTCTGATTTTAAGAGTATTTTCTTAGAAAGTGGTGCTAATCTCAATATATGATATCCCTGAAGAGGCATTCTATGAAGTACTGGGGAAATCTACAAGAAAAATTTAGAAATCTTGGTTCTAGATCATACCTCAAATTTCATGCCAAGGATTCATACCAAAACTTCTTCAAGAGGTAACTTTGAATTTGTTGATTTACCTTCTTTTTCCTCAAGAAGAAGAAACAAAAGTTCATTATCCCCACTAAGAATTAGTAATAGATGTTCCATAAGACCATACTATAGGGCACAATCTACACCTTTTAGTAGGTTTCCACAACCAAGGCTACCCCCCTTCTTTTCAACACTCATAATATGGCTACTCCTCAAAATCAATCCTTTTTCACTTTAATGGGGGAATTCCATTGAATCTTTCCCAACATGATAATATTTCTATGAAAACCCTAAAAAATATCCCTTTCTTCATTAGAGAAAACACAACCACCTCCATTGAGCATATCAAAGATGCTACCAACATTTGTGTAGTCCAACATATTTTTGAAGAAAATTGTTGTTATTAATTAGATTGTTGGTTGCTTCATTTAAGGTTAAATCCTTCCAATGATATATAAGTTTGAGATTGAATTCAATCAACATGTAGTATTAGCTAGGAGAATCCCTATGTATAAAATTTGAAGATAAATAAGGTCACATGTCCTTGGTAAAGTAGTTAACTACCATCAAAAGAGAACCACAAGAATATATGACTGACTTCAATTTCAGATTCTAAAAGATATGGGATAGGATCCCATAATTGGTGAGTTCAACCCATGAATATACCTTTTTATATTATTTGAGAACATTAAATATTGATATTTTAGTAATGATCCAATCTATGGGAAAAACTACACTTCTTGATGCCTATGAGATGGTTATCAAAGCTAAGAATAGCCTCATGTAGGTTGGAAATATTGCACCAAGGCCTCCTATTTCTATATTCCTAGAAATACAATCCACCATGTAATCCCCGACACTTTCAATAATACTTATACCAACATCTTACCCATCACAAAAGCAATACAAGGCTTACTCAAGCTAATCCAATGACTTGCAAGAAGTAAAGAGCCTTCTACAAATATTTATAAATGAGTTGGTGACCCTATTAAAAGGTTTCAATCTCAAAATCATAATCCATATCAAAGATCTTACCAACCTAATCATTCTCACAAGTCACAATTTCAAGCTAACCCTCAAGGCCAAAATCAAGCCATTAATGTTATAGACCCTTTCAACCATATAACCCAAATGTTGTAAATAATTCCAAGGTATTAGTACTTGTTCAAATAATTTGGCATAAGACTATGAATGGTGTTTTCCTTGTAACCTACCCCACAACCAAACTACTTGCCCTAATGGTATCCTAAATCAAGCACTAATGATGCAAAATTCTTCTATTTCTCAAAGTACATCTCTTGTAACAAAATCACAAAAATAATTTCTTCAAGAGTCCACATAGAAATATACTATGTCTCTAAATTGGCAAGGAGAGGAGTTCCATGAATTTAATTAGCTGCAAGAACAAAGTCAGTTTTCTATCCCAATAGAAACCAATACAAGATAAAATAAAATAGTTACAAAAGTGGAGCAATTTCAGCTAGTAGGAGTCCTTTTCAGTCTTCCACAATATTTTAGGGAGTTTTTGGTCCATCCTCAACTCCAAATGTGTAAGAGAACTACCAAAATCAGAATACAAAAAGCAAAGAACAACTCAAGGGACATACCCAATCAACACAAGAGCATGAATGTGTTGTTGTTGCTAACGTTCAACCAAAGGTAGTCCTATCTCATTTAATATTCTTGAACAAATGAAGAAAACCAATGTAAATATATCCATGTGGGAATATTTTTCTATCCCTAGATAAAATAACCTATTATAAGTAGCCTTGTCTAACCTTAGTCTCAAATGGGTCATCAAAAGAGCAACCCAAAGTTGTCCTCACAAATACACTCGAATCAAGGAGTGAACAAAAAAACAAAGGTGTCAAACCCCATCCTTTCTATGTGTCATTAATCATTAGTTACCACTTGATTCACAATTTCATGATAGGTTCAAGGGCAAATAGTTTTGTCGTGTCCAAACAGATAATTGACAATTAATTCAATATCAAGTTTCCACAATCCATATTATTGTTTAGTATTATTTTTGGATTTGATTGTGTTAGAGATTTTTTACATAGAAAAGCTCCAAAAAAATAAAATCTATAAACAATACTAAACAACAAATAGTTGGCAAGCTTGGCTTAGAGTATGAACCCCTTTCAAAAAGAGTTGCACAACTAGATGGGACAACCATAAAGTCTCTTGGTGTCATCAAGGGATTTTGTCTCACTTTGCATTCATGTCCTAGCTTCTCAATTCTTCAATACATATTTATCATTGACCTCTCATAATACTTTGCATTATGTATTTCAAGAGATTTCACAACCAATATTGGGGGTTATTTATCATCAAATTGGTCTCACATGATTTTTAGGACTAGAATCTAAGGTCATAATAAAATTTGAGCCTATTGCTAAAGACCATGTTGAACCTTATGTTTTGAGTGCTATCAATGCTAACTGCACCATTTTTAACCAAGAGGAAAATTCTATTTTTTGAGATCCAAACACTCATATAGAAGGTACCCCTGATTTCCTACTTGATGAGTGGGGAGATGAAAATCATGAATATAATCCATACAAATACATAGAAGAAGTTGGACTTAGTATTTATTGCATGAAGAATATTTTTTATGCCTAACCTTGAAAGAACCCTACAAGAAGATTGTGTTTGGAAAATGTATTTTGATGGATCTAGAATTAAGAAAGGTGCAGGATGAGGTGTGATGTTGGTATCTCCAACAAAGGAAAATTAATTTTCAGCCTTTATAATTGCATTTAGTTGTACAAACACTACAACTAAGTACGAAGATCTAATACATGGTCTCCAATGGGCCAAGAAAAGGAAAATCAAGATTCTTCAAGTTTTTGGTGATAGCAAACTTGTTGTAAATTAGGTAAGAGGGTTGAATGTAATTGAAAATAATTTTTTGAAGTCATATAAGCATAAAGTGTGATATCTCGTCAAATATTTTGAGGCCTTCAACATCCAAGTTGTCCCTAGAGAGAAGAACAAAGATGTTGACAGACTTGCAGAAGTTAGGGTACAATTTGACATCCCAAAGTGTATCATGGATGATAAGGACCAACATATCAAGCTAGTGGTAAGATCTAATGTCCTTGATAATTCCATGAGTTGGCGAGTTTTTGAGAATGATAAAAAAATTACTATTTTTTATTGGAGGAAGTAATTTTTTTACTTAGAACCAATCAAAACTACGTGAGCAGTATGGTGATTACGTCATCCAACTGTAAACAAACAAGTTGGCTAAAGGGTTAATCACTTTGGAGAGCATATTCAACAATGATGATGAGTTGAGAAAATAAAAATGGAACATTCCCATAAAAGAAAAGGACTATGAAGAGGTTTCCATATTCAAGGATAGGGTTCTCAAGCTTGGAAAGGTATGCACCCAAGAAGAAAAATATGCTTTTGTTCAAATTTGTCAAGCGTTTAGTGATATTTTTGTATGGGATTATAGTGATCTCAAAAAATTTAATCCAAAATTATCTCAACATACTATCAATCTAGACCCAAATGCAAAACATGTAAGACAAAAGCAAAGACCTATCAATCCCAAGATTAAACCTTTAATACATAAAGAGTTGTCCAATATCCTAGATGTCAATATCATTTATCCTATTAAACTCAAGCTTCATGGATTTCCAACCTAGTCCCTATTAGGAAATTAAATGAGAAGATCAAAATTTGTGTGGATTTTAGAGACCTCAATAGAGCATCTCTAAAAGACTATTATACACTCGCATCCATATAAAAAATCCTACAAACAATGGCTAGAGATGAAAGGTCTTCCTTGCTAGATGGCTGCTCAAGTTAATTTCAACCAAAATATTTTTGAAGAATCAAATTAGTTCAAGATTGCCTTTACCACCAAATGGGGCACCATGGATTACAATAAAATGCCTTTTAGGTTGATTAATGTTGGTGCAACATTCCAAGGGAAATGAACATGTCTTTCAAGGGGTTGATTAATGACATAATCCTAATTTATTTGGATGATCTAACTATCCTTTCAAAGCATACATGTGAGAATTCAAACCATTTGAGGAGAGTCTTTGAAAGATGCAGAGAGTTTGGTGTGTCATTGAACCTAAATAAATATGTGTTTTCTATCCATGAGGATAAATTTTTGGGACATGTAGTCTCAAAGGTTGGTTAATCCATTGACCCAAAAAGGGTGAGTGTCATTTTGTCTCTGTCTCCCAGCTCACAAAAAGAGCCTCCAATTTTTCTTGGATAAAATTAATTTTGTAAGGAGATTCATTCCAAATTTTGTTGCATTGGCTAAGCCTCTTAATTTCATGCTACAAAATAATGTTCCATTTAGTTGGGCCAAGTAAGTTAATGACAACTTTAAGCTTATTAAACAAGCTATTTCTCAAGCCCCTACGTTAGTTAATCCTAACTATGAAAGAGAATTCACTCTTTATGTCTTTGGAGGTAAATAAAGTGTATCAACTATCTGGACTTAGCAAAATGAAGACAAAGTGGAACAACCCATTTTTTTATTCAACCACTCAAAGAGTAAAAAATTAGGTATATCTTGTTGAAAAGAAAGTCTTTTTTGTTATCAAGGTTCTTAATAAATTTAGACACGTGCTTTCTAATAACAAGGTACAGTTAATGGTCAACCACTCAAGCATAAAAGAGTTCCTTTTGAGTAAAAATGTAAGTGAGAAAAGATTTGGGTGGATAACAAAGGTCATGGACTATCCCATTGGAATTAAAATCACCAAGATGGTGAAAGGAAAATTCTTGCATGAATGACTAGCTTTAATTTGTATAAGGATAAAGATGTCCTAGTGCTACAAAATGACCAACAATCAATTGTACCTCCACTACAAGCAAGTTGGACTCAAGATATGGTCCATTTCCTTCAAATAGGTGGGTGTCCTCAAGGCTTAGACAAATATAAAAGAAGGTACTTTAGGATTCAATTCATTACCTATTTTCTTTTGGATGGAATATTGTTTAGAAAGGATGTGAATGGTGTCCTCTTGAGATGTGTTGAAATAAATCAGGTTGAAGTAATTTTTCAAGAGTTTCACCATGGATCAACACGTGTAATTTTTTCTCCAAGTACTACAACCTTAAAAATAATAAAGGAAGATATTATTGACCCAATTTGTTTAGATATGCACATGCATGGGTAAGAAAATGTAAGAAGTGTTCCTTCTTCATAGGTAAGAAGAAGCTAGCAACCCTCCCACTCCATCCCATTTAGGTTGAACAACCCTTCATGAAGTGGGGTTTGGAATTTATAGGGATGATTGATCTACCTTATAGTTTAGGCCATAAGTGGGTGTTAATAACCACTAATTATTTTACAAGATGGACATAATAAATAGTGCGCAAGGAGGAAAATGACACTTGAGTTTTGGAGTTTAACGAAGATATAATCTCAAGGTTTGGAGTTCTTGATTCCATCATCTTTGATAATGCAATTGATTTTTTTGCACTAATATAAGTGAATGGGTTGTCAAACATGGCATCTACTTGAGCACAAATTTTAACTACTACCCCCAAGAGAATGGGCTAGAAGAATCCACGACCAAAAATATTATTTGGATTATCAAAAGGACCATGGAGGAGAACCAAAGGATGTGGCATACAAAACTGAAAGCAAGCTTATGGGATGATAGGATTACTCCTAAAAGGTCCATTAGTAACTCACCTTACATTCTTTTATATGGTGGGGAAGTAAGGCTACACATATCACTTGTATTGCCAACATTAGAGTTTTTTAACTAGTTATAAATGATGGAGGAAGATGCAATGGTAATAAAATTTATAGAGCTAATGGAGTTGGAAGAGGTGGGAAAGGAGATAATGCATATAATAGAGTTTCATCAAGATCAAACTAAATGATCATTTGATAACAAAGTAGATTCAAAGATTTTCAAAGAAGGAGACCTTGTTCTCAAGTGGGATGAGGTGAAAAATAGACCTAGAAGAAACAATAAGTTTGACTCCATGTGGAGTGGGCCATACATGATTTCCATCTACAAACAACCCAATTCCTTTTAGTTTTCCAAGCTTGATGGTGAAACCCTTCCTATCCCAATATATGGGATACACCTCAAAATTTAATTTTGAGGTTAACCCCAAATATGTGTACATATATGCTTGGTTTTTTATGCTTTCAAAGAAGTTCTAATACACATATTGTGTTCTCCTCAAGAGGGTGTATGTTTTAGGTTGTTTTTCTTCCTCCAAGTTCTTTTGCACATGTCCAAATTTGTGGTGTTTTGAGGTGTAATCATTCCATTTGTTGATTAGTCACGTGACTTTGTGCCCAATAGATGTTTAATGCCACTAGTATTCTATGGTTACTAGGAAAACATCCTACAGAGGTCGCTAAGAATTTTGTCACTTTGTGCCCCACGACTAAGACAAGGAAAGTGTGAGTGAGTGGACAAAGGGAGTGTTGGTGATTTCAAAGGCTCCTCGAACCACTGGAGCCTCTGATAGGTTTCCAATCCCCTCATAAGCCCTACAAAATAAGTGCAACAAAGAGAGAGTGTGATGGAAAGGGAAATGGTTCTGGGTCTTGGTGAAGCCATAAGCTCTAACAACATAGAAATAAGGAATGATTAAGGAGGTAGGAAAAGATTAAGTCAAAGATGGATTTTTTAAGGAGCAAGAAAAATAATGAATGCACCATTAATTTTTCCTTATCTTCCTTTGTGCATCCATGAATGTTGAAGCAACCCTCCCAACTACTTGATCTCGAGCCATGAAACTATAAGTGTGATCTTTGTAAGGAAGCTAAGGTAGTGGAATAACTTCCTACACTAATGTTGAGAGGAGGGTTATGCAAAAAAAAAAATCTTAATAGTTACAAAAACTTAAAACATTTAAATAAACATAAACAACATTAATACCAAAATATAGTGATTTACATGGGGAAAACCCTTTCGGGACAAAAAATATACACTCTAAAAGCCACCCAATATATTATTCAAAAATAAAAAAGATTACAATATACTTGTAGAGAAAGATTTCTCACAAGGTTATCACCAACCAGAGATCCAGAGGCAACTCAACATTTGTAAGACTCTTACACACAACCTCCATCTCATGCATATAATATATAGGAGATACAATAATGAAACCATCAAATAGTATTATAAAGCCATGAGCTAAAAACACCTAAAAATTGGAGTTCATCCTTATTTCCAATAAAAGATGCCTATGATATGTCAAAACACACACTACCACGTGTAACTCCCCCTTTACAACTCATTTATGTGTCCAACATGTTTTTACATCTCCCATTTTAGGAGACCCAACTTTCAGAGGCTGTAACTTTTAATCTAGGTGTCTGATTGAAAAATCATTTCAACTATCAAAAAGCTTTTAAAGTGCTTTATCTTTATAGCTCATTTTGCTAGTTATAGTCACTTTTAGGCCCAAAAATGCCTCTAAGGCCTTCAAACTGGACTTTGAAACTTTTTTAAAATGGGCACTTTAATATCTTCAAATTCAGACATGATCTTGTAATGAAACTTTATGAGTGTGCTTATTTAGCCAATCTGAAGCTTTAAGGAAAATTTTGCATCTCAAATTTAAACTTATTATAAATAACACCTTGAGTAATTACAAGTTTGCGACACCATTTTCCTAACAATCTTAAATGAATTTTCACAAATTTTAAGGGGAAAATACATCACTCACATCTTCTTTTTGATCTATAGTCCTCCTTTTTCAGATGGCCATGTTAGTCGTGTTTTCAACTGATTCTAGGGGGATTTTTTGTAGTTCGCCTATATTTTCACGATGCAAGTACTAGAAAGTGCTTTGGGAATATTCCTCATTCCTCCAGATCAAATTTTCTTTTGAAAACATGACAAGTTTTGTAGGAAGATGGCTAGGGTTCTCTTCTTACCACATCTCTCTCTCTCTCTCTCTCTCTCTCTCTCTCTCTCTCTCTCTCTCTCTCTCTCTCTCTCTCTCTCTCTCTTTCTCTCTCTCTCTCTCTCTCTCTCTCCATTTCACTTGTCGGGCATAAAAGTCATCTTGTTGCTTAATGTAAAAGGGTTCTTCCCTTAGTTTGTGTAGTAGATATTGATATTCTTTCATTATCTACAATTATAAATTAGCTTCAGCCTCTAACTAATATAAATTGTTATTTTTACCTATCCTCATTATGGATTTGTTTTGTAAATTTTCCTCACCTTCATTGAATGAGTGTTTTTGTTTTTGTATTTTCAAATATTGTGTTAAATTCATTTGTATGGCTAATTGTGGATCAAATATTTTCATTTAAGTACCTATTCAAATCCCTAACCTACATATAAACCTTTGGGAACTATTATAACAAAGCATTGTGTAAGTTCCTTGACATTTTAATTCTTGCATGTGATGTGATTGGATAGTTGTGATTCAAATCCCACAAAAGCATAAAGTAAAACCAATGGTAGAGGTCTCAACTGGAATTAGTGTATGCCCATGTATACTATAAATTTATTTATCTAGATAGTTGTTATAGACAAAATATAAGACTTGGACTAGGCTTATACTAGGTAGGCCCATTTCCATCTTGGACTCAAACATATATTCTATTTCACTAGAAATTAATAATATGCAACAAAGAAGTATAAGCTTACTAGGAGAGTGATTGTGTTCTTGGGTTGAATTTCCACTGTCTACTCAAATTGAAAGATGAAATCATAGATTATCCTTTCATGAGTGAAAGAATCAAGTTTAAAAGCTAATGTTGTATTTGTTAGATTATATGCTAAGTGGGCAATGTGTTGAACACCTAGAATACTGAGAGGGGGGGTGAATCAGTATTCTCTTAAACCATCCAAACATTAAACATCCAATCACTAATTCATATTCAACTACAGTAAGGAAATAAGGCATGAAACATCCACAATATCATATAACACATGAACACTAGGATTTTTACATGGAAAATCTAAAATAGGAAAACCACGGTGAGGGTTAGCTCACAATATATTATAACTGATTATAGTATATTACAAAAATGCTCACTGCAGGTGGAATCACTTTCCATAGAGAAAAAGATAGAAGAGAGATGGTGGCTCACACCCTATTTTGAACTATTACAATTTCATCTTATGTATGCATGAATTACAATTCCATTGAATCACAATAGCAAACTTTATTTGATTATGATTCAACACTCTACCTCACTCTCCATTCACACAATTATGATCTTCAAATTTGCACTGCTCTGCTCAAATTCACATTACACACAATACATATCGCATCTCTTATGAAAAACATTGAAAGAAATCCAAATTATATATTTTCATTAACATAAACATCAATTAGGTTGGCTTGATTAGATGTAATATTCAAAATTTAACTTGTCAACTCAAAAAATTATCATCCATAACACATGCCACAATTCAAATCTCAAAACACCTCAAGATAGGTCGGCATGGACCTATAATAGATGACACATAAGATAGCAATACATATTTATCCTTCGCATACCTTCAAACATATTAGGCCAACTCTATATAAGACCTAAATGCAAAAACCTTCATCTGTGTATTCACATCTCGACACGTGGACCTCAAAAATTGATACCATATGGAATCCACGCTCAACTTACATCTGGAAACTTATCTTCAACACCACAAGGCCAAAAAATCATCTGTGGAGAAGTGTGGATTCTCTCTAAACTTCTAACAATCTCCCCCTTTGTCATTGATGGCAGCATGCCAAAAACTCCAAAAATACTCTCCAATACTCTCCTCCTTTGACATCAAGGGAAAAGGGAACCTATACAAAAATATTTTCACTCTTACCAAAACTCCCCCTGAGAGATATAAGCATATGTACAAATTAAAAAGAATGTATTGACTCCTCTTGAGTCATGTGCTGAAGCAAAAAAAACTCAAAATTGTACTAAAAAATTGTTCTATATGATCCACATATGTACAAGTAATTTGAATATAGATACTAAAAATGCATAAAATAATAAAAGATAAGTCAACCGGACGTAGTTGACACCTACAACTTCTTCAAATGATCTTCCCAAGATTTCCTTCTTTTTTCCCATTCTTGCTTAGCCTCTACAAGTAACCTGTTTTGCATTTCAAGCTCAAGCAATGATTCCTCTCCTTCTTCTGGAGTAGTAGGTACCAGATTCATCTTCTTAGCTTTGTCACAACCGAGAAGAGCTCTTGAAATAAATATAAGTTTGGGATTGACTAGATCCCTTACCTCTCCAAACTATAAGATGATATGTTCTTTCTAATTTTGCAGTTGGAAGAAATTTTTGTGCATGTCTTCAATTGTGTTTCTTCTCTCTCCGGTGAGGTCAACAGCCAGGTCATAGGCACTAGAGGTAGAATTTATTTGGGAATCAATGGAGTCCATCTCCTTTCATATGCTTTGTGTGGCTCTAGGCCACTTCATGTTGTACTGGTATAGTGCCTTAGCCTCTTCAACACATGCTTCTGAATCCTTCAACATTTTAGAGAACTTCTTATATGCTATGGCACATTTCTATATCATCTCCAACATCTTCTTATCATTCAACTTTTTCTCCACTTCTTTCTCAACTTCTTCCTTCAGTCTAGATGCATATGTTTTGAAGGAATCAATTAGCAGTTTGAACTTTTCCATACCAGATAATGTAGTGTCAATGTTTGATCCAGGTATGATCTCTTGAAATACCTTAACTGCTTCATCCATTAATTCTCCACTCCTTTGATGTGTTTTAATGATCTCCTTCCTTGTGGATGCATGAAACATATCTCCTAGTTGCAGCTTGTGGATGCGAGATATCTTCTCCATGTCAACATTCCCTTGATGCATCAACAACTGTAGCAATTGGGAAGACACAACTGGTTGGAAATTAAGTTGTACTCTAAGTAGATTTTTTAGAGAATCTCTGGAGGAACCAAAAGATTGACCAGGAGTCTTAGTAACTTCCAAAGCCTTTCCCTTGTCCTTTGAAGTATTGGAGTCTATTGGTTTTTCTTTTTATGCATCTTTGGATGCATCATTATCCTTGTCTTCATCTTCATCCTTGTGGTCTTCTTCCTTTTCCTCATCAATTTTTTTTCTTCATTCTTCACATCATCATTTTTGTTAGTGTTCTCTTCCTCAGCAGTGTTTTCAGTATTTACCAAAGGAGCAACTTCATCATTTTGTACAGAAGGAGTGGTGACATTTTCCTTTGCAATGTCTTCTTCAATCATTGCATCTTCATCATTTTATTTTTCCATGTCCTCCACTTCTAGGGGAATGTTTTCCTATGCAATTTCCTCATTTGTATCTTTCTCATGTTGAGCATCATCTATCTTCACTTCTTCTTGTACATTTTATTCCATAGCATTGATTTCAACATTGACTTCTTCCTTGACTACCAGAGTCAATCCTAAATTTTGTACAATCTCCTTTGCTTCATCATTACTCTCTTTCTGGATTCTCTCCAGATCATCTTTGTCTTTACCCATAAGGGTAGTAACCCTTTGCTTGGTTCTCAGCTCCTTGCTAAACACAGTAGCCAATGTGGTTCTATCATCTTCTGTTAATGGAGAACTTACTCTCTCCAAAGCCTATTGCTTAAGCTTCTCATTTTCTTGTATTGCATCTTGTCTTCTCTTCGACAAATTTTTCCATACATCATTAGGAATATCCTTCTTCATATTCTGCACGTCAACTTCAAAAACAACAATATACTTGATTATAGCCTCAATGATGGTGGCCTTATCTGCCTCATTTGCATCCTCATACAAAGCAACAGTCTCTGCTAACATTTCATTTTGCACAATACTAATATACAGTGCCTCAAGTTTCAATGGGGAGTGAGGCCTTACCAGTTCCTTTTGTTCTTTTCCTTTGCCTTTACCCGATGTCTTCTTTTCTTTTGCAGTCTTTTTCTTCTCCAGAGAAGCCTTCTTGGCTTCCTTCTTCTTTTCCCTTATGTGTATTTTGAATGCCTCTTTCTCTTTTTTTGTCTCCTCTTCGCTCTTAGTATGTATTATATCAACTCTTCTCCTCTTGATGCTAGCTTCACCTTGTGAAGCATCACTCATTCTTCTACGGACTAGAGGGGATAAATCTTCTTCTAGTTCTTCTTCTTTAGAAACATTAATGCCAATACCCTTTTCTCTTGTAGCCTTTTATTTAATTATTCTCTTGGTAGGGGCAGTAGGAGGTGCAACAGTGGTGGTCTTCTTTTTCTCTATCCTTGTAGCTTGTGCAACCGAAGGGGATTTCTCCCTTACCGAAGGATTGGTGGTAGAATTTGTCTTCTCTCCAATAGAGGGCAAAGCCCCAAAGGACTTCTAAATAGATGGTGGTGTGGTAGTTGTTCTACCAAATCTTCTTGAGCTACCTAAAGCTTCTCCAACACTCATGTCTGCTCTAGCTCTTTGCCTAGCATACTGCACTTTCTCCTTTGAAATTCTCATTTCTTTTGCATATACATCAACATTCTTCCTGATCCGTGGTTCTTTTTACTTCATGTGGACTTTCATGGATTTTTCTTCAAAAGTCCCATAGCTAGGTTTTGTTTCATCCTTCGAACTCTTCAACAGGATATCAAAATAGCCAATAAGATCTACCTTTGTTACCTCATAACCTTTCCAATTATGGGTACCTCCTTCAAAAATTAGAAGAGTAAGCACATAACCAAGGTGCCAAACTTAAAAACATATTTCTTTTCCTTGGTCTGCTTTAGATTTTCCATTAACTATTTCCTAGGTAGCTCACACAAGTCGTGGTCTACGCCATTTTCTATCATTTCATGTGCCACATGGATTGCGGTGGAAGAAACAGAGTTATCTTTGTTGGTGTAATAAATGTTGTAGCCAATAACCATAGCAACATACCTAACAGTTAGATTTCTAATGGGATTTAAAGCAAGGGCTCTCTGATCAAATGTAGCACCTATTTTCTCCATCACTTCTTTATTTTTAAAAAATTCAAAATGGGAATGGGTCTAGTGGAGCATAGATAGTGAACTCTCTTATCACTTCCTTTATAATCATGTGAGGCATATTCATCCAGAAAAAATGATCATGAACTCTGCTCAAGGCCATTCTAATCCACTTGACATCATAAAATAAATTGGGGAACCATTACCCTACATCTAGTTTCTTCTCAACTCTATTTTTGTATTCTAGCTTTAGGGCAAAGTCCTCACTAGTTAATTCATTTGTCTGTACATCACTTAGCTTACTAGGAGAATGTTCTTCCATTTTTCTATGAATATATGCCCTAATATCCCTAGTTGGTAAAACCCCATATGGAATGTGAGAGAATGCGTGTAGCGGGTCATCTTCTATGGCTTTCGCATGATATCATTTGAATTTAGGTTGTGGTTTCTCTGTAACCTCTATAAATTTTGGTGTAGCCATTGTAATATATACCCAAACTGATTTCAAACAAAGATTTCTAAAAACTAGGGTACGTAATATTTGCTAAACACCTTTTTAATTTGTTCGATGAACTAGGGTTTTGATGTTATGAATCTCATATCACCTTATGCACTTCAAATTCTCTTCTCACTTCTCTACTCCTCAAATGCTTTTGTGAAATGGATTTTCCTTAGCGAATTTGCTTTAACCTTTCGATTTGACCTAATTCTGCATTGGATGCCTCAATACATAAAGTTTGTAGAAGAGTAGCACCAACATTCTTCCTGATCTATGGTTCTTTCTGCTTCATGTGGACTTCCATGGATTTTTCTTCAAATGTCCCA
This sequence comes from Sequoia sempervirens, assembly GCA_007258455.2. Taxonomy (NCBI): domain Eukaryota; kingdom Viridiplantae; phylum Streptophyta; class Pinopsida; order Cupressales; family Cupressaceae; genus Sequoia; species Sequoia sempervirens. The sequence continues at coordinate 220,857,175 of VDFB02271358.1, forward strand.
TATCTAAGTTTTGTTTCATCCTTCAAACTCTTCAACAAGATATCAACATAGCCAATAAGATCCACCTTTGTTACCTCATAACCTTATTCAAGAACCCAATACAATGATTCACTACCTCCATAATACAATGATCTGTAGAAACCAGGAATGTGATATCATTTTTGTATTTTTCAACCATTGTCCTAGGAATCCTTTCTTGCTCATGCATTATTTTCTAAAATATTGTAAAGAAAGCAGTAAGGGCATCATCCTATGCATTAACATCTCCAAGGCTCCTCATGTAATTTACAATTTGATGTGCAACAAGCCTTCCACTCATTAGTTAACCTTTCAAATTATGGGTACCTCCTTCAAAAAGTAGAAGAGTAATCACATAACCAAGGTGCCAAACTTAAACACATTTCTTTACCTTGGTCTGCTTTAGATTTTCCATTAACTATTCCCTAAGCAGGTCACACAAGTCATGGTCTCTGCACCATTTTCTATCATTTCATGTGCCACATGGATTGCGGTGGAAGAAACAAAGTTATCTATGTTGGTGTAATAAATGTTGTAGCCAATAACCATAGCAACATACCTAACAGTTGGATTTCTAATGGGATTTACTGCAAGGGCTCTCTGATCAAATGTAGCAACTATTTTCTCCATCACTTCTTTATTTTTAACAAATTTTAGAACGAGAATGGGTTTGGTGGAGCATAGACCAGTGACCTCTCTTATCACTTACTTTATAATCATGTGAGGCATATCTATCCAGAAAAACTAATCATGAACTCTGCTCAAGGCCATTCTCATCCACTTGACATAATAAAAGAAATTGGGGAACCAGTGCCATACATCTAGTTTCTTCTTAACTAGGTTTTGGTATTCTAGCTTTAGGGTGAAGTCCTCACTACTTAATTCATTCATCCATACATCACTTAGCTTATTGGGAGAATGTTCTTCCATTTTTCTATGAATATATGCCCTAATATCCTCAGTCAGTAAAACCTCATATGGAATGTGAGAGAATGTGTGTAGAGGGTTATCTTCTATCCATTGCAATATATACCCAAACTGATTTCAAACAAAGATTTCTAAAAACTAGGGTACGTAAGATTCATTAAATACCTTTTTACTTTGTTCACCGAACTAGGGTTTTGATGATCTGAATCTCAAATCACTTTATACACTTCAAATTCTCTTCTCGTTGCTCTACTCCTCAAATGATTTTGTGAAATGGATTTTCCTTAGTGAATTTTCTTTTAACCTTTTGATTTGACCTAATTCTGCATTAGATGCCTCAATACATAAAGTTGGTAACACTTAATCTGTATGCACAGTCAACTTGAGAAGCTTTGTAAACTTCTACATCAACATATTTTCTTCCACAATATTCACCGATAGATCAAGCATGTTCATCTACATCACATATCGTTGTGTTACAGCCTCAACACCTCTTTTCTGGCAAGGGATAAAAGATATCCATTAAGGCTTCCCCTAAGACAAAGCTCATAGCTTAGTTTCCAGAGGAAACATCTACACCGAAGGATGGTACATATTCTCCCTTGTCATTTGTCTCTTCCTTCTTTCTCTAGATCTTTCCATTTCCTTCTTTACTTCAACCGGATCAACCTTTTTGACTAGTTCATTCCTCTTTACTAGATTATCCTTCCTTGTATTTCTACTTCTACAAAATTTAGCAATATGTACAGGTCTACTACAATTGTGACATATGACATTCTTTTGAGTAGTATTCCTTCCAATCATTCTAAATCTGCATTGATTAGCTTTATGTCCAAATCCTTAGCATGTATAACACTACCATTGTTATATGCATTCATCATTTGACTTCTGCATTCATTTGATCTATGTCTAAATATTTTGCATGTAAAGTGTATCAATGGGTATTTTTCAAGTTAGATGAGCATGATTAGCATATAAAATAAGACCCACCGAACTATCGAGTACAGTGAAAGCAAATACAAGAAAGATTATACCAGTTATTCCTCACAGCTTCCATGATTCATCTCCATAGCACCTTCTAGCTCGCAACGATCGTATGATTATTGCCCTCAGATTTGTATGTGTGTGAGAAATTGACTATGACTATGTCCTATGCAAGTTTTGAAGGATTTGAATGACAAATGCCTATGACAAATGACAAATGACTATAATTCCTATGAGTAATCAAATTGAATTAAACAAGCTAAGTGCAAAGTAAATTCTAAGCATGAATGTTTATATTAATGAAGTGGTCTCGAGAATGTGAGCAAATTGGCATTTTAAAGAAAATACAATTTTGGACAGAAGATCGAGATTGAAAGCTGACAAAGCCTAAAATCAGTGGACGAGATTTCATGTGGCAATCCCTAATTAGGGTTGGGGAAAAAACATTAAATTAGTGGTTAGGATGTCATTTGATAAAATCAAATCGACAGTCGAGAATAAATGTGATAATTAGTTAAAAAGATAAAGATTTTCGAAAATCAAGAAGATAAAGACTGCTTGATTTGTAAGATTCGAAAAATCAAGAGGATAAAGGTTGAACTGAAAAGCAGATTTGAAAAATCAAGAATTTGCTCAATTACTTGATTTTTGGAAGAAGATTACCATTTTGAATTAAATAAATTTAAAATATGGATTTTGTGTGATAATAAATAATCGATTTTCAAATTATTTACTAAAATGAAGTGACAGTTAATAATGTGGGATCATTTTAAACAATTAATTTATTATTTAAAATGAGAGAAATGTTAAAATAGGTAATTAAATAATTAAACATAATTATTTAATTTAGAGGATTATGACTGATAATTAAATAAATTAATAAATTCATTTTAGTGACATATTAAATAAATAAATAAAATTCATTTATTTAATAATTGAGAAGACATAAATGAATAAAGGTAATTAAATAAATTAAGAAATTTATTTAATTGTGAGAGGACAATAGACCCTTAGTGACGTATTGAATAAATAAATATAATTTATTTATTTAATAATCATGAAGAATATAAGAGACATGAATTAATTAAATAATAATCAATTATTTAATTAATAGTCGAATGTGGACCAAGGACATAATTAAAATGTCATAATTATGCTAGGACGGAAGATGAAGAATTAAGTTTGCAGGCCTAGGTCATTTTTATGTGTTTACATTTTGCCCCTCTTTGTCATAATGTAGCATATCGCATTGTGACAAAGAAAATAAGTCAAAAATATGCCCCAGTGCAAAATAAGATGAGGAAGAACGATGAGGAGGGTAGCGCTATTCCCCCTCGAGAGGACAGAAGAGTTCCAAGAACATGAGTGTGCTCTCGAAATTGATGAGAAGACTAGAATATGAAGAGACAAAGAAATGTTAGTGCAAAAGATATTGATGATGATATGGATGCACTGCCTATATGAGATGAGCGAGAGAAGATGACAAGACAAAAGGAGATGCATGTTAGTTCCTAGATCAAATCCTTCAACATATTACCATAGGATTTTAATATTTATTGCTCTTAATCATCATTGGGCAGATTATTGCGATGGCCAACAAACACCGTGATATGACATAAATCAAGGTGTGCAAGGTCGTACCATCACATAAGACAAGCAGTCACAGACAAGGATGATCATGACTCATACTAAGGGCATAGTTGCCCCAATCTTTTTGTCATAACCAACCACAAGCAGAAAAAGATAAGAAGGATAAGTCATGAAACGCCGTTGCTTATCTAAACCCTGTTTCCAAAACATCCTTGAGAAACTAGAAACATGATTGCCAAAAGGAAAAAATAAAGCCATTATCATGATACGTCGTTGTTTTTCTAAATCCCGTAGTCAAGACATCGCTGAGAAACTAGTAACATGAGTTTCAAAAGACAAGACAAACGTCATGATACGTCGCTATTTTTCTAAATCCCATAGTTAGGACATCACTAAGAAACTAGTAACATGAGTGTCAAAAGACAAGACAAACGTCATGAGATACGTCACTGCTTCTCTAAATCCTATTGTCGGGATCTCGCTGAAAAACTAGTAACATGATGAAAAATCAAAAGACAAGTGCCAAGTGTTTGCCAAGTGTGTCTGGATGTTGAGTGTCTTAATGTCAAGATGTCAGGTTCAATGATGTCAAGATGCTAGGGTGTCAAGGTTTTGACAATGCCAAGGTGACAAATGTCGAAGGTTGCCAAATTCAGGAAGGACATATCCTGAATAATGTTGATGTCGAGAGGATTGATCCCTAAATGTCAAAAGGGGTCCCTCAAAAATGTCGGATGATAGTGACGATGCCTAGGAAGGACACATCCTAAGGCATAAACGATAGAGTTTTCTCTTTAGAAGGACACATCTGAAGAATACTGATGTCGAGAGGACTGATCCTTAAATGTCAAGAGGATCCCTCAAATTTGCATATGACAATGGCGATGCCTAGGAAGGACACATCCTAAGGCATGAATGAGAGAGATTGCTCTTCAGAAGGACACATCTGAAGAATACTGATGTTGAGAGGATTGATCCTTAAATGTCAAGAGGATCCCTCTAAAATGTCGGATGACAGTGATGATGCCTGGGAAGGACACATCCTAAGGCATAAATGACAGAGGCTATTCTTCAGAAGGACACATCTAAAAGATAACCAAGAGTTGATAGTTTGAATGGTTATGATAATGTAACTTGTTTTGACCAAATATGACCGAAGTCGACTAAATTGACTTGTGTCAACCATATGTCGATGTTGTCATGCTAATGTAATTGCCACATTGAATAAATGGTCGTTGTAATTTGGTTATAATAATTTGCTTTTTTTTTTTTTTTGAGATGACTTGTTTGACTTGAAGACTTTTTGACTGTGTGCCAGTGTAATGTCATGAACCCTAATGGACTGACCTAGTGCAGCCTCAGGGGCTCATCAACAGATGGCCTTGCCTACATCATACACTCAAAGGCCTAGTAGTTTGACACAACCAATGACTTTGTCCTGATGACCAAAGATTGCATCATGATTTTATTTTGACGAACCTAAAAGGACATACCTAATGTCTCAAGGACTCGAAAATGAGTGTTGCCTACGTAGTAAATGCGCAGAGACAACGTAGTTCAAACAAATGACACAGACTGATGGATTTTCATGAGGGACTTCCAACGAGAAATGACTTCGTTTTGCGTTTTTGAGACATTTTTGACATTGTTGGGGTTTCTTCAGGACGCTTTTCAATTTTTAGGTCTTTTTTTAAGGACATTTTATGATGTTTTTGGTCTTTTTTAAAGATGTTTTATGATGTTTTGTCATTTTTTTAAGGACATTTTGTGATGTTTTTGTCTTTTTTCAGGACTTTTTTATGATGTTTTTGGTCTTTCTTCAGGACGTTTTACAATTGCCGAGACCATGCGCGATACCCACTATGATCACGTGATAAAATTCATGCCCCTAGTCAGGTCCAAGACTTAGCCAATTTTAAAGGACATGAAAGGGATATGCATGCGATGCCAGATGGACGGTATGCAGGACTAATTGTCAACCATTTGTCAACCATGAGAGGAGGGGTATGATGTCTTGTCAAGTGTCATGGTGTTGACGGAAAATGTGTTCCATCATAGACCAAGACAGATAAAGTGACAGTAGATGGCAGAGCAATGATTGACTATGCATGGTGCCTGTTTGCTAGGTTTTCACCATGGTACTTATCCAAAGTACCTGTTTGCTAGGTTTTCACTGTTGGACGAATTATTTCTCTTTACTATATATATATATGTTTTTTTTTGTCATTTTTTTTTTGGTGCCTCGAAGATGCCTGTTTGCCAGGTTTTCATCAAGGCAACAATATTTCTTTTTCATTTTTCAATTTTTTTTGTATTTTTAAAGTTTTCAGCTCGACTTTCTGATGATATGAATAAAACTTGCGGAGATGTAGACTATTGATAGGCTTCGTCAATTGTTCACCATCTAGAGTAGCCAGCTGATACGCTCTAGAACCAAAAGAGGAAATGATGACGTAAGGACCCAACCAGTTTGGTTCAAACTTACCTGGCTTTTCTCTGTTAGCCTGATTCTTAGGGTTCTGCATGAGGACTAGGTCACCAATGTCAAACTTCCTGACCATGACTTTCTTGTTGTAACTATGACAGAGACGGTTCTGATATGCCTGCAGATGATTCAGGGAATTATTCCTTCTTTCCTCTAGCATCTCCAACTCGTGTAGGCGTGACTGTCTGTACTCCTCATCATCAACTAGACCTTCAGGGAGACTCGTAAGGAAGGAATTTCAACCTCGATGGGTAAGATGGCCTCAACTCCAAAGACCAGGGTGAATGGAGTGGCTCCTGTGGGTGTACAAATGCTGGTGCGGTAAGCCCACAAAGCAGGGTTGAGTTGAATATGCCAGTCACGGCCAACGTCATTGACAGTCTTTTTCAGGATTTTAATAATGGTTTTATTTGATGCCTCGGCTTGACCATTTCTCTGCGGGTAATATGGAGAGGAAAAATGATGTTGGATGTGAAATCACTCACATAACTCATGAACGTCTTGGTTTTTAAACAGATGTCCATTGTCAGTGATGATGGATTGCAAAAGACCATATCAGAAAATTATGTAGTTAAGAATGAATTTGGAGATTTTTTTGTTAGTTATGTATGTTAGGGGGATGGCTTCGATCCACTTCATAAAATAATCAGTGGCGGTGATGATAAATTTGTGGCCATTAGATGAGGTAAGATGGATCTTTCCCACGAGGTCGAGTCCCCATTGTGCAAAGGGCTAAGGGGAAGTGATTGGTTGAAGCTCCTATGCTGGAGTGTGAATCAAATCGTTGTGAATCTGGCATTGGCGACAAGTCCTGACATATTATAGTGCATCTTTCTCAATGGTCAGCCAATAGTACCTAAGTCTCGTTATCTTCTTGGCCAGACTAGGACCACTCGAATGAGACCCACATATACCCTCATGTACTTCGTGTAAGGTTGTGTGTGCTTCGTTGGTGTCGAGACATCTAAGGAGGGTGTCGTCAAAGCTACAGCGGTAAAGGGTGTCGCTAACGATGGCATATCTTGCGGCTTTTTGGATAAAGGACATCCTCTAGTTATTGGAAAAATTAGCGAGAAGGGTTTGGGACTTAAGGTAGTCATGAATTTCTTGATACCAGGGAGAATCGGGACCAACAAGCTCACAGACCATTTCTGATTCTGGAATGTCATAGGTGGGGACCAACAGTTGTTCTATTAGGAATTCCAGCTAAGGCATATTGCTTGGAATGTCGAGGAGAGAGCCTATTGTAGCCATTGCATCTGCTGCCTTGTTCTGTGCTCTTAGAATTTTCTCAAAAGTCACCGTGTGAAAATATGTCTAAAAGTTGTCAACCATTTGTTTGTAGGGAATTAGTTTCTCATCCTTAGTGTCATAGTCATTGTTAACTTGGTTGATGACTAACTAAGAATCCCCATAGACATGCAGTGCTTTGATTTTCCATTTTATCACCATTCTAAGTCCTGTGACCAGTGCCTCATATTCTGCCACATTACTTGTACATGGGAAAGCTATGCAGAAGGATTTAGGAATGGAATCTCCTTGAGCGGTGATAAATAGTATTCCTACCCCTGAGTCGTGATTAGTATGCGATCCATCAAAGTAAAGTCTCCAAGGTGACTTAGGTTCTGTATGGAATATTGACTCATCTGGGAAGTCTGCCACTGAAGGGTGATCACTTTGTATAGGTGCATCCGCCAGTTGGTCTGCTATGACTTGTCCCTTTATTTCCTTTCTTTCTACATATTCAATATCATATTCGCTCAAGATCATTACCCATTTTTCCAAACGTCATGTTAATGCTGCACGACTCAATAGATATTTGATAGGGTCAATCTTTGCTACCAACAATGTCTGATGGCTCAACATATAATGTCTTATCTTATGAGCTGCAAAGACCACTGCTAGACAAGCACGTTCAATGGATGTGTAATTCAGCTCATACCCAACCAGTGTCTGACTGATATAATATATAGCCCTTTATTTCTCGTCATGGTCATTATGTGTTAGTAATGCTCCTAGTGCTGAAGTTGTTGTTGAGATGTATAATATCAAGGGCTTTCCTTGAATGGGAGGCATAAGGACTGGCGGCGATAGTAGGTAGTCTTTAATTAGCTGAAAGGCTTCTTGGCATTTATCTTTCCACACAAAAGGGATTCCCTTGCGCAAAAGATATTGGAATGGTTGACACTTGTCGGCCAATTGTGCTATGAAATGTCGGATAGATTGCACCCTGCCTTATAAGGTTCTGAGTTCACTAATTCCTCTGGGAGGAGGCATTTCCATGATGGATTTTACTTTTGTTGGATGAACCTCAATGCCTCTTTGAGACAATATGTATCCCAAAAATTTTCCAGATGTCACACCAAAGACACATTTCTTAGGATTCAATCGGACCTTGTATTCTTCTAGTCTCTTGAAAATTGTGTCTAACACCTTCAGATGATCTTTTCTTGTTACTGATTTAGCCAAAAGGTCATCCACGTAATCTTCCATTATCTTATGCATCATGTCATGAAAGATTGTGGTCATAGCCCTTCGATACGTGGCGCCTACATTTTTAGGACCAAACGACATGACATTCTAGTAGTATGTACCCCACAGGCAAGTGAATGTTGTTTTATGTTGATCTTCAGGGGCAATACGAATCTGATTATATCCTGAAAACCCATCCATTAAGGACAACATCTCATATCCTGCCGTGAGGTCGACAATGATATCTATATTTGGCAATGAAAAGTCATCTTTTGGGCACACTTTGTTTAAGTCTCTGAAATTTGTGCAGACATGGATCATTCCATTTGGCTTTGTAACTAGCACAAGGTTAGATATCCATTCAACATAATCAATAGACTGTATGAACCCAGCGTCTAGAAGTTTCTTCAACTCATCCTTGACTAATAGAGCGACCTGAGGATGCATTTTGTGTAACTTCTATTTAACTGGTTTGGCATTCGGAAATAATGGCAGATGGTGCAGAACCAATTTTGGGTCTAGTCCTTGCATGTCGGCATAGGACCATGCGAAGTTGATTTTACAGTCGGTAAAGAATTTGTGAAATTTTGGTTTCTCTTCTTCAGTCAAGGATGCAAGAAAGAGGACCATTTTGGGATCCTCTATGGTTGATATGTTGTCTTCTATGGTGTCCTCTATGAGCATAGCTGATTTCTCTTGAGTTACGGGGAGAAAGTCCAACCCTCCATCTTTGGGCGCCTCAGAGAGGTTTCACCCACAAATACATCCTTTGTTTTTACTTTTTTGTCATTAGAAGGTGCCTTTCGGTTTTCACCTAAAGATGTTTCATTTTTTTCTTTATTCTTATTTTTAATTTTGCGACTGGAGGACGGAGCAATCTCGCCGAAGTAAGTTGCACAATCTAGGTCAATGGCGAATCCAACCTTGTGATCACCACTGGGTATGCCCTCACGTAATCCCATAAATTATGTGATGGCCTCATCATTCTAAAAGGTGTCTAGGACTGGCGGGCCTTGTTGGTCCCAATCGATTAATTGTGGGTAGACTAGAGAAATGTCATTGTCAGTATTGGTGAATTGAGGGGGGGATGCAGAAAGCATGCAAACAGATTCAGAGAAATTGAAGATGAAGTTGTCATCATCCAATTCCATGTTAGACTCTACCCAATATTCCCCTTCACTTGTCTCATATTTGTTGTCAAAGTAGGGGACGAAGGAATCAAAGTCATGAACATCAGTGTCATGTGGTAATTCAGATGGATCTGACTGATGGTTATTAGATTCAGATGGTGGGGCTTGTATGTCATGGGGAAGGTAACTTGTACTGTGACTATTTGGTGCTTGATCGATTTTAAATGTTTTCCAAAAAATTTGTTCAAAGGTAAGCTCCCCAGTTTCAATGAACAAATCATCGATGCAACAATCACTTAAGGATCATTGGGAGCCAAATTCCCACTCTTGGGAGTCAGTTTCGGTAAAGGATTCCTTGATTGTCTCGACACTTTTTGAAGCATGCACACGCTCACTCAAAATTCCATTGGTACATCGGTCGTCATTGTCGAGCAATCCATACCCTAATCCAAGATACTTTGGTATTTTGAAAGATTCTATGGGCTCTCTTCGTCCATTTTTATTTCTGCCTAGGCCACTAGTTCCATCGTAGCCCTTAGCCTTCATTATGTCATATCCCTTGCCATATTTCTTAACTGGTAATGGGGGTAGGTCTGCCATTTCTTTATAAAGCCATCCTGTAATATCGACAATGTTCTCGTTACTCATGTCTCCCCATTTGATGAAAATTGTTTTTGGTGGAACTTTAAAAGTTTCCTTAGGTTCCATTCTAAAACATGGTCTACCACAGATCTTTGGCGACTTGGGTATTTTCATGATGCTATAAGTCGTATGCAGTTTGAATTCTCCACAACCTAGGTCCTGGATCTTGATAGTGGGCTCAGCCTTAGGAATTTTGGAAGATGGTGGCATGGTGGAAGTCATGGACGGAGTGAACATGGAAGATGATGTCAGTGTGGATAGGTCAATGTACCTAGAAGAAGAAGAGCTAGGAGCTTCCCGATTTATGGGCACTCAGTTTTCAGAAATACCCCTTAGATTGGTACAATATTGAAAAGGGTCAGGATCTCCATATATGGTGATTTTTGTGCCGTCAAATGGGAATTTTAAGCATTGGTGATATGTGGAGGGGACAACCTTTAAGGCATGAATCCATGGGTGACCAAGCAAGATGTTGTAAGGTAACTCTAGATCCAGGACCTGGCAAGTTGTATCCACAATGACTGGCCCAACTCTAATAGGAAGATAAATAACGCCTCTAGAAGAACGTTCCTCATCATCATATGCTTTTATGACTATGCTCTTTGTAGGGTCTACGCATGCATTAGAAAATCCTAGAGCCTTAACCAGTTTTAAGGAGCATATGTTCAATCTTGCTCTACCATCTACTAAAACTCTTCTGACATTGTGCTTATGGATGAAAGTTTCGATATGTAGTGCATCATTATGGTTGGCATTGGGTGATGAATAATCTTGATCAAAAAAGGTGACATGATGAGGTGTAGTGAGGTATCCCACCATGGTCTCAAATTGGTTGACATCAATATCCTTAGGGACGGATGACTCTTGCAGGGTTTTATCCAGTATATCCTTATGCGTGGGAGAAATGCGAAGCAACTCAAGTATGGAAATCTTTGCAAGGGTTTTTCCTAATTGGTCGATAAGATTAAACTGACTCTTGGGTTTCCACTGCTTTATGGATGATCCAGGTTGCGGTTGTTTAGGAGATGGACCAAGTATGGTGATATTAGGTTGCCTAGCAGGAGGCAGACCAACTATGGTGATCTTGCCACTTCGAGTAGTGGCGTTGCATTGAGGTGCTCTTTTGACTATGATGGTATTGACACACTCATTATCAGTTCGGACATTGTTTATAGTAGGTCCCCCAGAATAGTCATACTTGGCACGGGCATAATTGGCTTGATTATTGTTTGTCATAGGACCTGATGTGGAAGCGTTATTAGAACCATGGTCTTGCAATGGGTTCTTATGAATGGTATGGTTGACATTTGATGGAAATTGTGGCCCACCCAATTCAATTATTCGACTTTCAATAAAGTCTTGCACAATATTTATGAGTTGTTGGCAAGATGATGTCTTATGTCCTTTAGCTCGATGGTACTCACAGAAAGCATTATCATCCCACCATGATGGTTTAAACTACCCTGGGTCATACGGTTTAGGTTCTTAAAGTGTGATGAGACCGTTTTGGAGGGGCTTTTTAAGGACATCCTCAATTGGTTCTCCCAACACAGAGTATGTTCGTCTTTTTGGGAATTGTCTTGTCTGACGGTATTGTCCTTGATTTTGACTGTTTAGACCATTTTGATTGTTTGGGATGGCATTGATAGGGGGTGTTAGTATCATTGTTGGTTTGTTTTGCTGCTGAACCCCTTTCAGAGCCAGTACAAGACCCATAGTGTTGACAGCCTTGGCGTCAACAACACTGTATATGGTAATGTGTTTATTTTTGACCCAGTACTTATTTTTGTCAGTGGGAGGATTTATAGTTGTGTTTTTAGGACCATATTTTAGCTCTCCTTTTTCAATAAGAGCTTTCTCAACGTGGACACCCTTTTCGACTAGGTCTGTGAAGGTTGTGCAACAATGCACTTGCAATCCATATTTTAAGGGACCTAGAAGTTGTTGAACGAACATGTCAACCTTTTCCTTTTCTGGTATGTCAATGTGACAATGACTAGCTAGAATTCTCCATTTTTGGAAGAATGGGATGAATGTTTCACTAGCGTCCTCTTGCATGAGATTGCATAAGCTAGTAATAGAGGTGTCCATGTCAATGTTGTACGAGTAATTTTTTATGAATTTGCATTTAAGTTCATCCCATGTTTGGATATCCTTTTGAGTGGAGAACCATTCAAGGGCAGGACCTACAAGGCTTTTAGAAAAGAGTCTCATCAAGTACATATGTTCATAGGCGACATCCATACAGTTGGTCACAAATTCTCAAACATGTTCGATAGGATTTGTCTTTCCCTTGTATTTGGTAAAATTAGATGACACATATCCCGGAGGAAATAGTGGCATGTATAAGTTTATGTCAAAGGGATATACAAATAAATCATATGACACTTCTGATTTCTTGCTGGATATTTGTATGTTTTCTATGGTCTTCTCTAGACCCATCAACTTTGCTTGCAAGGCATCGATTATAGGGTCATTTGTGGCCCCATACATTGGATTGATTGGTACACCATGGGTCCCCATTTGTTGTGAGTGGATGTTGGTGTGTTGTTGAGGAATGTGTTGTTGTGACATGTATGATGTGTTCTAATTTGCGTGTTGTTGGTATTGAAAGTTTGGATTGGGGGTGTGTTGATGGGTATGAATATGGGATGAATATGTCAGAATGTGTCCCCCAGCCATTTGGGTCGATATTTGAGGAATATGACGACCATGACTATTTTGATGTGCAAATGATGCCATAGGTTGTGTGTTTTGATTGCCTTGTGCAAATTGTTGGGATTGTACAAGGGGAATGGTCGTATTTTATCCTTGGGAAGTGATGGCATTAAGCTGTGTTGACGTGTTAATATTTGGTTGTGGTCCTTGAATAAGGAGACGTCGTTTACTTCCTCCCAACGGATTAAGTGAGGTACCAATGAGAGGATTTGATGAGGATGCACTCATGGTACTAGATGTAGTCATCAATGGAGGATTTGTATGGCTTGATGTTGCCCCAATGGCATTTACCGAAGTGGTAAATAGAGGATTGGAATAACTTTCCCACATTGCCGAGGACCCAAAGGTGGCTCCAGCCAATTGTGATGATGTTGTGGATATTATGGGCAGTGTGATGGATTGTGTTCCTCCAATAGATGTTGCGTTGATGGAATTGGAACTATTTTGAATGTTGGAGGTAGTACTCATGGTAGTTGTGAGATTTTGCGAGGTAGCATCAAAAAAGGTATTGTTTGTGTTGTTTGGAGGTTGACCACTATTAGACATGTTATGTGTATTGTTGACGTTATGGTCAAGAGATGTTGGTCTCAAAGTATTAATTTTGAACCCATGGGGTTATTTAGCTCCTTGACTTAAAAGTATGGCCAAATATTTGTCTTTGTCATATAAGACCATTTGTTCTACGAAAAAGGCCGCCTCTGGATCTTGTGCTGATACTTCTAGGTTTTCCTCAAGTATTTGTCCATATTCATCCTTACGTAAGAATGGTTCAAAGGGGTTGTTCGATGAGGATGGTATGGTGATGAGAGGTTGAATATTCGTGTTGCTAAATGGGTCGTCAAAAGTCCAATTTGGGTCATACGTGTGATTGATGATGTTGGAATTGGAATCTTGTCCAAAGTTTTTCATTTGTCGTTTCTTTCTTTGGAGTCTAGTTTCCACCATAAAAGGAAATTGCTCAAATGAGAGTGATGAGAATGACAACTAAATGCAAGGATGATGCTAGCCTGTGTTTTTGGATTTTGTGATAAAGGATGAAAATGCAAGACTATGTTTTTGGATTTTCGATAATAAGGGATGACAATGCAAGGTGATGATGATTTTTGCCAAAGGAAATGACGAAGGAAAGATGAAAAGGTTGTCAAGGTCAAAGTGCCAAATGAGGACTAAGATGATAATGTTGACTAAGGACTAAAATGATTAATGCAAAGTCTAGGTTCAAAATGAGGACTAGAGATGGATAATGCAAAGTCTAAGTTTAAAATGAGGACTAAGTTTGGACAATATTTGGAGAAAGGTTATGCTTAACCACTCTATGCTTGGCTTATGTTTCAATTTTGGTTATCAAAAGGACTTGCTAAGGGGCCTAAATGACAAGGTCAAAATGATGAGTGAGCCTTCCTAACTAGACTGTTGAGTTGGAGGTTCTCACAAAAAGGACAATGACCAAAAAAGAGGAATAATGACTATGTCCCAAGATAACCTAGTTTTGAACCAATGGTTTTACAAAGTGTGATGAGTTGGCCTAATCCAAAGTTTTCCAAGATGAAGCCTAAGGACAAGTTTATGCTAGAACTGGCGATTATGACGCCTAGGGAATGCAACTAAAAATTTGGAAATTTAAACCTATAGACGAGATGCAAGCTAGTGAATGCAAATGATGGATGTTTTGAGCAATTTTTGTTCTGGTTTCTGACAGAGACTTTTTGAAAAAGATGTTTGACAGCAAGGTAAAGTGTCTGGACTCAAATTTTGGTCTAGGATAGTGTTTGGTTTTCTGTCAGGCGATTGTGTCGTTACAGGTATAAATGTGTTGCAGTGATCAAATGTGGCTCTAGAAACATAAAATGTGGTGTAGTGTTGCAAATGCGGCTTTATAGATGTCAAATGCAATTAAGTTTGGAAGATGCGGCTTTAAAGATGGAAAATGTGTCTCAATACAAGCAAATGCGGTGTTTGTATTAGTAGATGCGCTACAAAATCTAGCAAATGCGGTGCGATAGAGCGATTGCGGTTTAGCAAATGCGTTCTAGAATGTAAAAAGTCAAATTTATGATGTTTGTTGTCAAAAACCTAAATTGTTTAAAGTTCGAAAGTTTGTTTCTAGATGTTTGAGTGTTGTTTGTTTTGTTTCAGTAACCAACAAACACTTGGCAAGCATGATATTTTGAAAGTAATCAAACACAAAAGAGAACAAGTACAATCCTATGGTTAAGCCAGGACATTATTCGCTAGATTCCACGTGGGTTTCCCCAACCGCATATCAGTAGCATGTGAATTCAGAAGCTTGGCTGCATGGGCTCCCCCTTAAAGTGCACTCTCTTCTCAGGCCAACCAAACTTCCAACCCCCATGAAACTCCCATGGCAGACTGGTCACCTCTACTAAAGACTGTGAAGATGTGGATTCCTTCACATCGACCGGTGTTGCGCTAGCAAATAGAAGGTTTTTGGCTACTAAACAATGGTGTTTAATTTGAGACCCCCGTTCGAGTGGCCATACATGGGGTGCAAGATTAAGCTCTGTTTAGGAGGCACTCCAGCCTGAAGAGGTTAAACTCAACAGGGTTTTGGGGAGTACTACTTGGTCTGTATGACACATCTGCACTCGTAATCTTAGGTTTTCCCTTAAGATTCACATTTATATACCGGTCGGGGGTAGCTTGGCTTTAGCTCCGTTGCCGGTTTGAGTCACCTAGAGGTGATGAAATCTCCTAGCAGACCCAATTTCTAGAGGTAATAATCGTTTCTCTTACACCCAGGATCGCATGACTGCACAAGGGGAGAGGATACTTCGGTTATTGCATCAAGGTTACACAGGGACAAAGTGGGTCTAGCTTTCTGATCACCTAGTTTGTACAGGGTGAGAGAATATTTGCCTACCACTTTCAAACACAATCAGACAGAATTGAAAACATGTTTATTTTTAATGCACCAAAATAAATGTTTTCTATTCTAAAAAGAACAAGCACAATGTTTTGAAATAATTCTTGGACACTCAAACTTGCAAAAGCACAAGTTAGGAGTTTATCAACTAGTCTTGGACCCATGAGATGTAACCGCCACACACTGCAAACAAAGATTAATAACATGAAAAACCCCTATGCTAGGCAGAATGCAGAAGAAAACCAGAATATAAAACAACCAAGAACAGAAAATAGAAAAACCCAAATGCAATTTTTTTTAAAGAAATTTTACCAGGAAAATGCATCATAGTAGAGAAATTACGTCGTGGTCCCGCGTTTTGGTTTAACAGGAAAATGTGTCGATTGAATCATCAAATGCGGCTTTCCCAACTGATTGTGATTTATCGGGGTGAATGCGGCGTTTAGTTTTGAATGCGTCAGCATCGGATGCGGCTCAAAAATAGCGCGAATGCGTCATTCCGTACCTATAAAAAAAACTGAAAACCGTATGAAAAACAAAAAAATAAAATGTGTCGGGTTCACCAATGTATCAATGGGTATTTTTTAGGTTAGGTTGCACATGATTAGTATATAAAATAAAACCCAAAGAACTATCGAGTACAGTGAAAGAAAATACAAGAAAGATTATACCAGTTATTCCTCTCAGCTTCCATGATTCATCTCCATAGCACCTTCTAGCTCGCAACGATCATATGATTATTGCCCTCAGATTTGTATGTGTGTGAGCAATTGACTATGACTATGTCCTATGCAAGTTTTGAAGGATTTGAATGACAAATGCCTATGACAAATGACAAATGACTATAATGCCTATGAGTAATCAAATTGAATTAAAAAAGCTAAGTGCAAAGTAAATTCTAAGCATGAATGTCTATATTAATGAAGTGGTCCCGAGAATGTGAGCAAATTGGCATTTTATAGAAAACACAATTTTGGACGGATGGTCGAGATTGAAAGCTGACAAAGCCTAAAATCAGTGGATGAGATTTCATGTGACAATCCCTAATTAGGGTTAGGAAAAAATCATTAAATAAGTGGTCAAGATGTCATTTGATAAAATCAAATCGGCGGTCGAGAATAAATGTGATAATTAGTCAAAAAGATAAAGATTTTCGAAAATCAAGAAGATAAAGACTGTTTGATTTGTAAGATTCAAAAAATCAAAAACATAAAGACTGCTTGATTTGTAAGATTCGAAAAATCAAAAGGATAAAGGTTAAACTGAAAAGTAGATTTGAAAAATCAAGAATTTGCTCAATTACTTGATTTTTGGAAAAAGATTACCATTTTGAATTAAATAAATTCAAAATATGGATTTTGTGTGACAATAAATAATTGATTTTCAGATTATTTACTAAAATGAAGTGACAGTTAATAATGTGGGATCATTTTAAACAATTAATTTATTATTTAAAATGAGAGAAATGTTAAATTAGGTAATTAAATAATTAAACATAATTATTTAATTTAGAGGATTATGACTGATAATTAAATAAATTAATAAATTCATTTAATTATGAGAATTAGTGATATATTAAATAAATAAATAAAATTCATTTATTTAATAATCAAGAAGACATGAATGAATAAAGGTAATTAAATAAATTAAGAAATTTGTTTAATTGTAAGAGGACAATAGACCCTTAGTGACGTATTGAATAAATAAATATAATTTATTTATTTAATAATCATGAAGAATATAAGAGACATGAATTAATTTAATAATAATCAATTATTTAATTAATAGTTGAATATGGACCAAGGACATAATTAAAATGTCATAATTATGCTAGGACGAAAGATGAATTAAGCTTGCAGGCTAGGTCATTTTTATGTGTCTACATAAAGTATTGACCAGTAAAGGATGGAACATTCTAATTCATTCTACTTATACATTCCATTGCTCTATGTCCAAATTTATTGCAAGAGTAACAAAAACCATTGAATTATGGGTACCTTTGAGCATTTGGTTGTTTAACCAGAGGTCTTCTAGCTTCATTTCTTTGATTCAAAATCTTGCCATTGTTCTTCTTGTCTTTAGTTTTCTCTGGTTCATTGATCTTCTTTTCTAAATTAGGTGTCTAATATGCTTTTGAGCTTTCACCTTTTTCAAATCCCAAACCACCTTTGTCTTTGGATGTTTTCTGACCTGCGGTCATCTCATCAAGCATTGTAGAACCCTCCTTGAATTTTTCTTCATGAATTCTTGCTTTTTCCAAATCCGAACTTAGATTTGTACCACTTCTTGTTCAAGCCTTATGCATTCCTTAGATTTTCTTTTCACCATTGCATTCAAGCAATCTTCAATTATTTTCTTTTCTTCAACTTGTACTTTTAGTCCGATGATGTTTTCATTAAATTGTTTCAACTATTCACTGATTTCCTTATGCCTTTCTTTGAACTTGATTTGCTCTCTCAATTTTCTGACACATTCATTTGCTTCTTTGACATTTTTCTTCATATCTCTATTTTCACCTTTAGTTCTTTCCAAATCTTCAAGTGCATCTTTGAGTTCTCCATCTTTGTCAAGCATGTAGTCTTCTTCTATAAAATTAAAAGCATGGATCTCTTCTGAAGGAATAGGAAATTTTCTATCAACCATGTGTTTAATATCCAAGACCTTCCCAAAATAGTTAAGCTCCTTCCAAGGAACCATGCTCTGATACCAATTGTTGAACACCCAGAATACTAAGAGGGGAGGTGAATCAATATTCTCTTCAACCATCTAAGCATTAAACATCCCATCACTAATGCATATTCAACTGCAGTAAGAAAAGAAGGTGTGAAACATCCACAATATCACATAACACATGAACACCAAGATTTTTATGTGGAAAGCCCAAAATGGGAAAAACCACAATGAGGGTTAGCTCACAATATATTATAACCGGTTATAGTATATTACGAAAATGCTCACTATAGGTGGACTCATTGTCCACGAAAAAAAATAATAGAAGAGAGATGTTGGCTCATAGTCTATTTTGAACTGTTACAATTGCATCTTATGTATGTATGAATTACAGTTCCATTGAAGCACAATAGCAAACTTTATCTGATTTTGATTCAACACTCTGCCTCACTCTTCATTCGCACAATTCTGATCTTCAACTTCGCACTTCTCTGCTCAAATTCACATTACACATAATACATAATACATGTCACATCTCTTATGCAAAACACCAAAAGCAATCCAAGTTATATATCCACATCAACATAAACATCAATTAGGTTGGCCTAATTAGATGTAATATTCAAAATGTAACTTGTCGGCTCCAAAACAAGTTAACATCCTTAACACACACCACAATTCAAATCTCAAAACACCTCAAGATAGGTCGGCATAGACCTATAATAAATTCCACATAAGATAGCAATACATATTTATCCTTTGCATACCTTCAAACATATTAGGTCGGCTCCATATAAGACCTAAATGCAAAAACCTTCATCTATGTATCCACATCTTGACACTTGGACCTCAAAACTCGATACCATTTGGAATCCATGCTCAAATTACATCTGGCAACTTATCTTCAACACCACAAGGCCAAAAACACATTTGTGGAGAAGTTTTAATTCTCCCACACAAACACACTATACAAAAAGCAACTGTAATATGTCAGGTTGAACTCTGTTACTCATATCTCTCAAACTGTTTGTCCAAACAAGATGAAATCTTGGATTTAGGTGCATCTAACATCCACCAAATTAATGTTAGAAGCGTAAAGCGATATCTTCATTTGTGAAGTGGTGCGGACCCAAAAATTGACACACTATTACACTGAAATGGCAGATTTGACATAGTCAAATTTCTATGCATTGAACTTTTCAAACCAAATCAACTTTCCCAAATGTCTTCCACAACACCTCAAAACCTGTTAGGAATACTCAAAATTATTCACATCAATGTTGACATCAATGACAACACTGTACCACATTGTAACATACCAACCATGTTCATATTGCCAAGCAACATCATCAATGAAAAACTTCAACAATCTCTCCAAACTTCCAACACAATGTACATAAGCACAAATAGACATGTGGAGAAGCATGCAATGCACTAGAATCACAACTAGATGTGTGGTCAGATAATGTGTCAACTGAGATGACTTTATGTGAGTATTTGAATCCTAAAATTTTGTTAGGCTAGGGTTCAAACAAACACATTAAAAATTTCCTATACTCTACACCACCTTTAAGTTTCACATCACCCTATGTGAAAAATCAAACTTTGTTCTTCTTTGGAGCCTTTGAAGTTTTACCAAGCTACACGCCAAACAAATTACCTTTATGGTAGCTCATAATTCCCATTTCACTTCTAATAATTTGCAATCCCCAAAATTTAGACCCAATCATGCTACAAATATTGCTACACACCAAAAGACCTTTCCATCCAAAAGGTAGATGAAAAACCAACATCGATTCATGTGAGGCTTGGAATAAGACTAAAAACATTTCAACAAATCAAAATGCAAATAAATACTTCTCTTTTTTTTTCATTTTTTGTTAAACAATGGATATCATTAGGTGTTTGAACATTGCTAATGAAACTTCTGTATACAAATTTTGAATTTTGATTGACAAGAACCAAAAAAAATTAATAACTTATCGACGATTGCATGACCACTCTAATTCTATGGCCATGACATAGTAGGAACTAAAAATACTAACAAAATCTATTTGGGATTGAAATTCACACAAATAAATATAAACAATATGGATAGTTTTGATGTGAGGAAGATCAATACATTATTGCATAAAATTATTATATGTTAATTAAACTAATTAATATATAAAAAATAGTTATGTTGATTGAATGATTACGAAAAAAGTCTTATACATATTTGTATCTTCTATTGTGATTTTGTATGGACTATTTAGTCTAAGCTTTCTGTTTTTTATCCAGAGTTATGAACCACTGAGGTCATAATCGAGGGACCTCATCCTCAACATAAATACTCGACAATTACATCCCAATGGGGTTTGAATCTTGATGGCAAGAACAACATCACGACAACTTAACCATCACACCATGCCACTATTGACAATTGAACTTTCTAATTAATCCTTATTTATCATATCAATTGTTTGACATGATTCGTCACTATTTATGAATTAATTTTCATACATAAATTTAAACCTTCCAAAAGCTCTTTTCCACCTTCTAATTAAAAATTACAAATAAAAACAAACTTACTTACTTTATACATAAAAATCATTTCGATATTTAAAAATATTAAACTAACTAAAATATTAATTAAATTTATAACTAAATTCAAATCATGTAGACACTCATCCCCATAAGCTTTCATGGACAACTGAAACAATTATCTATACCCCTAATTCCTTCCCCCCTGCCCCCTGGCCCCCTTCTCCCCACTCCCAACAAAAGAGATCAATGTCTATCCAAGACAGTAAAGAATAAAGCTTTTAAGAAAAGGATGAAGAGACACACTCATATAGGTATGGAATACACATCAATAGCTCAGGTATGAACTACCCAGGGCAGTTGTCTTAAAGGTGAAGAGAATATAATTTGAAACAAGGCACACACAGTTTAACAACATTTAAGACTTTTATAAGCAGAAACCTCGATTGTTCCATCTACCTCATCTGATTAAGAAGATCACAAAAATAAATCAAATCAAAGCAAGCGGCAGAGATGAAGTATAAGCAAAGCTTTTGGTAGAGGAGACAGATCAGATGGGGATTGGGTGCCAACACTGATGGCCGCATACGTAATAACCTGCACAAAAAGATTACTGATTAAGAAACATGATTCATTTAAGGCACCCTAATTGAATTGAACTAATAACAGGAGATGAATTATAGGCCAAGAAGGGAGACAGATTGATAAGTAATATGCAGAGAACAAAGTTGGGATTCTGCCTGTTTTTAGGTCTGTTGGGTCTCATTGCTTTGTCGGCTGCCATTGCTGCTGAATTCAAGCACACCAAGGTAGGCAATTAGTGTATGGCTCTGCCTTTTTCTTTACAGTATGCCGCAATTGGCATTTATGGCAGTTTAGATATCATTGACCCAGAATTCATTTCTCTTCTAATTATGTGAATTTACTGTGTTTGAAGGCTGATCAGGTGAAATATGAGCATGGGGAATGCACTCTTCCAAGTAGCCCTGCATTGTGGCTGGGAAGTGCAGCAGCCATAGCCCTTGTGGTTGCTCAATTGTCAGCCAATGCAATGGGGGGCTGTGTGTGTTGTTGTACAGAGAATGTGCACAAAATCTCTTCCAGAAATAGATCCATTGCTGTTCTCTGCCTCTTCCTCTCTTGGTATGAATCAATATAATCACATTACTACTGTTTCATATGTTATTTCATTTTAAGGTTGTTTGATTGGTTCAATTAGATATGCAATTAGGATAGCTTCAATTTCTGATAAGAGGGATTTAAAAGGCTCCATTAGTCTCAAGTGATGTATAATTGAAATCTGAGACTGATTAAAATCAATTGTGTGATAACTAGTTTCAGTTGGTGAGTCATTCGTATAGTTTCAATTATGTCACTTGGGCTTGTGGGGTTTGATTAGTCTCATCTAATTCAAATTTTTAATTAAAAGTATTATTGAAAATTTGAAACTGAGAGAACGCCAATTTACAGTAATCAATTGTAATTGATGAGCAACTGGGTTTGTGGGGCTCAATTAGAGTTATCTGATTCTATTCAATGTATAATTGAGACCACCTGACCAGTGACCTGTGCTAATTAAATGCATCTGGGGAGCAATTGGGCAGCTTCAATTCATGTAAATTGTGTTTGTGGGGCTTTTCCATTGATTCAGTTGGATGTATAGTCGCTTTTTATGTTTATTGGAGGATGCTATTGCTAGGTATAACAACAACATACAGTAGCAGTTAAACCAGTCTTGGCTCAAACTAGTAAACACTCAAAAACCGATGAACACATCAAACAGTTATAACAAAAACGCTCTCACCTGAAGAAGGAAACACCCATAAGAAAAGTACCATATATAACAACAGGAAAGCTCTAAAGTGGAAAATCCATGAATTACAAAATAATCAATCTCACTTCCTGCTAATCAATCACAGTTTCAGGCAAATTCACCGCCAATATTTTCACCCCCAACAATTCATCGTCAATCATTTATCGCCATGACAAATTCATCTCGTGAAAAATTCACCGCCACCAATATGATCTAAATTGCTGATGGTGAATTTTCCACGAAATGAAATTGTCATGGCGATGAATTGTTAGGGTGAATTTTCCTAGAACCATCACAATTGAAAAACAATTGAAAAACAATCAATGGCTTTAATTCATGTTAATTGGGTTTGTTGGGCTATATTGATCTCCAACGTCAGATGCATGATTGAAAGCAATTGAACCCTTACTAATATTGACTGATCTAATAAAAGTCCATTCTAAAGCGTACAAATCATGTGTAATTGTAATATAGAAAGCAGAAATGCATGTTAATGTCCAAAAGTAGATCAATGGGGCTGTAAAAGACAAATAAATGCACAGCATTCCTGGTAACCAATTCATGAAACAAAGTTAAAATAAAAATAAAAAGAACAGAAAAAAATATGGAGAAGACAGTTAGCACTGTATATGTTTTCAACATTTCTAACATATACTTAGCTTGAAAAATTATTTACAGTGTTAGACTAGACTGGGATGTCTCAGTATTTTTTATTGATGGGAAATAATTGAACATGATTGAGATATTTCTGTATTTTTTACTGATGGGATTTAATTGAACAGGTTAACTTTTGGATTTGCACTTTTTCTACTGGTGGCGGGGGCGGGCATGAATGAAAGCCAGCCATACAAAAAGCAGTGGATGGATAAGGAGTGCTATGTTGTTAAGACTGGAATTTTTGCTGCTGCAGGAGCCTTGTCTCTCTTCACAGTAATGCTTTCCATGGTTTTTTACTTGGCTATAACTACAAACAAGGTGGAAGATGAGAGAGATGAGAATGCTAATGGTGGACCCCAGGAACATATAGCAGTTGATGTGGCTCACCCTGATGCTACCAAGGACCTACCCTCCAAGTAGTGGGAACAGTGTTTGAATCACCTAGTACAAGCTCATTTTTCTGATATATACCTAGTATAATTACTAATTGTGATCATGGTATGATGGAAAGCATTTTCCTATAATGTGATTTTATTGTTTTGTTTTTCCTATATAGGTATTGAAAAAAATGAAATATTTTGAATCAATTTTTTTTAAAGGTATTTAAGATATATTAAAATTTAGTTGGACTTCGAATTTGTTAATAAATATATTTTAATTTTTATTATAATGGTGAAAATTGTATATCTTTTGTTTTTCCTTTTCATTTTGGATTCAAGTTAATAGGGTTGTCCTTTATGTAAAGATTAGTGTACAAGTGACATGTTGTAGTATGAAAGTTGGCAAATAACTAGAACCTTATCTAATTTCACTTGCACACCTTTTTAGGGACTACTCATGATTCTCATATCCATTTCTACAATCACATAACTAATCTAAGTCAATTTCACAAATTATGAATGTGATATCTAAAATTTTAAATTTTAAAATGTAAAATTGGGCCCTTGCTAACCCCCTCTTATTAGTTGTTATATGCTAACTAAAGCATGAAAAATGGTAACTTGTGTTCTAGAGTCCTATATTGAATGACAAACCTTAAATAATTTAAAATCTAGACACTATTTGAGAGAGGACTTAGGACAAGAGATCCCTTACTAATTACATTATCACGAGAGCATAACATTTGCATTTGCATCTACACTATAGAGTATATTGTATGATTGCATGTTGTCTTAAATGTTTATATCAAGTTGTTAAATTAATCCATCTAATGGCTCAACCAAGGGAAAATATTCCTTGACTAGGAAACTCCTTAAAGGTGTTCCTAAACATCACTAGTCAACAATTGTAGGTCACATATATTAAGTTGAGCACATCATTGAGGTCTCATGAAAGAAGTTTAGATCTATGAGTTAGGTTCAAACCTATGCACATGGCTCAATTCTGCACTTGTGGAGGTTAATTCTATAGCCATAAAAGTGAACTAGAATGATAAACAATCATTTTTCTTAGTTCCAAGGGAGTCCTCTAGCATGCCCTTATTGTTTGGTACATTGGCTCAAACCATTTGACAACATTTGACACAACAAGATTGACATCAAGCCTATAGCTAAGTACATTTATTTCATTTATTTGAATTATATGTGTTTAATTATCCTACTGTTTGTTATTTATTGATGTGATTTAACTAATTTACCTTAGCATATTTAATGTAGATGTGATATTTTCCACTACATTCTTGGAAAATCTGAACTATCTTACAACCCCTATGGTTTAATCCTTCTACATAAGGGTTTCAAATCTAATTATTTTTATCGTCTACCTATTATCTCAAGTCTAATTAGGGTTTGGTTCCCCATATACATGCAAGATTCATAACATGTAAAGAGATCAAAAAAATATTAAATTCACTATTCTAAATAAAATCATATCTCCAATTGAGCTAAAAAGAGTTCAAACAAAATAAAATGCATGACAATTCTTACCAATCCAAAACCCATGTTGTTGAAGTTGATTGCTTTGAATGTGATGAATGTGGTTTCTTAAGGATTCGTGCAAGATTTTTGTAGAATGTACCTATCAAGCCCTAAAGCTTATAAATTTTTTGATGAAGGATTGGGTTGAATTTATAAAAGTATCGGTTCTATACAGTGATTTGTCTTTGTCAATTTCTATGTGCTAGCTTAACCAATACTTGTGGTTAAAGGACAAGTTTTATTGCATTATAGTTATGAAATTAGATGTGTGATTGTGTAATTTCATGGTTATCCTATTTTAGTTGTCAATTGAGTAGGTGAATGGTTGGGAAGGAGGGTTCATTTTTTAGTCTAGGTTGTTTATTTTAAAATGAAAAAAGATTAATTACAAATGCATCTTGAAAGAGGAGTTTTTTAATTCTTCACCTAGTTATAAACCTTTTTGGAACACATGGGTTCAAGTTGATACTTCGTGGTAAAATCCATGCCATTATTTGCCTAAAAATGAAAATAAAGAAAGTGGAGTTTGATTTTTATCTCCAATATTTCTCTAAGAAATAAGGAGATATCATAAACAAGGCCCTTTTTGGATACACAAGTGGGAAAAAGTGCTTTTGATTCTCAAGTTCACCTTATGGTGTGAAAGGAGAGCACATGCAATCTTTACCCACAAAGACACAATATGAATACAAAGAAAAAATAACCCACAAAAAATTATCTCCTTTATAAATTAAAATGACAGTGAAAACAAGTTTGCAAAATTTATCTTTGACATGTGAAAGTGCAGACAAGCATTAGTAGTCTCAAAAAATGAAGTCTTCAACATATTATTTCATTGCATCTAGATATAATTAGTAAAAAAACAAAATCACCAAAAAATTAAATAGAAAATTGGATGTTCCAAGAGATTCCTTAGAATTTTTTGATCGATTTTGAAAAAAAATTGTCAAATTTTGATTTCATACAAGAAGTTATGCTTGTAATAAAATATACAAAAGTGAACTTCAAATTGAAACATTTAATAGATGATGAAAAATCAAGAAACTTTACCTATACAGGGGTGAAGTCCTTGGAACTATCTTTCTAATGTCGATACAAATATAAAAAAATGACTCGCCAACCAAAAGTTATGTTCATTTAATTTGTTTATTTTTGTAGAAAATCTCATTTTTATTTTTAAAATATATTTAAAAATATTGTTAATATTTTAAAGCAACAAAAAAGTAAAATTGTATTATATTTAAAATAATAAATAAATTAAAATTAAAAAATTGTGTATCATAGGGTGTCATACGATCCATTTAGTCAAAATTGAGATGACACAAAGAAAACCTCTATTGTTGACTATAGTGAAACTCTACAATGTTTATTATCAAGGCTTATAGTTTCATGCCTTATGGACTCAACTGTGATGTTGGATTTTTCCTAAGATGTACCCTACAAAATTTATCGTCTAGATCTCTCCCAAAAGAGGGTAAAATCCTACAAAACAAACTAGAAAAATCTTACAAAATGAAGATCAAACAAGGGACAAGGACCCAATAAGCATGCCAAAATGTATATGTAAGATTCAAAACAATATAAAATAGATTAAAATAATATTAAAATCTATATTATAAATAAAACCATACCTTTGATCAAGCTAAAGAGAGTTCAAACAAAACAAAATGCATGACAAATATTACCAATGTAAAACCCACTTTATTGAAGTTGATTGCTCAAGATGTAATGAATGTTGTTGCTCAAGGATTTTTGTAAGATTTTTGTCTAGCATGTGCTTGTGAAGGTATGAAGATCATGGACATTTTGATGAAGGATTGGATTGAATTTATAGGTTTGGTTGAGGATGTGAACAAAAATACTTGATCTTGAATGAATACTAGAGATTGATTGAGATGAGTGGAGAATCTTCACTTACTAAGAATATTCAAGAAGAGTTACGAAGGCTCCTTAGCGGGCTCTAAAATAGGTGAGATCAATTAGTCATTTTTATTTATTTATTTTGACTAATTAGTTTTTGCATGGGTGAAAAATATAAGGAAATTATGGAGGAGTTATGATGGAATAAGTGGATAATTAGATTTTTTATTACTTATGGAAAAAATACATGAAAATAGATTTATTTGTTTATTTTATAAAAAATGGGTGAGTATTATCCTAATTAACTAAATAAAATGAATTATATAATTAATTTGTGGTGGTAAATGAAAATAGGAATAAACTCAAAAATGGGGAAACACCAACATGGTATTAAGATGTGATATTAGAAGGTAATAATATATGTGTCTGCACCCTTATTTTTTGTATTTTATTGCTATTACTATTAGGGTTTGATTTTTTCTTATTGGATCTATATTTGATGCCTACCCACCCACCCTTGTGTGATTTGAGTGTTACCATTTATGATGGATTTTCCTTTATATTTTCCTTTAGCATCTCTTACATGATTGCCTCACTAATTTTTATATGCTCCTATCCTTTGCAATATTTGATCGTTATTGTGGACATTGAAAAATGTCCTAAGCCTACAAACACCATTTTTCACATCAATTCCCCTTCTTCCCTACATAATTAAATATTTTTAATTATTCAATTATTGTCTAAAGTCATATTCTTCTATTAATTAAATAATTTTAATTATTTAATTAATTCATTTTCCCTTTTATTCTTCCTTTGATTAATTAAATAAATTCTCATTTATTTAATTATTTGCTTTCATTTTTTATTTTATAGTTAAATAATTATTTATTAGCCTCTTCTTCATAGAGATATCCAATCATAAAGCATCCAGTAATCACATCTTCCTTGAATAGAGCAATCAACATTATAGCACTTGAGATCTGAGTGTGATGGCACCTACATATGATGAGGATCCTACGTGGGATGAATTTCCCTTTGACCCAAATGACATTCAAAACTCAGAGCACAATGTGGGTCATGAGATTGCTATTGAAGAAGAAGATGTCTTAAATGAAGAAGCTTGTATGGAAAATCTACCAAATGATCTCTTTGAGAAGGTTGCAACCACTAATGAAGAGTTTGGTGCTACTGAAATTTTTGAAACAACACCTACTGGGGAGCATTTTCATCATACCAGTGATAGTAATCTAGATGTTGATTAGGACACTCCTATGCATGGAGTACATCAATTCAACCTCTTGGAGAATCCAATTGAGGAGCATGATGAAATGGAGCCTAATGAGGACTTCAAATCAACATTCAATAGTCTCATTGCTTGAGTTAGGGGCTGCCTTAACTTTTGATCAAAGTGTCAGTGAGGAGGAAGTAGATTTAGAAGATCATAGGGCCCTCTTGATAATGAAGATATTCCTAAATCTTGGTTCCATGGAGAACCAAGTCACTTGGTTGAACAAATACCTAGGGAGTTATGTGAATTGAAGAATCAACTCTTGGTCACCAATGAGAAGGAGATTTAGGTCCTCACAAATTTGGACAACACTCACAAGATCCTTGAAACCCTCATGCAAAACGGAGTTGAGGGAAGAATTACTTCTTTAGACTTACATCTTATTAAAGACTCTTTGGAAACTGTGAAAAAAGAGTACTTGCATCTAATTAGAGATTGGGATAATTCTAGTGAATTTGAAAAGGAAAAGATTAGTGCATTTCAAGGAAAAGAGAGAAAGGTTGATAAGCTTACTCTTGAGCTTGAATCAATAAAAGACATGTTAGAAAATACTCAGTTGGATCTAATGGAGGTAGAAGATCAACTAGTTGTTTCCAAGCATCTCAGGGAGCAAGAGAATGAACAAAGAGCTGAAGAAATCAAGCAAGTGATTGCTAAGCTTGATAGTCTTCAATAGGAGTTTGACTTAGAGTATTTTCCAAAAAATCCAGAAATTGCAAGTGCAAATTTGGATCATCAAGTTAGATTGGAGCAAGAGAAAAGAAATGATTTTCAAATTCTTGACAATCCTCTCTTTGAAGTGGGTGCAAAGACAACTTATGATAACCCCCTTTTTGTGATGGAAGATGAAACATGTGGTGAAGTGACCAAGCATGAGACCGAGTATTGTTTCCATCTTATTGATAATTTGATATCAAACCATGAGGATGTGTTACACTTTGTGATTGGAAATCTTTTGAGGCTGCTTGATAGTGAATGCATAAGCAGGTTTGAGGATGAAGTCTCTACATGGGAAGTGTTGAATTAAGGTTACTTCAACATCTTTGACATTGAGATAATGTTCAAACATAGTTTGGTAGCTACTGAAGGTTTCGTTATAGTAGCAAGGAAAGGAGATTTCAAACTTGTTACTTATGAAGCTTGGGAGAAAGAAGGACCAAAACAGGATGTCTATATACATTTGAAAATGCATCCCTTGGTTTGAGTGATATTTTATCTTATACCAATTATTTTTGGGGATTGGGATTGAAGACAATATTTGCTCTATGCTCCATAGTTGTTGATTCTTTAGTGGATGGGCTGCAAAAGATTACCAAAAGAGCCACAAACTTCCATGGTGAGCAAGGTGTTATAAAGGGCATTTGGAGTTGTGATGTACATCTTTCCAAGAATATTGAGGGTCATTTTTGGTTGGGTATCCATGCTTGGGGTCCTCAACATGGATTGACGAAGCTTATTAGGTATGGTAAGAAGGATCCTTGGAGGGATAAGGATCAAAATTTTAGAATTTATGGCCTTGATTTGTTCCTTACCAGCCATTTGGTGGTTCCATTTATTCATCAACAAATGGATTAGAGAGAAATTTTAAGGGTTGGAGGAATGAATGGATGGTTACTATTTGGAGTGTTCCTTGGCATAGAAGGGGTTAGGTTTTGAGTCTTGAGCTTGTTGATTGGTTGAAAACCAACCACCTTACATTTGGAGTTACTCTCATTCCAGAGAGTTGGCACATTATTTCTTGCCAAGGAGGTAAAAGGTTTTATTTGGAGATTGCTTTGAAGTGCTTCCTAGCCACTTTTGATGTGTTGATATGCAGCAATATGATCATCTCACATGCTAATGCTTGAGAATTTCATTGGCACTATTGTTATCCCTTGAGTATAGCACTAAACTTAGATTGCACCTTGCTGATTTTAGCTTTGAACAATAATGACTATTGGTTACTTCAAACCTTCTGAACTCAAAGAGTTCATCTTATGAGGGTTTGTGATGCAAGACTTGGTATTTCCCTCTTGGTGTTGGTTCAAGACAATGAACTACCGCAAGCTTGGTTTCACTATTCAAAAACTCTCAGAGTTGGAGCAACCAAAATTTTTAGGAGTCTTTATGGTTGTATGCGAAATTATGATGATGTGTTTGTTGAACTCTTCTGAGGGATGGATTTCCTTTTAGCAAGAAGATTTGGGGTAGTCACATTTGCAGTTGTGACTCTACTTGACACCATGGGGGTGTATGTTGAGGAGTACGGTTTTGAGTTGAGCGGATTTTCCTTCCTATTGCCTAGGATCATGTTAGGCAATGCCATTGCAAATATGGACTTCTCAGAGATGTTTGGGCAGGAGATGTTTGGGCAGGAGATGTTGTATGATGTAGATTTCAGGCCTTCTAGGTATTTCAAATTGAGTCTCATGGTTGGTATCATTTTGGAGTTATAGGAGAGGAGAGTGAAAATTTGGCACATTAATGGTTTCATAGTTGTGATCAGAGCGGTGCAACATCGACATGGTGGGTCATTTCTGAGATGGACATGGGACCCTGGGATCTTACTTGGTTTTATGTGGATTAATCTATTTTTTCTGTAGTTGTGGTGGCATTGCTTGAGGAAAAGCAATCTTTGGGAAGGGAGGACTGTAATGTCCCCTTTTTGGCCCTATGCTTTTTAGTGGCCGATAGCATTTTTTCAAAGTCTCGTGGGCTACTCAGAGGCATATTTAAGGTTTCATAAATTCTCAAAGGTTTCTTGTTAGGTTTTCAAGGGCTTGTTGCAAGATTTTTCCAGAAGGGTTTATGGGTCTTTCTAGGTTTTCAAAGAGCTTTGATAGGTTGTCACATGCATTTTCATTAGTGATTATTTTTGGACTTACTATTTTTAGTACCCAAAATGTGCTCAAATGGTGTTTGAAGTCACTTACTATTTTTAGTAGTATGTTATCTATAGTAAGTGTTATTTCTAGTAGTATGGTTTGGCAGCAGTTCAATACTCATTGACTATTTAAGGCAATGTGACAGTGCAGTATTGGTGGAGGCTTCTCCAACTTTCTTGGAATTTTGAAAAGGAAAGTTTAATAACTTAAATTATGTTATTTTTCTAATGTTACTTTTTGGCCCCCATGCCTAGGCTTTATAACTTAAGTTGTTTTTAAACGTGGGCCTCATATTTGGACACCAATATTGGAGATTATTGCAATTTTTCTAAAGGTTTATTGATGCAAGTGAAGTTGGACGCCCAAGTTTGAAAATTCAAGTCTTTTATTAATATTTTATATTACTCCTCATGTGGGCGTTCCTTTTGGAGGGAAAGGAGATTTTGAATTTTTGGGTTCTTGGGCTTATAAATAAAGCTTCTCTCCTCTCTTTTGGTTATCCATTTGTTATCATAACGAAGTGTTGTCAAATTGGTTTTAGACTCTTTCTTTGAGGTTGATACACCTCCTAGTTCTTCTTCAATTTTGATTTTGCAAGATAACTCCTAGCCGAACATTGGGTGCTTCTTCATTTAGAGATTGCAGATCGAGCTTCATTGGTGATAGCTTCTTTCATGTTTTTTGATTTTATGGGTTTTGATGTTTTATGATATTTTGGTGTGGGTGCGAGTTAGTTTTGGATTTGGACTTCTTTGGAGAGTTTTTATCAATTTTTATGTTGTTGGATTATCTATGGTTGATTCATGTTATTGTTCACTCTAACCAGAGAAGATGGGATCTTTTTGTGGGTATTGGCTTAACAGTTTCATGCTAGGGCACCCATTCTTTCCAAGTTTGGTGATTTTAGACAAAGAAATTGATTTTTAAAAGTAGGTCACCCTCCTTGGGGGTTGTACACCTTGGTTGGGAGTACATTGGGATGCATGCTAGAGTTTCTAAGCTGGTTTCAGGGTGTTTAGTTGTTAGGTCTTGGAAACCTAGCTCTTTGGAATCATTTGCAACAAGTTTGAGGTGATTCAAAGGTGTGGTTGGAGAGATATGAGCATTTGATGGTGTGTAGGATGGTGTATCGAGTTTGTCGATCAGAAAATCAAATTGCTGCCCCTTTATATCAGACCTAGTATGTTCTTAGTATTTGCTTGTTTTATGATGCCTTATAGTTTATTTGAAGCAAGGACTGATCTATATTGTATTAGGCTTCATTTTGAGTAGCTCATATCATATTTTTCCATGTATTTGAAAATCATTGTAATGCTGATTTGGTAGTACCATTCAGCCTTCTACTTCTCA
Source organism: Sequoia sempervirens (assembly GCA_007258455.2). Classification (NCBI taxonomy): domain Eukaryota; kingdom Viridiplantae; phylum Streptophyta; class Pinopsida; order Cupressales; family Cupressaceae; genus Sequoia; species Sequoia sempervirens. The sequence continues at coordinate 220,889,966 of VDFB02271358.1, forward strand.
ATTATATTGTACTTCACTCCCGCTGAATAAGTGGTTGAGTTTCTCTTTCATTTCTCGTTACCCACTGAAAAAGTGGAAGTGGCTAGCTATTCTGCCAAGTTCTTTGCTTACCTTACTTTCCTATAGCTCGCTAAAAAGTGGAAGTGGTTGGCTTTGTCGCCAAGTATTTACTTTCCTCTATTAGTTGGCTTGCCGCTAATTAGATTTTTTGTACTTCTAGCATTGATATTATTAATTAGATCCCCTTACAACGTATGCTCTCACCTTGCTCACTCTGGGATGTGGGTGATCAAAAAGTGAAGGGTTACTTCCAGTTGCATATCTTTACATTTGGGCTAACACTAATGGGTGAAGTTTGTCTAAAAAAATTGGAAAAAACGAAGGGGGTATATTTCAAAGAACAGTACCAAGAATTCAAATGGCAAGATAACACCCCATTAATTGATATTAATAATAGGATGATTTACAAATCCTTGTCTAACTCTGATTCTATCACAAAATATGCCAACAAATGTTGGGAACTTAACTTAACTATAAAAAATGGAAAAAAATCTTTAAAAAGATATGGTCAAACGTGTTGGAGCCCAAAAAGGCTTGTTTTAGATGGCTTCTTATTTTACAAAGATTGCCATATAAAACTGAGTATTCTAATTTTGAAATATGTAACATCTGTAGAATGCCTAAATTAATTAAGCATATTTATTTTTTATTTTTTATGCCAAAGAAATTTGGAACATGATTTGTAATGAGAAAAAGGATTTGGGGAGAATATGGTGAAATTAATTAAAAAATATATATTATGAATGAAAACAAACTAGTTAAAGCTTATAATATGTTTTGGATGTGTCTTTCAACATAAATATTATGGACAATTTGGAAGGTAGGAAATGAGGATAAATTTAAAGGGATTAGAAGGGCACTTACTAAGTATTCTAAAAGACTCATATTGCACAATGTCGCCATGCAGGTTACTATTACAATGGAGATCTCAAAATGTAAATTTTTGAAGCTATTAAGGGATGACATAGTACATGTTACCAAAGAGGAGGTAAGTTATGGTCACAACTAGAAATATGGTCAACCAGATATAGCTACATTTTTTAAAGCTCTCAAGGAACTCCAAAAGGCCTTCAATAATAAAACAAAGGAAAATCAAAAGGTGAACAAAGAAACAAGGGGTCCTAGATTTCATATCAATGAAGGAGAACGATTTTGTAGTTGAAGTAGTCAGATCTAATGAAGAAATTTCAGCTATTGATCCTCCTTTAGGTTGGATGGACATGGATACCTATAGTGAGAGAAAGAACTTCTAGTAATGAAGCAATACTATGACTATATATGTAAATATGTAATTGAATAAGCTATTTTTTGTATAGTGTATATTTTTGTGTGGAAAAATACAAGATGTTTTGGCAACAATTATAACTATGGACAATAGTAGTATATAGGACTATCTATTTGATTCAAACAATGTGTGGTCCTTTTTTGTGACTTAATATCTTCAATACAAAAAATAATTAAGTTTTATTGAATTTGATGAACAAGTGTTTGTCACATCTAGAATGATGATGCAAATCTAGATTTTCTTTAATGCTCCAATTTGAAATGTTCCTATAATGAATGATCCTTAAATGAGAATGAATTCTCAAGTGATTTTTGGTTATGAGATTATATGCAAATGGATGTAAATGAATACCTTTAAAATATTGCAAATATGAGCATATTTGGTGGTGTTGTCATTAATGTTGTCATTGATGTCAACATAGTTCAGTATATTGCAGTTTGTGCATGTATAGTTGAGATACTGCTGAGATGTTGTGAGTACATGGAGCTATCTTTATGATGTTGCAGATGTGTTGCATTGATGAGTTTCCAAGTGCTTTTGAGAAAATTAATAAAGAGAGAAGTCAGAGTTATGAATGTGTTCAAAATTTGCTCCAGTATGTGCTCCACATTTCTCTTGTGTTGATCCTATGCTTTTGTGGATCTGAAGGGTTGTTTTTGATGATCTGATGGTGATATCTATTGATTTGTAGTTTTTGGTTTGATGAAGTGTGAAAGTTGTGTTCACCGGTGTGTGAACTGTTCTGGTAGAGTTAGTTTTTTGTGACTGGGAGAAATATTTTTGCTCCGCAGTCCTTCGTTGTTCTATTTCAGATCGTGCGGATCTGGAATGTGTCTTATAATGGTGTTCTCTTGGATTTGGCAAAGATGTGTGTGGTTTGGTGATCTGAAAGTCAAGTTTCAGAGTTGTTGTATGTGTTTGCACAGTCCAGATGGACTGATGGAAGGAGTTTGGTGTTCGAAGATTATTGCACTTGTTGCGGATGTATTTGAAGGAACCTGAGATGTGTTCTCGTGCATAATGAAGTGTTTTACATTGTCTGCGTGCTATCTTCTTATTGAGAAGCGTGTACATCAATGTTCATTTGTGTTTTCATTAGGTTTGGCTGACCTGGTGTTTACACTTCATTTGAAGAATTAAATTTAATTAAGGAAGTGTGTGGTTGTTCGAGAGATTATTTTTGGTCTTGGTTAAGTTTTTTTTTTGTCCACTCTCATTCCTTTCCACCACGGGAATGTTGAGTTGCCAACCTAATTTGAATTTATGAAATGAGGTGTATGTGGCCAACCTTGGAGAAAGTTTCTAAGGTTGAAGATGGTATAAATGAAAGTTGAATTGCAAAGAATTGGATGAGGATGGAAAAGTAACAAAGTAAGCCACAAATTAAAAGAGCAGAAGTGTGTGAAAGTGAGTTGAGGCAACAGTACTTCATTGTGTTAGATCCCTGAAGGCAGTGAGCTAAAGGTTTTTGCAATATTTTGATCAAGGTTGCGGATGCATGTTAATTGTTGTGGTGGATCTTTTGTTTTCTTTTGTATCAGTAGGCAATGAGCCTCCCTATTGGACAGTGAGTCCTTTTTGTAGGCAGTGAGCCTTTGTATATGGACAGTGAGTCCTCTTCTGGGTAGTGAGCCTTTGTAATCAGTTTTGCTATCTCTTTATATTGTGAGTTAATCCTCACCGTGGTTTTTCCCTCATTAGGTTTTCCACATAAAATTTGGTGTTCATTGTGTTGATTTTACTTTTTGTTATCTACATTTCATGTTCATAATTAATAACAGAACAATGTGGTTGTAAAGTTAATAAGTGTTGACGTTTTGAGGTTAAATTTGGTGACAACTAATTCACTCCCCTCTCAATTGTCCTGCGCCTTTTAACAATTGGTATCAGAGCTTTGATTCCTTGGTGTAGAGCTTAACTTCTTAAGGAAGATCTAATGGCGCATAAGTTGGCGATCCCTATGTTCGATGGATCTAATTATAATGACTGGAAAGTGCAGATGAGAGGATATATTATCTCTCTTGGTTACAAGACCTGGAAGGCTGTTGAGACGAAGTATGTTGCTTCAGCGAGTGGTACTACTACTGCAGATGAGGTTTTTGCTTATGAGGAGAATGAGAAGGCGAGATATGCTATTTTCAGTGCTCTATCTAAAATTGAGCGAACTAAGGTTCTTTCTTTGGACACCACTTATGAAGTTTGGAAGAAGTTGGAAGATCTTTATGAAGGAAATGACAGAGTGAAATTGACAAAGAAGCTGACGAAAAAGTGCAAATGTGAGAATTTGAAAATGGAAGAAGGTGAAGATTTTACAAGCTATTTCTAGAGGGTTGAACTTGCAGCGAATGATGTTAGGAATCAAGGGGGTAAACTGACTGATGAAGATATAATTGAGAAGATCCTAATAACCCTTCTAGAGTGTTATAGTGATAATATTTCAGTTATTGAAGAAATGTATGATCAATCCTAAGAAGTATACTAAAGAAGAGCTATTTAGCACCTTGACTGCATTTGAGATGAGAAAGTTTGGAAAGGAGGAAAAGACAAAAACAACATTTAAGGCAATGAAGATTGAAGATGATCCGGATAGTGATGGTTTTGATGAGCTGGAAGAAAATTTCACGAGGAAGTTGATGTTGCAAGATGGTGTGTCCCTTGGTCTTCCTTGCAACACAGCGCTTGGGTTTGTGACATGGTCTAACCACCTCCTGTGGATCTTAACTGACACTTGTATCGGGCATTGATAGGTTGACCTTTTGGTCCAACGGCAAGGCCAACAATTGGTATTAGAGTTGGTCATAGGTTCAAACCCCTCGCTTGTGTTGGGGGGGATTGTTGCAAGATGGTGTGTCCCTTGGTCTTCCTTGCAGCACAACGCTTGTGACATGTTCTAACCGCCTCCTGTGGATATTAACTAACACTTGTATCGGGCATTGACAGTTCGACCTTTTGGTGCAATGGAAAGGACAACAATTGAAGAAAGGTTTCGGTAAGTATAAAGGTGTGTTTTCCTTTAAATGTTTCGGTTGTGGTAATATTGGTCATTATGCTTCAAGATGTCTGAATAGAGTTGTACATAAGAAGAAAAAGGATCACAAAGATAAGGATAGAAAGGATAAGAAATATAAGAAGTTGTATTATGTTAAAGAAGAAGCCAAAATCTCTGATGATGAATTTGATTATGGGGGTGATGATAGTGAATGTTTGTTTTTAGCTTTGGAGAGTAAATCTATATCTGCTAACCCTGGAAAATGTGCAAGAGAGAATGCTTCAGAGAACAAAAAGAATGAGATGGAAGGTACTTTGGTCACCGCCTTTCATGCCAGACAGGATCAAGACTACTGGGTGATTGATAGTGGATTCTCTAATCACATGACTAGAGATAAAAGTAAGTTCACTAAACTTGAAAAGTATGATGGTGGTTTGGTCATGTTTGGTGATGATTCAGGAGAAAAGATTGTTGGAAAAGGTTCTATTAGCTTTGATGGAATTCACAACACTGATAATGTATATTATGTAAAGGGTATGAGTCATAACCTTTTGAGTGTTGGTCAGATGTGTAGTAATAGTTTTAAGCCCGTGTTTCAGAATAATACCTATGAAATTAGAAAAGGATTCAAAGATATGGTTGCTACTGGTAGGATAACTCATGGAAACATCTATCAGCTTAAGGGTGTTGATGGTCAGTGCCTTGTATCTCAAATCAATGATTCAAGTTGGTTGTGACATCGGAGAATGGGACATGTAAACTTTGATAATCTAGTCAAGATCAGTTCAAGAGAAGTAGTCTGAGGTCTGCCTAGAATCGCAAAGCCTGCTAATACTATGTGCAGAAGTTGTCAGTTGGGGAAACAAGCAAGAACCAATTTTAAGGGAAAAAAGCAATCTACTACCAGAATGCTGGAGTTAATTCATAATGACCTCTGTGGTTCGACTAGAATAGGAAGCCTAAATGGTGACAGGTATTGCATGCTCCTTATTGATGATTATTCTCAAATGACATGGGTTGCTTTTCTTAGAGAAAAGTCTCAGGCTCTGGATAGGTTTAAAGTGTTCAAAGCAAGAGTGGAAAATGAAGTGAATTTGAGAATCAAATGTTTGAGATCTGATAGAGGTGGATAATTCACTTTTAGTGAATTTAATACATTTTGTGAAGAGCATGGCATTAAAAGATAATTCTCTGCTTCAAGAACCCCTCAACAGAATGGGGTAGTTGAGAGGAAAAACTAGATGGTACAGGAAGTTGCAAGAACCATGATGAAAGAATCAAATGTGTCGGACGTGTACTGGAGAGAGGCAATACACATTGTTGTTTATGTTCTTAATAGAGTTCAGATTAGAGGAAAAAGCATAAAGACTCCTTTTGAGTTATGGACTGGTAAGACTCCTACTGTGAAGTACTTCAAGGTATTTGGAAGCAGATGTTACATTAAAAGAGATGATGAAAATCTTGGGAAGTTTGATGCTAGATGTGATGAAGGAATTTTTCTTGGGTACTCTACTACTAGCAAAGCATATAGATGCTTCAATAAAAGATTGATGAAGATTGTTGAAAGTGCTAATGCGAAAGTTGATGAAGACATGCACAAACTTATTGAGATAAGCGAAGTTGAACCTGATGATCCTATATGTGGACAAGTACCTAAAGAGAATAAGGAGAAGGAAGAAGAAGAGGAAGAAGAAGAAGAAAATGAGTCGAAACCTATTTCTAAGACTCCTAAGTATGTGCAGAAGAATCATCCATAGGAACAGATAATTGGAGATAAGAGTGAAGGTGTGAAGACAAGAAGTAAAGTAGAAGTTGAGGTAAATTTGAGTTTACTCTCTAAAATTGAACCTAAGTCTGTGAGTGAAGCATGTGAAGATGAGAATTGGATGAGAGCTATGAAAGAAGAATTGCAGCAGATAGAAAAGAATCAGACATGGGAATTGGTTCCTAGACCTGTGAATAAGAATGTAATTGGTTCAAAATGGGTGTTTCAGAATAAGTTGAATGAAAATGGCGAAGTTATAAGAAATAAGGCAAGACTTGTATGCAAGGGATACTCACAAGTTGAAGGCATAGACTTTGAAGAAACATTTGCCCCTGTGGCTAGAATGGAAGCTATTAGAATGTTTTTGGCATTTTCTACCCACAAGTATTTTAAAGTATATCAGATTGATGTCAAATCATCATTTTTGAATGGTGAATTGGAGGAAGAAGTATACATGGAACAACCTGAAGGATTTCAGTTATTTGACAAACCGGATATGGTTTGTAAGTTGAAGAAGAAATTCTATAGACTGAAGCAAGCTCCTAGATCTTGGTATGCAAGATTTGATAGATACTTGACTAAACAAGGATTCAACAAAGGCTTTGCTGACAACAATCTTTACTTCAAAGTGCAAGGTAACAAAATGTTAATAGTGGTAGTATATGTTGATGATATCATCTTTGGTGGAAATGAAGGCACGTGTAAAAGATTTGCAAAAGAAATGCAAAAAGAATTTGAAATGTCCATGATTGGTGAGTTGAATTTCTTTCCTTGTCTTCGAGTAAATCAAATTGATAAGGGGATATTCATTTCACAATCTAAGTACGTGAAAGAGTTGTTGAAGAAGTTTAGAATGGATGATTCCAAACCGGTTAGTACTCCTATGGTGACCGGATGTAAGCTGAGTAAAGGTGATGAATCTGCTAAAACTGATCAGAGCAAATACAAATCTATGATTGGTGGGTTGTTGTATCTTACTGCTACCAGGCTAGATATTATGCATGCAGTATGCTTAGTTGCCAGATTTCAAGTAGATCCTAAAGAGGCACATGTTACAATAGTAAAGAGGATATTTAGATATTTTAAAGGTACACTAGATTATGGCTTATGGTATCCTAAGGGTGTTGATTTCACCTTGAGTGCTTATACCAATGCAGATTGGGCTGGTTGTGTGGATGACCAAAGGAGTACCAGTGTGGGTGCTTTCTTTCTTGGTAGAAGATTGGTTTCTTGGTTGAGTAAGAAACAAGACTCAGTTTCTTTATCCACTATAGAGGCATAATACATTGTTGCAGCATCCTGTTGCACACATGTTTTGTGGATGAAGCAAACTATGAAAAGACATTGGAGTAATATACATAATGAGCCTATTCCTATTTTTTATGACACCACAATTGCTATAAAAATTTCAAAGAATCTGGTTATGCATTCAAGAACAAAACACATATCTATTAAATATCATTTCCTGAGAGAAAAAGTGTTGGAGAATGAAGTCAGATTGGAGTATGTGACAACAAAGGAACAAATTGTAGATATATTTACTAAGGCTCTTCTGAAGGATACTTTTGAGTATCTTAGGGAGAGGTTGGGGGTCATTGGCCCTCTGAACTAGGTGCACATGAAGGTGCATTAGTTTAGTTAATTCACAGATTCTTCATTTATCTAGACTAATGAATGTGTCTACTCCACAGAGGGAGTATAAAAGGTTTCCATTGTTGCAGTATGCGTTGAATGGGTGCACTCCTAAGGGGGAGTGATCAGAGTTTTTAATCTTTTCCATTGATGTCAAAGGGGGAGAGAAAGTCATGTGAAAAATAGTAAGAAAAGGAAGAGAAGGTGTCCTCCTAAAATATTGTGTTGGATGTTGTCTTTGATGGTTTTTCACATCATGTGTTTCCATCAATGATAAAGGGGGAGATTGTTGCAAGTATGAGCATATTTGGTGGTGTTGTCATTAATGTTGTCATTGATGTCAACACAATTTAGTATATTGCAGTTTGTGCATGTATAGTTGAGATACTACTGAGATGTTGTGAGTACATGGAGCTATCTTTATAATGTTGCAGATGTGTTGCATTGATGAGTTTCCAAGTGCTTTTGAGAAAATTAATAAAGAGAGAAGTCAAAGTTATGAATGTGTTCAAAATGTGCTCCGGTATGTGCTCCACATTTCTCCTGTGTTGATCCTATGCTTGTGTGGATCTGAAGGGTTGTTTTTGATGATCTGATGGTGATATCTACTAATTTGTAGTTTCTGGTTTGATGAAGCACTATGAAAGTAGTGTTCACCGGTGTGTGAACCATTATGGAAAAGTTAGCTTTCTATGGCTAGGAGAAATGTTTCTACTCCGCAGTCCTTCGTTGTTCTATTTCAGATCTTGTGGATCTAGAATGTGTCTTATAATGGTGTTCTCTTGGTTCTGGCAAATATGTGTGTGGTTTGGTGATCTGAAAGTCAAGTTTCAGAGTTGTTGTATGTGTTTGCATAGTCCAAATGGACTGATGGAAGGAGTTCGATGTTCGAAGATTGTTGCACTTGTTTCATATGTATTTGAAGGAACCTGAGATGTGTTCTCGTGCATAATGAAGGGTTTTGCGTTGTCCATGTGCTATCTTCTTGTTGGGAAGCATGTACATGTCAATGTTCATTTGTGTTTTCATTAGGTTTGACCGACTTGGTGTTTACACTTCATTTGAAGAATTAAATTTAATTAAGGAAGCATGTGGTTGATCCAAGACATTATTTTTGGTCTTGGTTAAGTATTTTTTTGGTCCACTCTCATTCCTTTCCACCGCCGGAATGTTGAGTTGTCGAACTAATTTGAATTTATGAAATGAGGCGTATGTGGCCGACCTTGGAGAAAGTTTCTAAGGTTGAAGATGGTATAAATGTAAGTTGAATTGTGAAGAATTAGATGAGGATGGAAAAGTAACAAAGTAAGCCACAAATTAAAAGAGAAAAAGTGTGTGAAAGTGAGTTGAGACAACAATACTTCATTGTGTTAGATTCCTTAAGGTAGTGAGCTAAAGGTTTTTGCAATATTTTGATCAAGGTTGCGGATGTGTGTTAATTGTTGTGGTGGATCTTTTGTTTCCTTTTGTATCAATAGGCAGTGAGCCTCCCTGTTGGACAGTGAGTCCTTCCTGTAGGCAGTGAGCCTTTGTATCTGGACAGTGAGTCCTCTTTTGGGCAGTGAGCCTTTGTAATCGGTTTTGCTATCTCTTTATATTGTGAGTTAATCCTCACCGTGGTTTTTCCCTCATTGGGTTTTCCACATAAAATCTGGTGTTCATTTTGTTGATTTTTCTTTTTGTTATCTACATTTCATGTTCATAATTAATAACAGAATAGTGTGGTTGTAAAGTTAATAAGTGTTGAAGTTTTGAGGTTAAATTTGGTGACAACTGATTCACCTCCCCCCTCCCCTCCCCTTTCAGTTGTCCTGCGCTTTTAAACATAAATGATGCTAAATGTCTACCAAGTCAATGCAAGGTGGGAAAGGAATTAAAAAAAAAAATTAGAATTTTAGGGGTTAGATCTATAGGTGCCTTGAGAGTGAGATTGATAGAGGACATGAGAAGGGGAAGATCTAGGTAGAGAATGAATGTCTAGATATGGATAGAAAAAATAAATATAATGGAGGAGAAATAACATAGAAGAATCAACACAACTTCATACAAGAGTGTATCAGTTATCAATAGATAAATATATTAAATCATTCTATAAAAATGAACCTAAAACTAAATAGAATTAATATGTATATAAAAATTGCACCATTACAATGATAAATATCTAAATCATATTTAAAAATATAAATTCATATAACAAATATTTTTTTAATATTTTAATAATATGAAAAAAATCTTTTAAAAAAATTGTTTAAAGAAATAAGACATGTTTTCTTTTTACTTTGGAAAGTGAGAAAATATTATAAGAACATGTTTAATTTAAAATATTGAATAAAAAATAAAAAAGATTGAAAGAATCAAAAGTCAAGATTACAATAGATGAAAGTAGTGTTGATAGTAATTAATTAAAAGATTGCAAATATTACTAACCCATTTATGCTAAAATTTGCAATACAAACTCTAAAAAATTACTTTAATAATTGACTTTACAAAATATATTTAAAGTCTCATGAAATAAAAAAATACTTAATAATTTATCAATAATATAATATACAAATATTCAACAACAACAAAATTAATTTAAACACATTTATCATTAATAAATGAAATTTAGATGTAATTTTAAATAATATGAACATGAATTAATGACTCTATTTAAGTATAATATGAAATATATATTTCTAAAAATTAGTCTAGAATGATAAAATATCATTTTAATTATAAAATGTAAAAAATTTAATAATAATAAAATTCTAAAATAAAATAATTAAAATAATAAGTGAGCAAAAAACATGTTTACAAAATAAGATTTTAACAAAAGAATAATATTAGATAATAATAAGATTTAAAAAAGATAAATTTATATTATTGATAAAGTTGAAAGCGTTACATAAAGATTTCCACACATAAATTTTTAAAGAGACTTGTTACACATTCACCCTCAACAAACTTTGTGTTATCATTATAAAAAGCTTCTAGATATTTAAAAAATAAAATTAAGGAATCATAAATAGTTGACAATTTTTTTTAAATATTTAAAATCAAATTTTAAAATAAACTAAAATAAATTAAAATTAAAATTCAATTCAGATACGCTGGACTGGATCGTGGGGACACCCCTGTTGTATCACTTAAAAATAAATAAAAAATTATATCTATTTATTTGCATATGTTACTAACCTAATATCCTACAACAATATGAATGAATGAATGAAAGATTTTAATGACGTCCCCGAGACCAAACAGTCTATGGGACCGAGACAAAACAGGCCTAAAATAAATGCGCCACTCAAAAGACCAGTAAAATGGGGAATAGATGCCACCTGTCACCATAATGTACATTAACAACACTCACTAAATGATCTTCAGAACAAATAAATAGGGAACAATAACATGTGGTTGGTAAACTCTTCCCATTCATTTTCTAAACGAACGTTTCTGTTTTTCTTTCAAATACCAATCAATTTTTCTTTGCTGGTTTCTTGAGACGCTCCTTTGACCGTTTCATACATTTGTAGGTGTTGTTGGCAAGCGTGTTTTATGGGCATTACTTTATCACATCACGCTGATTCTTCTTTGCTATCCACTTGGCTTCATTTCATTCAGCTCTCCTCGTCAGTTACAGTAGATGCGCCAATAATGGATTCCTATTATATTTATGTTTATTATCGCTGCTTGCATGGTGTTATTATAGATAAGATGCAGAGTCAAAAGCTTCTGCAATGAAATAGGATCGAAATTACAGTGCTTTAGATGTGGGTAATGATTGTACAGAACGGAGGAAAGGAAAAGAAGAAAAGAATTGGATGGTGTGAACGAAGTTATGGCAGTGGAGAAGATGGTGGTGGTGGTGGAGGAGGTGGAGGCATCCAAAACAGCTCTGATTTGGGCACTGCAGAATGTTGTCAGAAGTGGTGATGTCATCACACTTTTACATGTATCTCCCTCCTCTGAAACAACTCCAGGTCTATGTTTTCCTTATGATATTGCAATTAATGTTAAGGTTAACATTTGGGTGATTGAAAAACTTGGCATGGTTTTCGCAATTTGGGTTGTAAAGTTTGCTTGCAAGCTTTCGGTTTCTGTTTTTGTTTTAGTTTGTCAGCTCATGATGGTGTTTTTGTTGATTAAGACATTAGGTCATTATGACGTATTGGGTGATCAGGAAATTATGGTGAATGGTGTATTGGGTGATTAAGAAATTAGCTTCAATGGTGGTTTTAGGTGATAAGAAATTAAGAAATTAGCCCAGAATTGTGTACAGGGTGATTAAGAATTTAGCTCAGTATGGTGTACAAGTTTAGTAAAAAATTTAAATATATTGGGTGATTAATAAATTAGCTCGATATGGTATATTGGATGAAAAGGAAGTTAACATGTTATGGAGAATTGGGGAATTGACTATTTTTTTTTTGTCATGGAGTAGTGGATGTTTAAGAAACTTGTCATGACTTATCCAATTTGGGTACTAGTAAGCTCGGGCTTTCTATTTGACTTGTTTTCTTTCTGATTAGGAATTAAGTGATTATATTTGTGGGCAAGCAGGAATGTTCTTACCTTGTATAGGCCACGGTGGTAAAATTACATATTAGAACATAATCCAGGATACAGATTGTGTGTGAGGTTTCATCTAATAAATCGCTCCTCCCTCTTTTATTCCTTATTGGCAGCTTGGAAATATGTTCCTCGTTGTTGTTTCGTTAGAGCCTTTCTCTGCTCTGTTTTTTTATCTGTCCCTGTTTTGATGCTCTAGGCAGTTCCATTGCTATGTTCCTTGGCAGCTTGGAAATATATTTCTTAATGCCATTGTTTCTTTAGAAGTTTTTCTAGTTCTGTTTTTGTCCCAAGGAAAATATGTTCCTCATGCAGCTTAGTAATGTGTTCCTTAATGTTGGTGTTTTGTTGAATCTTTTCCCTACTCAGCTTTTGGTCTAACCTAGTGCAATACTGTTCTCACTCATATCCTTATTTGTTATATTAATATAGATTATTATTGTATATCTTTGCTATTACTTATTTATTTATTTCATACATACAATAATATATTTAATTTCTTATTCTACATTTTATTGTTATTTACTTTCTTCCTCTTTTTTTATCCCTCATTTTGTGGTCATCCTATCACGGTATCACCTATTCAAACCTACCTTCTTTGAAGTGGCAAGTCTGTGATTCAAAATCATAACTCTTCTCTTCCTGATGATAGATCACTGAGTGTGATCTGAAACGTCTTAACTGATGCATACAGTTAAATCCAAAATCATTCTTACCTATTTCTTTAATGCTGTTGTTTCTTTAGAAATTTTTTTTGCTCTGTTTTTTGTTCTATCTCAGTTGACATACACTGGGCAGTCCCTCTGATTTGTCTTTTCTTTTTCAGAATGTGTGTTTTCTTTAGTAGCATAGGCAGTCCCTCTGATTTGTTTTTTTCTTTTTCAGACTATGTATCTTCTTTAGTAGCATAGGACAATATTTTGTAAGTGGCAATTAATATGTAAATTAACTTAAGATTTCTCTTTTCTTTTTCACGTTACGTATTTTCTTTAGTAGCATAGGACATTATTTTGCAAGTAGAAATTAATATCTAAATTAAATTAGATTTATGTGTGTTTTCTCATTTAAATTTGTAAGGTTTCACCTGAATTGGTCACCACTTGGTTGCGCAACAATCTAGCTTAGTGGAAATTTTCACATCACTGCAGTAAGGTGTTAGGTCTTAACCATATTCTGGTTCTAAATGTCTTCTCTTAGTGTTTACTGTGAGTATACCCTGTTACTATTGTAGGGGATTTTTTTGGCAACGCGAGGGAATTGAAGCTTCCAAGGTAATGTCCTATCTACTAAGCAGTTTGAAATTGCTTTTGCGTACAGACTTCCAAAGAGATCTCTGCTCAAGTCCCCGCAGTTGGAAATTATTGGAGTTTTTTTCTCCTTCAGTTTTGACAGGAAAAGACAAATGGAATAAACAAATTACTAACCTGGAACATAATCCGACTATTTAGTAATTAGTGCGTCAACTAAATATATCCTCCTATTCTTGATGATATTTGTCTAAGAAGGCTTGACATGTTGAAGGGGAGATAGTGGAAGATAAAATTGGTTCTAGAATGAGAATTCATTAAATATGTTCACAGTAACCTAACAAATGAATCCTTCATATTGTACAGAAGATAATAATTAGCAGGTGAGCCACAAAATCTGTACATAAAAACCATGTTTTGCTTGAAAATTCTGAGAATTGGAAGATCATGGAAGGGAAAGAGAATTGGAAGATCATGGAAGGGAAAGAGGGAAAATTTGCTCGCAATTAGAACTTGCAAGAGATAATTAACAATAATTTTCTGCAAGACAAAAATGTCTAAGCAAGGTATCCCTTTAGATACGAGAGGATGAAATGAATCGATAAATTGAAACCATACGCAAACATAGACCATGATTTTCGTCAATTAGATAAAGAATAAGGCAAGTGCCTATCAAAAACAACTGAAAAATGGATATCAGAAAAAATCCACAGGATCTGGATTTAAACGGCAATGTAGTGAATGACACACTAAATTGCAGAAGCTTAATGTGTTATAAAAGTAATGATCTGAAGTAAAGGAAAATAAACAAACATGCCATTGCAATGCAAAAGAAACTCTATTGAAAATGAGAGCTATTTTTAAAAAGGAAGATCTCTTAGAAGAGATTTAAACCTACAACATTCTATTTTTACATTCAGATGATACTCCTTTTATAGCTTTACATAGTAGGAAATGAATGATCAAAAACAGAGTGTCAACTGATTCTCTTCTATGTGACAAGTATCACCCAGGGAAGCGAAGTATACCTGTCGCAACATGCATCTCATTGAAACATAAAATTGTGGTTTAAAAAATGAAAAAGTCTACTTTTTGGGATTTTGGGGGTCCTCACAGTATTTGTGGGGCAGACGTACCTTAGAGTAAATCCTAAGTTTTTCAACCTTATGTTATGGTTTCAAATTTTAAGCAATTGTAAGGAAATTATGTCCCCTGTTGGGGCCATACTAGTATTTTCTGGTTTCTTTTTGAAATTCTCTATGGAACTAACATTCGGATCACCTCATTAACAATCTTTCTATGCTACAACAGGTGGACTGGATAATCAAGGCCACTAAACTAACTCAGGAGGCAGGAATAGGTTCGCTAGAAAACTTATCTCTTATGCGAAAACATATCTTGTTTTGAAAATGATGGATTGCAGATAAATATTAGAAGCACCAAGAAGATGTGACTTTTATTTTTAATAATCGAAAGAATGTGAAGTTTACTTCATTTCTACATATTAAACTTGTTTTCTCGAGTAACTTCAATTTAGATAAAGAATATGTATTTTCCTTTGTATGTCTTTTGAAGGCTCTTTTTCTTGCGCACAGTGTTTTGACTCAATTACTGTTTTTATGTTATCAGGTCACAAGAAAATGAGAAATTTCAACATGAAGAAATCAAATCAGAGGCTATCTCGACTTAAAGGCTTTCATTTAGCGCTTTCTTTTAAAGAGCTTTGTGACCAGATACCAGATGTAAGGAATTAAAGACCTGTTTCACACTTGTAAATTCAGACTGTCGATATTGATGTTGTATCTGAATTTGCACTAGCTTCTGAATGGAAATCTATGCCCTTTCAGGTTAAGTAGAGCCGCATATTTTAATGTAAGGCAGATGGTTTATTAAGTCTTTGACTTGGCATCCAATTCTTTTCTTGTGGCATACTTCTGCAGACACCTTTTGTATTTTATTGTGTTGCTGTATTTTCTCATTTTTCAGAAAAGTGTATATATCTGAACAGATTGTTATGTCGTTCAAGCTCATCCAATCTGGAGTTGATGATCCTTTAGATCTCCAAAGCATTAAGTGTGTGGGAACTACACAACCTTCAGATGCACTTAACCACAGTCATGCACCCATGGAGTTTTCCTGTCTTTTGCTTGTTTCCTCCATACTAGAGATCTTTTGTGTTACAATACTTTCCCATCCTCTAGCAGAGATTTTCAATAAGCAGGGGAAACTGGAAGAGAGGATAGTGCCACTACTTTAACAGGTCCGTCTGGTATCAAGCAATTTTAATTGTTTAATACTAGTGTGTCTATATTTTTTTCATGTTATATGCTAGCAAGGCTGTCATAATCATGTGTTGGATGTCAATCAAGAAGCTCTACAAGGCTTGAACCTGTTAGGAAATTAAGGTATACATTTAATAAATTACTTAATAGTTAATTATTAGTTTTAGGGAGTTATTTTCGTAAGGGAATTTGGGGTGGTTATTCACAGGAATGCTAAGCATTTGCAATGAACATTGTATATGATCTGATGAGCATTAATATATTTTATGAATTTGTACAATTGTATATGATCTGATGAGCATTAATATATTTTATGAATTTGTTGTACAAGCATGTAACTTGTGCATTTGCTCTAGTAGTTTTTAGCATGGTATCAGAGCAGCTATGATCTCAGGCCTGGTAAATGGAAAGGTTTGTTTGAGAGGCTTCCTGGAAGGTTCATTGCATAAAGGGATCATGGATTTGTGTTTCGTGAATTGAATCGCCTCCCTGAGTCCAGGTTTGATTCTCAACAGATCGTGGCTTTTTTATTTGATTTGGCGAAGTGTGTAGTGAAATAAGTGTGCAATTCATTCACGTTCAAGTGAAGAATGGGAAACTGTTGGTAGTAAAATTTGCAGGTAATTGGAAACACAATGACAAAGGTGAAGAGGAGTGCAAACTTCTGCGAACAAAGAGAAAGGTGAATCATAAGTTTACCAAGAAATTTATGTTACCTGGTGATGCTAAAGTTGACAGGATTTTGATTGCCTGCGTAGGAGAATGAGCAGTTAACTATCATTCTTTAAGTGTGTGCAGCATGTGTTAGTTCATAGTCTCATTTTCATGCCAAAGTTTGTTTTTGTGCCTTATCAAGTATAGTGAACAAAATTGAGTAGAGTAACCTGCAGAGTCTAAAGGGACCGCTGTAATTTTTCATCATTGAAAATTTCAAATTTGAAAGCACTCATGGCATTACAGACATATCATGTGGTTTCCATGATTTCAAGGCTGGAGTTGGCAAGATACAATCTAAACCCGGCTATGTGCAATAAGGCATATGTAGGGAGAGAAGACATTCGGTGGAAGAATACAAGCCGTGCTATAGAGGTATGTGCATAAGGAATATATTCAGAATAGCATCATTCAAAGGCACTTCCTGGTGAATAGTTTTGAAAGTGAGCGGAGGGAGAACATTCTTTTATTTTGAGGCATTTAAATCTAGCCATCACATATGACTCGTGGAGTAGATTTAAAAGTCCATATTTGAAGTTTGAGTGATTAGCAAGTCAAGAGTTCCATTATCACCAAATTTATGTTTTTCTCACTCTTCATTAGATAAGAGGAGTTAATAAGGTTATATCTATACTGTTAAAGAGTACATTTTTTGGTTGAATCCATTGTCTACATATGGCTTTAATTTTGCGTTGTGTGCAATCCTCAAAGAAACAGGACCATTAAACTTTGACTATTTGGTAGCACATGGTGTCTTGGACTACATTTTATTTGATAGCAAATGTCACACAAAACATAAAAGAGAAAACTTAAACAAGGTTATGAAGCAAATGTTGAAGATAATGGCGACTACAAAAGGCAAAGAACCCATCAAGCTTGAAAACTAAGTGCACTGATTGGAGGTTGGACGAAATGGAGGTAGGAGGACATCTTTCATCCCGAGCTAGCTTCTTGCTCAAGGGTGATTCCTTGTGTGAAAAGCATCGGTTTCATCTCTAGTCCCTTTAGGAGAAAAAGGGGGCATGCTGTGATTTTTTGGTTTGTGGATAGTTGAATTCACAAACTTGGTGAGTTGTTGGTCAGTGGATATCTGAATACACAAACTTGGTGAGTTGTTGTTGGTCTGTGGATAGTTGAATCCACAAACTGACTATGGATAGTTGAGTGTTGGTTGGTGATTTTCTTGTGAATAATGATGTGTGTCTCAATTCACAGGTAAATGTTGGTTAATCAGAACATTTGTTCAGACATGAGGAGTTTGGGTTGATGCTGATGCAGAGTTTGATAATCAGGACATTTGCCTAGACAGAGGAGTTTAGGTTTTTTTGTTTTTCCATTATGTAAACCTTAAGGGGGGTTGTTACGAAATTAAGGTTTACATTTAATAAATTAGTTAATAGTTAGTTGTTAGTTTTAGGAAGTTATTCCTGTAAGGGAATTTGGGGTGGTTATTCACAGGAATGCAATGATTTATAAGCATTTGTAATGAACATTGTAAATGATCTGATGAGCATTAATATATTTTATGATTTTTTTGTGCAACATGTAATTGTGCATTTTCTCTAGTAGTTTTTAACAGAACCAATCTGTTATTTTGAAGAGTATTCTGTCAAAATAGATTTCAAGGGGTAAATAGTAAAAAATGGCTCCTCTTAACAACCATTTACATCGTAACCGTATTCTGTAATTGATAAAATTTTGTTTATTGGAGGTTCACTGATATTTGTTTGCCTGAACTCCCTTTGTTACAGAATTACTATACTGCTTTGAAGATGAATGTACATAATGTTTCTTGCAGGTAAAAGTAGACATAGTCGTGACAGAGGGTGATGAAGGGCCAACAATAGTCTCTTTGGTGAAGAAAATTGGAGCATCTGCACTCATCTTGGGTCTTCATAAGCAGAGTTTTCTTTGCAGGTTAGTTGCTCTAAATTAAGTTGAGTCCATAGTATTTTTTGAAAGAATTTTCTAGCAGTTCTGAATTTATTGGATTAGCACTTTCTTTTCTATTATTCTTTGCCTTATTTTTCATTATTTCTTCTTGTATAATTCTTTGCTTTTGTTTTTCATTTCTAGAGTTTTTGGAAGAAAGGGTACATCAGATTATTGCATCGAAAATGCGGATTGTCGAGTTCTTGCGGTTAAGCATAATAAAAGTGCAGGGAAACAATATTTTAAGCAGGATAGAATGGCCTCTGAAATTCAAATTTTGCAGTATAGGTAAGGATTTAGAGGGACGGATTTAACATTGAGAATTCTCTCCATCTATAAGCTTCTTGTATCATTATTTTTTATTGAGATAAATATCATCTTCAAACCAAAAATTAGTAAAGTTTGATGAATTTTATTTTATAATCAAAATTTCAAAAGCTCTGATGTATTAAGATATTATGCTGATCCTTTCTTCTCCAGTCTCACAGAGCTTGCACATTACTGGAGTGACTAACAAAACTGCAGAAATTTCCCTCAACATCCTTTGGACAACCAAGGAGCCACAGTTACATATATTATTTAGCCTGAAAAAGCTGGATTTCATAGACTTAAAATTAAAATTTCATAACATGACAGATTTCTCCCTGCCTAATTTAGAAAGTTTTCATCTGTGCATGATTGCACATGCAAGGCTGATAAATTGTCTGTTTCAAGTGGGAAAATTTCGAACCCCTTGTCGTCATGATTCTATATCTGCAATTTTCATTTTTTGTTGGAGTAACGCCAAGCAAAATGGTCCTTGATGAAAGTTATTCTGCTATACATGTCATATCAGAGAGGGTGGTTGCGAAAGGGGGAATTTTTGCTTAAAGACTCTTATTCCATCAAGGGCATGGGTGGTTTTCTTCATAATTTGATTGTCCTACTCCTGCTTACAAGCTCTAGATCTCTCTACATACCATGCATTATTGTACTATAAATTCTTTTAATGCAAATTGAAAAATCTTCAGCACTTACAAATTGTAACATCCTTTTATTGCAGACATTTTGTGAAAGCTCAAGGACATGTTACCTCAACATCTTCTACTTTTGTATTTGCATGCATATAAGTGACTGGTCTAAAATGAAACTTTTTCTATTACATGTTATACAGTCCAAATAGACATGTATTTAGAATCCATTAAAGGGAAAGTTTCTAACTGAAATTCACATAAATTATATGTAATTTCATTAAGATAAAAGCAACAATAATCTGGACTTGAAAAAAAAATAGTAAGGATCAACAACATAAATTCTTCTGCTGAATGTTAAAGTAATTGAACTAAGAACTAGGAAGTGCTCATGATTATATAGCAAGATCATAGTTGGTACTGGAAGAGCAATGGAAAGATAAATAGATTTTAAGTTGTATAGCATGATTACATACCGAGATCGTGTCTGGTAATGGAAGAGCAATGTAAAGATAGATAGTTTTTAAATTGTATCTCACGTATTCTTTAAATGATTGTAAATGATACGGTTCTAAATTTTCTAAGGTCAATCGACTCTAGTGCCTAAAACTAGATTAAGTAAAAATGTTGTCAAGAAGAACAAAGCCTAAATGAAATCTTCACTTGAAGATTCCTAATTATCGTTGTAGAGTACAATCCAGGGCATTCATTTTGATCTGTGTTAACTTACAGGTCTACAATTAATTTGTTAAACAACTTATGGTTCACTGTTTCTTTTTTGTTTTGCATTAATTTTAGTTGTCTAGACCATAAGCTGGCTGAAGTTGGTAAAGCATCTGTGTTTGCCCTGATAACTTAAAAGGAGAATCGTTAATTATTTTTAGCAATAAGAACTTTGATCTGAAATTGGATCTGTATTTGTTCTAGACTCCATGGCAACGTGATTATGGCTAAGTGGACACTTTTGTTGCAGGTCTGAAAACAGGTCTTAGATGGCACCAAAATCTAAATAATTGCATATTTGGATTCCTCTCAAAAACTTATGCAATTTCAAAACAAAGAGCACCTCATTTTGAATTTGTATGTAAAATTTATGGCTTCTGGTCCCTGTAAGAAGAATGGTTAAAAATGTTAGAATACACTGGTTTCGTCACTGTTAGTGATAGTTTTGAAATCTCTTTGCAACAAGGAAATGGCCCATGGTGTTCAAATTTTTTCTCTCTTTCGATTTTTGACAACTTTTGGACTTCCATTCTGGCTTTTGAGGCTACATATGCATTTGCAAATGCATTATAAGCACCAATTTGAGAGAACTGAAGAGGTAATGAGGAGAATTGGAGTGGAAATGCATAGTAATTGATAATTTCCTATTGAACAGTTCGTCATTGTAACTTAATTTGACTTGTAAGAGTTGTGTTAGAGGTCTTCGTGATTGCAATCACTAAAATTTAGGCTAGTTGTGTGCCGAAGAGGCCTAGGATTGTATTATCATTCAATTTGTGGATTTTAAGTGAGCAGTAGTTCACATTTTGCTGGATTTTCATATCACATGTGGGTTTTTCCAAGTAAATCATGTTTCTTCTCAATTGTGCATGGTGTGTGTTCTCATTTACATTAGTTGTGGATTATCTAAGAAGGAAGCTAATATTGCAAGCCTTTCTCAATGAATGAAGGATATATGAATCCCAATGGAGAAACTCATGGAGAAGTTCTGCTATTTGGAAAACACCAAGGTCAAAGGTAGAGCTCTCCAAGGAGGGAAGAGGAGTCTTGAAATGGTGAGAAGGATCTTCCAAGCAAACCTTTATTCAAAGTGGAGGCTGAGATTGATATTCCACCATTTAAGAGATGTGGATGAGAAGAAGCTTGATTGTTGGTTGGTGCAATTGGAGGTATAATTTAACATGCATTCATTTTGGAGTGGAAAATTTTCTTTGCTAGGTTAAGATTAGCAAACCATGCTTTGACTTGGTTTGAGAGTCCTTTGTATTCTATGGCTTTGAGAAAGCAAGCTCCAATTGGTACTCAAGAACAATTTAAGAATTTGATTAAGAAATCAATTTAATCTTATTTGTCATAAAAGAGGGAAAATGTTCTAAAATGATAGTTTTTGAAATAGAATGATGGACAAAGTGTTTAAGGTTACATTAGTGAGATTTTAGAAGGGTTGTCCAAATGGAGAAAGATGTGCAAGATGATGTGGTCTTCATGAAGTATACTTGAGGCTTCCATGGCCATCTTTGAAGCCCATGTTAGTATTCAAACCAACGTACATAGATGAGACATGTCCATCTTCTCCGAGGATAAGTGGAACTAAAGCCAATGCAAAAAAGATAAATTCCATAAGTAACAAGAAGAAAATTGTACTTCATTGTGACTTGTGATAAAGATTACCATATGCACTCATCTTGTTGAAAGTTGCATCTTGAGAAGAACCCCCATAAGCAAATTAAAAATGATTAAGAAAATCTTTATGCCTACTACACATAAAGAGAGTATAGTAATTAATAAGGGTAAACTTATTGATTGCACTTTTGAAGTGGATTCTAGACTTATGTGAACTTCTAGGAAAGTTGGTTCATTGGCTTAATAAGTATTGTTTAACATCAAAATTCAAGTTAAGGGTGTTAATATAGATGCACTTTTTAATTCTTGTTCTCAAGCTAGCTTAATTTCCTAGGATTTGGTTGAAAAATTTGGCTTAGAAACTTATCAACACCTCAAGCCTTATCATTTAGGGTGGATCAAGGAAGGTGCTAATTTTCTTGTGAGTAAACAATATAAAATGAAGTTTTTCGTTGGTTCTAAGTTTGTGATGAAGTAGAAGTAGAAGTTTCTCCTTTCAATATATGTGGTATTATGTTTGACAACACCTACTTGCATGAACGAAAAGCAAGCTATTATCAAAGGGCAAACAAGTAACATCTCATCAAGTTTGGAAAGAGTTTCATGTTGTTTTCTTTTAGAGGCAAGGGTAACCTAGAGAGGTCCTAAATCTTCATGGGAATATGTTGAATGATTTTATTCTCATTTTTTACTTTTGGAAAATTTTAAATTTTTTGTACTCTTTAAATCATGTATCATTGAATCATTTTCTCAAAATTTGTCAATATTCGAAGTTGTATGTGAGGCCTCTTTGTCATCTTGGCTTGATTGAGTCGAAAACATTAATATATACATCAATGAGTCTTGGTTGCAAATGTTATCTTTTTGAGTTGTGAACAATGCAGAAGTTCAATTTGTTGCATACCTAAATAAGTCATTTTTTTAATTATTGTGATGAACACAAGGATGAAAATGTTGGTCCCATTCCTCAAACTGCTTATAATAATGATGTTTATGAGTTGTGGACCATGTCATTTGATGGTGGTTGTTCAAAGGATAGTTTAGGTGCAAGAGTTGTCCTAGTTTCACCAAAAGTGGTGAAATATCTAGATTTTCATTTAAGTTGACATTTCAATGCACAAGCAATATTGTTGAGTACAAAGCTCTATTATTGGGACTAAATATTGCTCATGAGCATACAATTAAATGTCTAAGAATTCATGGTGATTTAGAGATAATAGTGCAGCAGTTAAAGAGTGTTTATGCATCTAAAGAAAAAAGATTGAAAGCATATAGGAATGATGTTTGGGTAGCATGAAATTATTTGATGGAATTGGTATTGAAAGAATGGATAAATCTAAAATTTTGGAGGTGGTAATTGGAGCATCTAGAATATGATTTGGAATTATGTTCCCTTGCACATCATTGCAACATGTAAGTTCTCACAAGGCCTACTATCCTTGAAAACTTATGTAGCAGGCAAGTATTTGATGACAATTAACACATATACAATTTATTGAAGTGTATGGATGAGTTTGATAGCCAATTGATTGACTAGCAACCTATGGTTTAAGTTGAGGATGGAAAAGAAATGTTGTTTGAGAATGAAATAGTGCAGTTGAAGACCAATACTACTCTTAAAGGGATTGTAGCATTGGAGAAAATATTTAATAGTTGACATTGTTATAAGAATAAGAGAAATCTTGTTAAGACAATGTTGAAGGTGTAAACATGGGCATGGAGGTAGCTACTAAAATGGTTTATATAGGTAAAATACTAAAACCTACAAAAACAAATGCTAATAGCATTGTTGAGAAAATTTAAGAAATTTTATGCTTGGTCTTATGATGAACTCAAAGCTTATAGGGAGGATCTGTTATATCATACGATTCCACTCCAGTCAGATGCAAAGTTGTTCAAACAAAAACAAAGATCAATCAATCCAACCCTTGCTCCAAAAATGCAAAAAGAGCTAATGAAGCTAAATTAGGGAGGTATTATTAAATCTATTAGGCATTCTAAATGGGTATTTAATCTTGTCCTAGTAAGAAAGAAGAATGAGGAGATAAAATTATGTGTAGATTTTAGAAATCTAAAAATCAAGTCTCTTAAGGAAAATTACCCTCTCCTAAGCATGAACCAATTGCTTCAAAAGGTGATAAAATTGAGTTAATTTCCATAATGGAGATTCATAGGATACAACAAAGTAGTAGTCAAGGAGTCAGAAAAATGCAAGACAACATTCACGACTCCTTAGAGTACCTATGTTTATGTGAGGATGGCATTCGTGTTAAAGAATGCAAGTTCCACTTTCCAAAGGGTAATAGATGTTTCCTTTGTCAGTCTTATAGATAATATCATGATTGTGTATCAATATAATTTGACTACCTATTCCAAAGAAAGAGGTGATGATTGTAAGCATTTGGAGTTGATTTTCAAATGATGCATTCAGTAAGGGATTTCTTTAAATCCCAAAAATGTATATTTGGTGTTGAATAAGGAAAGCTATCGAGACAGACTATGTAAAAGGAAGAGGTTAGGATAAATATAGAACAATCAAAGGAAATTGACCTCATCCCTCGAACAAAGTCAATCAAAGGAGTATAGTCTTTCGTTAGGAAAATAAATTTTGTTAGGGGATTTATTTCTAACTTTCCTAAGAAGACCAAATTCATATCCAAGATGCTTAAGAAAGGGAAATTAATTACATGGAGTGATGAACCAATTGGAGAATTAAAAAACATAAAAAAATCTATCAAAGACGCACTTATTTTGGTAAGCTCAAACTATTCAAAATAATTTTAGCTATTCACTTTTGCCTCTTTTTATACAATTGTTGTTGTATTGTTTTAGAAGAACAAATAAGGGTATGAGTAGCCTATTTATTTCTATAGTAAATCATTACAAACTATTGAGTTGGAGTATTCAACCATGGAGAAGCATGCATATGCCCTTATAAAGACAATAAAACAATTATATCATACCTTATCGATGCAAAGATTATTGCATATGTGCCACACACAACAGTGAATGATATCTTCATCCAACAAGAAGTTTCAGGTAAAATATGTAGGTGGATCAATAAGATCCAAGAGTATAACATAGAGATATAAGTTATACAGTTGGTTAAAAGTCAAGGCTTAGCCAAATTGATGGTAGATGCTAATTTGGAAGAAACAAAGGTAAATGAAATAGATTCCAACAATGTTTATGTTTCTTGCTAGTTAACAATAATTCATGGTATAAGAATGTAGTATTATATTTAGAAAACATGAATTACATGCCTAAAATGAGTCACAATTAATGAATAACACTTAAGTTGCAATCCCAAAGGTATGTATTGATGCAAGGTGAATTAATATGGAGAAATAATGATGGACTATTATTCAAATGTTTGGATCAAGCAAAAGCTGAAAATTTTGTGAACGAGTGTCATCGAGGTATTTGTGGACACTTTAAAGTTCAAACCATTTCCCATAATATCCTTAGGGTAGGATATTGGTGGCCCGCCTTGTTCAAGGATGTGGTTGAAATAGTAAGAACGTTTGATGCTTGTCATAGGTTTTTTTATAAGCTGAAGTTTGTAAGTAGACTCCCCCTCACTACAATCATAGTTGAAGCTCCTTTCCAACAATGGGGGGTAGAATTTATTGGGAAAATTCAAGAGAAATCTAACAATGGACATAAATAGATTCTTGTAGCCATTGACTACTTCACCAATGGGTTGAGGAAATTCCAATCCACGATGCTATATCTGAGATGGTAGTAGATTTCTTGCTCAACAATATAATAACCAGGTTTGGTGTCCTCACAAGGATTATTGCCAATAATGCAATGTGTTTCAAATCCTAGGATATGTTAAATATACATTCAAAGTTTGAGTTTTATTTTGACACATTCATACCTTTGTCATCCTCAAAGCAATAGACAAGGAATCTAGCAATAAGATTATTATGAAAATTCTAAGAAGAGGTGGGATGATAAGTTGAAATATGCATCATGGTCTAATAGAATAACCTTCAAGAAAGATATTGGTAGGAGCCCATTTGAGTTTTGCTATAGAATAGAATTCAAAATGTCGATCAACTTGCAGTTACTAGTTTATAAGTTGCTACATGATATTGAAGAAGAAGATGGTGCAATCTCTCAAAGAATCTTGGAGTTGACAAATTTTGATAAGAATAGGAGAGCTACACATGAGAATATTTTTCTATAGAAATAAGTAATGAAACATCTATGATAAGAAGACACTATATAGAAACTTCTAGGTTGGTGATATGGTTCTCTTATGGAATGCCAAATTGGAAAACAAGAGAAAGCATGGGAAGTTTGATCCTTTATAGCTTGAGCCATATCAAAATTACTAAGATGTATGATCTCAATACATACCATCTCATTGACTTAGCTAGAGAACTCATGGAGCTGCTCATGCATGGTTAGCATTTGAAGCATTACTTTTCATAACATTCATACTTTGAAACTTAAATTACATTCTACACCATCAAAAAATCCCTAACAACTTTGAATTCAAAGCTCCTTGCAATTTAGATTTTAAATTCTAATTTGCAACTGACAACCTATAGAAATCTTGCAACTAAAAAGCCAACAAGCTTCATTTACATGATCATTAAGGCATAACTTCCTCATTTTTCATCCTAAGAAAAAATGGATCAACCCAAATTTTCAAGAACCTATGGGCTCTATACTAGTTGAACAATAACTCGCCAAAAGGGAATGGTTGCCTAGAAATAAGGTGAAACATAACTCATATCTCTTATCATAAACATCATAATGCACAACATGATATCAATATAATCAAAGCATGGGAAGTAAACTATGTCTACACACCATAACAAAATGAGCATAACAAAATATTTAATTTTAATTTAATATCTAAGATAACATAAACAATAAGTGAAAAGAATACAAATGTTGCTTCCATACTAATAGTGGACAATTTAATTACAAGTTCAATCATAACTCTAATACAAGCCAAGTCAATGAATGATGAAAGTCCTTATTATACATGTCATAATAAATGGAACAAGAAGATCTACCATGCCACCAACAATGATGAACTCGAAGCACTCTCCAAGAATATCCATAAATCCAACTAGGCCCAATAATGGAACAATACCACCCAGCCATGTGGAACCCTTAGGTCCAACCCTCTAACTTGAGAGATTGTCACTTAGGCAATAATACACACACATAATAAAATTATGGGGAAGATACAAATCATGACATCACAAACACCAAAAAACATACATTGTAAAATTAGGTGCATAATGGTATACAAGGGTTATGGCCTCCAAGCAATAAGACACAAGATGGCATGGTAACAACTCAAAAGCTAAAAAGAAAAGAGTTGGTATAACATTGCACTAAAGCAAAAAAAATCACAAAGACACATTGGGTACAAATGACCCAACAAAAATGTGAAGGAACCTCCCAAGTATTGGACATAGAATGCCATCACTATCTTGCATGATTCCCTCAAGGCCTTCACCAATAAGTAATGGCATAAGTACTATCTTGTATAATTCTCTCAAAGCCTTCAAACACAAGTGTATTGTAGTACTAATCTTGTATGATTCTCTCAAGGCCTTTGATGCAAGTGATGTTGATAGTGCTTTCTTGTGTGATTCTTTTGAGGCCTTCATGCACAAGTATGTTTAATACTATCTTACATGATTCCCTTAAGGCATTTGGTGTAAGAAGTGCTTCAAGCTCTTTAGTTTAATTCTTTCTAGGTATTTAATCCATATTTCTTTTTATTAGTATTACATTACTTTATATAGGGACAACCCCAATTTTGAAAGTACAACATGGTTCCACTCTACTTCTAACCTTAATATCCAATTCTAGGTACAAAAGTGAACCTCTACTCATAAGGCCAAGGCACAAAAAATAAGGTCAAATATTGTGATCCTTGCATCTTTCAACCACCAACTCAGTGGATGGAGAATGAGGTCCATATTCAAGATCTCTACATCCAAACATGGGAAAATACAAATATCAAAAGTCAATTTTAGGCCAAAAATTTAAGGCATGGAAAATGAGGTCTAAGTTTTTTATCCTTGTATCTAAAAGGTTGAGAAAATCATAAGGCACATGAGACTCTCCATCCTACAAAAAAAAAATCATGGTTTGAATTATAATTTCTCTTTTTTGAAAATTTTCAGAACTATAAAGCCTCCAAAATCACCATTGGTGAAATCATCAAAAACCTTCAAATTTTATTTTCCAAAATACACTATTTTTTTAAAATTTTAAATATATACCCTTGTGATCCTAATATGAACAACATCACTCTATTTACATTGTATAGGAATTCAAGGAATTTTTTCAAACATAATGGTTATAAAATGCATTTTCTATAAATGACATAATATAAATAAAATTAAATCAACTAAATCTATCCTAGCTTTGAATTCCAAATGAAAAATAGGAATACATCAATATACGTTATCCATCTAATGTGGGCATGGTTTAAAAACATGAACAATCAAGCATAATCAATAATTTAATTAAATGACTACCTTGAGGTCCAATTTAATTTTCCACACACAAGGGTTAAATAATTCCTTTCACCTTGTTGGTAAATAGATTTGTCACTGCAAATATTAATGTAACTTGTCCAACGAGAAATGAAAAGTGTTCCAAAAATTGGATAAGTTGTTATTGGATTAACAACTTTCCTCTACATATGAGAGGGGCAACTCCCTAGTATGATAAAGTTTGGAGTTTTTGGGGTATTGCTTTTAACAAAAAAGTAGAAAAGGAAACTAAACTAAAATGAAAATGAAAATATGATTTAAAGCTTCACACAAGAATGAAACCAGTACTAAGATCCATTTTTGAAAAATATTATTTGAAAAGCAAGCATACAACTAGGGTTTTAAGAAGAAATGCAACCAAACATATGAGAGATTCATTTACATAGGAGTTTCATGATTCTACTATCAAATAACTACCTATAACCTTATGCCAATTGTAGTACTAATATCTCAAAGCCTTCTATAAATGACATAATATAAATAAAATTAAATCAACTAAATCTATCCTAGCTTTGAATTCCAAATGAAACACAAGAATACATCAATATATGTTATCCATCTAATGTGGGCATGGTTTAAAAACATGAACAATTAAGCATAATCAAGAATTTAAGTAAATGACTACCTTAAGGTTCAATTTAGTTTTCCACACACAAGGGTTAAAGAATTCCTTTCACCTTGTTGGTAAACAAATTTGTCACCACAAATATTAATGTAACTTGCCCAACGGGCAACAAAAAGTGTTCCAACAATTGGATGAGTTTTTACTGGATTAACAACTTTCCTCTACGTATGAGAGGGGCAACTCCCAAGTATGATAAAATTTGGAGTTTTTGGGGTATGATTTTAACAAAAAAGCAGAAAAGGAAACTAAACTAAAACTAGAATGAAAAGATGATTTAAAACTTCACACAAGAATGAAACTAGTGCCAAGATCCATTTTTGAAAAATATTATTCGAAAAGTAGGCTCACAACTAGGGTTTTAAGAATAAATGCAACCAAACATATGAGAGATGCATTTACATAGGAGTTTCATGATTCTACTATCAGATTCAAATGGACCTACTTGATAAAATTTATAACAAAGGGGTTAGTGGAACTATAATGCACGATTGGTTGCAAAGTTTCTTTTCTTCAGGTTTTTACTATTGATTACATTGAGATATTTGCACATATTGCAAAGATGAATTCCATTCAACTCACAGTTACTATTATTGTAGCACATAACTAAGAGGTTCACCATATGGACATGCATAATACATTTCATCATAATTATTTCTATAGGATTTTTATTTGGTTTACAAACAAAAAATTATTCATAACTTGAAACAAGCTCATTAGGCTCGATATTGTTAAGATGGATTCCTTCCATATCATAGTTAGGTTCTCTCATTACCATTCAAATCTAGATGCCTACATTCTACAGTAGGTTGATTCTCTCTTCTTTCTAGTTCTCTATGCTAATGACCTATTGAGAATGAGGAGTTTTTCTTCATCCATTTTATAATATTGAAAACTAAATTTCATGACACATTTTTATGATTAACTTGGGCTTTGTGCATTGTTTTCTCAAGATTGAGATACCATAGTCTACTTCTAGGATCAACATTGCATAGTCCAATTACGATATTTATTTGTTCTTGTGATTTCACATGGCTGACTACAAGCCTACTTTGAACCCTTTTCTTTCTAGAGTCAAACTTGAGGCTCAATGCTCTTTACGTCTAGCTGATGTTACTTTTTATTGACAATTTATTGGGAGCCTCATTTATTTGGCTCACACAAGGTTTAATATTTCATATGTTGTGGGCATGGTCTCTCAATTTATGCGAGAGCCCCATGAGTTGCATTGGAAGGTAGCCAATTAGATTCTCCTTTATATTCAAGGTATTCATAGTTTTGGGATTCATTACACAATAGGCATGCATATTAACTTAGTGAGGTATACAAATTCATATTGGGTAGGCAATTCTCAAGATCACAAGTCCACTCAAGTTACTTCTAATCACTTGATTCTAGTCCTATTTGTTAGTTGAGTAAGAAGTAATATGATATTGCTCTATTCACTAGTACAAAAACAACAATATATTACTAAATAAACTACTAAAAATTGCATATAAATGACTAATTTTAGTCACGTGACCATTAGTAGTTTATTGCCGGTCATTTATAATACGACCAAATTTATGACTAAACTATTTTAGTCATTTATCTAGTCATTGATTTGGTCATTGATTTGGTCATTGATTTAGTCATTGATTTGGTCATTAATTTAGTCATTGTTTATTGTTAACTGGTCATTTATTTAGTCATGGTAGTGATTTATTTAGTCATATGTTTAGTCATTAATTTAGTCACTGATTGTTGTTAACTGGTCATTTATTTAGTCATGGTAGTCATTTATTTAGTCATTAATTTAGTCATATAGTTAGTCATTAATTTAGTCATATATTTAGTCATTAATTTAATCATTTAGTCATTTAGTCATATATTTAGTCATTTATTCATATATTTAGTCATTAATTTATTCATTTAGTCATTGATTTAGTAGTATATTTAGTGCATTTTTAATTGTTGTCATTTGGTAGTTTATTTTATTAATAAAAAAGATCAATTATCAACTATTTAAAAGATTTGCACAATAAAACAACAATGAGAAGGTAAGAATAACTTATTTTATTATTCAAAAAGATATTACATACAATTGTGTAAGCTTGAAATGGAGTTACAATTTGTTGTCCCAACATGAAAGAACTTGAAAGATTACAATTCATTGTTGAGAGAGAAAAAAACTAACTGAAAGCTACTCCAAAACCTTGCCTTTATGTTGTTCAACAGCTTACAAAAGAATAGGAACATGACTATTCTTTTATATCATAACCTACAATCCCTTACCCTTGTAATGCATAAGTACATGATCTACATATTTGCAAAGGAACTTTCATTCTATGATTGTGATAAAGCTCCAATCATTTGTAGGCTGCCCTCATTCTGATTACTATCATCTTATGACCATGTTAATTGTTACTTCATTGTTTCTCTTACCATTGAACTATCCCTTAAAAAAAATTGATCGTTTACCTCTTCATCTTCATATCTTGTTGGTTTCTTTATCACCAATCATGAATCCTACCAATCGAAGTAAATTTGAGTCATTTTCCACAACTTTCTTGCCTGTCAGCAACTCCAGAAGAACAATACCATAGCTGTAAACATCATATTTCTCATTAAGCCTTGAAGTTCTTGCATATTCAGGGTCAATATAACTAATAGTACCCATAACATAGGTGGAGGTGTGAGTTTTGGCCAAGGAAATGCACTTGGAAATGCCAAATTCTAACATATGTGCTTCAAAGTTGTCATCTAAAAGAATGTTAGATATCTTTACATCCTTATGAACAATACATTGGTTACAGTCATGATGAAGATATGCTAATCCTTTTGTAGCACCATAAGCTATCTTTAAATGAGTATCCCAGTCTAATTTAATCTTCTTTGATGTTCCTACACAAAAATTTAAAATGTTTGTTAGGTTCTCCCCAATCTATTTTGAACAGATAGTAGAAATATTGATTGGACTCATATTTCATAAATCTATCATGTTTCTGCATAACATCATTTTCTCACCATGTAGGATGTCCCAAAGACTTCCATTTACCATGTAGTCATAAAATAGAAACAAGTAAAATATAGAACTGCATAATACTGAAAAAAAAAATTAAAAAAGAACTTGGAAGAAAGGATGTTGAAGATATTTTGCTGCAGTTGGCACCTGCATTTTATGTACAGCCTCAACTTTGTCCACCTAGTCCAAAACAAAAAGCATGTGAACCAAGTTACAATCCCCACAAAATCGTAAAGGAAAAAAAATTTCATATGCTAACAACAAGAAAAGTAAATACTAAACAAAAACACTTTCCGAATTGCATTCACAAGCATAAATTTAGAAATATACTATTACTAGACTAGCACTTGCACCCATAAGAGGTTCAAGGGATACGCTGATAGGACATTAAAAGTAAAATTTAAATGTATTTTAATATTATATTATTAGTTATACAACAATTTAAATTATACACATTAGGATTACAAATATGAACTCTGATTTGTACAAATAACCATGGTTTGATAGGCCTACCATGATCAACCTAAATATACTCTAGAATTTCTACAAGCTAATGTTTTAAAAAGTGAAGAAAAAAACTAAAAATCCTATGTATGTTAAAAGAAGAGATACATAATGCTCAAAACAAGAATCAAGTTCAACCTCCATAGCAGCTAGTAATCTTTTAGAGGATTCCTTCAAATTGGTAGCTTAATATATCCAAAGAACCGATGTTGAAAATAATTAAGATAATTAAAAATTCATTTTTTTTGTGTGCATGTATCCAAGGCATTTGGAATGAGGGAATGTGGAGAGGCCGAGAGAGGCATTACAGTCCACCAGCCATATCCTCTTGCGAGCTTCATTTAATGAGATTTTGCCCTGAAAAGAAACACTTAGTGTTAAACTTGTAGATACAACAAAAAATGGTTATTCAAACACTAGTGTGACAATGAAATGGAACAACAAGAAAATATATTAAATGTAACTATTTTATAGTGATAACTAGATGGAAGATGTAGACAAAATTATTTTAGAATGAAATAAAACACAACAAAAAATGATCTCGCTAGGTATAGTTTCACAAAATACAAAATCACTGACACCATGGCAAGTGACTTACCTCACAATTCTGCACAAATTATGTCATGTTGTCAACTATTTCAATGATATCAATGCAAAGAGTTTGGAGGAAAAATATTATGAAAACCAACCAAAGCAATAATCTTTAAAAGATGAGATGAACCAAAACCAATCTCCCTACAACGACTGCTTCAATCTGTTCACAATAAATGAAAATTAGATTTCAATTACACAACAGGAGATTCAATTCATGCAATGCCTCACATTCCCAAATAGTACCAACAATTGTTAAGTTGCATTGTGTTATACCTTTTACAATGGGGAACTGATGTGTTGTAGAGGTAAGAAAGATGATTATCATGGAATAAATGTTTCCTTTCCTCACTCGATGTGTAAAACTAATAAATGAACCTACAACATAACCAGTTTGGAATCAATGAAGGTCTAATACAAATTATAGGCTCTAAGAAAAACTTTACATTGAACCACCCATGATATTTTATCTAAAAATGAGTTTTATTAAAAGTAATCTCTCTCACAAATGATTGATGCTCATAACATCACATATCCAAATACAATTACAGATTCCCATGCCTCTCTTATGAATAATAACAAGCTCATAATTATTAAGAAGCAGGTGGCTCTATTAACCATTCAAAAATGACAAAGTTGCCAATGTGTTATAGATTAGTTCTCTTTTTTCTTCTTATCTTATAGTCTTGTAGTGCTCTTGGGTAGTATACCCATGTGTTGGTAACTTGCTAGGTAGGTAGGTAGTCTTTTGAGTTCACCTTTGTAGTCTTTCTACAATGAAAGTGAGTTCTTTATGGTTTTCCATCTATAAAAGATTCAACAGGTAATGAAAGAAAACCAATGAAATTAAACACTTGTTACAAAAAATAGATTAGGGCTTGGGAAAGAATGAAATTCAATAAATAAGAGATGCCATAAAGGTCTATTGAACCTAGGCATTCACATTGCTTAAGGAAAAATATAGTAATGAGCTGAAAGCCTTAAGCACAGTAATGGAAAAGTATAAATGAAATTTACTCATTTCAAATATTTGAGAAAATTTACAACTCATAAATTCATTCTCAAAGGACATATGGCCAAACAATATTAACAATATAATAATAAAATATGAAACATTCAGCTATTTTATGTGAAGAAATAAAAATGCTTATAATAAAGAAATGAATCATAGAGAATGGTTTGGAAGATGGTTTATCTTTTTTCCTACATAAAGCTCATCAAATGTTGTACATGGCAGAAGAAAACCACGAACCTTAGGTGCCAATACCTTTATCAAAATCCTATTTTTTTGACATCAATTTAAATACAAAAATAATTTACATACAATATGACAAGCATCTAAGATTCTAAATCAAAACAAAGAAGTCACACTTTGTAAGGAAGGTTGGTATTGGATATTGCTTACAAAATTACACCAGATACAACCATTATTCACAATAATTATTTGGCTAGGGTAGTGAGAAGTGTTAGGATACAAGGAAGTTCAAATTAAATTTAAAACAAGTGAATGATCCCTTAACCTCCAAACAAAAGAGATAATAGTTTAAGAAAAGTGACAAGTACATTGAACTTGCATTAGAAAACACCACATTACTCAAATGACAAGACAAAAAGACTAATGCAAACACAGAAAAACCAAGACAAGTCATAGAAAACAACCTTCTCAATACCAAAGAACATTCTAATTCCTACAGAGATACAAGTGTGACCATGACCAGTTTGGCCTACTTCTAGAAATCTAGAGGTTGCAAATACCTGCTTGCCACAATTACTATAGAAGTTACATCAATAGTAGACATATTTTACAAGATAAGAAAATGAATTATATCAAGGAAAAGGAGCTGAAAATTGTATCAAGGAATAGGGAACTATTTACATAGTAGACAACTAGACCAGAGGCAATGCAATTTCCTCCATAACCAAAATACAATGTATAGCTAGAGCAACAAGAGAGATTTCTCATCAATAAGACATTGTCTTATCCAATATAGACAACTAGTAAATAGCATTACAACACAAGTCAGGTGGATACTCAACTCGACAGTAACAACTAAGAAATTATTCAGCCAATGTAAGCTTGAATCACACACCAAAGTTTCAAGTAAATAGTAGCAAATAACTCATGACTCGCTGAAATACTCACGAAGAGCTCATCAACGAGCTCATCAAATTATCAGAAAAATAATCAAATTGATTTGCTGAATTTCTAACTCTATATATTTTAGGGACTAAGTTCTTTAAACATTTTTTGAGTACTTTTAGTACTCTTACTCTTCACCTTTGCTAGTGTGTGTTTAGTACAAATCTAGCTACTGTGATAGATAATCACAAAAAAATACATGTGCAAAGAGTAGATACAACCATGACCTAAAATTTTGAAGTACAACACTTGTCAAAGCACCCACAATACCAAAATTATCATTCAAAGGGTGATTATCGGCTTCTGCAATTATTCCAAAGCCATATTTTCTAAATAAAATGGATGATAGGATTTAGTAATGCGTGTAATTAATTGTATTCTCATTTTCTATACTTACCTCTATTACAAAATATGCTTGTTAACAGAAATACCTACTCTATGAACTCCTATAAAGCATGTAACTACTCTCTCAAATTAATATTAGTTAGTTTCTATGGTCAAAAACATAGTTACCAGGTACAAAAAATTCAGTTTGGAAAGAAGAGAAAAAGGTTTAAAATATCATGATTTCCTAAATGGTCTAATTTGATCTATAGATAAATATAAAAACTAAAAATACATTTGATATTATATATTTTTATAAACCTAACAATATACATACACACACATACAAAACAATTCATAAGCACTAATTTTTTTAAGCATAGCAGCATTAATTGTTTGGGGAAAAAATCGGCAAACCAAAAGTTCAGGATTTTTTGAAAAAATAGGGAAAAAAGGGGGGAAAAAAAAAGGGGAAAAAATCAGGAAAATTTTGGATTTACAAAAAACGTAAAAAATTGAAGAAAAACAATCAAACTACTTTTTAAAAAAAAATTAATGGCATTTCCATAACATACAGACAGTGAGAGCAAATAAAATACAGAGTTCAATCCATGAATTATAGAAAATAGATTTTCGTTGGTTATATTCATATCGTTTATTACATTGCACAAAACATACTACAATTGCATAAATATCAGATGGTGACAGTTTTCAAAATGTTTATTACAATATAGTTTGTGACGTTGTACAAAGTCAACCTATAAACTAAGTACAAAGTTCCAAAAAAATCAATTGTACCAAATGACGTGCTAGAGGGCAGAAGCTCCCGATGATGAAGCTCCTTGTCTATGCTACCACATTTTTCAAACAGTTCACTGCCTTGCTGCTATGGCTAAAAGCCTAAAATGGGTGCTTTTGAACAAGCTATGGATGCTTGGAAAAAATATATCAAAGCATATTAGTAAGCAATAACATAGACAAGAAAGTGAACTGTTTGAAAAAATGCCTCAAAGAAATGTGGTCACGTGGTGATGGAATGCCATGACAATCCATATTGTTGCCTTGCTACTATATGGATTGTCATGGTATTCCATCACCATGAGACCACATTTTTTTGAGGCATTTTTTCAAACAAGCTATGGATGCTTGGAAAAAATATATCAAAGCATAATAGTAAGCAATAGCATAGACAAGAGAATGAACTGTTTGAGAAAATGCCTCAAAGAAATGTGGTCTCATGGTGATCGAATGCCATGACAATCCATAACATTTTATCATGGCATTCCATCACCATGAGACCGCATTTCTTTGAGGCATTTTTTCAAACAATTCACTGCCTTGCTGCTATGGCTGAAAGCCTAAAACAAGTGCTTTGGAACAAGCTATGGATGCTTGGAAATTTTTTATCAAAGAATAATAGTAAGCAACAAGCTATGGTCTCATGATTATTTTTTTTGCGTGAAAATCAGCGTGATGTTATTCGCATTTTTTTGTAGGTTTTAAACATGTTTTTTGGTGATTTTGCAGTTTTAAATGGGAAGAAATCATTGACCAAAAGGTCAACGATTTTTTCAAAAAAATGGGGAAAAAATCGTCCAGCCTGCAAATTTTTTAAAAATCTGCGATTAATCGAGATTTTTTGCAGATTTATGCTTCTATGCTTTTAAGTAGTATGGGCATGTTCCAGGTTTAGAATCTAGATGGATTTTAGTTTTTAACTCATTACATTGTTTTCTAGTCACATTTTTTAGGTAAGATTTTATTCATTAATCAGACCAATTCAAAAAAATTGTTCCAAACCCGATTTGAACAAGATTTGACCAAATCTGGTAACTATAGTTTGACAAAGCCACAATTAGGAGTTTGTTTGTAGAAAATGCTACCGAGAACTTTGTTACATAATTACAAGACTAAATCAATTTGTTTCAAAGCTAATGACCTGCCCTTTTGAAGAGTTTATGTATGTGGTATATCATTTGTAATTGTTATATTATGTTTGGCTAATAGTTATTCAATGTCATTCATAAATTCAAGCTGGCACAGGGGACCATGTTATTGTTGATGTTAATTATCTTCCTTCTTTCAAGGAAATTCCAGATGAAAGTGTTATTCTAGCATTTTGGGAAGCTATAAGAGTTCATATCAATCCTTCAAATCAAAATACCTCTAAGGTTTCTCCCCACCTCTTTCCAGTAAAAAATAAGCTCCCTTTGACAAGACACATCCCAAGGACGACCCTTTGTAAGAAATGGAATAAAATAGTGGTCAACACTCCATTACTTATGTTCCATCCACTTGTTCCTATCAAGCCTATCCTTGAATTTTAATTTTCTTATAGAACTTTAATTAGCCTTGGGAATTGATCCAAAGAATAATAACGTAATATTTGCTAATAAAGATTAAGAGTTGCAAAACATAAAGAATATGGTCACATAAAAATAATGAAGTCTTAATGTTTATTAAATGAGGACTTCTGTCACACTTCAAGACAAAATTCCATTTACAGTTGATGAGGGAAATAATTTCATGTACTAAAAAACATGAGGTGATTGGAGCATCATTTAGAAGGCAAGGAGTGTTCAAGACATGTGGTATTAGCACCACCCAAACCTGTAGTTTGAACACCTCCAATGCCCTATGGAATGTGTAGCCATTGGGTGTCATAAATCTATTTGGGGAGCCATGGAGAGAAAAAGATGATGGAGTGTGGAACAAGCAAACCACAAAGGGTAGACAAATCGTGTGGAAGATTACTAAGGTTGTGGTCATAGTTTGGAAGGATAATGCCAAAGATGAAGATGTTAAGAAATTACATTACAGTTCTTGTTGGAAGTAACATAGGATGTGAGTGTGGAGTTTCCTATGGGAAAAGTAATGCTTCTTTACAACCTGAAATAAACTACCATAGTCAGAAATATGAAACATCTTGTTTGACTCAGTATGTTTCCTTTTCTCTAAAAAGTACATATTCTAATTCTTCAAAAATATTTTGTATAGATCTAAGTTATCGATCTTGGTTTGGGTTCAAGGGTGCAATTTGTGGATTTGGTAAAAAAAATAAAGTTTGATTCATTTTGGTTTTGTCCATACAAAAACTTGTAAAAACCATAAATATATGCATATTTGCAGCAGAAATTAAGCTCAGTATTTTTGAAAAACATGCTCCTATGGCTTATAACCCCCATTCTCCCTCTAGGTTTTCATTTGCATTCCTTATTCTCCTATAGCTATTCTACATCTGATATACTTAATTTTCCTTTGCATTCATTTTCAACATTCAATTTAGCTTATTGCTAGCCTTGCTTGGGATCATCCATTGCAGCTTAATGGCCTCTCTCATCATCTAGTCCTAATGTCATCTTACTTGTTCTATACTCCTCACTTGTTCCCCACTTTCTTATTGACAAATCTCTTATTGTCTATTTATCACCTATTATGTTACCAACAACTCACTTAATGCCCATCTTATCACCTATTACTTAAAGC
Source organism: Sequoia sempervirens (assembly GCA_007258455.2). Lineage (NCBI taxonomy): Eukaryota > Viridiplantae > Streptophyta > Pinopsida > Cupressales > Cupressaceae > Sequoia > Sequoia sempervirens. Next base: position 220,928,929 of record VDFB02271358.1, read on the forward strand.
TAGACATATTCTTAGACATTCCTAGATTTCAAGCAACCTTTGGCTCTCCTACTTACCTTCTCAGTTGCCTTATTTGTAGATTCTAATTTTTTATACCTGTTTTATAAAGGTTCCTAGTGCACAAGTGATAACCATTTGATTGCAGCCAAAAATGCCTCATTTTTGCAAAAATAATGAAAGTTTTTCAATCATATCAGCACTTCTTAGTCACTTATGAAGCATATAGATATTCCCCCTCTGGTTTTCATCTTTTAGTCAGTCTCTGTGACATTCCAATTGTCTCTTTCAAACTAGAGCAACTAAGTCCCCATCTTTTCCTCACCCATCTTTCACCATTTCAGGCATGCCTAGGTCAAATCTAATATAGTAGTACCCTATGATAAAGGTACAATTCTAGGGGTATCTAAAATTCTAGATCTTAGGACACTGAAGTAGTAATATTCAACACTAAATGCTTGAAAAGAGTTATGTTCAACACTGAAGTAGTCCTGCAATGTAGCTATAGAAGAAAAATATGTCTATTAAAAAATTCAAAGAAAAATGTTTAACTACACTCCTAGTCATAAGAAAATGAGGCTTACCTTACACCTACTGCAACATAAACAGTCAAAGAAAAAGCGGTGTGAGAAACTTCTTTGAATACAAAAGAATTTGTTAAACCTCATGTTGTTTATTTAATACTATGCATAATCCATATGGGTATCTTCCATTTTTCTCCCTGAGTAGTACCCATTTCACTCCTTCTCATGGATTTTTCTCCTGTGATCATCCTCTGGCATAGGGGATGTAGCTATTGTCCCTACAAAACACCAAGTCTAAGACATCATAACATTTAGAAAGAGAATCGTAGGATATCATTGAAACCCAACAGAGGTGAAAGAGTCTCATAAATAAATAAAGGAGGTTGCTTCCTGCTAATTAGGGTTGATTGTTTTAGAATGAAATAAAACACATTAAAAAAATGATAACCATACAATTTAAAAAAAATAAAACTCATTGAGATCATGGCAAGTGACTTACCTCAAAATTCTGCACAGATTGTGTTGTGTTTTCAATGATGCCGATGAGAAAAAATGGGTAGAGTGTGTAGGAAAAATTTATGCAATGTTCATAACCCTCCTACTTTGTTTGAATGGGTGGACCTAACTTTGAAACTGCACTTGGATTCCTATTTGTAATTGAACGTCTCATATGTTTTGCATAGGTTTCACACAAAATAATGATTTGATATTTTAACACCGCAAAGAGCTGATTTTTTGGAAGATTAGATATTGACAAAATGCCTCTTGAAGAGAGGTTATCTCATTGAATGCAATGATTGCAGGATATGCCCAAAATAGATTTTTCCAAAAAGCTTTAGGAACTTTCAAGCAAATGCAATTGGCAGGTGTAAAGCCAAATTGGACAACCTTTTCTAGCATTCTCCCTACCAATGCTAAAATAGGAGAATTGGAATAGGGTATGCACATCCATCAAAGCATAAAAAATAGAGGAATTTTTTCAGACGTTGCAGATGTAACTGCCCTGATGGACATTCATGCAAAATGTGAAAGCATAGAAAAGGCACGTGAACTGCTTAACAAAATACCTCAAAGAGATGTCATCTCATGGAATATGTGGGTGAGCTTTGAAATATGTAGAACCTCGGGAATCTAGATTGTTTTGCATTAGGAAGGGATTCTCAGAACTTCAAAAAGATCAAACCCATGATTTGTAGAGGACGAGACTTGGGTTATATTCTAACACACCTGATAGCTCATTTTTGGTTCTCAATATATATTCCCTTTCTAAAAATTGTTGTAAACAAGTCTCATCTATAAAGATCTCAACCATAAATGGAAGAGATGTAATCTAATGTGATATGAATCATTTTCCCACATAATTTTAGACGATGAATGTTTTTTGTTCTCTTGTAAATAAACTCATGGGATCTAATGTAATGTGTCCATCTTAATAAATTTGTTAGTGGAGCCTTTGTATTGTAGAGCATTGTATAGGAGGGGTTTTACTTCTAATTGTGTCTGTGGTTCAAAATAATACCAAGAATGCATTATGGAGGGTAAGTATCAACATCAAAAGGTATTTAAATTTGATAGAATAAATACTTTGGTCATACCTCCATTTTAAGCTCAAAAAATGTTCACATTGCACTTTACAGTTCTTAGCCTTTTGCAACACACAAACTCATTTTATGAAAAATAATTACAGATGAAAAAAATATATTTTTTATAATTTTTTCACCATGGATTGGACAAGGTAGGATTCAACTACCACAAACAACAAAATTATATAATGATATAGCCACCCTAACCTTCTTCAAACCAATTGTATTAGTGTCATGAAGACTTGTGGAAGTGTCACCAACAACAATTATGCAAGTGTATCAGCGGTCCTACAACACAACAAACGGTTGCATCAATGTATCAATAGGCCAACAATAGGAAACAAATATGTAACTGTACTAGTAACCTAGTTAATGTCACCAAAAGTCATACCCTGCAAAGTGGTAGTGCTACCCAAATAGGACAACACAATCAAAGACAACCAAGAAATGATGTCTTGTCCATTTCTTGATTATTTAAGGGTTATTTAGTACACACATCACAAATATTTATATATGCAAGTATCAACACCTAATTGTAGAGCCATGACCATAGGAGTGATTGAAAAAATGAATTCAATTGTAAACAGTGGAAGTCTAGGGGGCAATCACAAGTTGATAAAACTAGAAAAATGTTGAATTACTATAAGAAAAATCTAATGATATTTATAAATTTTAAGGAAGAAAAGCTTAGTGATGATAGTACCAAGCTTGTTTCTACCACACATGGGTTTCCAAGGTAAACTTCCTTTGTGTTATTGTATGTTCTTGTTTAAATTTTGTTGTTAATGCTCATGTCTCATTTCCAAAAACAAATTGACGATAATTCAAGTACAATGTGCATTCTAAAGTGTTGTCATTTAAGTTTCTTTTCAAGTTGGAAATATAGTTCATGTTTTCAATCTACAATTAATTGTCAACAGGTAAAAATTTGAGAAATTACCAATGAATCTTAAGACAAAAATGCCAATTCTTACATTCTAGCATCATTCTAGTGTTTGTTCAAACTACCATCTAAAAGTAATTACACACTTCCTCTCATATAGGAATGTTTATATCTCTTAGGCTACTGTTATAATTCTTATTCACTACGTGGTGAAGAAACACAAATATATAACAACCTCATACAATGCTTGAACACTTGTTATTCCTTTGCAACTCATTAATGGATCCCAATGATATTCAATAAAGAACTTAACTATGTTAGTCAACCAGAGACATCTATTTATACAGCTGCATATTTCATCCAATATTTCTACTTATAAAGCATCTATTATATCATATTTGTACTTATAATGCACCTACTATGCCCAGAAGCCATTGGGAATCCATTTGGTAAAAAATGTAGATAGCATTTCCTTCTTGTAGTAAATATAAAGTTAAATCTTTTCAAATCACAAATTTAACATAGTTGACAGTCTCAAACTAATTAAAATAGAACTAGTTATTTCTAAAATATCAAAAAACAACATCCTTGGTTAAAATTTTATTAATTAAAAAGTATTTCTATATAATTTTCTAAGAAATAGATAAATAAATACACATATTTTTTGGTTCTTAAAGAGGATGTAAACATTCCATAAGAAGAAGAAATTACTAGAACATATGAAGAATCAACAAGAATGATGCATCAAAAGAAACATATAAACTTACCCAACTATGTATATCCGAAGGTAAACCGCAGAGTCCAGACCAACATGATCAATAAGCTCATCCACAGGCATTTTCAAAGTAGCAGGCACCCAGCTGAGAAATTTGAAATATGTTTTATAATTCAAATTGATGAATTTTCCAATTAACTGCTGAAACAGAGCATATACAACTTCAAAAGTAATGTGAAGCTGATAAAATGAAAATAATCTAGGGCACAGGTGTGAAACAAGATTGTTCTATGTTTCAGTGATGTCCATAGTTGTGAAACAAAAAACAAAGAGAGAGAGAGAGAGAGAGAGAGAGAGAGAGAGAGAAAAGTTAGGGCATTCCGCAAATAAGCATCACAAGTGAAGAAGGTTGCCTCAAATGGCTGAGCACAACAAAAGGCATGGAGTCGGGCTTCCATAACTAAGGATTTTCCCATAATACAAGTGACAAATATACATCAAACAACACGACTGCCCTGAATTCCCCATGCTTGGGATTCAAAACCATGACCACCAAACCTTTGACCTATATGAGCCTCTTGCTCGACAGTGCCTTCAGCTCATGCACTATGATCCTACTCCCCTTCACTAACCCTGATCTTACATTTTCAAGAAAAATTAGTAATAGAACACAATAAAAAATGGCCCGACTACATACAGATTTGAAAAATAAAATTAACTAAAACCATGAAAAGTGACTTACTACAAGATTCTACACAAATTGTGTCCTACTATCAACATTGATGATGCGGAAAAATGGGCAGAGGTTGCAACCCTAAATCTAGCGTCACACTTTCACTTCTCCATTTTGGTGGGCTACACTTGAAAATAAGGTTTGACTTTCACTTCTCCATATTGGCGGGCATTTCGACGAAGGTTTTAGAGTATGTTTATTAAAATGAAAATTATGGACAAGATCTTAATAATGAGCAAATTTTTGCCTGTTAAATACATATATAAAATTATTATAGTTAATACTTAATAATAATAATTTTTTATATAATACATAATATAATTATATTTATTATTATATTATTATTATACATTGTATATTATAATAAAAATTATTAAATATAAATATAAAATTATTATAATTAATATATTTTTATATAGAGTGGGTAGTTGCGCAGGCATCTCTCCACAATTATCAGAGTCATCGTTGAGGAAAAATCTTCATTTTCAGTAGACTCAACCATTACATTTCTACAATCCATGCAAATTGAATCTAATTGCTTCTAGAAATAACTACTTGACCTTACGTTTTTAAGGCACTGCTTCTAGAAATAATTACTTTTACAGACATTACATTTCTACAATCCATGTAAATTGAATCTAATTGCTTCTAGAAATAACTACTTGACCTTTTGAAATGAAAGTGTCTGCAAGATAGCCCTCAAAATGCAATTGGATTGTTTAAATCATATTTTATTAGTGAAATTGACCACAATTTTTGTTTGATACATTTGACATGCTAACACAACAAGAAAATCAAATTGGCTTCAAATCATAGTTAAAAACATTAATGATTAATTAACATAATGAGTAATAAAAGTTAAAGAATGTAAATGTTAAAAAAATTTATAAAATATGTGAAGGCCTTAAAACTGCATCGAGAGGCAATGCCTTCCACGCAATAGGTATTTTTGGTGCACCAAGCAACCTAGGCAGCCAAATGGCCCGCTTAGGTAGGGGTCCCATGAGGGGGGCTTAAGCTCTATAGATTATGATCAAATTCAAAAGAAAAAAAGAATATAGGAGTAATAGTCATTTATTTAGTCATTTTTATTTGTTTGACCAATTATTTAGTTGTGGTTTTACCCGATGACCAAATTAGTCACTTATGATGATCAAATTAGTCATTTATTTGCCAAATTCTACTAGTGTTAGTCATGTGACTAAAATTTTTAGTCATGTGACTAAAAGTTTTAGTCACGTAGTCATTTATTTGCTAAATTCTACTAGTGATTTTCTATGAGGCTGAGCATTGGGGCTACAAATGCCACCAGTAAGGCCACTTGGATTCAACATATTCTCACTAAGTTTAATATTCAATTTGGATGGCCATTGGTCATATTTTTTATAACCAGAGTGTCATCCCAATCTCATGGAAGCCAATCTATCATTAGTAGACCAAGTACATAGAGATTCACATACACTACATTTTAGAGTTTATCCATGGATAAGTCATTAATATTTATTGTTGTTGAAAGTACCTAAATTTATGAGCTTTGTTGAGCTATGAGATGCTTCATTTTTAGAGGGTTATTAGTCATTTCTTTCTATCTCTATTTTGGAGGTAAATGTTTTCCTAGAAGTTTTCTCTTTTTCTTGTTTGTTAGAGGTCTTTATGTACATAGATACTTCATTAGGCCTAGCTGTTGGGACCCATTTATTTTTCCCTCAATTATGTTACACTTAAGAGGGGTGTTGGTGGAATATTTTATTCACTTTGGATATATTCTATCTTAAGTGTGATATTGCACCTATTTATTAACTTTATGTAGGCATTTTTTTTATTTCTTAGGTAAGATATAACAACAAGTTCACATATTTTCTCCTTTCATGAAATCATGCTTTTTTCTTATCCTATTGGTTTGGAAAACTTAGTCAACAATTCTTTTTATTTATTTTTATTTTCTCTATCCTCATCAAATTTGGAAACTACGAGGCTATATATTGTAGCTCTTTCCATCAATTCATCATATTGATTAATGCAATTGTGAACTTTGGTTTATGCTATTTTGTGTATTCTCAATATGTGCCTCTCAAGCAATTGCATGTCTCTCATAACTAATTGTATGATGTTATTTTGATCTTCGATTATTTGCATTTACAATTTTATTGTATCTAAACCTTGCACTAGATTTTGGATTAGTATCTACTTTACAAATTCTAACATTGTAAACATTTTTTACATCAATATAAAGGGAGTGACCTCCAAGATCACATTTAGACATAAGAATAAAATAAAAAATCCTAGAATAATTGTGCAAGCTATATCTTTTTAAATGTCAAATCAAAGTGTAAACATGTGAATGATAAATGAATAACTCTTTATTTGTTTGGCCTTCTCATATGGTTCGTTGATGGTTAAAATAAATGCATTAAATGCTTTTAAATACAAAAAAAATAGTAATAAATTGTCTAAAAATATAAATAATAGATCTTTAGAGAAAAAAAAAAAAATTAAATAATTACAAATAAATACATAAATAAATGTAAATCAAGATATGAATACACATAATATATAGAAAAACATAAATTAAGAAATAGATAAATATAATACATAAATCTCAACTTTTATACAAAATTTATACCATTATTAATAATTAAAATACATATACTCCTCAGCACACGTGTAAATATAAATTAACTTGGAAAAATACAATTAAATGCTGGAAAATTAAAAATATCAATTAGGCCTAGGTACATAACTAAAAGTTAAAATTATCGAAACCGAGGTTTTGTTTGGGGACACCTTGACCCATCTCTTCCTATTGCAAGACTTTAATGGATATGTCCAAGCTTGATAACAAAGTGAAGAAGTTACCTGGAAGCAGAAACGGAGAAAGCATCAAAGAAAGGAAGCAAATTGGCTTTCTTCATTCTTTCCTTTCTCTGTAAAGACCCAGTCAGCATGAGGAATCGAGATCATTTTCTGTAAAACTTGGGAATTCCATGCTTGAGGTGCCACCAAGTCAGCAAATACAAGATTTGTTTCTTTATTTCAAACTCTGACTGTACCTGCTAATAAGCTTCTCATTCTGATCTAATCTCATATAATTTTGGACTAAAAATAATCTTCCAACAATGGCGACACCGGCGGTATCATTTCCATTGATGTTGCTTGTGAGATTTGGAGGAATAACCGTGGCTTTACTGGTGCTCATTTGGGTGATGCACTTCCGCGGAGGCATGGCCTTGATCTCTGAGAACAAGGATCTCATCTTCAATGTAAGTCTTTTAACTTATGCATTGCTTTGGTGATTGTGAAATTATGTTTCTTGTGTGCCTTAGATTGTTTGTGTATTATCTCTGTGTGTGTTTTTTGTGGTTTGGCCCAATGCAAATTTGGCTTGTGAGATCATTGAGGCTCCCCAAATGGTTTATCGGGTGGACAATGGGGGCTAGAGGGGGTTACTTTCCCTTCACCCTACGTATTTGTGAGTGGTTCACTGGGTCCTCTATCGGGTTCAGAGGAAGCCCATCAGCAAGGTGGATTCTTTTCCGTTGGATATTGTTCATGTTCTATACCCTGGGTTTTGACTTTATGATCAAGCCAACTATCCTATAGCAATTCGCTCGCTTACATATAAGGGTAACAATAGAAAGGACAATGCAGCGTTTTTGGTCATCCCAAGCTATAGACACCAATTTGGCGTATGCCATTCCTGAAGGGGATTGTTTTTCTATTTGGTGTATGATGCCCCCTTATGGGATCTAAAGGGGATTTAGTTCTTAATCCTCGTGATATGTTCTACAGAGACCCAAATTGTTGACAAGCTTTCAAAATATTCTTCAAACAACACACTGCAAAAGTTCATTAGAAAAAACCTTACATATTGTTAAAATTTTGAACTCCTCTGTTTCGAGCTCATGGTCACAAGGGGATCTTTTCTTAATCGTTATGATGGGTTCTGCATAGAAGCCCAAAACTTTTACAAACTTAAACTATTACGTAGATGATTTCAGAAGATTCTTGGAGTACGCATTCAAAAACAAAAAACTTACATATTGTTCAAATTTTGAACTCCTGAGGCTGGAGCTCATGTTCAAGCTCATTATTAAACTCAAGATCGTCAATCCATCTACATCCGAAAAAAAAAAAAATTTCAAGGTACGGTGTTTTGGACCCCAACCGTTGAATTTAAAAACTTTCAACTGTTCTATATTTGCTATTGTATCAGGACCAGGTTCTATGTGCTCAATCAGGAGTGAACTAAATCAATCCTTAGTACGCATCATACATTACTGCTATTCCAGTTACTTTCATGAATATATGGTTTCCTTTTACCCAACGGTTCAGCCCTTAAAGGGACAATGTGAAAGCTGCATTCTCTAAGTCCTGACCCATCAAAGCTAAGTTTATGATCCTCGCTAGCAGAGAAACCCTATTGATGAACCATGTATCCTAACGTGCAGCTTACCAGCCCATTCCAAAATGTGGCAGTCTTGCAGGACAAAAATGTTCGAGCATGTCATTTGTTGGACTTGCTGAAGCTTCAGGTGCTCAGTTTTGGTGACCTTTGCTGTTCATCGTGCTAATAAATATGAGATTCTTCTTATCTAATTGCTAGGATCTATCTGCTCCTAGGTATTATGCTATCCCCTGCATTGTTTTGGGAAGTAGGAATAATATTATATAAAGACTAATTTATGCAAGATGTTCCTCTCCAAATTTAAACAATGAGTAATTATTAGTTATCTCTTTAGATGCGACCTTTCAACTCTTGGATGGATGTAAACGTAAGAGCTATGGACTTCTGAAATGCATATATGTAGATGCCCAGACATCCTTCATTTCTCAAGCTTTCAAAGGGCTTTTCCTTTATGGAAACTAATTGGATATATAAAACTCTCAAGTTTTAATCATGACTCAATCAACCATACTTATGTCAGTTATATGAAGCTTATTGCAAAGCTGACCATAACGACTTATTTGCTAAAAAGCAATCAGATTGACGAAGTTTCTTGTTTCCTTTAAAAATGGCAATTGAAACAAACCAAGGTGCGACAACTTTTAACCTTGAGCATCTCTTTCAGAAATTATATGACCTCTAGCAGATTTGCTTCCCAGTAATTGTATTTGTTTCTTCATTTCTATGGCCTCTTATGAAAATTTGATTTGTAGTTTGATGAGAGCTTGACTAGAGATGTAGGATTTTGACGATGAAGTGTTGATCTGTTTTAATGCCCATTTCGAGGGGGATTGGGGGAGAAGGGAGCAGGAAAAATGTCCGTTTACAGGATTTTTCAATTCTCCTATCACTGCGATTTCACCAATTGAATAACAAAGAGTGGAAATCACTTCTTGCCATCATTATAATTTGTCACAGGAATTATGAGAGGTATAGGAGCAAGAACAGTGGGGTCAGATAGTGCATATTTAGCAACCTGAACACTGCTGAGTTATTGCTCCTCGTTAAGGGTGGTGATTTCACAGGTTCGGTCAGCCATTTTGGGTCTTAAGTCTTAACAATAAGAGCTTTTGGATTCAACTTTGTAATTTTTTTGCATCGACATTTCATATCACATTCAATGATCCATCATTGGGATAAGGAGTGAAATACAAATTGGATTGCAAACTTAGCACCATAAATAGGTTGCAATGGTAGGAAAGTGAGGCCATCATGGCAACATTTTAGGAAGGCCATGTCTGCAATCCACTTCCTTAGCTTCTCGAGAAGTTTTAATTTGAAACAGTTTTCCCTCCCATGAAGGGTGTCAATTGTAGGAATGAGTTTTTCACAGTCCATGAAGATAACGATAAGAACTTTTGGATTCAACTGTGTAAGTTTTTTTGCATCAACATTTTGGATCACACTCAGTGATCCATCATCAAGATGTGGAGTGAAATAAGAGTTGAATTGCAAACTTAGCTCTATAAATAGGTTGCAATAGCAGGAAAGTGGGGCTATCACAACAACATTTTAGGAAGGTCAAGTCTACAATCTGCTTAGTAAGTTTTATCCTCAGCCTCTTGAAAAGCTTTGCTTTGAAACAGATTTCCCTCCCATGAAGGGTGTCAATTGTAGGAATGATTTTTCCACAGCCCATGAAGATAACAAAAGAGCTTTTGGATTCAATTGTGTATTTTTTTTCATTGACATTTTGAAAAAACTTAGTGATCCATCATTAGGATGAGGAGTGAAATGAGAGTTGGAGGATTGCAAACTTGGACTTCCTAAAATGTTGCTGTGACAGCCTCTCTTTCTTGTCATTGCAACCTATTTATGGAGCTAAGTTTTCGATCCAACTCTCATTTCACTCCTTATCCTGATGATGGATCACTAAGTGTGATCCAAAATGTCAATGCAAAACAACTACAGAATTGAATCCAAAAGCTCTTTTGTTATCTTCATGGGCTGTGGAAAAGTCATTCCTACAATTGACACCCTTCATGGGAGGGAAATCTGTTTCACAGCAAAGATTTTGGAGAGGCCGAGGATAAAACTTACTAAGCAGATTGCAGACTTAGCCTTCCTGAAACGTTGCCGTGATAGCCTCACTTTCCTGCCATTGCAACCTATTTATGTGGCTAGGTTTGCAATCCAACTCCCATTTCACTCATCTTGATGATGGATCATTGAGTGTGATCTGAAACATCAATGCCAAAAACTTACATAGTTGAATCCAAAAGCTCTTATTGTAATCTTCACGGACTATGGAAAACTCATTCCTACAGTTTGGGTCTTGTTACTCAGTATAAATATAATGACTGAAAAGATCTCCTGGCAGTTTTTGCAAACTTTGAGCTCAAGTTTGGGCTTGTAGAAGCTTGTAAAACTAGGATAATAAGGGAGTTTCTAGCTTAACACGGACCCTTCTAGCAAGAGAACATAATTTGAAATGCTTCCTAATGTTGGGTTTTCCATTATTTGATTATTTAGATTTATGAAGCAGTATTTCTGTCTACTGTATTTTGATTTATTTTATTTCTTGCCTCATGTGATGTTGTCATCCATTTATTTGGGTTTATCGGTGACCTCTCTCTGTAATCTTCAGAGTTAGAATGATGTGCAATTTCATGCTTAAACTAATTCCCTACAGTGAGCCAATGGAGTAATATTGTATGTCATGGTTTGTATTTCAGTGCTATGATAAGTTTACCTGTGTTAAGTGTGGCTTTAGGCGTGATTGGGAAGGAATGTATATATGCTTAAAGACAGTTGAGATTCTCTTTTCTTGCTGACTTGGTTCGTGTTAACTGTGGCTTTTGAAGGGTATATATATGTCAGTTGTCAAATTGGAACTGACTTGCTTGAGAGATCTTGTGTTTTTACTTCCTTTGAGAGCAGTCCAATTAAAGGCGGATTTCAGCTAGTTTAGGAGGCAATGATCATGAGCATTTTGCAAACTTGCATGACAGTTGGAAAGGGGTGGATTGAATAGATTTTATCCTCTTTTGAGTAGGGTTTGGGCAGTCTGATGTTGTATATCAAAATCCAACATTTTAGTTAAGCAAATATGATCTATATACATGAGCTATTCTGTATATAAGCTCCTGAAAATTGCGTCTGATACTAGTTTATTTGTACAAGGTCAAAATTAGAAGTGTTGTCCTAGAATGTTATTGTTCTGTGGTTGACTAATAATAATGATGCTAATAATCAGTCTCTAATATGTAGTGGAAACCCTCAACTGGATGCATTCTACAAATCATAGAGTAAAGGTAGGATATCATTTTCTTTATAATTAGGGGTCTCCTCTCTTGTAGCTGTAAGTTCAATCTGTCAACACAATTTCTCATTCAGAGAGCCTCTTGGAATAGTTTACCTCCAACATTTGGACTTTGTAGGTGCAATACATCATTGTTGTGCAGCTTCCTCCACTCCTCCTATTTTGGTAACGGCTTGTGCTCATGAGGTTCTATTTTCTATTATCATTATTATTTCTGTTTGTTTCAGTATTGAATGAAAACACGGTTGTCGTTGCTTTTGCATTTTCGTAAGGTTGACTTTATTCACATTTAAAGTAGGTAACATCTTCTCTTCTTCACTTTTCCCATTCATATAATAGATATTTACTATTTAGATTATTAGTTGAGTAGTGTTCTTACTGGTTGTGGAGTAGCTCTATTTCCTGCTTGGGTCACCTCCATTGGAGAGGGTGATGTATTACTTTGTTTGTTTCAACGATTTTTGATCTTTTAGATTTCAGTGTAGTCAGTATAGGGTAGAATATTTTAATCGTCTATTTCTCTAATTCTAATATCTGTCTGCCTTAGGATCTTCAAATTGCTAAGTCTTTGTTTCTGTTCTCTCTTCATTTTCTTTTAGTTGCATTTTATTCTCTAGGATCTAAAGGAGCCAGGCCTGCCCTTACTAAAAATCTAAAAAGTTGCTTCTAGTACATTTGTTGGACTGGCATAGGTACGCCTTTGCTAAATATAAATTCTTATCCAACAAACCGTAAAACCTGCGATTCACTAGGCATGTGCCAAACTCAGGAGGGGCCAAACTCAAGAGTGATGATAAACTAATAACTGATTGTGTTTTATCTTTCAAGAATCGAAACTGAATCATGACCAATGTTATCGTACTGTCTCCTCTAGAAAAGTCCTTCTACATAGATTTTGGATCTTGAAGGACACAATATTTTGTGGAATGTTGGGTTGTGGTTAATGTTTATCATAAGTGGGCAACGCGAGCTGATAAATTCATCATTTTCTGTAGGTTCATCCAGCATTGATGCTTATTGGATTCATACTGCTCAGTGGTGAAGGTAGGTTTTAATCATTCTATTTCTTTCGTTCACTTCCAAAGAGTAATCCAAAATCAACCTCTAAGCATTTTTATATTTGGAATATGTAGCATTATTTTGTAGGAAAAAATGTTGCTTTACCGAATAATTTGTGTGTGCATAATGTGCTTCAGCAGTGTAAGATTGGAGGTAATGATGGACAACTTTAATCATCGCCCTGTCATTTATAATGTTTTGTGTATATACAGGCATGTTAGCATACAAGACAGTTCCTGGAACCAAAAGTTATAAAAAAGCTGTGCATCTTGTTCTACAAGGCGTTGCATGTATCATGGCCATTATAGGAATTTGGGCAGCTTACAAATTTCATATTGATAAAGGAATCGACAACTTTTACAGTTTGCATTCATGGCTTGGTGTGGCTTGTGTCATATTATTTGCTATGCAGGTATGTAAACATTTCAAATAGTTTGTGAATTTTTACTTATTTTATCTGTGTTATTTATTAATAAACTATTTAGTTACTGTATATTATGCTTGTGGTGCTTGACATATGTTCCCTATTAAGTTTGTTTGTATCTGTGTTACCTTTTGCAGTGGGCTGTTGGCTTTGCCACATTTTGGTACCCAGGTGGCAGTAGAAATGCAAGAGCTACGTTGTTGCCATGGCATGCTTTTCTCGGACTTTACATTTATGGATTAGCTGTGGCAACTGCTGAAACCGGGCTATTAGAGAAGCTTACTTTTCTGCAAGGAAGTAAAACAATTGCTAGATACTCATCAGAGGCTATATTGGTAAATTGCTTAGGACTAGTACTGGCCCTGCTCAGTGGTTGTGTAATTCTATCCACAATTTCACCCACAAATGGCAAACGTGATGTCTTGAAGCAAGGTGATGTGTTGAGGACAACAGATTGATTGACTGGGCACACAAGTTAGGCAGAAATTCCAGTTTTCTTGCAACCATGCATGTGTTATAGGAAACAATAAAGATATATGTTACTACTTTGTATATGGTGCCATTAACATTCTCAGTAGTTTTTCCATATTTGATTTGTTTTTCCTATTTTAGTCAGTGGAATTAAAAAATGGATAAGTTCTATAAGTTTGAAGTTAAGATCTCTGGCTTGTACAGTCCCTTATATTATGAGAAAGGAATTTTTGGGAAAAAAATATGTGTGAACTATTAGTTGATGTTTCGGATTATATTTTGTGATCTATCATTAATATTTTAATCAGTATTTTGGATCACTTCTTATGATTCATCACCAAAATAAATCTTGATGATGCATCATGGAATGCAATTAAAAAATATTGATTAAAAATTTAGACAGTTGTTTTCCAAAAGCTCTTTTCTAATAAATTTAATGTTGTTTCCCAAAATATAAATATAAATTATTTTAGCCCTAGGAATTAGTTTTGAAATTGGTAAGCCAACCTAGTCTTGATGGATCATGAGATGTGGTAAAAAATGGTGATTAAAAATTTAGACATCGGTTTTTACAAGAGATCCTTTCTAAAATTTAAAGTTGTCTCATAAAATATATTTCTAAGTTATTATAGGCCAGTGAGCGACTTTTATATTGTTAAACTGCGATCCCTTACGAAGAAGAACTAAAGTAAAATGTTCTCCGTTAATACTTTCACTATCTTGGCGTTCTGTGACATCCTTTTACATTTTTGGCAGACAATTTATAGCCTTCTATATAAACTATGTAAATTTGGGCCAATAGTAGGTCAGAGAATTTATAGAATTCACAAGGGAAGCCAAATAGAATTTGGGAGAGCAGAAATAAAACTCTCTAAATGATTATTCTTAACATATTACAAATTTATAGCTGCAGACACTGACCAAACTTCTTATAATCATGCTAATTATGGTGACAACTAACTAGAACGGTTCAACAACAAACTGGACATCTAATGACAACAAACTGGAATGGAAGACACCTCTACAATTCCTTATTGACACATCTACAGTTTTATTTGGAGCATATATTCCAACAGCTCCTCTTAGCACTACAACACTAAACATAAAAAAATAGAAAATATAAGTGCAAAACCTATTCTTTGAAAACAGTTTTCGAACTATTAAAAATTCTTCAAGCTGCTCCCAAGTATAGTCACTTAGCTGTAATCCAAGTTCTCAACATCATTGGACACCATTTGCAAATGAAGTGTCTCATCAAATATCTACATGCTATTTTTTTTAGACTGCAAGAATCAACATGCTCTTTTTATTAGACTGCAAGAATCAGGTAGTCCCCCTATAAATTTCAATGCACCTCATAAAAAAAATTCACATGATCAGTGATGTTGGCATGACACACCCTCCGACACCACAGGTACGGGGGGTAGAGTGGACCTCATGACCTCTTTCCTACAATAGGATGCTTTAGCTAATCAAGTGAGGGCCCCCGCCCCAATATCTACGTGCTCTTACATTCCTTTTTAAATTATAATTATTTTTAAGGAAACAAAGGCTGGACATCTAACTTTTGTATAACTTGAAAGTTTACCTTCATTACAAAACATTTGAAGTGTGATTTTAATTCTTTAATTTCTAAGTATTTTTATTTTCTAAAATTAATATTTTAACTAAATAAAAATAATTGATATACTTAATCAAGAGAAAAATAATGGTAGATATATAAATATAATTTATTCTATATACGAAAAATGTTAGGATTATATATTTTTCTTTTTATATGGTAGATTAAATATTATGAGGGAGCTTATATTTAATTAGAAGTTATCATTTGATTAAACTATCACAAGTAAATGATCTAATCCATCAAAATAATTAGGAGTCAAATAAAGATCAATCATACCAAAAAATTAAACTTTGATAAATGATATAATAAAAAATAGATCATCACTCTTACTATTTAAATACAACTAATTTTCTAAAACCTTTGAATATTCCAAATATATTGCAAACTAATTTAAATAGAAAATAATTAAGACAAGGCGAGTAAAAGAAGAAAGATAGATCGGGCCCACTTGAAAAGACAAGTCCAGCGCCCAACTATATAAAAGTGACATCGAGATACTTTTATGAAGGGTCTCTTTATGAAAAAAGATAGAAAATTATGATTACATACAAATGGGGTTTAATGGCCTTCCGAAGTTCATTGAGTGTCACTTCATCATGCAATAAATTCCTATGCTCATCAATTTGTTTTTGCTACTTAATTCACGATGAGCTCCGAGGAAGATTTTTTCTTTTAACAAATAAATGTTCCTCTCCATCTCTATCTCTATCTCCTTATCCCCCTCTCTCTTTCACTCTTCCCTCCTCTATCTCTCCCTCTTTCTATCACTATCTCTCCCTCTCCACCTCTCTCCCTATTGCAAACATAACATGAGTCTATTGGTAATGGAGCCTAATTATCTTCCTAATTCAAAGATTTTGTTTCAGTCATATTTGAATCCTTGTAAGTGGATGCATAGTTGATTTGAAGCTATCACTTCTCCATTGATGCCTTTGTTGGATGCATAGTTGATTTGAAGATCTAATCCATCTCCATCTCCATCTCTATCTCTATCTCCTTACCTCTCCCTACATCTCTCTCTTCCCTCTCTATCTTTCCCACTATATGTATATATATCTCTCTATCTCTCCCTCTTTATATCTCTATCTCTCTCTCTGCCTTTCTCCCTATTGCTCCCTCTTTCTATATCTCTACTTCACCTCCACCCTCTCTCTCTCTCTCCCTCCCTCTTTATCTATTTATATATCTCTCTCCCTCTCTATTTCTATCTCCATCTCTCTCTCACTCTCTCTCTCTCTCTCACACACACACACTCCTTGTTTTCCCCTCCTTATTTCTATCTCTATATCTCTCTCACTTACACACACACACTCCCTATTCCTCCCTCCATACCTCTATCTCTATCTCTTTATCTGTCATCCCTCTATCCCTCCCCCCCCTCTCTCTCTCTCTCTCTCTCTCTCTTCCCATATATTGCTATCTCTCTTTCTTCTCCCATATATTTATCTCTTCTTCTTTCTCTCTCCCTCTCTCCCCCTATCTCTATTTGTCTATCTCTACTTATCATTGTTTGTTTATCTATTTATCTCTATCTCTCTCCCCCCTTCTCTATATCTCCTTATATCTCTATTTCTCTACCACTCTATTTCACCATATATATCCCTCTCTATCTCTCCCTCTCCCTCTTCCTCTATATCTCTCTCTTTTTCTTTATCTCTCCCTCTCTATCTCCCTATCTTTCTCTATCTTTATCTCTCTCACTACCTCTCTCTGTCCCTCTATCAATTTGTCTCCCTCTTCCTCTATCTTTAAATTATATTAATTCCATACTTAGTGAATAGGTTTGAAACATTATGTGATCTAAAGCATATGGTATTATCAATATTGATTCTTGTAGGAAAACCAAGTTTGGTTATAATATTGTTCAACAGAAAATCAATTACCGCCTTTGATATAGTATTATGGATTGGGACTACCTCAACCCCTTTGGTGAAATAATTAATAGCCACAAAAATCCACTTGTATCCATTGCTATATTTTTCTTTTAACTTTCCTAAAATCAACTTAACGCGGGGCATTAATATTATAGGGGTGCAGCAGGGTGGGGCATTAATATTATAGGGTTGGGCTAGACCCTCCCACCCATGTTACGTATGGATGCGATGATGCGATAGCCATCGTATCGCCAATCAATATACTAAACTAACTACCAGCCCCCCTACAATTCTATGGGCGAATGGGATGGTGGGGTTGGACCGACCCATTCGAAACTATAGAGGGTGGGCCCCCCCACCCTTAAAATGATACCTCGCTTCAATACTAACAACTGCATTCGGGGGGACATAATTGCCACTACATCCGAATAATAGTGCCATGAAGAAGCAGGGGAATAATCTCTATTCCAGTAAAGCTTCGAATAACATAGATAGCCAATGAAGGGCGAGAGAGGGCTTCGATTCACCCACCGATTGACCGAGGAATGAATGAACGTGCCCTGCAGTTCATGAATCGAACTGCTGATTCATCAGCAGGGTGTGCTTGAGGGACAACTATACCCCCCATGCATGCAGGGGTGGGTGGCCCTTAAAATAGTAGGGGAGGCGATTGGGTTGTTCATGTGTGCATGCCCTTACTCTAGCAGGTTCATTAATTTACCAATTTGAGACATTAGGCCCCTGTTCATCGTCTCCTCCTCCCAGCCCCCCCCCCAAGGGGCCCTATGCACCACATGAACTGCAGGGGCAACTTTAGTCCGGGGCATGCAGTTCTTGTGTGCTTGGTGCCCAGGCCCGTAGGGCACCCCCCACCCATCCCTGCATACACACGGGTTGGGTGGGGATTATACTGCATTTGGTTCATATGCAGGGAAGAGATAGTTGTTCATCGGCAAGTTGCCTTTCAATTCTGGGGTATGTAGTTCATGTGTGCTTGAATAGAAGGTCCATGAACTGCATGGGGGGTTATATTGCTTATTCTAGCAGGTTTCTAAATTAAGGGTGGGGGGACAATCATCAAAAAATTCATAAATAAAAGAGGAAGAGCACCTGCAAATTTTTATTTACTATCAAACCTTTGATAAGAATCACATCTTTTGACTCTTTTAGATACATATTTGAATATGATAAGAAACAAAAATCCTTCCCTAAGGATCTTATGTGTAGTGGTCTTATCCTTGAAATTTGCCCCATAGATTCCCTAATGGCATTCATCAATTACTCTTCTAGATTGTTCTTGGTTTAGGAACTTGAGTAGTACTTCATTTGGATCTCTCCACATCAAGTTGTCATGGATTAGCACATACTTTTGGGACAAAATTTTTAGATTCCTTTGCTAGTATTTATTCATTCTAACAAGGAACTTCATGTTCAACAGATCAAAGACATTGTCCTTATACCAAGGATCATTCTCTACTAGACAATAAATAGATGTGTGATCAACATCATTTTTATTTACCTCTATCACTTCCAAGCTCACATTCATCATTAATTTAATTTGGCCAAACCATGCCATCTTACCAACTTGGTTTTGTGTACCTCAATGTCATATTCCTCGATCTTATAGATCCATTTGCATCATTTTATTGAGGCTCATTGCTAAGTGAGTGTATCCTTTACCGTTGTGTGTGACACTTATGCAACTATATTTGCATCAATCAAGTATGGCATGCCATTTTTGACAACCTTGACTAGGGCATAATCACTTTTTTCCATCATTGAATAATTTAATTATGCCTCTTGTAAGTATTTACTAAATAATGTGATGGGTTTTTCATACCCATCTTTATTATTTTGGAGTAGCATGGTAATGATAATGTGGAATGAAGCAAATAAGAATAGCTAGAAGGTTTTAGAATAATCTAAGCTTACCAAAATTAGAAATTCTTTGATGACTTTCTTGATTCCCATGAATGATTTAACTGCTTCATCAATCCAAGTGACTCTTTGTCCTTTTGCATTAAATTTTAGAAATTGTATTAGTCTTCTTAGAGAAGTTCTGCACAAATCTTATCAAGAAATTCATTTTCCCAAAGAATGAATGCACACCCTTAACAGTTTTGGGCCTAAGAATATGGTCAATTGATTTTACCCTTTCTGAATCTATCCTTACTTCATCCTTGGATACAACGTGTCCTAATAATTGCCCTCTTCTATGCCAAATACATATTTTCTAGGATTTAAAGACATCTTATTCTAGACATCTTTAGAACATTTTCTCTAAATATTTATAGTGATCTCTTCTATCCTTGGAATAGGTTGTTAGATCGTCTTTGAACACAACCACTATTTCATCTATTAGGCTAACAAATGCAATTTCCATGGTTTATTGGAAGGTTATCCCTACATTATCGAGTCCAAACAACATTATCACATAGACATACGTGTGCCCCCAAGGAGTTGTAAATGGTTTCTTGTGTTGTTTAGACTCCTTAACCATAAGTTGGTTATACCTTGAGAAGCCATCCATATGGATGTTAATTCAAAACTAGTCACCTTTTATAACAAATGATCCATTACAAGTGAATGACTGACTTGGTCTTGTTGGTGTTAATAAATGTCTTGTACCTAGCTAATTCCTACTAAGGGGACTTATTCACATGTTAAGTTTACTCAGGTTCCAATTGTCTTTCTAGAAGTCTTATTTGTCTCTAGATAAGATCTTATCCTATCTTATCTTTTTTTTTGGTCAAGTTAGTTGTCTCATAACATAGGATTAATACACATGTCACAATCTTATCTAATCCTATCTTTCACCTTACCTTTATAAGCAAGGACTCTCATGTACATTCCATATTCAATCTTGTAATCTTGCATCCATAATCAAAGTAAGATATTATTTCCATTTTATCTCTTGTAGAAGATATTTTGGTCTAGCAGTTGTTCCTAGGGTGTTGGTAGTTCATCATTAACTCTTGCATGGTATCAGAGATGCAGTGTTGCAGATTCCTTCCTAGATCCGAGGGGCACATTTTGGCTTGAATATTTTCTAGGTGAATTTTGGGGTTTCAAGGAGCTCACGGTTGAATCCATGACATCAGAGAAAGTCAGGTTTTCCCTTCATTTCATCAAATTTTGTTATGTTTTGTTAGATCTACAAAGATTTCAAGTAGGGTTAAAGTTGCTAGATCTAGGAGGTAGCTAAATTTTCAGAGCACTTTGGGCCAAAATTGACCCGAACATTACATCTAGAAGGCCCAAAAACCTTAAAATTGACTATCAAATCATAGAAAACGAACACTTTTGTTCTAGGGGCATCAAAGGTTATTTGCAGAGGTCGTTGAAAAATCCGTATGGTGCGGCTTTGTTGTACGACGCCAGGTCACAATCTGTAGAGTCCGTCGATAGAATCAACATATTTTGAAGGTATATTCCCTATTGGCATCAATGTCGTACTTGGCTTGGTCGATGGTATAGGTCTATTTTTTTGGTGGAAAGAGTACAAATTCGTTTTTTTTTTTTAAGTATAAGATTTTTATTAATAAAAAAATATATATTTTTTTAAAATCTCTGCTATTTTTTTTAGGAACCCTTGATCACAACTAAGCCAAGTGGGGGGTTCTCTCTAGCCTAGGAGGGCTTAAGGGGAGCGGTGTGGTAACCGTTGCCTCCCCCTCAAGCCACCAAGGAAGGTGGCTCTGCCAAGGCCATTGTCAATATGAGCGGAGGTGATTTTTTTTACTACCAAGGCTAAACCCCCAAGCCGTCGATCACATGGTTGACCAACGGCCAGGTCCTAAGGGCCAAATTTTCCCTTTATAACCCAAATAGTGCATTTTTTCAAATTGCTATAACTTTTCATCTAGGAGGCCAAATTTTAAAAACAAATTATTACCAAAAAGCTAGCTTTGTGAATTTTCTAGTAGTACAAGTGTGTTTTCAAAATTTTATTGTTTTTTTCCAGCTTGAAGTCAAATCTTGCTTTTCAGCCTCCAAGCTCAACTTTTTTCTCCGAGCTCCATTTTTTCCAATTCTTGCAACATCAAGAAGGTATTCAGGAGCACTTAAGTTTTGAACATGCACCAGTTTTGGATTTTTTTTACTAGAATTTCAAAATTTTATTTTGAAGTCAGATTGACCTACTTTGACATAACTTGTAAATTTGCAAAAATATTGACACTTTTTTAGCACAAAGGGGTTATTTTCTTGTATTGTGAGGGGTAATTTTATGTTCCTCTATTGTACTTTTTGATTTTATCATGGATTTTATAAAATTTGTACTTCTTACCCCATATAACTATCATGAATGGAAATCAAAAATGGGGGTTTTAATGTTAAAATTGAAGTTGCAAAGAATCACATTTGGGAAAGAAATTTAAAACCACAGGAGCTACATAAAAAATAAAATGGTTTGATAAAAGGGATGAAGCCCTTGATACTCTAATCTTGTCCATTTTTCTAGATCTTAGATATCATGATGTATCTTGTACACATCCTAATGAAATTTGGACTACCTTAGATAGTTTCTTTGGTAAGCTAGATAAAATGAAGAAATTTAAGTTGGAGAATGAACTTATGAGTCTTAATCCTTCAGATTTTGGTAATATCGAGGACTTATTCACCAAGCTCAATTCTCTTAGACTGCAGTTGCCTGATTTTGGGGTCA
Organism: Sequoia sempervirens; assembly: GCA_007258455.2. Classification (NCBI taxonomy): domain Eukaryota; kingdom Viridiplantae; phylum Streptophyta; class Pinopsida; order Cupressales; family Cupressaceae; genus Sequoia; species Sequoia sempervirens. The sequence continues at coordinate 220,951,188 of VDFB02271358.1, forward strand.
CCAAAGAGGGTAAATAGTTGATTCTTTATATTATTGCTAAGCTAGGTCCTGATTATTCAGTGTTTGTTTCTACATTTTATGCTACAACAAATGCCCTAGGCAATGCACACAAAATTCCTTCTCTTGATGGATTCATAGTTCAACTCACAATGGAACAAGCCAAGTTGGAACACATGAGAAAATTGAAGTCTTCCACATGTCAAGATTTTATTGCAAAAGATCCAAAGGCTTCAAGTGGCAAAAGTAAGAAAAAAAACAAGGACCCCAAGTCTAATGAGCAAGGTAAGGATTCACCTTCACAAAGTACTCTTGAGTCCACTTCCTCTTCCAAAGAGGACTTATCTAAAAATAATAAGTTGAAATGTGCACATTGTAAAAGGCTAGGACATGATGAGCATAGATGTTATGAGAAGAATATTGATGAACTAACCCACCTTCTAAATAAAAGAATAACATTTTTTTTCCCTCAATAGTGTCTTCTTCTTCTTCTTTAGCATCATAATCTGTAGCAACTTCATCATCATAGTCAAGGACCACCGGAGTTATAAATGGTCGACAGAAAATGAAAGGAAGATCACTCTTGGTCTCTACAATTTTTGAATCTAGAAGATGACTTCTTGATTTAGGGGCATCTCATCATATATCATCATCTATGGGAATATTCTCTTCTTTTGAGCCTTGTAATTCTCCTAATATTTTGATGGGTAACAACACATAAATGAAGGTGTGTGGGAAGGGTTTTATTGACATGGGAGAAGGAACTTTTAATGATGTACTTTGTGTTCCTTCTTTTTTATCTAATATCCTTTTTGTTTATCAAGTCACCAATAGTGGACAAGGTAAAATAGTTGAGTTCACTCCTGATAAAGTATACATAAGGGACTTGGAGACTATAGAGATCATTGTTATAGGGATGGTCGATCATTCATCTCATTTTTATTCCTTTCCCATTTTTCTTTTGTTGATGATAATGTTCCCTTGACTGATATTCACAATCATTCATCAAGTGTGAATCATGTTTGTGAGGAGAAATTTGGTCATATAAGTTTTACCTTGGTATATTCTAGAGAATAGCGTTGAGCTTCCTACTCCTCCACCTCCCACTTCTTCATTTTTTCAGTGCTTCTATTCAGCAGGATGATCATAGTTTTTTAGATCTTGCTTTGTGAGATGAATATTTGATAGGGATTTCTAACTTGTTTGTGTAGTTTCATACTGTAGATTTGGAGGACACGCTTGAGGTAGTTTCTCTCCTCTTGATGACAGTTTCAACACAAATTTTATCCCATCTTCTTTGTCCTTGGAGATTGAAATTCATGAATTTCCTCATTTCCTTGATTTGTCATGTTTCTTGGTTGAGTTTGACCATAATTATGTTGTGGCTTATATCCAAGCTTGGAGAATCCTAATAAATTTTTAGAGCCATACATTTTGAGACTTCATTCTTCCTCCTTTCAGTTGGACATGGAGTGGCTTCTCTGTCATCCTATGAATTTTTTTCTTCCTAAGGGAAGATGTGTTGCTTGCAGGCATTGGATCATCTTTTGTTTTCAAACATTTTTCATTGGTATTGAAGATTCTTCATTATGGGGGTATATCTTGTCTCTATTTTTCCCTCTTTTTGGGGGTTCATTGATTGTATATACATTATGGATGTATTCATTGGGAGTACCATTGAGTCCTCCATACATCTTCCTTGTTTTTATCTTTTCTCTCTTTTGGAGGAGTTTTGTCCCATTGGGTTTTCTCCTTTTCTCCATTTGTGAGAGATTGCATTGTAAATGGGCACCTAACATGGCCTAGTAGTTGATACCCATAATAATCATTTTCTTGTTTTGCATCATTTTCATAATAATATACTCCCTAAGTTGCACTTAAGGGGGGTGTTGGTGTGAATAAATGTCTTGTACCTAGCTAATTCCTAGTAGGGGGACTTATTCACATGTTAAGTTTACTTAGGTTCTAGATGTCGTTCTAGAACTCTTAGTTGTCTAGATAAGATCTTATCCTATCTTATCTTTTTAACTTTTTTGTCAAGTTAGTTGTCTCATAACATAGAATTAAGACACATGTCACAATATTGTCTAATACTATACTTCACCTTTCCTTTATAAGAAAGGCCTGTCATGTGCATTACATATTCAATCTTGTGATCTTGCATCCATAATCATAGCAAACTATTCTTGCCATTTTCTCTCCTGTGGAAGATATTTTGGTCTAGTAGATGTTCCTGAGGTGTTAGGATTTCACCATTAACTCCTATAGGTCTAAGATTATTGATTACAACTTGTGTATCTATTTCTAACGTAGACATTACTTTGCTAGAGGGAATTTGGCTTTATATTGTCCCCACAGTACATGTGCAAGCCATTTTGTTATGCTTGGTGGTAGAATGCTCATATGGTCCACCATCCTACTATGTTTCCTAAAATTTTGATCAATTATTTGGGGGATTCAAAGCCACACTCTTCCATTCCATTAGTTATCCTCTTTGATCTTGGTGAGGTTATTACAACTCCATTGAATCATGATCTAGTTACTCAAAAACGTATTTCCTCTATTCCTATTTTTCCTTTAGTTTCAAAGGAAAAAGTACCTCCTCCTTATTCACCTATTCATTGGTTGACATATCCATATTGTTCCTTAGTTTGATAAATCCCATGGATGGACCCTCTATGGGGGTTTCCCCCCTCCCTTCTCTTAAGTCTCTAAACTAAGAAGACAACATTTCATGGACAATTACATACAAATATGGAAGCAAGGTCTAATGAAATCTATTTTCCAGTCACACACTAGTGTTAAGGGTGTGAGGTTGAATATGATAGGATATAGCATTGTTTAGGCTAGATCATTGGGCTCTTTTTGTTTTAAATTGTAGCTTACCTTATATTTCGTTTAGTAGTTTGGTTTTAGTTGCTCTATTTTGTTGTAATAGGGTTTAGGCCCTAACAAGAACCCAACTTATCTTAATAAGAAACAAATGATCCATACTGGGGAGAGGATAGTTATCCTTAAAAATTAACATTTAATTTTTTGAAATCAACAAGTTAGATTTGACACCCATTCTAAGTGCCTAATTGGTTTGATATTATACCCCCTTCTTTTATATTTATTAGCTCCTTGTACATCTTGGGGGCAAGGTAGGATTGATAGGTCTCTACTTTTGGTGAAATGGTTATGCTAGAACAAACTAAGATCAACAAGTCTAAAAATCAATATAGGTTTTAAATCATAAGCATAGATTAGATATGTGCATCAAATCGGATTTGCACTTGTGGGATCAAATCCACAATCGTGAAAATAATTCAAATAAGAAACAAATGTTCACAAGTTTCAAAAAAATCATCTAAACATCACTAATATTCCTACATTATTGACGAATCAACAATCCACATTTGTCATAGATTTCCAACTAAGTACTTTCATTAGTCTATTCAATTTTTGAAACATTAAACTATTTATTTTCATTTATATATTTATCATTCTCAACTTCTCGCATCTAAAGTAGATTCTAAATATTCTACTATTTAGTTATTTACCCTAAGATTTATGTAAAAGTGATTTATTCTCCCTTTTAAATTAGAAGAAGGTTGTTTTATTTTATTTTTCCTTTTACATGTAAAAATCTATTGTAAATATGAGAATAACAACCAACAATATGTATTTCTATAATCATCTACTTAATTTCTAGATAAAATATTTTTAAAAATTAAGGCGATAAACAATTTTGTTTTAGACACCAATAGTGGCATAGTATGATGGTTAAGTTGTTGTGGTGTTGTTCTTGCCATCAAGGTTTGAACCTCATTAGGGTGTAATTGTTGAATGTTTAAATTGGGGATGAGGTCCCTCTTTTGTGACCCCATTGATTCATAGTTTTGAGTCAAAAGTGTTTACCCCTTAAAATAATAATAAAAATTTTGTTTTAGACAATTGAAAAGATATCAAAACAAAAAAATGAAGAATACACTAGAGATAACAATAAATTTTACTAAACACACAATTAGAAAATACTAAGGAGACAATATCACATAGAAATGACAGAGAATTTATTTTAATATCTAAAATACTAAAGGCTCATGACATCACATTTATATTGACCACCCTATTGATGTTTTTGAACTAAAAAAAAAAATAGATCTGTTCATAAATCTTTCTTTTTTTTGGTAAATAAGAGGCCAAGGCCAAGATTATTTATAAATCAAGATAGTACATCTGGAAACATATAAAATGCAGTTTATAAGTATCTTTCAAATGCTGCACAAAAACACAGATTCAAAGCATTCTTTCCATACAGCCCAAAAACTAATAACAACATAAAGATATTCAACAGTCCGTAAAGGAACAACCAAAAACAAAAACCCTCCACCATTTACTTCTACCTACTGCCTAGCAGACTTCGAGCGACGAGCATCACCAAGGGATTTAAGAATAACCGCAAGTTCCATCATTTTCTAACCACCAATTTTCTTCGAAGCCTTCCACTGCTAACTTAGATAACTCATCAGCCTCCTTGTTTGCCTCCCTATAGGTATGGTTGATGGTGTAGCACTCAAAATAAGCTAAGATTGACATTATTCTATCCAAAAGAGCTTTTAATCTCCAGTTTGGAGTCGTTGCTGATCTTACTGCGTTGACTATTATGGCTGAGTCTCCTTCGATCTCAAGATTCATAACTTTCCTCTTTTTACATTCATAAATCTTTCTTAATAAAATGAAAATTTCAAAATTAAATCACAAATACATTTTTTTACTAATAAAATAATCATTTATCACTCATAATTGTAAATAAAAGATAAATTTACATTAACCATTCAACTATTTAATATTTAAATAGAGTGCCTTGCTTTCCTTGCTTCCCGGTCAATCATGTGCTTCCTCTAAAGTAAAGTTCACCACTATATTTGTAACGCTCAGTGAGTTGACCATTACATACTCCATACCAACTTTAAGCTATAATTCTATTTAATAAAAACTATTGCAGCACCATTGCTGGGGACGGTTCATCTCGGTTCCATACCAATGGAAAATCCAGTAACTGATTGATTAAAAAATCAATCATCATTGCCATTTAAGAACAAAAGTCAAACCTTAAACAAATCCAGCGTTTCCTTTTAGAAATCTGACTCTCAAACTCTCCCACACATGGGATCTTCAATATAATATTAACAACCAGACGTAGATCCAGTAGTTTCTGTGCGAGAAATCGTAATCAAGAAACACGTGATAATCATTGCCTTAAATTTCTATTTAGAATCTTAATCCCATCTTCTGTCTCCATCAATTTGAATTAATCCCATCTTCTGTTTCCATCGATTCATCCAAAGTTCCAAACCCACTTGAATTCGAGAAGAAAATATGGCCTATAATTTGAATCAACTGCAAAATCTTGGATCATCTGGTTTGAAACAAGTGCAGTATAAACACATGGCTGTGTTAAGCCCGAAACAATATCTCACTGGGATTTGATAGAATAGTAATCGATCAAGGACTTTATTATTTTAATGGTGTGGGGGATAATTGTGTAAAGAGAATCCCACGCGCTCCTAGACGGGTAGAGGGGCGCCATAGCCGGCGAGTCTAAAGAATACAGCTCACGCTCTGCCATCTGCACGCTCATTAATGTTTTCTCGTCATCTTCAAAAGCGCTGCACGAGTGTTTCATTGCAGATTTAGGAAGTATCTTTGGACTGGAGAAACCAAGAAACACATTTGTTTCTCAGTTTGATTGGGTGGTTCCAGCGCTTAGTTAGTTAGTTATGGAAAGAGTAACAAATGAGCGATGGCGATGAAACTGCCTCTGCCTTTCATTCAATTCAGGTACACGGAATTTCATTCACCCACATTCTTGATTTGCACATTAGTCGAAGCGCCAGCTTTCTTTTTTATTTTCCTCCATGTGAAAATTTCATGGCTGCCTTGCCTTTCAAGTTAGATTCAGTAAAACTTTATCTCGACACAACAAAGAGATATGAAGATCTAATGTAGAAATTAAGTCTGAGGAATACGTAGAAGGGATTCAGATTTTATATCTACTCTACTGCCTTTTTTTTTCCCTGATACGGTGCAGATTTGTAGGAGGATAAAACTCATTTGTTCTCTTTTTGACTCATAGATTTTGTAATTCCTAAGCGATAGATGCGAATACAAGCAATGCTTTGCGTTCTGCTAAATTTGTCTGTGTGTGAAAAGGAAATCTGCTTTAAGTGCTTTTCATTTTACCCCAATTCCTAAATTGTCTGTGTGGAAAAAGGAAAGGCCTAAATTTGTTGTGATTAACAATGGTGGATTGACTGTCACTTGATCATTTTATTTTCAGGCTGCATTGTAACTTGAGGACGACTGCAACATATTACAATTAAGCGACAGCAAATCAGTATAGTATCAATTGAGATTTTCTTGTTTAGTGTTGTGTTTCATATTAAAATGAGCCCAGAGAACTGGCAAATCAGGCCTGTCTCGGCATTACATACAGCGCAGATGATATCAGAATATTCTGGGATGGCTTTCAACAACCTCGTGATGCAATCAGATTCAGCTTTTAGTGGGAATTCCATGGTCGCAGGCATCAGATCAGAGTTCAATGGGGCAGCTGGGTCCAACTATTTGTCTACCTTGATATCTAATATACCTTCTGCAGATCCTACAGAGAAGCAGGGCATCCAACAACTAGCTTATCCATATCTGCAACATCATGATAATAATTATAGTTCCAATCAAGTGTTCCATATAAATTCCTCCGAGCAATCCCAGGGATCAGTAGACTGCTTTTCTAATTCCCAACTTTATCCCTTTGATGGCCCTCTGTTTCAAAGCTTGATCTGCAGCAATGGCGAAGCTTTAGACCTAACTTGTCCTTCACACTCAGCCGGGCTAGTAGATATGAAAGATGCAGTAGGAGTAGAAGCACAATTGAAGACTCCAGTGAATCCTATGCCAAGGCATTTGTACAACTATTGTGATGATTTTGCAAGTGAGAACCTCTTAGCTCAAGACGCAAGCATGACAATGGGATTCAATTCTCAGAGTTTACTTGCTTGGCCATCCCAGTCTTCCATTACAGATGAGAAAAGTTGTGGTCAAATTGATTATACAAACAACTCTGTTCGAGACCAGGATTCCAAGCAGCAACTGCAATTGCCCCTCAAGCGCTCTTGCACGGTAAGCCTTGTTGGTGCAAACTCCTCTCCCCTTGCTATTCATCATAAGAAATCTTCTATCTAATTGATCGATCCAATGGGTAGTCCTGTGCCATAGCCTGCTAGTTCATAACATTTTTCAATTCTGTTTTCAAAAATTAAACTCTATGCACTGATGTCCATCTGAACTGTGCAGATAAATATAGAAGATGGCATGCAACCCTGCACTAAAAAAATGATTTCATGGTCTTCTCCCGGCAGCTCATGTAATTCAGTGCAATCCAAGTCTCCTAAACAAAAGTCGGCCCGAGCCAGGCAGGGTAGTGCAATGGACCCTCAAAGTGTGGCTGCTAGAGTAAGCACGCCAACTTAAACACGTTAATCTATCAATAGGATGAATTTTTTGAAAAAAAAGGTGTGAAATTCCTTAAAACTAAGTTTTCGGAATGAATCATAATTCATAATCTATGCTGGCGGATCATGGTTTGTAATATGATTATAGATTATGTGGTGTATCCTATATTGATTATAGATTATGGCTGTGTGATCTGAAACGTCAAGGTTTCAATTTTAAAGGTTTTTTTTTTCCAATTCTCAATCCAATATTATCCACTGTGGCTATTACCAAGCTTTGATTTACAATTATTATCAAGTTCGTGTCATGTCACATCAACTCATATTCATATAATTATGGCTTTGATTTCAGCTCAGAAGAGAGCGTATCAGTGAAAGGCTCAAGATTTTGCAGGACCTTGTACCAAACGGATCCAAGGTATTTTTATTACAACTTTATACAGAGAAAAATTTGATGCTCTCACAGTTCATAATGATGAGAACTAGGTATAAATGTCCAGTCCATCTTGATAATGAACCATCTGACTGGGTCCAAACCTGGATGATTTTATTCTTCTACCTATAGTTTGTACCGAGAAATGTTCAAACATTGTGGCCCCATCTGCAATCTGCTACAATGTTTCCATAACGCTCATCTTGTGAAAATTGATTTTTGCAGTTTGATTTGGTTACCATGTTAGAGAAAGCCATCAATTACGTCAAGTTTTTGCAGCTTCAAGTCAAGGTATGTTGTTGACAATTATTTTCAAAATAAAAACCTTTTACAGATCATTATCAAGGTCTTCCAGTCTCTCCAATCCACAATATTAAGAAAGAAAGTTTTGGAAATTTTGTCAAGAAATTTTTAAGGCTGTTTGACTGTTTCAAGCCATTCAATTTTTAATTAGAGTGACAGTTATGTATAGACCATCATGGAGATGAAGATGAATAAAAATAACCCCATTTAAGTGAGGGAAAGATAAATGATTAAAACAATCATGCAAAAATTTATACCACTCCATTCCAACCATCTATTATTGTTTGGATGTTTACCAATTCCATTAGTTTCTCTTGGTCATTTTTTCAAGCAGTGCTCTTCTCTGACCACAATAATTACTTTGTTTCCAAGAACATGTCATGAGATGTAGATTTTTTATATAGAGAGGCATATAAGATAAATTCAATTTTCTGATTCTTCTTGTGATGTGCAGGTGCTTACAACAGATGAATACTGGCCAAAGAATGATAGCAGTACAGCTGCAATAGTTAAAATGCAAGATGTGCTTCAAGAAATTGGGTCACCAAGGTCATTAGCAGAGATGGAGGGGATGTCCTCCATGGAGAAGAAAAATAAAAACTTGGAGATCAATTAGCCTCAACTGATCATCTGTGCCATTGGTGATCACTGCATTTAGGTACCCACTTATAAAGGTAGTCATCCTAGCAGTGATACTTAATATATAAACTAAGCCTGTCAAAGAATATGCCAAATCCACCACACCCCAAGCTCAACATTGGCCTCAGCGATTGCTAGTAAAAGCAATTGTGATATTACTTGTCTACAAATTGACATTTGCTGGCCAGATTTTGAATATAGAACTTTCAAAATTTTGAATAATTTTCTTTTGGGTTGAAGCCAAAGGGTCTTTAGATCCTTTAAACTGTTTGAGTAGTTTGTTAATTTAGTAATCAAACTTCATTTGATTACCAAATTAACTAACAACTCACAGACTGTTGCTTTTAAAACATAATTTAGAATTTGACCGAGAAAGAATCCACAATTTATATTGTTAAACATAATTGAGAATAATCTGACGTAATTGGAATGAAAATAAGAAATGAAAGCATGAGTTGTAACTACTGACACGGCCTGCTGTATCATATTGGGGAAGCAACTTGTTACCTGGATGAAGACTAACATATGATGGTTTCGTTGGTGTTACAGCGTAAATGCAGGTATTTACTACTCCACATGCAGTTGCATGTGCATGTGCATACGTAATACTTTTGCAAAGTCTAAATCTTCGCCGGATTGTATGACTGTGGACTTTTGCAAAGCACCACTCGAATAATTTCTTCCTTAGAAGAAAACGAAATGAATCCAATTTGATATTTTAGCCCTGACATGTGTGATATATTTTGTCTCTCTCATCATAAAGATCTTGACTCTGTGTTTTTTAAATTCATCGATTTAGTTTATGGTTGTTAAAAGAATTGAAGCTAAGCTTATGAAATTCTATTTAAATCATGACAACTTAGACCTGCAACTCATGTCCAAGCACCCTAGGTAGAATTACAATATAATTCGTCACTGGACTCGTCAATGCATTTGAAACAAATTGTGGATATTTAAATCTGATTCAGGAACATGAAGGCCCACATTTCTAATAGTTTGAATTAAAAAATGTGTCTTTTTTCTAACTTTTTAGATTTTATTTATGAATAAGTGTCTATGTTTTCATTTATAAAATATTGTTCCACATATTCAAAAGAAAATTGGATGGAAATAGTCGCATCCTTAAAGTTCATATGGTACAATAGTTCAGAGTGGCTCTAGGAAAATTCACCGCCAACAATTCATCGCCATGACAAATTCATCTCGTGGAAAATTCACCACCATCAATTCATAGCTGTGGATAATTAATCGCATATACAATTAGAACATATGATTTATGATAATAAAAATGAAAATATTTTTCAATATATTTTATTTTATTCTAGTAAACCAATTATACAACAATATCAGTCATCTCTATTATTAATGCGGTTGAAAATTATTCTTTTGCAAAAAAAATCTCAAGGTCTTGGAAATATATATTAAAAAATGTTAATACATCCGCAGTGGTGAATTGCTAGTGGTGAATTTTCCATAGGATGAATTTGTCATGGCAGTGAATTGTTGGCGGTGAATTTTTCGGCGGTGAATTGTTGGCGGTGAATTTGCCTGAAGCCTTTCAAAGTATAAAAACACAAACAAAGTAATTAGATGGCAAGAGCAGTAGTAGTGGGAGGAGGAGAATCTTGGTCATCTGACTTACCCCATACATTAGCAAGGTTTGGAGTGTTCATGAGAGGATCCCACCCATCATTATCCTTTTCTTTATCTTCTTATTCAATAGCATGAACAAGTGAAATGGCAAGAGCCAATCGAGGGAATTTTTTGGAATCAAACCAACTAGAAGCACCTCTAGCAAGCCACCCAAAAGTTCCTCCTACAAGCAGGAAGGTGGAATGCCAAAGAGTAGGTCATAACCAACTCTACAAACCAGACTCCCTTCTCACAGCTAGGGGAGAAGCTTTGGAGTGGTTCTCTCAATTGTCTTGAGCAGATAGGCTACGCCCATGATGGCACCCACAAGAAGGTGAGCAACCCCTAGAGGAAGAGGGAGATAGATGAAATCTAGCAAAAACACAAGAAGCATGACCCCAATGGTCAAAAAGCACCTGTAAGTAGGCCACCTCTAGTGCAACTTTATTAGCTTGCGTCTAGATCTATAGTAAAATATTGGAATAAATCATAGCTTTAATATAAAGTGAAACATGATAATCCACAAAGGGCAAAAATAGTTGAACTTGTATCTTTCCATATGATGAACAAAATCTCTACCTTAAAAGCATGTCAAATCTAGGTAAATTTGTGAGGGATGTGAGGCCAATGTCCTAGAAAAACCATATGACATGAAAAATGTTTTGGTCTAAAAGGCTTGAAAAATTCATGAATCTAGGTCTAAACATTCTAAGCTCCAACAAAAAACCAAAAAAGGTGTGTAAGGGACTCCTATTACTCACAAAAGGGAAATTGAGGGTCAAGGAATCCCAAATGGGATAACTTGGATCCAATGGGAAGGCCTTGGAAAAGAATACACCAAGCAAAATGAACCAATTTTGGTTCAAAAAATGTTGACCATATGGTGTTAAATTTACTTTGTCAAATAAAAATAGGTGATTGCAAATGTCATCATTGGTTTAAGGTGGGAACCATGGGAAAATGAGGAGAGAGCCAGTGATATCCTTGTTGTGGTTTGTAATTCCAAAAAGTAGTATCTAAACACCACTTCTAATCTTTCCACCAAGGTTTGCAAGAGTTGATACCAATTTTATGAATTATATCAAATGGAATGGCCCTTATAACTATCAAAAGTTCAACAATATTGATTGGAAAGGTGAAGCTTGGCCTTAGCTTCATTCCATGAAAGGAGACTCCTAGAGGCCCTAGAAAATGTTTTGAGTAGTTTTAATTCTTTTTTATTAAATGTCAAGGCACTTCAACCCAAGGTGCATCCATTCCAAAGGGTGGTTGTTGCCTTGAAAATAGGAGACCACCAAATATTCTAATAATTAATGGGAATAAATTACAAAATCCAAAATAATTTTGGAGGAGAAAAGGTTTCATGGCTTCCTAAGGTCTCCAAATATTTTTTATCAAAAAATTCCCTTGGATTTGAACAAAAAAATCATAAGAGATATAATATCGCACTAGGATTTCTCAGGCTTTGTTGTCCCAAAGCGCATGAATAATCCACTTAGTGTAGAGATCCAAGCCTTGACGTTGAGTGGATAATAACCCCAATCCTCTAAACTACTAGGGGAGGTAGTGAAATTTTCAAGCCACCTAATAAAATTTCTTGTGGTTCTCTAAAGATGCCCAAAGAAAATAATGAAGTTTTTATAGTTTCATGTAGGGAGCCTTAGAGGGAATCCAACATGATGAGTAATAATTTAAATGAGTGGCTACAAGAATGTTAGAAAAAATATAGAATTTCTCTTCTAGAATAGAGGTTTTGTGACCCAATAAGCCAATTTGTTTTTAACTCTTGCAAGAATAGATTGCCACAAAGATTCTTGAGATGCTTGAAAAGAAAAAGGAATACCTAGAAATATTAAAAAAATATTCATTACCAATCCATTTCCAACCATAATATTTGATCCAAGGAGGCACATGGGGAGGAAGAATTATCTATAAAACTGTCGTATGCCACTGAATGGAAAAACTAAAGACTTTACAAAAGTATCTAGGTAATGCAAGGCCAACTTGATATTTTTCTCTTCTAAGGAAGTGAGGAAAGATTCATTTGTATAATGTCCATTAACAAGTTGAGATGAGGTTCACCAAGTAGATGAACACCTTTAAATATCTCTTTAGACATATAGAGCCAGAGAATGAGCCAAAAGATAACAAACCCTTTAGGATTGAGCGCATATTGAGCCAGAGATAGAGGACAACCTTGTCGAATGGACCTAAAAATTCCAAAGACATTGGATTGCTAACCATTGATGCTAGTGCAAGAAAATTTATTTACAAAAATCATGGTAACCGATTGAATGAATCGAGGATCAAATATTAGAACCTATAACATGGCCAAGATAAAAGGCCACTTAATGCAATCATAGGGCTTAGCAAAATCAATTTTGATGAATAGAGCCTTCTGATAAGAGTGACTAGTCCACTTCATACCTTCTTGAACTACAATTATATTATCTAAAATGTATTTGGACTTGATGAAGCCTAATTTCTCAGACCTCACAATTGGAGGAAGGAGATAGTATAAATTTAGAGCCAAGGATTTGAATATGATCTTATAGGAGAGATTAAGCATGGTGATGCATCTCCAATTACAAATATCCTCTAGATCTCTATATTTAACCACGAATTTGGTAAATTCCCTTTATTGATAGTTATTTCTAATGATTTGGAATGAAAATCTTCAATATACACAAGTTATGCAATCCATCACTAACACTATCCCAAAGACTTATTTTGAGTTGTGAAAACTTGCTTATATTGTTTGACAAAAGCCTGAAGAATAACAAGAAGTTATTTAAGAAAATAATTCCCATCTTTAATCTGTTTAATTTCATCTTAAGTATGGCAAGCTCTACGAGCTTGGAAAAACTCTTTGGAGGCTCTATCCCCAACTTTAAGTCAATGCAATACGGCTTTGATTTGAATTCCTCTAGCCAAATGGTTAGCATAAATTTTCATATGATGGAAAAGCTCAACCATGCTAACTTGCAAAGTAGGAGAAAAGTGGTTGACTTAGCTATAGTAGCTTGATGAATCTTTGAAGTTGTGGCCCCATATGCATGACACTAAAAGATGGCCAGTTTGCATCTATAGATGCAGAGGAAATTATGAGAAGTATGCTTGATGGTTATATTCCACCAAGCAATCCAACAAGTTGTTTGAGTGGACTAGGCGTCTAGGTTTCATACTCATCTAATGTGGGATAGCAAGGTTTAATGACTCAACAAAGAAGTATTAAAAAGGAATTGATATTTTTCATCGTAAGGAATAAACACTTTTCATGGAATTTTGAAACTTGATGGGACTATGATTTGACAAAGTGACATATGGAAAAGGCTCCACTAGGAGTGAAAAATAAATAGTAAAAGGAAAAAAATGACTGTGCAAAAATGATAACACAATCCATGCATTTAAAGACACTATCAAGGTCAGCCCAAAAAATATTCCATGTATACCAATGGGAATGAATATGGTGGTCAACCATATTAGAATAAAGGCAAAGTCCAAAAAGACAACTCCCTTTTTCCAAATGTCCAACATAAAGGCAAAGTCCCATCTTTATAATATGTCATCTCAACCATATTATAGTCCCCACACATGACCAAATTGGTGGAAATCAATGAATCAACAACCCATTTTCATGATAAATATCTATCAACATCATTGGAACCATAAATGTTTATAATTCCAAAAGAATGATTCTTGACATTTAAGAGGACCCAGATCACAGTTAGTGGGTCAGAATTGTTATCAACAACATGTTGAAGCAACCTAGAAGAGAGAAAGGTTATAAAACCTCCTTGACCAACATCATGATTGATGCAAAACATAGAGCTAGCAAGCCAAAATACATGACAAGCAACAAAAAAAAAATTGTCTTCCTATAAATAAAGAACATATAGAGTTGAATGATTCTAATGAACATCCCTTGACACTATATATTTCTTGGGAAGCTTATTGATACCTTGAACATTCCAAGAGATAAAATTCATTTATGAGAATCAAAAGACATCTCATCATAATCCGACTCTTGAAGAGAAGAATATTGATTTTACAAAATATCTTCTAACATGAAAAACTACCCAACTAGATGTTAGAAATTGGTATTCTTCTTTTTTATGTAGTGTAATCTCCCTCCTCTAACCACCCAAGTGTGTTGTGAGAGTGTCACGGATACTTAGGAGAGGGGGTGAATGAACAATAGTTTCTAGCCGAGAAGAAAGAATAGATGTCAGTTGTGGAATTCGTGAGAATCTTGGCCTAGTGGAATACTCACTACTAGGTGGGATAACCTCTTTACCCTTCTTGGAAGGGTTTTAAACTTCTTCTTGCACCTTAGTGGCTGGGTGATTCATAGTGGGTTAGGTTTTTACTTGGGAATCGCTATTTAGCTAACATTTCTTATTTTTGCAATTTATAATCATAGTAATCATAGTCCATTTTTTCTTAGTTTTTGAGGAAGGGACCTCAACAAGCTAAGGAGGTGATTTGACATGAGGGCCTCCAAAGGGAAATCCTTGATTTTATTCTCAACAAACTGGCATCGAAAACAACTATTGGTAAAATTAAGGTAAAGCACATGCTAGGTGTGCCAAAGATGTCCAATCTAAATGTCCACATATTGTTTCAAATATTTGGAAAGGTTAGTCTCAATGCAAACACATTTATGTGGATGAGCTTGATAAAACCTATCAAGCTCAACAAATATGACTTTCCCAAGGGAGCTTCAGTAATGGTGGTTAAGAAGTTCCAATGGGGTAAGAGTAAACTAGGGAACTCAAGCTAAACTGGCACATGAAGTGTCTTTTCATTCAAGATAGTGAAATCATGCAACCACATAAATGCATGAACATATCGTAGGCCATGCTTGAGAATGTACTCGGTATGGATGGCCTTAATAAAGTAGAAAATAAAGAACCCTTTGGTAAGGTTTTGAATAGCATCAAGTCAAACCCCATGTGGGGCCCAATGCTTGTTAACCCACTCACAAAGCATGCTTTCTAGGAGAGTTATCTCAATAAATTATCCTATCAAAGTAAAATTCTCTAACCATTTTCATGCATTATCAAATTCATGGATGGATAAAACCACATTTGTTGGAGGTTCAAAGGGCTCACCTTGTGGAAAACCTTCGAGACAAATTTTTGGGGACACTTGTTTGATGGTGCCATTGCTCAGATCCACCAAACCATCAACACCAACATGAACTACTGGGTTGAAACAGTTTGAGGCCATAAAAAGGACTAAAAAAATAACTCACAATAAATGTAGAAGAGTGAAAGTTTCCTATGTTGAAGGCACATAGTGACATAAGGATGGTGAAAGGCAACAAAAAAGATACAAGCCCTAGTAGACCACCTCTAGTAAATTAAATTGATTTTAAATTTTTAATATGTATTATTTAATTATACAATTTAATATGCCTTTTGATTTAGATGTACATTGTATTATTAGATTTTTTTGGTTATTTTCATCTCTTTCTACTTTGTTATGTTTTAAAACTTTGAATAGGTGAATAAATATAAATTTTGATAGAGTAAATTATGTAGGTGATAGATATGTCTTCTAGAAAATTTTAAATAAAATTCAAGTTTTAAAATAAAAAAGACTGTAACATAAATTTAAAGACACAAAATTTCATCACTTGAACTTAAGGGTTAGAGAGTGGAAATTATGTGTGTGAAAATGTGATCAATTTAAATGAATTCAAACACATTAATAAGACATTAAATCAAAGAAGCTAAGAGAAAAACAGAAATAAGCAAATTGTTAATGGCAGCTTCTCCAAAATCGTCTTATCTCTCTCTAACTCCAGCGTTTTGTCCTTTCCAATAGCTCTCAGATCAACAGATCAAGCTCAACAAAAGGACAGCATAAAGAACGAGATTTTAAAAATGAAAATGCATATTATTGCCATATGCAAAGCTATGCTAAAATGAAAGTATGGTTGTGATGCTGAAAATGATGTGAATGCCTAAGCTGATTGCATGTAGATTTGTGCATTTTCATATGCAAGCGTAGGTATATGCGTGCGTAAGTAACCAAAGCTTGGATTTGCACCGGCATTTATAGAGTTTTCAAACGGATTCGATTGGCTGATTCGATCGACGGCCCTGATTAAGCTTGTTCGAACGGACGGTGGGAGATTTTCGAAAGTGGAGATGGAGATGGAAGGTTTCCCTTTTCCTTCAATTTTCATCATTGAGTTTCGAAGGGAAATTTCCATTTCGAAGAACGAGTTTAGAATTTGGAAGGGTAAGTTTAGAATGAGTTAAAATTAAATAAAATAAATTTATTTAATTTGTAAGTGAAGATGGATATAGAAACTTGCATAATTAAATAAATCATATTTAATCATATGTGAAGATGGATTTAGAAACTCACATAATTAAATAAATTATATTTAATTATGTTTTATAAGTGAATTTAGAGTGTAATTAAATATTTAAAAATATTTAATTATTTGTGGGGGGAGAAGATGAAGAGAATATTCCATATTTGAATTTTAAATATTCAAATTTAGAATAATATGATAATTAAAATAAATAATCACATTTATTTAATTTAATTAAGAGAAATGTGGGAAATGTCAATAATTAAATAAAATTATTTATTTAATTAAGGTAGAAGAATTAGAAAATGAACAATATAAATAAATAATTAAATTTATTTATATGTAGATGATTTTGGGAGAATTAATTAAATAAATTATATTTAATTAATTAACAAGCTTAATCATGACCATTTTTAGACGTATACATTTTGCCCCTCTTTGAAGTGATGTGTGAAACACATTGCTTCAAAGAAAAATAAGATTTTTGCCCCTGATGTGTTTTTGATATTGATGTTACTGCTGATGATGCCCCCTCGGGAGGTAAATCACGGATGATATGAAGTCTGAAAATGTGATAAAGAAGATTGGATAATGATATTCTGCCGAGGAGATAGTGATTTAGCTCCCGATAAATGATGTAAAAGATGCCCCTGTTGAAATGATGCCCCTTTTGAAGGAAATGATGAAATGATGATGATTAACTGATAACTTTGCTTCCCGAAAATAGAAAAACAAAGAGTAAATGATTGATAAAGTGCTTGATAAATTTTCTTTTTGCGATAGAAAACAAATAGTAGATGAATGATTTCCTTTTTGATAAATTTGCTTTCTGCGATAGAAAACAAATAGTAGATGAATTGCGCATTGATATGGATCACTTGATAGATATGAGTCACTTGATATGGGTCACTGATATGTTGCAGATACCTGTCACACATGTATATCATTTTTGGAGCATGTACATTGATTTTTTATCATATCTCATGTATTTCTCTTTGGACATTTCAAGTTCATTGGATATTTAGTCATTTGTATTATTGATGATGAGTGATGATATGCAACGGCGATGAATTTTGATGATATGTTGTGCATTTATGAGATGATGATGTGATATGCATTTATTTCTATATGTTAAGGATTTTGATATGCATTTTAATGATTTGATGACTAACATGATATGCAGGATGATTTGATCTGATGTGTTTATGATGATGATGCATACTAATGATGTCATGCAGGTGGATGACTTATGATGTGATTATGAAAATGATATGAAAATGTATATATGGAATGTTTGTTTTTGGATTTTCAAATGTAAGATGATAATAAAAATGAATGTTGTGTTTATGATATGCATTATGAATTTGCAAAATGAATTGATATGGAAAATGATAGGATGATTAACGATATGATATGAATGCAATGTTTTGTAATGATGATTAAGTGAAATGATAAAATGAAATGCAATGATAATGACATGTATGAAAATGATAAGTGATATGAAATGAACTGTACTATATTGAAAATGATAAATGAAATGATAAGTGATAATGAAATGAATGATAAATGAAATGATATGATAAGTGAAATGAATGATGATGAAAATGATAAATAAACTAATAAGTGATAATGAAATGAACGATAATGATAAGATATGATAATGAAGGAAATGATATGATAAGATATGATAATGAAATAATAATGAAATGATAAGATATGATAATGAAATGATAATGAATGAAATGATGCAAATATATAAAAGGAACATGAAATGAATATGAAAATGATATTTAAGTGTTAATGATATGAAGATGATAGAGAATCTAAATGATATGCAAATGAATGATAAATGATAAATGATAGGACCCAGCCAAAATGATAATGCAGGTGAAAGGTGATGATGAAACAAATGTTCAAATATCCTCCACAAGTAGTCCAAAGAGACATGACAGCCATTGATGTTTGTTGTTGACCTTTCAAAACTTTTGATGCAAATCCAGTATGCAGATATGTATAATGAGCCAAAATGAAATGCAACTAAATGAAACCAACCATTTGTTGAGCTTTTTGTTAGCCTTCTTAAATCATCATAGAGCGTTTTAAAATGTTGGAAGTATGTATAAGCATCATAGGGGAAATTAGCACCAATGATGACCTGAGTACAACTTTCATGATTTTTGATATAGCAAGCGAACACAAGCATCGAGGTATAATTGAACCGAGATGACCTGAGCATTTCTTGCGTGAACAGACAAAGACTAACCACCTTCTGATGCAAATTTGGAACTGTCATCAATGATAAACTTTGGAAATCATCACGTCTCGCGACATATTTGCAACAGATAAATGATTAACCTCCAGACAGCGGACAAAGAAAAATCATTCTCTTTCCTTGCCACTCTAGTTCAGTACATCATTGAGTGTGCTCCAGAGAAATGATATCAAAAACTAAACAACCATTGTTCAAAAATGAAATACTGTTATTCCAAACATTATGCAGATTATAGATCATCCAGATATGAGTCATGATAAGGTGCACAGCTGAAAAACTGTTATGAGATGGAGCAATGATTGGATAGGTATATGATTTGATTGTTTTGTTCACGTGATTGGTTTTCAATGTCATTGTCTCGCTATTTGGGTAAAACTTGAAAGTTGATTTCCCCTAGTATGTCAATGTTTGCCCTCGGTATTGACACAACTTGTTGAAACGAATATGTACAATAAATCAAGCCATGATAAGACATTATCGCTCTGAGGTAAAATGATGATAGCATGATGCTGGTGTGGCCCTAAGATGATGGAAAAGATGCATGAAAAAGATGGCTGAAAAGTCAAGTGTAGAACATGAACTAATAGATGGAGAGTTACAAATAGCGTATGTTTTTTATGTTTTCTGATGATTTTTTTTTTTTTTTTGGATTTTTGATGTTTTCTGATTTTGTTTTGGATTTTGTTTTTGATGTTTTCTAACTTTTGGATTTTTGATGTTTTGATTTTTTGGATTTTGATATTTTCTAACTTTTGGATTTTTTTGATTCGATTTTTGGATTTTTGATGTTTTCGATTATTTTTGGATTTTGTTTTGATGTTTTCTAGTTTTTGGATTTTTGATGTTTTCTAATTTTTTGGATTTTGATATTTTCTATTTTTTGGATTTTTGATGTTTTGAGGTATCAAAATTTGAGTAGCCTTTGTGCTAGATACCAATGACAAGGGGAAAACCAAGTCTAGGTGCAAGGGTGGGTGATGGGATAAGGGATAAAATGCTCATGATAGATGGATGGATGGTATGGATGTATGCATCATAAGAGAGCAAGGATGTGATCTCCAAAGACTATGTCGCATAGGAATAACATGCCCCATTCTAGGTACAAGACTTAGGATTTTTCATGACAAAACTTATGACAATAGGATAATGATATGATTGTTTGGAAGGATGAGGTATGTCAAGAGATACCCAAGACATGTTTTAACATTTTTCCCCTATTTCTTCATCAAGATCAAAAAGATAAGGGTGGATGAATGGACTCAATATGATAGGTATGTATGATGGCTAAAGATGGTAGGTAGGATGGAAATGATATGATATAAAAATGATAGGTTGAATAGATAAGACATCGTGCCCCCAAGTGTAAGTGACATAGAAGATAAACCTACACATGACGCCTATTTGCTAGGTTTTCATCATGGTACTTATCCAAGGTGCCTGTTTACCAGGTTTTCACCGTTGGATGAAGGCATTTCTCTTTACTTCTTCTTTTTTTTAGTTTTTCATTTTTTTGTTTTTTGGATAGGAGAAGGGGAATATGGATAGGAGGGACTCAAGTGTCTAGTTGCATGAAAGTTGGTAGTCCCACTAGATAGATGTCATTGCATGGACCATGTCAAATGTCATTATGCTCATAGATGTTGGTAAGGGATGACATGAAAGGGAGATGGAGTAGGTAGATGATGGATTATGATGTGGATGATGGAGGACAATAATGGATTATGATATTGATTATGTAGGGAAGATGATAGGTATTATATGGGACTTATGAAAAAGATGAATGGGGAGGCTTAGCCAAAAGCATGGACCATAGGAAGATGGTGAGGGAGATATGTAGGATAATGAGTGAAATGGAAGGGAACCATGACCAATGTTGCACACATTGTGATAAACATTGAAGCTTTTGATGTGGATGGGGTGTAGGAAGCAATGAAGATGTTTGCTTATGAGGTGGAGGGTGTAGTGTTTTTGGTACCCACATAGACTTAGTATTTTTATGATTTTTATTTTGCTTGTGGGTTTTAGGAATTTTAGATTTTTGAATGGAATGAGAATGTGGGATGGAAGTGGATGGTTGGGATTTTTGTGATGTGTATGCCTCATTTGAATTGCTTTCTTTTTGCTTAGGTACCCAAACCAATTTAGTTTTGGCCTTTAATTTTGGAGGTATGGGCTTATATAACTTTTTGGATGTACTTGGCTTTGATATTTTGTATTGATTTCCTAAGGCGTGAGAACCCTTAGGATTTTTTACTTTATAGGTAGAGGCATTGAAATTCTTGCTTTTGAATCCCATGGGTATGGTGGAATGGGTGGAAGCTTTATGTTTAGACAATGTGTGCATTGATTGGTCATGATTAAGATGTTTAGAGGATTTATGGATGGAGGGATAAAGGGATTGGATAATGGGGATATTAGGTGTTGGGAGAAGTGGAGGTAGATTAGATGGAGGAATATTGGGAGTTGGAAGAAATGGTGGAAGGTGTATGGTCACATGCTTTTGACATTTGTAGGATGATGGAGGTGGAATGGCAACATAAGTTTTAGGGATACGATAGGCTTTATGATGGAAAGTGGACTTGGGATGCATGGAGGAAGTACCAACATCTTTAGGTTGTTGTCCTTGGGGTGTATGTCCAAGGCCATAAGAGCGTGGAGGGACTTTGACATGGATGGGCTCCAAAATACCTTGTTCATGAAGGTCTAGACTTTTACCTTGGTGTTTCATGTTTTGGAGTGTGCAATGGACAATGGGACTAGGTGTAAGTGAAACACTAGACACGAGTTCCTTATTGGATGGAGAAAATGAAGCAAGGGAAGATAATGGTTGTTGTTCGAAGGAGGAACATTCATGAATGAGGGTAGAAAAACCAATAGGATATGATGGAGGGCTTGCAATGGGGTCAATAATGGGTGATGAGGGCTCATTAGGATCTTTATTAGCATTGCGTTCACTTAGATCTAAGATATTTGTTTGATCTTCTATGCTAGCTTGGGACGCATTTGTCTCATCAAGGGAAGTGGATTTTTGTGTATCATGGATGGATGAGGTGGAAAGCTCTTGACCATGGAATGCATAAAGTTGGCTTAGAGGACCATCATGGTCTTCTTGATAATAAAAGGGGTCTTGATCAAAGATGGAAGATTGATCATGAATAGTATTAGGCATGTTATGAATGGAATCATTAGGAGGGTGTTGATCTTTATGTGGATGAGGGGGTAATGTTTCCACATGTTTAGGATTGTACTTTTGACATACCTCATGACTTATTTGAATGGAGGTGGAAGGGGATTTCTCATGGAGAGACTTGTCATGTTCTTGATGGTCAAAAACATAAGAGCATGACAAAGGGTGACTTGGACTTACGAGGGGATACTCTTGAATTGGATCAAGGGGTTGTGGATGACATGATTGGCTTGAAGGACTTGGCATGATGTTTGAGGATTCTTTTGCATGTTCAAGTATATGTGTTGAATGACATGGCAACAATTGATTCCTTGCTTGTAGCCCTTGGGTCACATCCTTTGTAGGTGTATGGGTGGAAGGTGTTGGCTTAGGATTTTGATTTTGATTGGATGATGGTATGATAAAGTTAGAGGGTGCATGAACTAGATTGGTGTTCCCCTTGTTGAAGGTGGCATTAAGACTTGAGGAAGTTTGGCCTTGTTGCAAGGTAGAAATTAAGTTCACATGTGTTTGTTGTGATGTGGCTTGATAGGTTGATGTGGCATTGACATACGAAGAAGTGGATGGATAAGATTGGTATGAGGTGGAAGGAGAAGCCCCTCAAAGTCTGATTTTAGGTTTTGGTTTTGTTTCATTATTTGGACTATAGAAAGGGACTCCTTGAATTATGATCTCGGGCTTAGGTTTTGTCTCATGATTTGGCCTAGAGGGATAGCCCCCTTGGATTATGATTTTGGGCTTATGATTAGGATTGGGCTTGTTTATGATTATGACCATTTTGATAAGTGGTGATGGTGATGATGTGGAATGATTAGATTGGATGACTTGATTGATTAGGATGAAATGGATAGGATGTGGCTAAAAAGAATGATTAGGATGAAAGTGATTGGATATGAATGTGTTGGAAGAACGTGTAGAGTGACTTGTCTTTATGTGTTTGGTGTTTAGCTTGATTTGGCAATGTTTAAATGAATGATCACACATGTACACACATAAATCACTCACATAAGACACATAAGCAAGTTTGAATTTTGAAATTGAAGAATGTAATGATGATTATTAAACAAGCACACATGGAAGACACAACAAACATTTTGAAGAACAGTTGTTTTTAAATGGCCCTATACTAACATGAAGTGTTTGATCAAGAAAATGTTTTCAACAAATGTTTTCACAGGTTTTGCACATGAAAGACAATTCAGACAGACTCACTCTTAATGCTCAAGTAGGACATTCTAGTAATCAACAACCCACATCTTAGAACTGTGACTCACACAGTCGTGTCAGAAGGGGCACCCGTGTTTTTGTCTTTTCCAGGCACGTACTCAGAGTTACGAAAGTGGATACCGGATCCCCTGAGCAAATGGTCCTTGGCAGTTATATGGTGAGTGTCTTGGGGGCAGATTCTTCCCTCCCCTTGCACTGTGATTATTAGAATGTTTGGAAACTGACTTGGCTGGCCACTACACTAGGTTCGTAGTAAGGATTTTCGTTCGGTGCGGCAATAATAAACTCCCTCAGGAGACCTCCCAACCTTTAGAACAAAGGTTTTGGGGATGGTTATCTTGCACACTACGGCAAAAGAGGTTTCCCAAATTTGCTTTAAATTTTATAGTGGGGCGGAATAGCCTGGCTTTGGCTTGAACCCACTTGAGTCGTTCCCGTAGGGTGAGTACTTTTTCCCACTACGGCAGGCTCTCTAAAGTATGTAATTGAGACAGTAAAATTGCATGAAAACTAAAAAGGCAAGTCTGGTATTCTGATCACCCAATTAAGGGGAGAGCATAGACCTATTGCCACATACAAAGCAAGTAGATGTTCTTTTTAAATTCCAAATCACAATGATATAATCTAAGTGAAGATATTGCTTCACCAAAAACAATTTTGTTCAATTTTAACTGCAAGATTCATTTTGTGGTGACTATCTTAGATTGCTTCATTTTATCCGGATGTGGCTACCCTAGGATATTTGTTTCATTTTAAAATTCAGAAAAAGAAAAAGAATTTTGTCTGCGAAAGGCGTCAGACTCAGAATTTTGTATTTTTGTTAAAATCCATATGCGCCAAAATAGAAGATATATGCACCAGAACAAAAGCTATATGTGCCAGAACAGAAGCTATATGCACCGCAAGAAAGATTTATATCCTCTAAAAATAGTTATTATGTGTACCAAAGGAAAGTTACTGTATGCGCCTAAACAATCACTATATGCGCTGTAAAAGTTACTATATGTGCCTAAACAGTCACTATATGCGCTTCAGAATCTTGTAAAACAAAAGTCAAAAACCCCATATGCGCCGCAGAAAATTTTGAATGCGTTTAAATGCCAAATTTTCTCGAAAGTTCACTCCAGAACGCGGAAACTGTCAAAAAAACTTGTAGATATGTTAAATTCGTGGGTTCGAGCCCCACGGTGGGTGCCATTTTATGTGTGTGTGAAAATGTGATCAATTTAAATGAATTCAAACACATATTAATAAGACATTAAATCAAAGAAGCTAAAAGAAAAACAGAAATAAGCAAACTGTTAATGGCAGCTTCTCCGAAATTGTCTTATCTCTCTCTAACTCCAGCGTTTTTTCATTTCCAATAGCTCTCAGATTAGCATATCAAGCTCAACAAAAGGACAGCATGAAGAACGAGATTTTAAAAATGAAAATGCATATTATTGCCATATGCAAAGCTATGCTAAAATGAAAGTATGGCTGTGATGCTGAAAATGATGTGAATGCCTAAGCTGATTGCATGTAGATTCGTGCATTTTTGTATGCAAGCGTAGGTATATGCGTGTGTAAGTAACCAAAGCTTGGATTTGCACCAGCATTTATAGAGTTTTCGAATGGATTCGATTGGCTGATTCGATCGACGGCCCTGATTAAGCTTGTCCGAATGGACGGTGGGAGATTTTCAAAAGTGGAGATGGAGATGGAAGGTTTCCCTTTTCCTTCAATTTTCTTCATTGAGTTTCGAAGGGAAATTTCCATTTCAAAGAGCGAGTTTAGAATTTGGAAGGGTAAGTTTAGAATGAGTTAAAATTAAATTAAATAAATTTATTTAATTTGTAAGTGAAGATGGATATAGAAACTTACATAATTAAATAAATCATATTTAATCATATGTGAAGATGGATTTAGAAACTCACATAATTAAATAAATTATATTTAATTATGTTTTAGAAGTGAATTTAGAGTGTAATTAAATATTTAAAAATATTTAATTAGTTGTGGGGGGAGAAGATGAAGAGAATATTCCATATTTGAATTTTAAATATTCAAATTTAGAATAATATGATAATTAAAATAAATAATCGCATTTATTTAATTTAATTAAGAGGAATGTGGGAAATGTCAATAATTAAATAAAATTATTTATTTAATTAAGGTAGAAGAATTAGAAAATGAACAATATAAATAAATAATTAAATTTATTTATATGTAGATGACTTTGGGAGAATTAATTAAATAAATTATATTTAATTAATTAACAAGCTTAATCATGACCATTTTTAGACGTATACAGAAATAAAGTAACAAAAAATATTTGAATTTTTCCAGAAAAGGTCTACAACTAAATTTCAAGGGTGCCTCTAGGTGGAACCTAGGAATTTCTAGCGTCAAGGCTACTTAATAAGGGATAGTATATGTATTTTTCTAATTGTTGTCTCGGAGTAAAAATTCAATAATGAATTGGAATTTGGTAGGAACTCATAGATGGTCTTATCTTGATGAATAAGGAAGGTTTTAAGGAGTTTGAGGTGGAAGGTAATTCACTAGTTATCATTATTGTTCTTTCAAGAGAAGTTGGAATCCCAATTGGAAGATGAATTCATATTTTGAGGAAGTGAAACCCTGGTTAGATAAGTTCCACGAGGTCAAATTTTCACTATTTCAGAGAAAAAATGTTGCAATTGATCTCCTAGCCAATAAAGGTGTCAATAATACTCTTATAATAGTTATTTAAAGAAAATGCATTCATGATGGGATGGTCTAAAGGATTTTCTAATGATTAAATGTATGAAGCTTGATTAATAGTCTATATCCTTGATCTCCTTTGGTGATGGTTGGATTGGAAATCATTAATGTTTAAGGATGTGCCATGGTTTTGGTCATTATTAAGAGTGCGGTGGCTTTTATTTCATATGTTTTTGGGTATACAAGTAATCATGAGAAATTTTGTCTAGGGCTATGTGACCTTTTATGGCTTTGTTAAATCATTTGTTCAGCATTGCGTGGTGATTTGATGGTGCAATTTAGGTGTATGTTTTTTAATAGCTATGATGTTATGACATCTTGAGACCCACTTCAGTGTGGGCAAGTCTTAAACTTTACCTACTTAGAATATTTTGTATTTGTAATCTTCTCTAGTCCTCAATCTAGTGAAAACCATCTTGGGTTGGTGACACTGGGCTTTTGAGGTCATACATGCTACTATCCTAGTAAATTTTCATAACAAACCTAAAAAGTTGGTGAAGAATGTAGGGGTTTGTAGGTGTATTGAGGATTTTGTTATGTTCAATGATATAGTAGGGGAGGATTTCTTTATCTTGGAAAAGCAAATGTTTCAAGTTCTTGTTGGAGGGATTGAAGTTCTTCATTATTGGTGTATTTCATATGGTGCTTAGTTATGGTTGTTTCTCTATTCTATGTTTCATGTTATGTTGTTTCTTGGTGTATGGCTTTATAGTTATTTGGATTTTTTTACCTTATGTTCATGCCATATGTTTCT
The DNA here is from genome assembly GCA_007258455.2 of Sequoia sempervirens. NCBI lineage: Eukaryota > Viridiplantae > Streptophyta > Pinopsida > Cupressales > Cupressaceae > Sequoia > Sequoia sempervirens. The sequence goes on from VDFB02271358.1 coordinate 220,978,204, forward strand.
ATCCATGTTTGACATATCACCCTTCTATGGTTGCATGAGATTTTAATCCATTCATTGCAATTTATATTTCTATATTTCAAGATTTAATTATGTGAGTTTTTGCATCAACATTTTGAATCACACTCTATGATCCATCATCAAGATGATAGAGAGCTCAAGCAGACAAAAATTTGGTTTGTTGTAGACCAACACTAACTAAAAAGAGAGGAGCAAGGGGGAGAGAGGTTGCACGTGGTGTAAAGCTCAAGGATGTGACAATATAGTCAATTATTTTAATTATTAGAAAACCAAAACTAATACAAGCCTAAATAAGAAAAGTAAAGAATAAATAGAAGGACATGTGAATGCTAAAACACCTATAGGAATCAAAATGAATGTGTTTAAAAGAGAGCACGTTATGATTAGAAAATACTATAAATAAATATATATACAAGATTATTTAAATTTAACTTGTGAGAATTCACGTAATTATATTATAACAAATATGTATTGATTATGGAAAATTGTGATACAAGTGATCATATATACAATTATATGCAAAGAAAAGAATAAACATATACTTACAATTGATACATTAACTATATGACCATAAATATCCTATTAGAAATAATTTAACAGATTGTCAGATATCATTAAAAAGAATAGAATAGATGGGATTAGAGAACGACAACAAGGATATCAAGCATTATTCAAAGAATCACTTTTTAAATTATGATACAGGTAAACACAATAAATATAGGAACATACCTACAATTTTATATATATATATATGTATATATATTGGATGGGATTAGAGATGGTAACAAGGATATCAAGCATTATTCAAAGAATCACTTTTTAAATTATGATACAGTAAACACAATAAATATAAGAACATACCTACAATTTTATATATATGCATATATATATACATATACATATGACTATATATATATATATATATATACACACACTTAATTTGAAGTAATAGTATATGCTTCATTGCTTTATCTTCATCATTGTTTGGGAAAATTCCGATGCAACCATGTAATTCTGCCTTTAGCTCAAACATCTCCTTAAGAAATGACATCCTTTCATATAAAAATTTTATCAACAAACATCTTATCAACATGTAATTCTGCCTGTAGCTCAAGCATCTCCTTTTAAGATTAAGCATGACATCCTTTCATATAGAAACTTGATAAACAAACATCTTAGCAATCCATAGATGAAGAATTAGGAGTTTGTGGATAAGGAATTGGGATTATTAGATGTTGTACATACATTCATAGTCAATGTGCTTGTTCCTTCCATTCGGGCTTTAACCCCCCACCCTTCACCAACCTATTGATTGTTGAGTTGATAATAGGCTACAATTGTTGTCTCACCACTTCTTTGGTAGGCTTATCTAGGGGGGAATTTTGTACGTACTTAATAATTGGATTCATTTCATTATGATTCTCATTTACAATTGAAGTTGCTATTTGTGTCACTCCATCTTCATTAACGATGCAGTGCATCAAGCTCTGAGCGCCCAATGAAAGACAGCCAGAGCTTGCAACAACTAATTCACATTCAAAACCAATCTTCAACAATAATAAACTTGAGCAATTATTTTTAGAATTCAGACTTCCAAAATCAATATTCTTCCACAGTTTGCTAAGTAGAATGCAGAATACACCTGCCTACAGGCTCGCAGCCGGTCTAGCACATTACAATTCAACTCAGGGAATCTCCAACGACTCTGTCTGGTCGTTACAGTCCAGCAAAGAAAAATGATCAACTTTAACTACTGCGCTCCCATGCTGCTGCTTCTTTTTATCCTCTGCCTGAACCACCTGCAAATGCCAGTCTTTTTATAGAAAATACCCGCCCCCAATATGGACAGGCCGTTGTCACCTTTAAAGGCACGAACATGGTCATTCATGGGCGAGTGGCAAACAGTGCAGTGACTAAGAAAAGAAAACCGTGATCAGAAAATAATGTAATAGCCAAAATAGCCTCGATCCAGAACAGGCTAGTGACTAAAAGCGCCAGGGAAAGACTGCCGCGAGTGTAACTGCTAGCCAGAGCTTTGTGGCACAAAACCGCCAGTCAGAGATTTAAACCGCCGCCGCCTGGAAATCCACGACCACTTAGAGATGGCGGCACAAACGAGAGGACGTCAAATTGTAACTAACAGTCAGACTGCAGCCAATAACTCCAGCAATTTTCACTGAGTCGTCCAGTGTGGAGGTGCGGGCAAATGTAAGTTGATATTCTCACGACCTCATCCAGCGTAGAGCATGCGGGCCCCAACAGCAGGTAAGAGTTTTTGAACAAATGGTCCAGCAGAGTTGAAATACCACGACCTCAGGGAGGATAACGTCCAGCAAAAGACCAAACAAGGACAGCATGGGTGGTCATTTTCAGAGTGCATGGGTCCGGCCAAGAGCATTTCAAGAAAAGGAAACAATTAGTTGCATTATAATTTGTTAAAGAAATTACCTAAACAAGCAAATAGTCATCTCAATTATATGAAAGTGGAGTCCTGCCAAATAAATCATCCTTTATTGTAATAATATGTCATATGGATATACGAGCCCAAATTTAGAGTATATATCAATTATGTTTAAAGTTTTATTAATGAAATGTCAAAACCAATTTGGAATAAATTATTGATTGCAAACTACAATTGACTATTGGTGAGTCACTCTCATTATTAGTGCTCACTCCAATCAAAAATGATCAAACTACAGTTGACCATCAATAAGTCACTTTCATCACTAAAGCTCACACTATATCATGACCATGAACAGTCATAAACCAGAAAAAAATCATCTCTACCTGCAATGCCCAAACTTTATAACCTGCAAGCTCAAAATCTTAATAAAACTAGATATCTATACATATAGGACCTATTAAATGGCATGTCCTTAACTCTTCAATATTAAAGACCAAACATTGTCCAAAGCTATATCAGAAACAACAATTTGGGCAAAATCTGAAATAGACCAACAATGTCACACAATCAAAAAAATTACAAAACATCTTAAGCATGCATCAATCATCTCTATGAAGTCTCCACTCAAATTTGCACAAGATTCCCCCCTCTAGATGAGAGAGGAGAATACCAACAAGGTTCTCCTGCGACAATTACAAAATAGCTAGAAACATTCCTCTAGTACAACTATATCAACATCATCAAAAAAAATCATACAAAATTAAAATCATCAATAAAATCTTGAACATGTAGAAATCCTTAACACTTTGAAGAAGAGCACAATCAACACAAATGGGAGCATCAACAACACTCAACATAGTCTTATTTATAGCAACTAGCTCAATCTCTATCAAAGGTGTCATGACTATAGTATCTAAAGAACCATCTATTGTCTCCCCAAGTACACACTTTCTTCTAAAAATAATGAGAAGAAACATGAGTATGATGCCCACACGAAGAACATGGGTATAGGTCTCTAGTGTAGAAAATTGTATACCTTAACAATTTCACATTATGTTTTGTCCCCTTAATTTAATGGACTTAATTAAGCTTCTAATTTTTCAAATTATGCATTCTAAAGACCAATTTTTACAATTTTCCGAAGGAGGACAAGCACTAAACAAATGCATCCAATCATTAAATTGTCCCCGACTTTGAGTGTCCTGAAAATTTGGACTAGGACCCATTCGCCCATAGGCAACCAAGTCCCCCTTCTTAACCAAGGCTCAAATTCAAATATGTTGTTGGCGGCATTTCAACATCCAGAATTCAAATATGAAGTGTCGACTTTTAAAATCTAAGCAACATGATCTAACATTCAAGAGAAAATACTATTGTCAAGAACAAATCAAGAGTAGCATATCAGAGCATTATTACAACAATTTAAGATCCAACATCATGTCAAGTATTATGTGTGTTCATGTTGACATTTTTTGTGAAGGCTAACATCTTTTTGCAGGTCTCCAAAGCATTCAAGTATTCAAGCAAAGCAAGATCCAAATCCTTGAAGAGATGTCTATGACTTCAGTCCTTCAAGGAATCCATTGAAGGGTGGTGAGTTGCAGCATTCTGTTTATTCATCATTTCCTTCCTTTCCATTATTGGTTTATCACTGGCATTGTCAATGTTGTGGAAGTGGAAACACTTACATAGGGTTTGACTGAGACAAGCCCCTATATGGCACAACATCTTTTCTCTTTGTGAATGTGCAGGTTACAAGTTTGGAAAGGATTGAAGAGTTTGAAGATCCATTTTGCATTATTAAATTTGTTGTCATCAAAGTTGTCAAGCCACAAAAACTCAATTATAGGATTTAATAATGACGTTTTGATAAGATTACAACCGGGAATTAGAAGCTCAGATCTAGCACTCGAGAGAAGACTGCAAAAATAATTTTAGGACCCCCTAACAAAGACCCACTCGCCCAAGGGTGATCCAGTCCTACTACAACACTCAAACTCGGATTTTGGTGATAGGTACACATCAGTTTGCACTTCCCATATCCAATTGCAAATCATTGTTTTTGTCTGTTTATCTTCAGAAAATTGTATTTATCATATTAGGTCATATAGTCTAATTAGGGCAATCATTCCAAATCATTTTCAATTCATTCCTAAGCCTCAAAAGGATCAGATCCAAGTCTGATTGACTCACCTTGGAGGTTGAAACTCAATCTATACACCTTGTTGAATAGCATTCTAATGAAATTCTAGAAATGATGGTCCATTACCCTAGGCTTTGTGGTTAATAAACTTAGTTTAACCACATTTTTATGTTTCATTTTGGTGAACCCGACATTTGACATCATAATTTTCTGATTTGGTAGTCTTTCAAACCTTAAATCTAGGTTTTGCATCATTGTTTTTTGCATTTCTTGTTTAGGGTTTCATATTGGCATTCTAAAAATAATAAAAATCCAAAAATATTACATTCATATTGCATTATAGCTTGCATTATAGTGTATTTTAGTCATTTAAATCAATTTTTCATTTCAAAATTGCATTCAAAATAGTGTCATTTTGTTTGAAAATTGTCATACATTTGCATTTCCTTTGCATTGAAAAATTCTAGAAAAATAGTCACTGTCAAACCTGTTTGCAGATAGAGTATAAGGCCTTGAAGCAGGGGGCTTATCATAGTTGAGGATTGAAGCTTCCAAATAATTCATGATATAAAAAGGAAAACTAATAATTTTTTGGTTCATCAAATGTGCCAGCAAAGGAAAGTTATAAGTATGAACAACTCCAAAGCAACCCTCAAGATTAAAACACTTGATAATATACCAACTCACCTCATCTCAAGGCATTGGAAGTTCCTCCGATTTGTATCCATTCTAGAATATGACTAGTCTCTCCTCATTCCTAAGAAAGGCATCAATAAATTCTTTGTCCCAAGATTTGTGAAACCTTTTCACCTTACACCCTTTATAGCTAGTTCCAATAGCCTATGCTATCATCTCCTTTGTCACCATGAATTTGACCCCTCCAAATTTCACTTCCTATCAGTTACAGGATTCAGTAAACTTGATAGATAGAAATTTTTCATGTCCTTGTAAGGCTTTAAAATAATTGGAGACCCCACCCCATTCAAAAATATGCTAAATTTCACTATTCCTCATCAATTTCTCATGGGTGGAGGTTTCCACTCTTATCTTTTCACCTCCCATTGAAATTACTTTTTTTCACTCATAAATCTTATCGAAAATTATAGTAATTCCAAATAAAGCAATAGGAAAAATAGCTTTTATCTATTTAATAGCCTTTGGAGATCCATGGACCATCATGTGGTTGTTATCATTATAGAGATGAAATCCTAGGACAACATTAAATGATTACAAAATTTTAAGCTAGGTTTGTTTATCTCAACAATCCTTTCCCTCATGAAGGCTTCTACAAAAAAATATTTCAAGGAAATTTTAATTAACTCTCTTTTGATACTTTATGTCCTTTCCATCCAACTTGGATTTTGTATCATCTCTAAAGTCTTAAATATCCTCTTTGCCTTCTTCCAATTTTTTAAATCATTTCTTAAGATTTGGCATTTTAAATTTCAATTTGAATAGTAATGGGAAGTTGATTGAGAGTTATTCATCAGCTCTACCGAGACACTTTCATCCATTCATTGGCTACAACATCAGTAGACTTATTCACCTCACTATAGGTATATGATATATTTATTTCTTCAAACTTTTTAATGTCTTTTTGCACTTTAGTAACAAAATCTACCATCCTCTGTGGTGGAATCTTGTCACTCTTTACTAAGTTTACTACAACTTCAAAATCCCTTCAATGTGAAGTTTGCAAACATTGTTGTATAAGGCCCTCTTAACTCCCCACCAAATAGTTATAGATTCAAATTCATTGTTATTTTCTCTCCCTATCTTTGAAGCTAAGCGCTCAATCAAGTCTCTAAAATCATCTCTAGATTCCCCAACCACCTTGGTATTCCCCTTAGTTGCACCATCAAAGTTTGATTTGATACATTCCTTTTTAGGTCTCCTCCAAAAAATGTGTTTCATCTTTGATTTAGAATAAGTAGCCCAAGGAGAAACTTTAGAGGTAATATTCCAAAACTTGAATATCTGTTCCTCCTAAGTGTTTTTGAAGTAATTTTTTTATTCTTATCTTAGTACTATTTAGATTTTCAAAAATTGAATTTCTGGCAAGGCTATAAGTTATTCAAGATTTATTTCCTTTTCTCTAAAAACCCTATTATTTCTTTTTTCCAAAGGTTCCAAACCATATGAGGAGGTATATATTTTTTAAAGGGGGTCCAACCCAAAAATAGTTCCTTTATGTCTTAACGAAAGACCCAATGAATCCCCAAGTATTCCATGATATATCCCCACACTTCAACCAAGAAGGAGCAACGAAGAAACAAGTGATTTATGTTTTCCTCCATATTTTTCACAAAATACACATGTTGGGGAATTGAAACTCCCTTCTTATCAGGTTATCTAGAGTAAGAATTTTTTTGTAACGAAACCCAACAAAAGAAATTAATATTTGGTATAAGCGTAGGGTTTTACACGCCAAGGAAACATTTTTAGTTCTTTATGCAATTGATTAACAGCTTTGTATATACCTTCTTACATAATAGTTTGGTTGTTAAAATTTCTCTAGACCCTATTTCTCTTATGTTGGGTGGATTAGTCTTTTATTCTATTCTTGAATATGTTGGATAGATAGGCAGAAAGGCTATAGAAGTTATATAAGGCAGAAAGGCTATAGAAGGCTATATGTTGGAAATCAATGGCTCATCCCCCAACCAAACATCCTCCCAAAATTCAACTATATATGTTCTCCCAATTTTCCATTTAAAACCTCTGAAAAGGATCCCTTTGGTTTTTAAAATATTGTTCCAAATTAAGGATCCTTTAAGGGCATTAGGAGTAGAAAGGAAATTTCCATATTACAAGTACTTGGCCTTTAGGATGTTGCTCCAGTCCTTTTCTTTTTTTAGAATTTCCTACCCAAGCTTAGACATGAAGGATTTTTTTGTAAGACCAATATTTTTTAGACCTAATCCCCCATGTCATTTTAATTGGAAAACCTAATCTCAATTAATCAAATCTAATCTCTTTTTTTCTTCTCCTATACACAAAATGTTTTGTGTATTTGTTCAATTTAGCAACTTGGAAGGCCAGGATTTTAAACAAGGAGAGATAATAAGTAGGAATTCTTTGGAGGCAAGCGTTAAGAAGAAGAAACTGGCCCACTTAATAGTTTTTCTCTTCCAACCAGCCAATTTTCTCTATGTCTTCTCAAGAATACCATTCCAAAATATTGGTTGTGTTTTTAAACTAACAAAGGGAGACCAAGGTAGGTGGTAGGAAGAGTACCAAGCAAGCACCCCATAATAGAGATATCCCTATTGAACAAAATAGTATCATCAACAATTGTTAATGAGATGAAAGTTACAAACTGGTAGTTGGTTTGACTCCTTGTAGAACTTTATTTAAAACTTGTTTAGAGATATTGGGCTACTCCACAACTCAGCCATCAAATTAAATAGATATATGGATCAAGGGTCCCCATGTCGAAGTCTCCTATCAATCCCAAAGAAGCCTCTTGGAATCCCATTGATTAGGGTAGATAATTCAAGGGTAGACACATTCATTAATCAATTTCAAAAATTTGTATTGGAACCAAAATCTCTTAAGAATAGCAAAGAGAAATCCTTAGTTGATTGTATCATAAAATTTTGAAATATCCAATTTTAGAACCATTCCTTTCTTTTTGCTTATGTCCATAGAATGGATAACTTCTTAGGAGTTGATGAAGGAATTCAAGATCTATCTCCCTTTTAAAAATTATTTTTTTTATGAGAGATTAGGTTGTCCAAGTGAGGTTGGATTCCATTACCCAAGATTTTTCAAAAATAATTGTAGGTGGTATTACATAGATTATAGGTTTGTAGTCCAACATACATTTAGGGTCCGTCTTCTTTAGGATCAAGAAAATAAAGGTGTCATTCATTTTCTAAATAGTAGAGAATTAGATTTGATGAAAACCTTGAAAATCTTGTCAATTATGTCCCAAAATTCTTGGAAGAAAGGAGGAAATCCATTAGGACCCAGGGCCTTGACAAGGTCAAAGAACAACACATATTTTTCACTTCTTCCAAAGAAACAATTCTAGTTATAATTTTCTTATTTTCTTCATTCAAAATGGATGTAATTTCTTCTAACATATCCTCTTTCATGGGTATGTGCAGGATCATCATGGAAAAAGCAGGCCCTTAAGTGGCAAAAAATTTAGAAAAATCAGAGTTAGGCAACTTGATGTAAAAATTTGAATAAGTTATCTATATTATTTCAAAAATATGTAAGAAGAGAATCTATAGAAAATTGAATGTAGTTTCTAAACCACTAGGTTTATTTAACAAATAAAAATATCTATTTGGTGAAAATTTAAAATTTCAATGCAGTAGTACTTAAATTTCAGGGAAAAAATAAGTAGTTGTATGTCTGACCACCCTAACCACAATAAAACGATAATATTTTTTTATAATATTTTAGATATAAGTAGAGGACTCATGTCCCGATGTGATGCATATTTTTTTGTAATTTTTTTCCAAGTAAATAATTAATTATGATTTTTTTATTACAACTTTTAAAAAATATAAAAACTTGTATGTCTAACCACCTTAACTTGGTCAAAACTTCATGAAAGTCATTTTTTTAATCCTATAGTATGTGAAGCATAAAATGTGACACATATTTCGGATTCAAAAATGTGATACCATTTGAAAGCTATATATATTTTTCGGGACTTTAGTCTAATTCAAATAGAAAATGAATAATAATTATTTATTAAATTCAAAGTAAAGCATAATTTATATTGGTGGAAAGATGACAATCTCCTTTAAAAACCCTTTTTCGTTTCATCAATTTTGGGTAAAAAAGTTGTCAGCCACATACCCTACACATACCCATCATATCACCACTTTTTGGCCGATCATGATCCTACACATACCCTCATCTTAGTATTTATTTCCTCATCTTGTACTTTGTTAAAATATTGAAAGAAATGGGAGCAGATATTCCCCATCTCTTCTTCACAGTGCAAAATGATCCCATCAACAATGGTCATACTTGTCATTGTGTATATTTTCCTATATTTGAGAGTGGATAATGAAAGAATCTAGTGTTCCTATCCCTAAGATTAAGTTAATTGATTCTTGATTTTTATTTCTAAAATGTTTCCTCTTTTATCACAACCCTTTTCCAATCTTCTTTCATAGCAACATCCTCTTGGTGCAAATTTTTATTATTAGTTTTCCATTTTTCTTGAATTTGTTTTAGCTTCTAGGTCAAGAAATATTTTCTCAAAAATATTTCCAAATGACGTTTTGTTCCAATTTTTAAATTTTTTCGTAACTCTTTAGATTCAACACCAAATTGAACATGTCAATCCCATTTTGAGGTTCTTCCCACCAATCCATAATGCAATATATGAAATTTGGATGAGAAGACCATATTATTTGATACCTAAAGGGGTAGGGGCCTTTTTCCCATTGGATCAACTAGTTTTGAATTAAGGGTTTGTGATTTGAAACAACCCTTGATAGGGTCGAAAGTGAGACATTAGCAACAATTCCCCAAGCATCAAAAATTAGGAACCTGTCAAGTTTAACTCAAATAGAGTAGTTTATCATTCTTCTATGTGTCTAAGTAAATAAAGAACCTTAAAGTTCAATATATATTAGACCATTGTTGTCCAAAAAATAAGCTATCCCAATCATGTTATTAGAATAGTCCACAATTCCACCTTATTTCTCTAAAGGGGCCAAAGGTGTGTTGAATTCACATGCCACTGTGATGCAAGAGCATTTGGGCTCACAAGCAATCCCGCATCACCAAAAATAAATATTTAATTTTCTTGTTTAAATTTTGCATTTTGGTGTAGATTGGAGCTTTAAGAGAATCTTGTGGAGTTTTGAAGGATGTCATATTTATTTTATCAAGACTTGGCTTCCATTCAAAATCAAAGGCAAACAAGGTGTTTTATGTAATTTTAAAATTATTATATTGCACAATTTAAATGTTTCAAGGATTGAAGGGGTCCATTGGCATATTATAAATTAAGAATTAATTAATTTTCTAAATTTGGATGCCTATAGAAGTTTTAATGTGGCAAACAGCATTTGGCATTCTATTCCTTCAATTTGCGTGCCTAGAATGGAGGAAAAAGCTAGTGATATTTGGAAAAAAATAATTAATGATTTTGGTTTTCAATTTAAGGTGAATGAGCATGACTTATTTCATGATTTTATTTATTTTTATGAGGCATTTAGAGTAGCAAGTTGTGCAATATGGTGCGGAAATTTATGTGCCATATTTGGAAGCATTTATTGATGAATTTCAAGCACAAACAGAAGAATTTTAAAAGACAATTGGAGGGAAATAAAAGAGCATATTTGGGTTGCCTATTTTGGTGCCTTAAAAAGGTTTTAATCTCTATAAAATATAGCCTTTAATGGAGTCCAGAAGCAGCAATCTATAGCAAAAAAATTAGAGAAAGAACTTCCAGGTTGCTCCTGAGAGTTGCATAAGAAAGAGTGCATAAAATCAACTTGTGAAGAGAAGAGGGGTTTTGCAGGTGTTCAAGGCAGCCATGAGGGCCGCATAATGAAGAGAAAAATCAGATTTTAGAAGATGAGTGAAGTCAATAAGTTTTGAATACATGAGGATAAGCTACAAGAGTTGCAGGTGGAGTTGAAGTGCTAGAAGGTGAATAGTTTGCAGGAACTCACATAGTTGAGCATAGATTGTGTTTGAATGATATTTCATTTGCATATTTGATGTTTTTAAGGGTTGTACTTATTTTTCATTAGTCCATTGATGATTGAAAATAATTTGTAATCAGATTTCTTTAATATAACAATTCAATGGTTTCATGTGCAAACAATTTGTTGAGGTTAATTTGCAGTCTCCTTATTTTGTTTTAGCTATTATTGTGAGGGTTTTAGAGAGGGATTAGAGTGTATGAATTCCCCCTTCATCACACCATCTAGGAACCCCTAGGATTACAAACAATATTAAAAGCAAGCAAGTCCCAAAGTGAACTTCACCCAAATCTAATGTTTGGACGTAAATATTCATTAGGTTCCATTTGTCTTTCCTATTCAATATAAGAAATTTGACTTGTAGATGATTTTTTGATTTTTTGATTTCCTTTCCTTCAAGAATCTGATGGTTACACATATTGAGCAAACCACCAAAGGCACCAACAATGTTGGAGTAGCATTACTCAGCACCAATCCATATTAGTTTAGCCACCAAATCTAAAGGTTTATTTTATTCATTTTATTATTGAATCAAAGAAATATCCACTTTGTTTTTTATGCATTTTTTTAATATCATATATTTTTAGGGTTGTTAAGCCCTTTGATGTTCCAAGAGAGGATGATCATTTCTTTTTTCTTCTAGAGGTGGACATCTCTAGTGTCTTTTGTTTTTCACAAGAAAAATCCTTATCTATTTCCTTTGATTTGGTTTCTCTTATGGTGGGTTTGTTGGCCTTCTAGTTTGATCCTATATGAGCTATCTTCCTAAGATTTTCTTCTTGTTTTCTTTTTTTTTAAGAAGGGGGTGATAAAACATTAGAATACGCTTGAGGGTTGGCACTAGGGTCGATTCTAACTTTGGCATTATCCTCTAAAGATATTATATTTGTTTCTTCCTCTTTTTGTTTCTTTCTAAAGGGGGTCCATATTTTTTCCTCCTCTCTCATTGGTTTTTTTCTTACAATCTCCTCCACTTTATTTTCTTGAAATACTTCTTTGACTAAAATTCTATCTAGGGGAGTTAAGGACTCAATGTTTGTGGTATTTACATCCACCCTTTGCAAATTCTTTGGGAATGAAACATCTGTTGAAAATTGAGGTGTTTTCTTAGCTTAATACTTTGTAAAATTTTAAGATTGTTGATCTAAATATGCTTTTTCTTTGTTATAGATTCTTTGTGGGTGATTATCTGATTAATTCATTTTATCATTTGTAGAATGAAGACAAAAGGTTGTAGAAGAATTAGATAGGATATTAGAAGATACAACATATACCATGGAGAAACCCTTTCAGGAAAAAACTCCACCAAGAATCAATGTATTATTTAATCTCTGAAATAGATTACAATAATTCCAATCCTTGCTTGAGAATGCTTCTTTTGCCTTCACCAAATCTTCTTCACAACCTACAATAAAACTGATACAAACTCTCTTCAACTTGCTTGAGATATATAGGCAATAAACAACTTTGTAAACTCCAAAAGAGTTACAATTACAAAGCTCAATTCCTATCTCCTAAAAGGTACGCCTATCTCTTCCAAGTAGAGTTTAACCATGAAGAACAATGCCAAATCATCATCTTCATCCTTTTGGGTGTCCCAAACTGAAGTAGCAACTCAACCTTTATTCCATAAATATCTTCAAGGCTTTATCCTCAAAGTAGGCACCCAAGAGTGGGCCCACTTAACTTAGCCTTCTAAAATATCTTAACATGCAAAGGAGTTAATTCCAAGAAGCCAAATTGGGCACCCAAAGTGGGTCCAAGTCATTTTCTGCTAGCTGAAACATCTCTCTCCACCATTCATGTAAGAATGGTCATCCCCTATTAACTAAAGGAAGTCACTTGTTATCTGTCATGCAACTCAAGTCATTAGTCATGCATTCCAAGTTAACTGAAGTCAACTAGCATTCAACTAAAACTAACTGAAGATAACCAAACCATAACTAAACTGATTTTGAACTAAACTAAACTAAACTGATCTGAACTAAACTTCATGCATGTAAACATCAAACCCTAACTCCTAGGATCTTTACATGCATTCAGAAGTGTTATCTTTTACTCCAAATAGTTAACTTAACTCAAGGTGAGTTCCACCTTCCATGTGGGTGCCCCATGTGCTCCTATTATTTAGGAACTCATCTTGGACACCCTCACTTGCTCCTATTATTTAGAATTAATTACAAATGTCAATTAACATGATTATTTCATCCAAAATTAATCTCTCTAATCCTAGTGTTTGAGAACACTTTCCAAGGACTTAGGAGACACATGAAATAAATAATGTTTAGGATTGCAATTAAATGGTATCCTATTTCCAACAACATCAACCTCTAGAGCGAAAGGCTTTGAAGAATTAAAAGGGTTCAAGATATCCTTCTAGAAAGGATATTGATCTAAGTCTTTCTCTACACTTACTTCACCGATTGACTTCCCCAAAGGGCTAACTACCACTAGATATCCCATAATAGGAGAAGGACGAGACAATTCTTTCCCCACCTACATTTTATTATTTTGATCCTTTGGCCTAGTATTTTAAACTGAGCATCAATTCACCAAATGTCCAAATTGTATATAATTTTGGCAATAAAGCCTTGATTTTTCATAAAGAAATTTTTGGGTTCACTTCCCAAATTTAGATTGAAGAGTGATTGATTTTGGAAGGGACATGTCCATTTGTACATTTACACAAAACCTAGCAAAAATCAACAGAGTTTTTTGTTTTGTGACTTTAACCACTACAAGGTACTATCCAAAATCATTTGTAATGCCCATGAACACTTCATCCCATAATTGAAGAGGTAATCCTAGGATTCGAATCCAGACAAGAGCCATAGCACAAAGATCAACCAGTGGGCCCAAATTGAGTTTGAGTTTCCGCTTACAGAGGGACAAGTTATTTTTCCCTAGAAACCAAGGACCCTCTATCAAAACCAAGTTGAAATCCTCAAAAGAAGAGAATGAGAAAAGGAAGGGACCTTCAACCATAGCATTGACCACAATATTATCTTTCACTTTCCACACAATTTTAATTTGTTTCCTTACTACATCAATATTGGGTCGAGCAGAGAACTTACCAATTGAGGAATTTCCCATTGATGATATTATATTTTTCGCTAACGAGTTAGATAGATTGAGACTCAAACCCTCCTCAGAACAAACCACTTTGAAAGAAGCACCCAACATAGAGCCTCTTTGAATATGCAAATTTCCCAACACCTTTCCATCCCAGTTAGCTTTATTTGTCATGGAAAGATCATGAGAAACTCTCTCGTGAGGAATCATAAAGGTTGAAGAGGCCTCAAAAGACCCCCTATTCCTTGGCCCAGGCATGGTGATTCCCACCCAAACGCTAATTGTAAAATAATTTGATTATTCTCACTCTTGCTTCCACTCATAATGTTGTTATAAAAAATTATGTAACAAAAAATTATGAAAAAATATGTGTACACTAGATATTAGTGTTACAAATCTATGTTTAAAAATTTATAATTTTATTCTTTCCATAAAAAAAAATATGATGTATGGAAATAACATTGTTGTTGGAAATGTTATCATTGATGTCAAGGGTATATAGACAATTGGAAGTTGTCATTGATGTCAAAATTATATACACGATTGGATAGATTACCAATGATGTCAAAGAGTTCATAGAGCAAAGATTGATAGACGGAATAGTTGTATCATTATCATTAATGTCAAAGGAAATCTATGTCATTGTCAAAGTATCAAAAGTTGGTCGACTTCATTCAAGATATGGCAACTACAATGGACCAAAAAGGACAGAGAAATTGGATTAAATAAAGAATGGATCAAGAGCATTAGCACATTAGAATGTTTATGCACATTAGAAATGACAAAGAAAGTCAAAGTCACATTTATAATAATCAAATTTAGAATTTAAAAGTTAATCAATTCTCATTATAATAGAAATGGCAAGCAGCAAATAAATATTTATTTAGAGCAACAATTATGAGAAGCAACAAAGAGTTATCGAGATCAGCAAACACAAAAACTAACCGTCCAAGACAAAGCTAAAGTAATGCAGCAATTAATTACACATTTTGGCAGCGCTTAATAAAGTTATGTGAGACAAAACTTATATGAAACAAAAAATAAAAAAGAGAATAAAAACAAAATTGTGAATAAGACAAAAAGGTGCCCAAGATAAAAAGTTGTAAAGCCAGCGGTCATGCTTAGAAAAAAGGTAATTACCAAATGGCAGTGATTAAAGTAAAGTGGTGATTAGTATTTGCAAAGGGTGTGACTTGTTTGGATTATGTTTACATGAAAGAGTATGAGTTTGTAAATGATGCCTCTCTCTTAGTGAAGGATGGTGTTTCTCTTAGTAAAGGTATATAAAGAGTTTAATAATGTGAGATAAGTGAGTGTGGAGAAAAAACTGAATATCAAGGAAACATATTCAGATTTGCATATGAAGGCTTGAGAGTGTGTGAGAGTGGAAGATGAAACATATCTTTAATACACAAACAGAATTATATGAAGAAAATATAATAGAATATCATATCAAATTTGTGTATGGAAGATAAAAAGATATATTATTCATACACTAGCAGATTTGTGTGAGAAGAGGGAGGTTAATCAAATGCAGATTTTGTGAATACTAATAGAAAATCTTAAAGCAAGATAATAGCAGATTTGTAATCTTATTTATAGCAATATTTGAGAAAGAAAGTGTGACAATAGTTGCATCATCCAAGCGTAGAGATTTGAGAAGAAGAATATAATGCAGATTTGGTGGAGTTAAATGATATCATCATGAAGTAAATAACTAATATAGAAAAAGGAGAGTAATGAATAAGATACATTTGGAGATCATTCAAGGAAGACAAATCTAAGAGGTAGAGTGGTATCAAACAAGAGATCTAATTGTCCATCATCCATTGAAGGTGCAACACCCAAGAAGGTGGAATCTAGTTTTGTTTTGAAAGTTGGTGTTTTCTAAAGGAGGGATTGGTGTCTCTTGCTAAGTTGGTGCTTAGATATGGTGGTTGGTGCCTCTAGTAGGTTGGTGCCTACGAATTGAGGGGATTCGTGTCTCCTATGGGTTGTTGCCTATAAAGTTGTAAGAAGATTTTTTATATAAGCAATATTATATCATGGTTTTCTCTTGCAAGGGTTTCCATGTAAATATCGTGTGTTATTGTGTTCTTCTCATATGCATAATTATTGATGTTGAGTAAATGATGTTATTGTGATTGATAAAGTTTTAATTTGGTAAAAGTTGTATTATATTGATTCACCCTGCCCTCTCAATATAAGTGTGTGTTTTCTACAATTGCTTTTTTTAAATACTATTAGTTATTAAAAGTTATGTAAGAAAATTCAATAATATAGATATGTATGCATGCATGTATGTTTATGTACATGTACATGTACATGTACATTTATGTGTATGTGTATGTGTATGTGTATGTGTATGTGTATATGTATATGTATATTTATGTATGTGTGTGTGTATAGTCCACGCATAAAATCTCAAAAATCACTAGTTCACGTCATCTTCAAATTCTTAAGGTTTAGTTACTATTGTTGTTAGAAAGTGGAAATTTAGTTTAAAATGTTGATTTCAATGTCTCACTTTGGCCAAAAAGTGGGACAAATTATTGTGGGATTACCTCCAACAAGTACATGAAAAATTATGCACTTTCAAAAAATTGCACCCAAAAATATTGTCATATGAGCCCAAATGAAGCCTTGGAGGTTGCTAAAATGAGAATTGCTTAACATAACATATAAGAATCTATAATTTATAGAAAATCCAAAACATCAAAAAATTGGCTTGAAAATTGAAGTCCAGTTTTGAAAATGACTTGAAAATTGAAGTCGATATGACCCAAAACAAAGCCTCTAAAACTCAAAACCAATAATCAAAATGTAGATGGAGAAAATTCAAGTTGGAAGGGAAGAGGATATTGACATCAACAAAGAATATTTTGAGATTCCTTCAAAATATTTCATGATGCATGAACATTCTCAAAGTTGTTGTTAGATTAACACAAAACCATTGTCACACTTCGAAATGGTCTTTTTCAAAATTAAAACCACTCATTATAGGTGAGAAACCACTTATGGGTACAAAAGGTGGTTTTGGCCACTCAAGTGGCTATAGAGGGAGTTGTAGCTAAGTTGTTTTGCTTGAGTGGTTGAGTCTTCAATGGCAGAGTGGTTGGTACCATGGCACCTACATAGGAAGTAGGGCTATGACAAATTCATCACTATAATACCTTATATGTATTATGCAAGCATAAGCCTATGCGGTACTACACAATTTTTATACTTTTGCGAATGTATGATTCATACAATTAAGAAGGAGAAAAATATTAAGTAAAAAAACTTTAATTTTAATGATTTGATAGTATATCTATGGGTTCTTTGACCTTTTGAACATAATGGTAGTGATAGTTATGCCCATGTAATAACACATGCAATTTTTAATTTTTTGCAATTATATGTTTCATATAATTGAGGAATAAACTATTGAAAGAAAAAAAATGCACCAATTTCAACGACTTGATAGTCAATCTATGGGTTATTGGACCTTTTGAAGTTGATAAAAGTGTTGGATGTGACCCAAAATACTTTGAAATATTGAGCACCTTCTAAATATAGAATGTACCTTTCAACTTCAAACCCTTGTAGATTTTACCACCAGTCAAATTTGGACACATCAAAAAGAAAAATTGACTTTTTTAGATGTCATGAACTCAATGGTAAGCTCATATTTGTTCCAAAAATTGTCCAAAGTAACCTGCAAAAAAATCATAACAAAAAAAAAAAGTTCCAAATCTAATATTTCTATCAAGTTTTTTATTTTTTAAATCACCATACAATGCAAGAAAAAAGCACATTCAACTATTTTCAAGAGAAACAATAATTTCAAATCTTAAATATGGGCTAAATTTAGGACATTATGGTTTTGATACCATGTTAGATATTATTATGAACAACAAATCTACCCAAGACTTCTATTCATATAATTTAATCACAAAACTGAAAAAAAATGAATAAAGAATTTCTATATTCAATATTATGAAGACAAGTTACAAAAAGTAACATTCAAATATATAATCCTTTTGGATGCATGAATTAAAGGTGTTGATTTAAGGTAGCTTCGGTCAGATATAAATGATGATTGCATTTATGCATTATCATCATTTATATATAATCGAAATCTACTATAATATTTGCAAGTTATTCGAAATTCTGATCATGAGTAAATTTGAAATCAATTACTGATCGAACTTAACATACACTAATCATTGTTTGCTAAATACATGCGGGTGTTTGTAGATTAGCCACCAATAATTATCGATTGGCTAAGAGGAGTCTGCGTACTCAAAGGACATGTCCCATGAGCGGACGTGTCTCCACTTTGTGGAGACGCGTCCTCTCATGAGACATGTCTCTCCTTGAGGCGTGTCTCCCCTTCAAGATATAAAGACATAATTCAATCTTCTATTGTAGCATATCGAAATACATTAATATTCTGCAATAAGAAGATCAGAAACAAAACATTAGAATTCTGACTTAGAATACATACACATAATTTTTAGATTTAGGATTTGCTTATTCTCCACATAGAATTTAATCTGATTAGATTTGGTTACATTCACATGGTATCAGAGCCAAGTTCAGAAAATCCGAATCAAATCTAGATATCAGATTATTTTAAAAAATCATATTTTTAAGAAATCAAATACACATCACATTCTTCATAATGTCAAGTGTGATCAGATTTGAAGACCGTCTTGAAGGTGCAAACAACTTCACATCATGGAAATTCAAAATCATGATGATTCTAAAGGAAAATAAGTTAAGACTCATTTGTGACAGAAAACAAGAGAGAACTAGAGGATGATCCAGAGAAAACTCAATGGATTGAGAACAATGAGAAAACCATGAAAATTTTAGTAGATGCAGTTAGGGACCATATAGTACCTATTTTGTCAAAACATGAAATTGCATATCTAATGTTTAAATCCCTTGAGAGTTCCTTTGAAATAAACAACACCAGTAGGACCCTTGCATTAAAAAGGCAACTTAATAGTGTTCAAATAAACAAAGGAGAATCTATCAATGCATACTTCATGAGAATCACTGAACTAAGAGATCAACTATCAACAATTGGATATCAAATTGATAGCAAGGAGTTAACACTAATAGCTCTAGGAGGCCTACCAAACTCATGGGAGTCATTTGTTCAAGGAATAAGTGTGAGATCTAAACTCCCTAAATTTGATAGGCTAAGAACAGACTGCTTACAAGAAGAAATGAGACTCTTGACAAAAGAAAACAAGCATAAACCCATAGATGAGGATATTCATGTGTTAAATACAAATTCTCATAAGAAAGGTAAGAAGAAAAACTTCAAGAGAAAGAAGAATTCTTATGGGAAGGGATCATCCAAGAAAAGGAAAGACATCTCCCAAATACAATGTTTCAGATGTGATCAATATGGACACTATGCAATGAAGTGCCCTGATAGAACAAAACAACAAGCATCTTTTGCTAAAGTGGAAAAAACAAATACTTACTATGACTCTGAGAAATTTGTCTTCTATTCAGCCTTATCAAGTCAAGTATCTATCAATATCAACAACTGGGTAATTGATAGTGGTGCATCAAGGCATATCACAGGGTTCAGAGAACACCTAGATACTATGACTGAAGAAACTGATGAAGTAACTATTGGGGATGATTCTGCACATCCCGTAAAAGGGGTTGGAACTTGCACCATCAAATTGAATTCTAGTATCTTCCTACAACTCACTGGAGTCTTATTTGTACCAGGAATAAAGAGGAATCTAATATACATCTCTTCTCTTGAAGACAATGGATATAGGGTTACCTTTATGGATGGAAAAGTTTTGGCATGGCCAAAGAACTCCACTATAAAGAAAGCACAAACTATAGGTATAAGACAAGGTTATCTTTACAGACTGTGCACTAACATTAAACAAGCCCTTACCCTTGAGACTTCAGATTCAAATGAAATTTGGCATCGAAGTTTAGGACATATTCATTTCCGTGCCCTACCCTCTGTGGAAAAACTAGTAATTGGATTGCCTAAATTAAAACAAATTCATGAAGGAGCTTGTAAAGGGTGTGCCCTAGGAAATAATACAAAGGGATCCTTCCAAAATAGTTTGAGTAAAACCAAAAATGTGTTAGAACTGGTCCACTCTAACTTATGTGGACCCATGTCTGTACCCTCCATGGCAGGCTTCCTATATTATGTAATATTTATAGATGACTTCTCTAGGAAGACTTGGATTTATTTTCTTAAGTGTAAAGAGTCAATAGAAATCCTTAAAAGGTTTAAGGAGTTCAAAGCTCTTACTGAAAACTTCTCTGGGAAGAAAATCAAAATTTTAAGGACAGACAATGGGAAGGAATGCACCTCTAAAATCTTTAAGGAATTTTGCATAAATGTTGGGATTAAGAGGGAGTTTACAGTAGCCTACAACCCTCAACAAAATGGTGTTGCTAAAAGTAAAAATAAAACTATTGTAGAAGCTGCTAAAGCAATGTTGTTTGACCAAAACATAGAAACCTCATTTTGGGCAAAAGCCTCTAGAACTGTTGTATACATCCAAAATAGATGTCCACATTCTCATCTAGATAACAAGACTCCTGAAGAAGCTTTTACTGGCATAAAACCTGACATTAGTCACTTAAGGATCTTTGGTTTCCCTGTTTACATTCATGTACCTAAAGAAAAGAGATTCAAACTAGAACCTTCTGGAAAGAAAGGGGTATTTGTCGGATATAGTGAAACCTCTAAAGCCTACATAATACTCATACCCAGGCAGAAACAGATTGAACTAAGTAGAGATGTCATATTTGAGGAAGACATTGATTTCAAAAGGGCAAGGAGTTCAAATGAGATAGAAATTCAGAATTCCCCTAGAGTCTTAGAAGAGGAACCTACTCCTGAGATTCAGAGGGAGTATCCTGAAGAAATCATAAGTGAATTTCAATCTACTTCAGAAGAGAATCCAAATGACAATAGCAAGAAGAGACCACTTTGGGCTAGGAAGATGAATAAAGAAGTTGAGAATCATGCAGCACCCAAGGGAACCTTTAGGGAAAGTAAGAAACCCAAAAGATTCTCAAGCTATGTTGCCTTAATGAATGAGATCATCAGTTCATAACCCACCAGTGTTACAGAAGCTTTCAAACATCAAGTATGGAAGGATGCAATGACGGAAGAGTATCAGTCCATTTTGAAAAATGATGTGTGGGACATAGTGCCTAGACCAAAAGAGAAATCTGTTGTCTCTTCCAAATGGCTCTTCAAAATCAAACATGTTGTTGATGGCAGTATAGAAAAACACAAGGCATGTTTTGTGGCTAGAGGTTTCTCACAAAAGGAAGGTATTGATTATGTAAGAGACATGGTAGAAAGGAATGTGATTCAGTTGGAGTATATCAGTACAAATGATCAAACAACAAACATTCTCACCAAGCCTCTCTCTAGAATTAAAGTTGAACACTTTAGGAAGAAACTTGGTATGGTTGAAATGTAATTTGATATTATGATTGAAATTCAAATTGTTTAGTTGTACTAATATATTTAAAAGTTGTTTAATGTCTAAACTCTTTTGTCATGTGTGTGACTCCGTGACTTTATGGGCCCTCTCTCCCCCTGTGTACATTATTGAAAGGTGACAATCTTTCTGATAATGAACACTTGTATTTGACATTGTAAAGTGACGACTCTACAATGATGAGTTGAACTATCATGATAAATATCATGTGACTTGATATCTATGGACATGTCATGATAATATCTCATGGACATTTTGATAGATATCATGAGACTTGATGTCAATTGAAGATCATTATGATCCTTATGAGATAATCATGGTGGATAAATATATATATATATATCTGTGGATATGCCATGAATTATTATGGTAGACATCATGAGACTTGATGTCAGTGCACATACCATAATGAAGATGTGTTATGAAGAATGTCATGTGACTTGACAATTTTTGGAAACATATCATATCTTCAATATCACATGTAAGGTGATATCTCTACTTGTTTTGAGTTATCTTCCCTAGCTAAGAGGGAGTGTTGATTTAAGGTAGCTTCGGTCAAATATAAATGATGATTGCATTTATTCATTATCATCATTTATATATAATCGAAATCTACTATAATATCTGCAAGTAAGTTATCAAAATTTTGATCATGAGTAAATTCGAAATCAAATACTGATTGAACTTAACATACACTAATTGTTGTTTGCTAAATACATGCAGGTGTTTGGAGATTAGCCACCGATAATTATCGGTTGGCTAAGAGGAGTCTGCGTACTCAAAGGACACGTCCTCTCATGAGACGTGTCTCTCCTTGAGGCGTGTCTCCCCTTCAAGATATAAACACATAATTCAATCTTCTATTGTAGCATATTGAAATACATTAATATTCTGCAATAAGAAGATCATAAACAAAACATTAGAATTCTGACTTAGAATACATACACAAAAATTTTAGATTTAGGATTTGCTTATTCTCCACAGAATATAATCTGATTAGATTTGGTTACATTCACAAAAGGGACAATATATCGAAGAGGTACGAGTTAACTCTCAATCATTCTCGTAACTCCTAACCAAGAGATGAGTTAACTCAATCTAACTAAGATAGAGGTGGAATTGACTAAATAGAGATGGAGCCTAGTTACCATCAATCAAGAGTTGATGAGGTAGTGGTGGAATATGTGTACCTTAAGTCAAAGTGAACATATATCATCAATAGCTACTTAAGTGAATATATTTTTTTATTTTCCTAAGTAAACTTATTAAATAGGTGTAATATCACACTTAGGATAGAACATATCCAAGGTGAATAAAATATTGCACTAACAAAATATGTGTTGATATTAGAATAGGAAAATATAGCAAATTAATGTGATTTTCCTTAAGATGTTTCTTCAATACATCAATATACTTCAAAAAAATCATTTCATTAGATGATTTTTCTTCCCAAAATAACCACATTTGACCTTACCTAGTTTCAAAAAATGGAAAAGAGATATATATATATATATATATATATATATATAGAGAGAGAGAGAGAGAGAGCTCGATTATTAGCTAGCCCACAATTACTTAATCATGAAACTAGCAAAGGAAAATATAAAATCACAAGATCACCTCCCAAAATTACATAATTGTGAGAACCCTCGATAAAATATAATTTTGGTACTAAGTGTGATTACAATTGTCCCTTACCAAATTAGGAAAGCAGTATTTATATCAAAATATTACAAGCATCACCCTCCTGCCCTAACCTCACAGCTCAATTTTCCCTTGGCTTCAGACCAGCTCCAAACTTCTAATGTGATGGATAACCACCCTTCACCTCGTCATTCTATAGTTCTCTTATTACATGTCGATGTGCTCTCCATGGAGGAATCCCCCCTGCTTCCCCTAATTTTGAGAATTTGGATCCTAATGTCTCTTGGATTGTTGTAAAAGGAAGAAAGGTTTTCCTACAACACTTCCCCAAACTCATGTTTGAGTATTGGACGAGAGGCCAACTTGTTCTAAGCCTAGTATTGTCTAAGAGGGGCCCCATGGTCCTAGCTCTTTCATTTGCTTGTTGTTCTTAGTAGTTTGGTTGTGTTGTTTCTTTATTGTATCTAGCTAGCTTGGGCTTGTTTTTCCTTGCCTTATGGTAGCTTTATAAAAGTTTGCAACCCTGGTTTCCCACTTAATTTGTTCTTTTTGTACAAGGATATGAGCCCTTTCAAAATCCTTGCTTATCTTAATCAAAAATATATTACAAATATCAAATTAAGCCACATTGTTGAAAGTACATTTTTTAATAGAATGAGATAAATTAGATTGTATCAATAAAAAAACATAAAAAATTATGCACTTTCAAAAAAATGCACCCAAAAAGATTACCATATGAGCTCAAATGGAGCCCCAAAAGTTTTGAAAATGACAACTCAACATCACCTATGAGAATTTACAAAAAAATTAAAACCAAAAGTTGTCTACAATACTAAGCTCTTCCAAAATGAACTCAAATAAAGAATGCTTAACAAAATGAGTTGATATGACTTAGAACGAGGCCTCCAAAGATTAGCTACAAATGTGAACTACTAATAGAAAGGGTTGGCAAGATTAAGGACAAAGTGTTAAATTGTTAAATGCCAAATAGGTAGAATATGCCTAACTAATAGAGTATGTTCTCACAATCCAAAACTAGTTTTAGATTTTTATGAAACCACCTTACAACTAGAAATTTTCCTAAGATAGAAAACCACTAATCATACTATATGAGTGGTTTTAAGGGGCAAGAGCTATTTTTAAAGGGAATATTCCTTGAATATCTAGTCTTAACAAAGGTAGGTCATAAGGTCAATAGAAGGGTGGCACTCCAACCATAGCCACTGGTGTTGGATTGTGAAGCCATTATTGTGGTGATCTTAGTGTTGTCGCTTATGCTTGTTGGGGTTATGCATGTGCTATGAAGCACCCTAGTCTACACCACATTGTACCCATCTAATGCTTTGTGGCTGCCATGCAATATGTGTAAGCAAGATATGACAATATCCTTATTCTACCAATACACAAAAATTTGTAAAATAAAAGTAAAATCATATGGTTAAAACCAATGTCATATGCATTATTCTACCGATATTAGCTTAAGACCTTGTTTGCTCTAGCATTGTGCAAAATATTTTGCAATACAAAACAATCATACATTTGTACAATAGGAGGGCAAAAAATTATATGATGGTTCAAGGTAAAAGTATCTAATTTTGATGAAAAGAAATTCGATCTATGGGTTCTTGGGCCTTCTAAATGCGATGGCTAGGTTGGATTTGACCCAAAATATTTTGAAGGATTAAGTAGCTATCAGATCTAACACGCACCTCCTAACTTCAAACCATTGTAGATCTAGCATCATTTATCCAATTTAGATGCAATAAAAGATAAAACTAACTATTTTAAACACTGATAACTTGGTGGTATGCTCAAATTTACTCCATCAAGCTCCAAAATGCACATGCAATATAAAAACACAATAAGGAGCCTGCATATTTGGTATTTCTATTAAAAAATTTAATTCTCTAGGTCATCATTTGATGTAAGAAAAAAGTATGCTCAATTTTTCAAAAAAATACAAGATCTACAATCTAAATCTTCATAAGAGTAGCAAGAAGCAATCTCACTAACTCTAATATAACATAATAGATGTTAAAAATTGCTCTGATACAATGTAAGAGTTGGCTATGGAAATAACCATCCAAGATCAATGATCTTTAATAAAAGCACAAGAGAGACCAAAATAAGAATGATTTTATTTTATCAAATGACGCAATATACAATAATGATTTGACTAATTCAAGATTACAATGAGAAACCATTATATACATAGACAAAGGTGAGATATAGGACAATATAAGATATGACATGTCTTAATTTTATGACTTGAAACACAAAAATTAAATGCCCTAAGTAAACTTAAGTAACTAGGTGTGAAAAAGAACCAAACAAGAAACTAGTTTGGTAATATACCATGTTCACACCAAAAAATGGCGTTTCAAGTGGCTTCTCCCTTCCACAACACCCATACCTTCACCATAAATTTGTTTTACCTTTGGCTATATTTGTTCAAACCAAACTATGAAGATTTTGGTGCCAAAAGGATAAATTGATATGCTTATTTAGTTCTTTCACATTTATTTTATTTTTTATTTATTGTTTTTTGTGTTATCATTATGGCTTTAATGTTCAAATAAAATATTCAATTTAGCAACCCTCTTAGACCCCACACATGACAAAAAAAATTGGCACGATTAACGATTAATGGTGAGTGTAGGCTAGGCTCATGAAATTAAACTCGCATTGTGCTACCCCATGACCATCCTAAACGTTGCTTAAATTGTACCAATGTGCTAATTACAATTTAAAAATTACCCCCCTTTTCATTGTCCTTATAAAACATATAGAGCATGGGTGCACAAGACAATGTGAATTCCTATTTATAATGGCTATACACAATCCTAGCTAGTAGACACAAATGCATGCAAAGTACTTACCATCAGTCAAACATTCAACCAAGACACAATATAAACAAATACAAAAGCAAGTTAAGCTTGGCATAGGAAATCTCTCATTGAACATACCTAAAGTCCACATTGCCTTGCACCTGCAAAACAAGCCAAGGTTCTTCGCACATAGTTCATCAAAAGAGCATTAGTATCCAACTAGTCATAAAGGTAAACATAGCATTTAGCTACAATGTACCATCAAAAAACAATTATATTGGAATCATAATACTCATGATCATAATCATCCTAAGCAACCAAGTCATCAAAGTACAATTGAATATCAAATCTAATAAGATTATAGTAATTAGAATCTTTAGTCATGTTGAGTTGCAAAATCATTGAAGAGCAATTAGATCTCAAACTAATAAGCTCTACACCCGAGTCCAAATTACATTGAGACTTTGAGTGTCTAATAAGGTCAAGTCGTTGGAAAACACACAATATGATCACAAGTTTGATTGCCCTAAATTTAGCTTTGCATGGGTGGAGGACAACTCATGCGAACAAAGTTTATAGCAAAGTTTATAGTGGTGCATGTTAGGAAAATTTTCTTCGTGGGTCCCACCACATATTAATTCCTCTTAAAACACTTAAGTTTGTGAGGATGAAAAGATGAAACACTAAGAGTTTTTGGAAGTCGCCTTGGTATTGCTCTTAAATAAGCATGTTTAACTAGATCATCCTCCATAATCAAGTTTTCTTAACTTACATTCTACTTGTAAAACTTTCAACAAATATGCTTTATGAACCATTCATTATGAATCCCCTATAGTGGATCAAACCTAATGGTATGACTTTTGAAATTCAATTAAATAGTTTTCAATTGATCTACATTAATTTATATTTCATGAATAGTGATCCATGAGAACTATTTTTGAATGACCATTAATTGTGCGCTTGGCATTCATTACATCTAGACAATGCTCACAAGATTAAAGCACCAAGACTGCCAAGATAAATGTCCATCCCAACACTATTCAAACATAATAAAGTTTATCTATGGAGATTCCACTACAATAAATAGCTTGATATTATATTTATCAAACTTCAACAAGTGTCATGACTTATAAACCATTCAATGTCACGCTTCTTATCTCTTAAAGTGGTGTTTCTATAGTATATCCAATTATACATAATTTTAAGAATTATACAGCATAGTTTTGAATCCATCAACATTGACCCATATTTCATGAATTAGTAGTTCAAAAAAACCATTTTTTATAAGCATGAATAATCCATTTAATACATTATATTTAAGTGATGCCCATACAAAAGAAACACAAACTTCTAGAAAAGCCACATATCTTAATACTACCCCGTAAAATATTGTAATATAAATGAGTTACTACATAGTTGGAAAACTCGCCCCAAGGAAAAACTCGCCAAGGGAAAAATTGGAGAGTTTTTAAAAACTCGGCAAAAAACTCGGGAAATGAAAAAAATTGCTTAAATTTCATTAAAAACACTTTTTTTTTTGCAAAATTCAAAGACAAGATGAATCCAATGAATCCATAAATGAGTACAAAAGTGTTTTCTATTAATTTTGATTGACTTTAATGTAAATTGATTACAAAATCGCATTCTCATGCAGAATCCCGATGGCTAAAAGCCTGAAAGTTTGATACATCAATAAATGAAAATAGTAAAAGTAAAACTAGAACTAGAAGCAAATACTAAGTAACTAAATAACAACTAAATACAACATGCTAGCAGCTAGGCTTTCCTCTTCCCTAGTCTAGCAGCAACTAGGGAAGAAGGGGTGGGTCCCTGTCCTCTAGTCCTGCTGCATGTGCGTGGGCGTGGAAGTGGTGGCAGTGGCTGTGATGCTACTGCTGCTGGAAAATCCACACAAAATGGCATTTGAATCCGCTCTCCTCGATGGAAAATCGTTGGAAATGATATCTCCTTGCTTGGGTGGGGGGGGTTTCAGCTCCTCACACAAAGTATCAATTGATTTTGAAATGAAATGAAGAACATAAAAGACGTTTTGTGCTTTATTCCTGCGCGGGCGAGTTTTTGGCTCGGACTCGCGAGTTTTTGGCAAGTACTCGCCATAAAAACTCGAGAGTTTTTGTTAAAAACTCGAAAAAAATGAGTTTTTCGATTTTGGCGAGTTAAACTTTTTAAAACTCGTTTTTTATAAAAACTCGCCGAGTTCTCTATGATTTTTCCAACTATGAGTTACTACAAAGACTAAATATGATATAATTAAAAGAAAAACTAAAACTCTTTATATACAATATATCAAATAATTTGATTTCCATTTTTCTCGTTCATGTGCTTTTGGATGTCAAAAACTCATCAATTGAATTTTAAACCCAATAAGGCTTTTGTACATTTCAATTCTTGAACTTGACAGCTAAAGATTGTCTGAAATTTGTATTTAGGAGACTTTTATTTAAAGCTTCTCTTTTTACCGACATCTAGATTGAGACAAGAAAAACATTCGATTTCTTTAGAAACCTGCTATCCACTTATGAAGGTACCTCACATTATTGCTAAAATAAATTGTTGTTTCCCTAATAGTATGTTTTTTAATTCTTTTTTATTTACAAACCTCCTATATCCTCTATATAAAGTTGCCTCACATCCCGTAAATTTGGCACTAACAAATTAGTATTACTTACCCCACTTACACATGACCAACAAACTTTTCCTTACTTAGTTGAGATGTAGCATGTACCTCTCCATAATCGTGATTGTCTCCTTTTGTGAGAACATGACATCACGAGGCAAATTCCCAAAACTAAACCCTAGTCAATTTAGAGCTCCAAAAATGCTTAAAGGCAACGAGGTTGAACTCCAAAAAATCTGAGGTCTTGTAACTCAAGGAAACAAAATAATAATAATAGTTTATGGGATATGATCTATGTAATATTACCCTCCCCAGTTATTTAAGACAATCAAGACATCTCCTACATAAAATTTCTTATTTAACTAGCCACAAAATTCTCGGACGTCTTTTTAGTTTTAAACTATTCAGTATTCCAAAATCCTCGGTGCTTGTACAGAGATGTCAATACCTAGCATCTCATGTTTTAATTCAACAGTAAAGGACAAATGTAATGAGATTACCTAAAGAGGCTCAAATGACTGATGTATGGGATGGCCTGCAAGCACTCCAACTCCCTAGAATGAATCCACACCTTACATTGTCTCATCATTTGAGCCCCTTCAGTTAACACGAAGAATCAAAATGAATAAAAAATTGTACAAGAAAAAATTCAACCTGTCATGTTCAGTAGTGACTTATTCTAAATTGCTAGCTTCAATTAAATCAAATTTTGTCAGACTGGCTTTGAAGTCTCAATTAGCATTCATTATGCCAATGTATAAAGTGCTTTTATTTCCTAAAGTTGGCCAACGTAAGCCAACAGTGACTCATTAGAATTATTGTTTTTGATAAAGTAAGCAGGGATTTTGAAAGGGCCCAGACCCTTGTACAAAGGATAAAAAAGATAGGCATTAAGCTCAACAGAACAGCAAGGAACCAAAGAGAAACAACGACATACAAAAAAAAAAGGGCACTACATAACCATGTAGTCACCAACCCATATTCGGGGTGGTTTGAAACCAAAATGTTCCAAAGATTTTTACTTAATCTTATTACAAGGATCCAACCGCCCTAAATTTCTTTTTTCGGAACAAGAGAGATTTTCAATATCACCAGTAGAATCTTTATGCAAACTAAGAACCATTGAATCCATCGCAGAATGGTCAATAGTATTATTGTTACATGTCCAGATGGCTCATAGTTATTGATTGCTCTCTCTAGTAAACACAAGGATGTATTTCCAGTCAGGCCTTCTAGTTTTGTGCAAGTTGTGACCATTTCAACTTGTATTTTTAAATTAATCGGTTTGATGGTACATCTCTAGCTTCGAACACCACTGTTTTCACCTAATCTATTTTCTTGATGTCTTTGAAAGCATGAACACGACATGAGTCCAAAAAAATGTTTGTGAGCACTCTCAACCACAAACTTGACAAAATCAACTCATTTAAGAGAAAAAGACTGTTTTAGATAACAGCAATTACAGAGATTGACTGTATATGGAATCCTTAAGCCCAAATTCAAAAGACAAACCTCAATGTTGATGCATATGGCACAGGAAATAGTTTATAAATTACACCAGAATATATGTTAAAAAAAAATTGCATATGATAATTTCTTTTATGAAATTTCCTGTTAGAATACAATTTACCCATAAGATATCATATCTCACAGTTGTTTCTTGATGACAAAACTGACGTATTTGCTTCAACCTTGAACATTGCTTTTTGCAATCGCTTCATTAGCTATGCCATCTGAAGCTTCATTAATATGAGAAGTTCCAGTAGCCACATCCTTCTGGTTGGAATCAACTTCTGTAGCTTGAAAATTTGTTTGAGACTCGGAAGATGTGGGCTCTTTCACTTGAGAATCTGAGGACATTTGTGGAGCAGTTAATGACTGATTATCTTCCATAACTTGATTGCTTGTTTTTGGAATTTCTGGTTTAGCATGAGAATCTTCCTGAGTTGCCTCTCCAAAAGTGGTCAGAAGAGTTGGAGCATCTTTAACACGTTGGGAGACTTGGTCCAGCTCAAATGATGATAGTTCTTTAGAAGCATGGGCTAGTTGTAAGCGGTAATCTGTCTCTGGACGCCGACAAACTTTCCTCAATGGTACTATTTCCTGCAACTTCAGACTGAAAATCTTTAATCTTTATTTGATTTCAATCAGAATACACTAATGGCATTGATAAAGCATACTAAGGCTGATAAATTTCCAAAACTTCAGACTATGAAAATTTTAATCTTTATTTGATTTCCAATCAAATATACACTAAATATTCATCAAAACATGTTGTTACACATGCTGACCAGCTTTCCTCGGTTGTATACACTTTAGCATGTCTCATAGAGTGCAGGAACTATTCCTCAAATATTCAGGATGCCTATAGGTGATTGCCTCCAAAAATAGGTAACATTTGCTCAAAAAATATTTTTAATTTAGCACTATACAAAAAAAGCAAAAAAATGCATTTTGAGATGAAACATGTGCCATCATATACCTCAGACTGGTCGTGGTCATACCGAACCAAGAACCTACATCGACAACCACGCACATCATGTCGCCTCCTTTGAGCATCCAAAACATGAGCATCAAAATATAGTGCTTGATCTTTACCCTCCTGTAAACACTCAAGATGTATATTAGATTAGGAGAATAGAATTGTGCACAAATTATTGGAAAGAAAGAAATATGTAGATCTTAAATGGCACCTGAAAACACAGTATGAGATCTCCTGGGAGAACTGCTATACATTCAGAAGCTTCACAGGGAAGAGAACGCTGTCTAACACACTTTCGCACATTGACCCACTCATCTTCCTCTGCTCCAAACCCAGCAAACCTTACACGGACTTCCTGTATAAAAAGGTAATAGTTGCTTAGCCCTCACACAAGAAAACAATAAGAAAAATTTAAAGTGACAGGAATTTCCAAACAATCTCCTCTGCTGAATGAAGATATCCAGAACACAAAAACACAGATCAGCAGCAGGCAATAATGTAAGCCTTTAGCACTAATTAAAGTATTGTAAAATTGAACAGCTTCCTCCTGTCAGAGGGCACTCAAAACTTGAAAAGGTTTCAGCAAAATATACTACTTACTGGATCACCTGAGTCAAACATTCTGTGGGTGACAAATGAAGAAACATCATACCTGTGTCAACAAAAGACAGCTCACATTAGATTGGAGTGGATCCATATGGCAGAGAAATTATAACTAGGCTTCATAGAGCACCATATTCCAAATCTCAATTTTACTAGTTACCACACAAAATTATGAACTTCAAATTTGTTAAATCAAATAGTCAAACCAGGCTTAAATTTCCACAACATTCCCTTGACAAATAAACCAACTGTTTCAGTTATGCATAGAAGCCCTCTCAAGAAGGCAAAATAATCAACACCAGCAAAAGATAAGTAAAATAATAAACCAAAAGGCAAAACAAAGAGAAAATTCAAACTTCATTCAAGGTAACTGTTATCACCTGGAATATGCACCCTGCTGAATCTTGAATCTAAGCTATCCTATGAAACATGGGATGACCTCTCGAGTTGTGGGACTCTCAAAACTCGAGGTCAACCTCCGATTAAAGGGCAGCTTCCCCTTGGAAAATCACCTAAAAACTAACTCTAACTAAAGGACCTTCCTAGGAAAAAAGATGAGAAAAATCTGATAATCTAAATCTAAAATAGAAAATGAAGGTTATACACCAAATATAGCAGATTTTTACTTCCTTTTACCAACACAACTTATGAATCTCAATCTAAAGCTTCACACAGTAATTTGCAACAATAATTTAGAGGTAAACTTAAAACAGCAGCAATCAAGGAGTCGTAGAACTCACAATAATACCTGCTTTTCTTTCATACACAAAGAAAATTGAAACAAGTAGAGGCAAAAATACTGATCTTTGATTCATTGAGTAAAAGATTACATCACAAGCATACAATTAACCATTATTTCAGAGCGAAACAAGGTTTAAGATGAAATCAATGAAGAAAATTACAAAAGTAAAGACCTGATTTTGACTGAAAAAATTCAAGGACTGAATGTCACTTTGTCACAATAAACTTTTCCCATCTTTGCAACAAAGCATAGACCTCTTATTTATAGATTTTGAGAGCCTAAACTTAGAAAGTCATGTTGACTTTAGATATTTTTCCTATGAGTTGTCATCCTTATCCTCAGTGGATAAAATTCACCTTTTTGCTTTATGAGTTCTCAATCTTATCCTATGAGTCATCCTTATCCTCTGTGGATAGGATATTTGTAATCCTTATCCTATGTGGATAAGATTCACCTTTTTGCTTTATGAGTTGTCAATCTTATCTTATGAGTTGTCATCCTTATCCTCTATGGATAAGATATTTGCAATCCTTATCCTTTGCCCTTTGACTTCTTTGAAGTTAGTGAACGCTTTTATTATTTTTGCATGCTTTGTTGATTTCGCAGAAAATATTTTCTCCTTTTTTGGTGTTGTTCCAATTTTTCAAAAAAATCGGGTAACATTTTGGCAATCTCAATGGGGTTATTTGCCTATTGAATAACTGAACAACTGCATGCACCCTTCCATTGGGCATGGAGTCTTCATACGGGTCAAAAAAACTCTTTAACTCGTTAAAAACATTGCTGCCAACCTGCTCCAATTGAAAAGAGCCTACTACAAACAACTTGTGCATAAAGCACGTAAGGAAAAGACACTTAAACCCTTGTGCAACAACACTTTAGCAAGAAAGAACACCTATCCTAACCTATACTAACCAACAATAGTGATGCTCAAACAAATCCATTAATTGGTTTTGCAAAATAACTTCCTTTTTTGACCAACATAGGATGCTTTACATGATCATAAACCACCGAGAGGAGATGAAACACAAATAGATATTCTATAAACTGCTACAATGCTTCATGAATGATGTAAATAAATTCATCTATCCCTTATGTTTATCATATATACTACTATCTTGAAGTGCATAGGTAAGCTGAATGCATCCTTCCTCAGCTGCAACTTCATGCTTGGGTGCAAGCACGACTTGCGATGCTTTGCGGGCCTCCATCTTGTCTAAATGTTTGATAAGACACCCTCTTGAATGAACAAACTTCAAACTCTCATTGTCAGCTTCCTCTTTTTGGATTGCTTCTTTAACGACATGCACTTTAGAATGATTTGGTTCATTTTGTTCAAATGGAAACATGGCTGCTTTCTCCTCTAGTTTGTGCTGCCCATAATATATTGATTCAAGAGATAAAATCTTGATATCAAGATTTGAACAAAAGTCTTGTATGATGCTGTAGAAAATGTCTTCATCAATTTTTAACTTACTCTCCTCATTTTTATCAATCTATTCATTCTTCAAACAAGGCTATCTTCATTTTGTTCTTGGTAGATCATCACCTTATCGAAAATGCTTGTATTTCTTTGTTGTTCCAAAACTATTGTTGATGTTGATGTTAGTATAAGCACGTCTTCTTCATCTTGTTCAACAAAAGAAGGCAATTCGTCAAACCAAAATGTAGACTCTTTTTCTTCATCACCCCCTTCTTGCTTGTTATCTTGCCCTCCCAGCTGATCTGTTGACATAAGCATTACTACATTTTCTTCACCTTCAACAAAAAATGGGAGTTCATCAAAGAAGTTAGTCAAAACTTCACATTCAACCCCTCTAAATTTCTTTTCAACTTGCTGTCCTATTTGGTTATTCTCATCACCCTCTTACAGCAAATCTATTTTCTCCATAACACTTGGAGGTTCATCAGCTACAAGTTGCTCTTCTTTTGCCTCAAAAAAACTCCTCTTTCCCACTCAACGAGCTACCTTGATAAACAACTAGTCCTCCTTTGTAAAGGGCAATGATGCTAGGACAAGAAGGCTGATTTGGTGAATGCTTTTGAGAAGTTTCTTGAATTTCTTGAGGTAGTAAAAGCTCTTGAGGGGGCTCTTCTTGAGGAATAGTAGGCTGAATTTGCTCAAGCACAGGCTCTTGCAATGGAAAAGTACCTCCAAAACTTGGTATTTTGAATTTAGAACACTTACTTGAGTATTTAGGAGGCTTATCTTGCCTGAAACCTGGAAGCTTGTACTTAGGAGCCTCCTTTTTTTCAGATTGATCTGAAATGCAAGAGGCTGATTGAGATTCTAGTCTTTGTACTTGGGCAAGTAATAGCTTCATATGTTCTTGTTTGGCAAAAATCTCTTTTGCAAGAGACTCCTCATATTGCTTCCTCTGTGTATCTATCTATTGTTGGCACTAGTAGTCTTGGTAAGGAACTCCTCTTGCTGCAAATTGAATTCTTGCTGTCTCTTGATATCATCCAATTGCTTATTGAAGTCTAACAATATGCTTTTGATGTCACCAATCCCCATATTGTCAGCATTTTCAGGCTGCCTAGGAAAGTAACAATGTTGGTTTGGCATAGAAATGACTTCTTGAGACTGATTAAAAGTATGTGAAGGCTGCCAAGAAGATTGAGCAAGGGTGGGTGTGTGGCAAGTAAATTGAACATGATGGTCTCTTTGCATAGCAAAGGCGTCTAGGGTAAAACTAGCTACATGCTCAGTTTGATATGGTTGACAAGAAGTGATAAGAGCAACCTTTTCATGAAATGGATGATGATAAAACATATCTCGACAAAATGAAGACATGATGCAGCATTTAAACAAGCTGGAAATTTGTTGGAATATTCTTAAAACAAGAACAGTCAAGACTGATATTTTTATTTTTTCTTGCAAAAATTTAAGCAAAAACCGGCACTTAGTCCACTTGAAACCAGTAGATTGAACTTCGAGTTGCCAAGTGTGTGAATGTATTGCCTCCAAAGGCAGAAATTGCTAACATACACACCAAATATCAACAATGAGGGGACAAATATTGAACTAAAATAGTTCAATCTGTCCCATCGGACGTGCCAAATACCGTTATCACCTGGAATATGCACCCTACTGAATCTTGAATCCAGCTATCCTGTGAAACATGGGATGACCTCTTGAGTTGTGGGACTTGCGACTCGAGGTCAACCTCCGATTAAAGGGTGGCTTCCCCTTGGAAAATCACCTAAAAACTAACTCTAGGACCTTGTAGGGAAAAAAGATGAGAAAGATTTCATAATCTAAATCTAAAACAAAAAATGAAGGTGAAACACCAAATATAGCAGATTTCTACTTTCTTTTATCAACACAACTTATGAATTTCAATCTAAAGCTTTGCACAGTAATTTGCAACAATAATTCAGAGGAAAACTTAGAACAATAGCAATCAAGAAGTCATAGTGTTGGCATAACAACTAACACCTCTGGAGTGCAAGTTGGTACGAACAGCTATGCACACTACGCAATGAGTGCTCTTCAAATTAGGAGGGAAAGCTCCCTCGTTGTGCTTGACAAAAGTGCTTGAAAAGGAAAATAAACTAAACTATATCCTGTCTTTTTGTCTCAGTTGTAGAGGTACAAGGCTTTCACGAAAACTCTATACGTTGCAGCTAAGTATTTTCTGGTTTCGCTTAACTACAACTCACAAAACTAAGTAATTTAAACTATCCAATCCCCTCAAGAATTCAGAGCATGAGGAAATGGAGCGGGAATGATTATCTGATGATAAGCCGGGTACAGACTTACAACGTGAAGGCAAAGTGGCACAACTATTTGCTTGTCTGAATAGGCTTATTAGAAACAACAATACACGATAAACTAAGTACAGATTCTCAACTTGAAGGCAAGGTGGCACAACTATCAACTCAATCTAAATAAGTTTATTATTCACACACATCACACGATAACCAAGAACAGATTCTCAACTTGAAGGCAAGGTGGCACATCTATCAGCTCAATCTGAACGAGTTTATTGAACACAAAGCATAAAGGATAGCCAACTAGGACAATAAATTGCATAGGCGAGACACGCATACAATCTACGATCAAACTAGCCACTATATCTAACTAAAGCAAGAATTCACCATTATAATTGCATGAAACCCAAGTGGCTTAACAATTCATCACAATAGTAAATACTCATGAACAGATACAGAACGAGCAATATTTCAGGCAAGGTAGGCACAGCATATATTTCTCTCTCGTGCAAAAGTTATGTACAAATGAGCAAAAGCTCTTATTTATAGACATCAAAAGGTGTAGGGAACCCTAAAATCACCTTGAGTCAACTACAATCTTGCAATGCATGCAAGATTTATTGCTAAACCCTAATAAAGTAAACTATACAGTTAACTGGAAAGTTACCGTCAGTTAACCGAAACATCTAATCTAAAAATAGACAATTGTGCAAGCATGCACGTCCTTATTGAAAGCATGTTAACTAGAACACTACCATTAGTTAACGTAAACCCTAAATACAACTCCAAGTGAATAAAGCTGATCTCAGAATAGATATGCATGAGATGAAACAGTGAGTTAACTTGAAAAGATAACACCAAGTTTAACTCCCGTGTGTAATGTTTATCCTGAGAGATGGGAACTGAAGTCTACTGATCGTGATCTCGAGCAACCAATCCCTCACCGAGATTGTTAACTGCATCACTGTCTGGAGCTCTGATACTCTGCAAAGAAAGCTATGCCTGCATAGCATGTCCTCACCAGCTGTGATCTAGGACTGAAGTCCACCTCTGCTCCTTGTTGCTTCATCGAACAATGTTGACATGACTGTAAGCTGATTAATCTTACAGCCAATGGTCTCTCCATTGAAAATAGTATGAATGAGTGCTTGGAGCTCTGATTGAACATCAATAAGCTCAACATATGCACCACCCTCAATCTGATACCGGCACGGTAAGCGAGATACTAAGGTTCTCACAAACCAGAGCGCACTAGTAACGTGCTCTCTACTCTCAGCCAACTCTGACGCCATAGTCTCTTCTATCTTTGCCTTGAAAACCAACTGTGTTTTCCAAGAGTAGATAGCTTCTTTATCCTCTGCATCTGTGACTGATTCATATGCCATACTCAGGTGAGCAATCATAATCTCATCCCAGGGTCTATTAATTGCCATGTCTCGCTCCTCATCCTGGAGACGTAGACGGAGCTCTCATGCATTGTACCGCAACTGATATAGCTCTGTAAGCATAGAACAGCCTCTAGCAACGAACTCCTCCCATTCCTCCAAACGCTTGCCATATGCAACCAAATGATTAAGCTGGCCCTGTTCTGCTGGAGGCTCAAGCATCGGCAGGAGTGTGGCAGTAACATCTGACCTGTGTACAAGGCTAGAAATGTACTGACGAAGCTGTCTGATTTCAGCCTTGAGGGCTGCCTTATCTTCTCCATCCTTCAACATTCTATCCCTAGCACTGTCTGTAGCAACCTGTAGCAGATCAACCTGAGTCCGGCGTGTGCTACGACCAAGGTTGACTGTGATAACCTCGAAGTCCTGAGATTCCAACTCGTCCAAGCTCTTCCCCTGTGGAGGTATAGCAGTCTCGACGACAATCTCCATGTCAATATTCCTCTCCATGTGGACCATGTTCTTGATCCTTTTGTCTGGCACATCCTAGTAAACCTGATCAAAATCTAAATGATTAAGGACATAGGATGGCTGCCTCCTCTTCCTTCCCAGTTGCGCTTCAATCCAAGACTGGTCTCGGCTAATGCTACTGGAAGGTTTTGTACTAGCAACAGGAGGTTGTGACAAGAGTGAATATGTAGAAGAACTGCTACAAGATGGGGAGTCTAAATCCAATTCAATATGAATTGGGACTGGTGACTGCTTCGGAACTAGTATATGAACTTAAGGCTGAACCTCAAGCACTGGCGGCCTCTGAACTGGCTCTATGATAGGTTGTTTGACAGGGTCCATGTGTGTATCAATGGCAAGAACCTTGCCTTTTGAATTGTTTGGCGCTTGACCTTTCTTGGGAGGATTACTCCTTTTCTTCTGTTTAGGTTTCGACGACAAAGGTAGCGAAGGCTCCACCACTGGCGGCTCTGCTCTAGGCACACTTACCCTCCTGGTCTTCTTGCTGTCGAGGTAAAGTATACTGTTCTGAATAACTCTACTTGACCTCTCTTTTACTGTTGCATACTCCTTGGCGTACCAATCAACTGCTGGCAGCGTCTGTGTGTCAACCTGCTCTCTGAAAAACTGAGGAAGAACTTCTCCCTCATCATTTGACAAACCTCCCTCATCTTTAGACAAGAAAACAGAAATCTGTGAGAGAGAGAAATGGTCGTAGCTACGTTTGCGAACCTTGAAGTCGTCCACGCAATTTGCCCAATAGTCTTCCATAGAAGGCTTATGATATGCGCGACCACCAAGGCGAGTTGTGTAATGACCCCAAGGATCATAGGTACGTACCTCAACAAGATACTTGAGATGATACCTCTCGAGCTCTTGTCCTGCAGCTTTGGCATCAACTGTTGTCTTGCACCAATATATTCCAAATTGAAAAGGAAAATTGGCTGCTAGTCTATGCTTGCGACGCAAATGACGACGAACATCATGCAACTGCCTCAAGAACTCCATAAAAACTGTCCTATCTGAAGGATAGCGTGGAAGCATAGCTGGATTTCCTGTAAATCCATATACTCGGATATAAGTGTATGTCGGGAACTGAATGAGCCAATCCGCCCAACCATCCATCGCTGCTCTAGCAACTACCGAGATACGAGCGTGCAACTCCCGGTCCAAATTTCTCACTGTATAAGTCAGGAAAGCCTCATGAACACGCTTGAAGTGACGTTCAGCCTTAGTGAACTCAAGCTGATCATAAGAGTGATAGACTTTTTGAACACTAAGAATGCCCACGGTGTTTAATCCTCGGAACTGGCCCTGATAAGCAATCAAGTACACGAGATAAGAACACATGTGAAATTCATGAGCAACTAGGAAACCAGTGATCTGCTTGTGGATAACATCGCTGTAAAGGATGCCCAGTCATAATGCTCCTGCCCAGATATGATGCGACCAATGGTGTAATACATCCAAGGCTGGAAAACATTTGCATGTGAATGACCTGAGACACGATTCAAGAGTGTAATTAGAATCGAGTACTCATCCTTGTACTCACCATGACCCACATTATTTGGCAATTTGTTCTTCGCTTGCTTTAACCATCGTGCTGCCATTTTGCTCTGGCACTTGTCCACATCAACGTTGAATGCATGCTCGCACTACTCCATAGAAATAACCAGACTGTTCAGGTGTTGAGGGATACCAAAACTTCTTTCAATGTCCAAAGGCTTGAGACTGCAAATAACTCGTCCATCTACTGACACTATCTCATGAGTAGCAGAGTTGTAATGCTTAATACAAGACATCACGAACTCAATACAATGAACGGAGATAGATATGGAAGCAGCCTCAAGTAACCCGGACTGCTGAATGTTCTGAATAATGGAATCTCTGATCTTAACTGGATCTAGGACTACTTCTGGCAGCACCTTATGGAGATTCGTCTCAACTGTCCCGATGAAGTTGTAAGGACTAATTTGGTCCTGTATTTGACCTGAGTGTACTGGATTTTGAAAAACTTGCCTGTTGACTGTGAACTCGACCATGTTCTAACAAGATTTATGGAAGGCTAAAAATAGCCTGTTGAGGCTAAAAATAGCCTATCGAAGAGTTATTTTCAGTGAAAAATCTGAGATATGGATTTTGTCCAGAAAAAGATTCTAAGACAACCCAAAACGTCAGAAATGCGAAAATCTGACTTCTACTCCACCATGCAAAGAATTTTCAATTGAGAAAACTCGAAACTCAAGAACTGATGCTCTAGAGTTAAAAATTCCTAAAAATTCAAGCACACGAATTTAATTCGAGGAAGCTATACAGAAATGATCCAGATAATCAAACTTGCCAAAATTTGCCAACTTCAGGAACATGCGATTTGAAATTTGAGAGAAATTTGAGAATCAAAGAGGAGAAAGACATTTTCTCTATGTTCTCTGAAAATCGCCCCCTATTCTTCAAATTTGTTGATAAATGTGAACTTGAACCTGAAAAAAGAATTGTTTGATGCAATCGCCACTGGAGACTGATGATAAATTCGCCCAACCTATGAGAATTCGCCTCTGCTCTGAAGAAATACGAATTTTGCTTAAGCTGTATGAATGTTTAATGATAGGCGCCATGAATAAATAGAGAAAATTTGCACCATAATGTTGACTGCAAGATTTAAAAACCTCGACTGAAATAGAAAGTTTCTTATTGGACCCCTTCAGTTTGAACTGAGACTGACTTGAAGTCCGGAATAAAAATAATAATATTTTCAATTATCATGCAATTTGAAAATCCAGCACAAAGAGGCGCCAATTTTAGAAAATCGCCTTTTAATGCTCAAATATGCAAAAATAAATATTAAATATTATTTTAATCAGTCGACAAACCAAGTAAAGCTCTTGGATTCACCCGACGAACTTCACTGATTTCAAAAAGTCCTCATTTGTCCTCATAGGCGTCCATTTGCTCAAGATATTACATTTTTTACTAACTTCCTATTTTGTAGCTGACTACAAAATTACAACTGGCCATCTTCGACAATGATTTCTGGGTGACCAGGTGATGCTGGGACTGAGCAGGTGCATTTATTGCGAAGCCTGCAGAGCAAAGAAAAAAATGTCTATTGGGAGTCAGGTTCTAATCAATGGATACTGCCTTTAACTGACAAAACTCCATGCTTGATATTGCCCAAAAACTGTATTTGACATCATTTTAGCAAGGTTTAGACTCTTTTAAGCAAAATGCCTTGATGAAGCAAAAAAAAATGGTTTGGGTACAACACATAGAACTCACAATAATACCTGCTTTTCTTTCGTACACAAAGAAAATTGAAACAGGTAGAGGCAAAAATACTAATCTTTGATTCATTGAAAGTTGTTACAATAACTGTTTTTTGGAAAAATAGTAAAAGATTACATCACAAGCATACAATCAACCATTATCTCAGAGTTAAACAAGGTTGAAGATACAATCAATGAAGAAAATTACATAAGTAAAGACCTGATTTTGACTGAAAAATTCAAGGACTGAATGTCACTTTGTCACAATAAACTTTTCTCGTCTTTGCAACAAAGCATAGGCCTCTTATTTATAGATTTTGAGAGCCTCAGAAAGTCATGTTGATTTTAGATATTTTTCTTATGAGTTGTCATCCTTATCCTCTGTGGATAGGATTCACCTTTTTGCTTTATGAGTTGTCAATCTTATCCTATGAGTTGTCATCCTTATCCTCTATGGATAAGATATTTGTAATCCTTATTCTTTGTGGATAAGATTCACCTTTTTGCTTTATGAGTTGTCAATCTCATCTTATGAGTTGTCATCTTTATCCTTTGTGGATAAGATATTTGCAATCCTTATCCTTTGCCCTTTGACTTCCTTGAAGTTAGTGAACTCTTTTATTTTTTTTGCATGCTTTGCTGATTTCGCAGAAATATTTTCTCCTT
The DNA here is from genome assembly GCA_007258455.2 of Sequoia sempervirens. NCBI lineage: Eukaryota > Viridiplantae > Streptophyta > Pinopsida > Cupressales > Cupressaceae > Sequoia > Sequoia sempervirens. Next base: position 221,020,504 of record VDFB02271358.1, read on the forward strand.
TTTTTGTGTTGTTCTGATTTTTCAAAAAAATCAGGCAACAGTAACCTGAAACAGCAGTTCTTTGAGGCAATTTGCTTACAGAGGTTCTCCTCCTTTTAATGAACTCTCTGGACCTGAATATGATTTCTCTAATCATGTGAACTTCATTTAAAGTTTGAAGATAAACACAACAAACCTCCAATAAGTTGATGGTTAACCTGAATGCATGTCCAAAACTGTCGTTACCAATCATTAATGAAACATAACAGCATTCAATAAATTAAAAAGAACAACCAATATAATGCAATATACATTGGCTTATATTATCTTTGTAAGGCCCTCAGGTCACACATGGAGTGGTAATAGAATTGGACAATGAGAAGACCTTAAACGAGCACATAAAACAATTACAGGCAAGGGGGATAGAGAATCATTTATAAAATTAGAGGACTCCAAAAAGATTAAGAAGAAAAACAAGAAAACTTGAGGCACAAGACTCCAAGTGAAATGTGTTTTTTCCCTCAAATCATGTATATAAAGTAAGCACTATTTCCAAGTAGTGACACATATGATACCAACTCTAAAATTACTACTAGCTCGGATATCCTAATATATCCTGAAAACACCAAGACATCAATTTTGAGGTGTCTATCATATCTAAATGTAACAAATACAAGATAGACAAATATATATATTTAAGATATCTGATACCTCGAGAATGATATCACTTGGCATTTAAGATATCTGACCTTGTGTGTGTGTGTGTATAATTGGTTAAAATATATTTACATAAGACTGGTTTAGATAAAAATATAAATATATATTTAAAATTACGTGTATGTGTGTGCATGAGAGAGAGAGAGAGAGAGAGAGAGTACATAAATGTGTGTCTATGTTAATTTAAAAACTTAAAATTAATTCAATACTAACTTGAATAAAACTTATAACATTATACTTCTAGCGACTTCAGCCCTAATGTCTCCCAAAACTCCTACTCCTATGCACTTCAGCAATCCATCTCATCCAGACAAAGCCCACAGTCCTCGGCTGCAGATAAGTACAAAAGAACACATGTTCAGATTGGGCTGGTCAGGAGATTTTTCCCTCCACCAGTTTGTCCAACCACCTCTTGCAGGGGGTCCTTCTCTGATGTCTTTGAAGCTGATGATTCAAATGGCTCTGCGGCTCATAAGGGTGACAGTGGTTCCCGTATGGGCAATGCTGCGCGTTCAAATCCACAAACAACAGGTAAGGATGGATTTTGCAAAAGTATCAAAGCTGGATCAGATTCTTATGGTCAGACAAAATCTGCTCCCTTGAGCATTGGAGCTTCCCCACAATCAGTCTCCATAGTAGATTTTGAGGAGGACATTAATAAGCTCACCTTGATTTGCAGGTTTCATAATCTTTGGCCAAGCTTGGTGATTTTGAACAAGTGGATTATGGATACTTTGAAGCCTCCTCTTTTAAAAGACAAAATTTTCATCTACCCATGCACGAAGGGATTTTTCCTTACTATATAATTTGTGATTCTAGAATTGACAACGATATGCTCCACAAGGAGGACCATGGTCATGGAGCAATTCATCCCTATGCTTGAAACCATTTTACACAGAATTTAATCCCCTCGCTGAAACCTTCTAAGTTACCCCAATCTGGGACCTAATCTTCCCTTGCAGTTTTGGGGTGAGCCTCGCCTATCTTCCATTGGGAATTCTATTGGTAACATTCTTGTGGCTCTAGATCTTTCAGAACTTCAATCTGATTACCTATGCTTGAATTCTTGCGAAATTAGATCTTTCCAAGAAATCACCTAAGAAGTTTGGCTTAGGGTGGGTAACTGAAAATAGAAGCAACAGTTGGACTATGAAGGAATTGCTTTCTGATGTAGATTGAATTTCACCACTGGCCATATGGAAAATCTCTGCACAAAATACTACTCTCAGGCTAAAAGGCTCAAATCAACAAAATAGACCACTTGGTGGAAAGGGGCAGATTTAAGCTAGGAATTTATTACTCCAAAGTCCAAACCATCTTGTAAATGATTCTAAATCTCCCTCTTCTCCTCTAAATGCTCTTCTATTTCAAAAAAAGAGGAGGCAATAGGCTCCAAGCAATCATGTGAGAAAGCTCTCCCTCCCTCCAATTTAAAGGCTGAGGACCCTCTCCCTTTAGAGATTTCAGGGATGAATCCTGAGTCTGCTATTGAAGGCTTTGCATATTTCTGTTCAAAAGAGTGGACAATAGTTCAGAAAAATAGAAAAGATAACTCCAATGAGATCAAAGATCTATGCCTAATGACCTTTCACTCCCATGTTAAGAAAGATGGGCTGCAGATTGGCACCAGATAGGTTGTTTTCACTTTTGTGAATGTTCCAGTGAGAGGCGGTGGCCATTTTTTAGACAATAGCTTCATGGAGAGCTCCAGTGAGAGTTCATAATTTGTATTAAGTACAAGTTAGCTTTAGATGCTGGATGTATTAGATATTTAGGCTTTACTCTTTGTTGGGTCTTTGGTAATGTTGATAGTCTTCTCAAGGCATTTTGCAAGTGGCTTTGGTTAAATTTATCTAAGGTCTACAATGGATGAAATGGTTTTTGAATATATATAGTTTAATACAATGAAACACCCACACTTTCACAATCAATAAAAATGTAAATAAAACTTCATTTTTTTTAAATCAAAATCTTAAAAAGAACTTCTAATGAAAACTATTCAACTAATTCGATGATAATCTTGTTCTGTCTAAACCCTAAACCCTAAACCCTAATTTCTATAGTTTAGATTCCAGACTTATCTAATTTTCTCTCTATGCAATTTGTCTTTCCTCAATTAAGGTTCTCTTGTAGTAATGGATGTTTTCCTCTTTAAATAAAGACTTTTTAATTATTAAAAAATAAATAAAATCTATTAGAGATTTTCTAAAAGCTTTAAGGCTGTGATTTTTATAAATGAATCAAAGTTAAAGCTTAAAAAAAAACTAAGTTACCGGGTTCGCCCCTGGGAAGCCTAGGTACAATTCGGGTTCGGTTCGGGTTCGAAATTTAGGTACGGTTCAAGTCAAATACGCCCTGGGTTCGTTTTTTGGACTGTGGGTTCGACAAGGTTCGAAACCTTGACTGTGGATTCGATCAGGGTTCGGAACCCTAACTATGGGTTCAATCAGGGTTCGAAATTCTGACTGTGGGTTCGATCAAGGTTCGAAATTCTGACTGTGGGTTTGAAAAGTGCGAAAATTTCTGTGTGTGGAAGTCAAACGTAAGCCAATTTTGCAATTCTCAGTTCTTGCATACTCGATCTTATGGACTTATTCCTTCCTAGCACATATTGTGAATATTTCTCATTTGGTGCAGAAGACAAATTCCTCATTTTTGAACCACTCATAGCAAAGAGATTCACAATAAGACTTTAGCATTGGAACACTACTCCATACTTCTCTTGTCTAGACCATAAAGGATTGAAAATTCTTAATTTGATGCAATGATAGTCCTGAGATGAGAATTTATATAGCCATGCCTATTTCGAAACTTCACATCTAATACTACATCAACAAGAACTTAAGAAGTGTTGCATAAGAGTGTTAGATTTGATAGGCCTTCTCTTCGCTAAGGGAGGAGAGCCTGCATCTTAAATTTTGAACAAAATTTTAAGAAGAAAACATTTTACCTAAAAGCTTCAAACCTAGATGACATATTTGGCTAAATCTATCTTGAAAATTATCAATGCGTTCAAACTCTAAAGGAGATTCTCCCTGAAAAGCAAACTTTACCCTTTTTCCCAAGGAAAGAAATTGCAACAAGTTGCATGATTTATCTTATTTATTTCTCACAGTTCCTGGTCAATCATTCATGGCTCAGGATAGTTTTGTTCCGGGCAAAGACACCCAAAAAATCACTGAGATTCTTCTACGATTGCAAGAAAAAGGTTTTGGCTCTTTCACAATGTAAATAATTATGTAACACTGTTTTCTTGTTTGCCTTCCACGCAGAAAAATGTTCACACTTTTCAGATTGATCAATGATCAATAATGGCTGATTGTAAACACTTGACATTTTATGTTTGAACTTTAATTTATAATTTTGAATCATGACATTTAGTATCACTAATATTTTAATATTTGACTATGAAAGTGGTGGTGTATTTTGCTATGTTATTTGACTATTAATATGGTTGGTGTATTCTGAACTTAATTACTGCTGCAATATGTATATATTTCTGATTTTATATGTTTTTGTATACCGAACCCTAAAACGAACCCAACCCCAAAAAAAAATTTCCCAAACCGGCGAACCGGGTTTTCGAACCCGAACCCGAACCCAAAACCGAACCGGTAACTTAGAAAAAAAACATAAAATCTTTGGTTACTATTATTTATGGTCTGCCATTTTTGTGAACTGCTCATGGACATTACACGCCGCTGCAGCTGTAAGTTATATCTGTCTGCATAAATACTACTAAAACTACCTTGTGCACTTTCACCATACTACATTATTTAGGGCAAGACAAAATACATCATTGACTAGTTTAGCACAAAATTAAGATCTCCTGACTCAAAATGATACATTTTTCCAAGATTTCTCCCCTAATGAAGCTTATTTGAAATGATACCAACATTTTATTCTAAATTTATAAAAATTTATTTAGAAAGTGGCTTTGTGAAGATAGCATTCTTATATTTAGTTTTGCAAAAGCTCAACAATGCCTTCTTCAACCTAATCTCAAGTAAAGTGTAGATGCAATTTAAGTTGTTTAATTCTGACATAATACTGGATTTTTAGCCATACAGATTGTACCTTGATTATCACAAAGGATAGAAGTATGCTGCTCATACTAACTTGAAGATCATCTAAAATCTTTTGAAGACGTGATATCTTAATTCAGCTTAATAAAGAGAAATTGCTGGTTGTCCCTTGCAATGTCAATCCACTGTTACAGAACCAGTGTCAAATGTGAACCCCATTTGTCATCTATACAAGCACTCCAATCAGACTTTAATTGACTTTGCTTTTGTACTCCACCTGAGAATCAACCATTCCTCTGGTGTATTTTACAACCCTATTTTTACCTTGCAGTCAGCAGATCTTGAACCTTTCATGAGCCTCGACATAAGTCCAACTAAATAAAGGATTTTTGTGTCTTGCAGTTGTCATCTTTGATTAATTTAGATCCCACTTCAATTGTTGTAACAACTGGTTTGCAGCTTCTCATCCCGAATCTCTAGATCACATATATGATGCAGTGCATAATTTGATTGGGAAGATGAAGATACTTTGATCTTGCCAAGCATCCATCAAAGTAAGCAATGTAACTCCCCACCATCTGTCTGTCAAAATCCTTGCTGAAAATTTGAAATCATTCTTTAACTTTGTGAATTCCATTAATTTCTTGCTATTGATGACTAAATCATCAACATCAATCACAACTATCAAAATATCTTATCCAAACAGTTCAGTGAAAAAACATTGTCCACAGTCATTTCTCTTCCAAAATATAAATCAATCCTTGATTATTGGGCTCAAGTTCCTTGCTTTAGACTAGAAAAGGCCTTCATTAACCTGTTTCATTGGATGTTGTTTTCCCTTCTCCAGAAGATCTCAAGGTTGCTCCATACAGATTTCTTTATAAAGAAACCCTATTCAAGAAGGCACTTACATGCACTTGATGAATTTATCATTTCTTCTAAGTTCTAACTATTGTAAGGATTAACCTAAATGCATTCATCAGTGCTACAATCTATGAATTGTTTTTGTGAATGGCATTTCGCTACCAACCTTGCTCTTTTCTTCCTAATTGTGCCATCTGCCCTGTACTTCATTTGTAAATCCATTCACGGCATATTGTTTAAAATTAATTTCCTTAAGGCAGCTCAGTGATGTCCAAAGTTTCATTTAGGGCATTATATTCTTCTTCCTTAAAATCTTTACCCAGTTATGTTGGTTTGTTTCATCTAAGTTCACAACTTGCGCCATCAAGACTGAATGTGACTTGCTAACTCCCTGAGAAATGCATATTCTTCAGAAATTTTTTGGTGATAATGAGTTGCCCATCCTTAACTGCTAGTTCAATTAAAAATGAGTGAACCTCCTTCCTCATCATCCCCTTCATTGAAGATGACATCTCTGCTACCACCAAGTTACATTCTTTGACATCAGTAATTTATGACTTTGGCAGTTCAAAATATCCAATAAAGAGGTCTTTGCTCCTTTATTCATCAAGTAAACGTTAGTTGCAAGACACCCAATAATCCTTAGCAATCACATGATTGCAAAAATAATTTCCTTGGACACTTGAATTGTAAAAAAGAGCTTCAAAAAACATCTCGGATGCTCAGGATAACCTTTTCTGAAAGTTAAGATGAAGGCATAATTCCATGGAGTTGTGGAACAAGGGGCACAGGGACTATGGTCCAAAAATTGATGATGGCAGGAAGACCTTAGCACAAATATAATTAAGTAATTGAAAAAATATAAAAAATGTATAAGAAATTCTGTCAACAGAGCATTTCCAAACAGTCATTACTAGAAAGAAAGGCTAGTGTCATAAGCTAACTAGAATTCAGTTGAAATATTTAACATGGGTGCTGAAACCTTGTAAGTATTCAATAAGCTGTAATTATGGTTCATTGGTATTTAAAACACAAGAAATAAAAGGACTTCTTTGTCTCTAACCAATGTTGTACAGCAGGAATGACTATCTGGAAGGAAAGTATATCTTATTGAACAATTTTCAGAAATCTTGTGATTTCTTTCTTCATGGTGTAGATATTAAGACTGGAGACATTCCCCTTCATAGGGCTAATGCTGTATTTGGTGAGATTGGGAATATAAATGAGAGAGCTGATCATACTTGTATCCCAACTAATTCCAAGAGAGTGCATATACCTTCTATCCTGGCTAATTCTAACAGATTTGATCATCCCTGTGCCTGCCAATTCTGGCTCTGCCAACAGAAAACAAACTATTGACTATGGGAAGCAGTCTCTTGATTCAGTGTTTAGGTAATAATTGAATTTCTAGTTAGACACATATAAGGGATGCTGAATGGTTAAATCTATGTTGCAGGGTTCGTACCCGCAAGCCCTGAACCCGGTTCGGATACGCACCCGGTTCGTGTTCGTCTGCGGGTACGTGCTGGGTGTGCGCCCAGCACTGTGGGTTCGCCAGGGTGCACACACCGGTGCACCCGTGCGAACCCACCGTAGGGTGCCTGTGCGCACCCAGCACAAACCCTGTGTGATTCATAGATCAGATCCTTATCCAATACAATCTGAATGCAACACAAACACACATGCACGACCTTCAGTAGTCTTCTTTTCTTTTCTCTTTCATTTTGTGCATCGATTTTCCCGTTTATTTATTTTGGACCTTGGTTAGTTGTTCCAGTATTTATTTAATTTTTTTCTTCCCTTCTCTGAATATTTTGAAGAACAGATTTATTTTTCATCTAACTGTTTTTTGAAGCCTGATGATTACAGAAAGAACGGAGATATGATGATGCCTTATGTTGAAGCTTAAGTGTAGCGGGGCTCCATAAAGTATCAATGATAACATATATACTCGTGAATGAAGGCATTTCTCAATGTAATTAGGAAGTTTTTTCAGTGGATTATATGCTTAAGACTTCAGTCATTGTCATTTGGATTTATGCTCATTTAAAGATCTGGGGTGTATTTAAGTTGCATATTTTAGTTGAACATAGACGTATATGATATCATTGATATGGCTTATTTGAATATTTTTCAACTATCAATTGGCATTTAATATTTATCTTTGGCATTTGGCATTGATCAATGATCAAGTATCATACTATGAAATGATTTAGTTTTACAAGTCTGTATATTTCTCTTATTTTTTTGTATATATATTACACACACACACACACATATATATATACACATGTACCCATACGTACCCAAACCCCTAAAAAAAATTTCACGTACCCACGTACTGGGTTCTCATACCCGCACCTGTCCCCAACCCCGAACCAGTAACTTAGGGTTAAATCCTAGGGCACATTGATCCAAAGAGAGTCAACCCAATTTGAGATTAACATTCGGGAAGATGAAACTAGGAAATATATATATTCTCCATTGATGTAATAGATGCATATGAAAACCAAATTTGCATACGAAATTCTATTGACAATTTATTTTTCGTTAAACATGTTTCCTTAATTGAATTATTAAGTTTTGGGGGCCTCTATAATTCCCGGGACAGTCTAAGGATGCCCTAGCGTCCCATTGCTGTCCCAGGGATGACAAGGAATCTCAGCTGCCCCCTGCTGGGGGTATGCACCCAAGGACATCCCTCAGACTAAAGGGATATTCCAGGGATGTTCCCCGTTGCAGGTAGCAGATAATGAGTGGCACACGAACGTCCCCATCCCAAAAACATCAGATTTGGGGGATAGGGACATGTCCCAATGGAACATTAGATAAAGGTAGGTTTTTAAGTCATTGACAAATAGCGAGCATGAGGTCCCCCTTGTGGAAGGCACAAAATGAGAATACTTTTTTCATTTACCTTATATATTGTTCAACATGGTGTACAAACCTCATTTTAAGGCATGCCCTCTATCCAAAACATGCTTTCACCATCAAGTCCACTTAGGCTGTACATGGACTCCAATTATAGCCCTTCCATAAATATCGCCCTCTTTAAGAAGGCCTTTGACTATTTATTAATTTAATCTTTATCTATTATCAAAGATACAAAATTGCAACTCAGCCTTCTAGCCAATTTTATCATTCAAAAATTTGTGTTTATTTTGAAAAATTAGTCAAACAATTCGTTGACCAAAAAGACGTAATAAAATCATGACTATCAATTTGTTGGCAACTATTTCAAACTTTTTCTATATATTGAGATATCCATTATATTTCAGTCATTTATGTCATCTACCTATATTTTTCATAGCAATTTGAAACAAATTGATCGCATTTGATTGTACATCACAATTGATTGCATTGGATCAATTCTTAGCAACTTCCCATCTTCTACCCTATTACATTCAACCTCCAAGTAAGACCCTAAAAGAGTATTTTATTTAGTAGTTGATTTTAAACCCTGCTCTAGTACGTAATATGCCCTAACCCAAACCCTAAACACTAAACTTTAAGGTTTGGGGTTAGGGTTATGGTTTTGTTTTATATTTCTTGTATGCCCTAACCTTGACCATAAATGCTAAAAAAATTCAAAGTTTGGGTTTATAGTCAAGCATTGTGGGACCTACCTATAGTAGGGGCACCCCCTCCACTGAAATTTATAGGGCTTCTATATTTTATATTTTCAATACACACTATCCCTAACCCTACGTTCTAATTTTTTAAGGTTTGGGGTTAGGATTTTTATTTGTTAATAAGTATGCCCTAAACATAACCCTAAACCTTTAAAAAAATCAAGGTTAAGGATTTAACTGATAGTATGTACACCCTAACCCTAAGCCTAAACCCTAAAAATATTTCAACATTTAGGTTAGGGATTTATCTTTTAGGCTGTACATTGTAACCATAGTCCTAAACCCTAAAAAATAAAGATTTAGCGCTAGAGTTATGGTGTTTTAAAGCATGAAAATAAAATCCCTAACCTTAACCTTTAACCTTTTATTTTGGGGACAATTCAAAGTTAGAGCTAAGAAAATTTTATGTTTTAGTAAGGAAATTTTATGTCTTAGTATGTCATAAACCTTGAATTTCTTTCAAGGTTTAGAGTTTGGGCAAGGAACTTCTTCAACTAGGGTTGATAAAATTTGTTACTTCCTTGCATTGCAAACTTCTTTTGCAAAAGATGAATTTGAAGCAAATGTTCATTTCAAATGAATGGATTAAATCTAGCTTAGATATGTCCGTATCTTATCTACATGTGATATTGATTGTTGGAAAACTTGCAAGAAAATAGCATAGACAAGTGAAAGAAATAACATCATATGAAAGAGGATCAACACAAGTGATTTACCCAAAGAAACCCTATGTGGAAAGAAAACTTACAGCGAGAATCAACTATCAAAATAAGTTGTACAAGTTTACTCCCTTCTTGACAGCCACTCAAACACCTATCTAGCATCTTATCACTTGCACTTAGTCAGCTCCATGACCAAGAATGGTATGGTTATCCAAAAAAGTCCATGGCAATGAACTACAATCACAATCTCTAGGATCACAAAGCCTATTACAATCAGAAAATCCTCTAATTTGTGCTGATCTCAACTCTCTCAACCTTCACACATCTTATGTTCTCCACCTACATATCCAAAGCATACCCCATTGGGTGTATTTATAGGAGAGGAAAGGTTTATGAACTGACCAAGAAGCAGAGTGGCGTCTTCCATGAGAAGATACAGCAGAAATTGTTCTACTTCTTGGATGACCCTTGAACTCTACTATTTTGTTTTCTATTTGACAATTTCAACAGCAGTAAAGCCCATTGCCTGTGCCTTGTTCCATAGATACAAATTCAACATGCAAACCTGTCTGAGGAAATTGACTGTAGCCAAACCCATCACTCATACTTGGTCCTGCAACTTGCAGAGATCATAAATTTTACATACAGGCCCAAAATGATGTGCCATTTTTTTAAAATTGCATGACTTTTTGAGAGGAATCCAAATATGTAAAAAATTCATACATAGAAAATTCGCTTGGGCTATTTTTGACCCTGCAAAAAAACTGCATTTTCATGCTCTCAATAGTCCAACTGTATTAAAATGTATCCAATAACTTTTGGATCGAAGCCCTCACATCATGTATATATTGTTTCTAAATCTTATACACTTTACCCTTCATAATAAAAATACTTGGAGGTTGATATGACGTGTTGACCTACAACATGTAGTAAAACACAGTAGAAAGTTAGCTACTATTGATTGAGGTGTCTTCTCTCATGCTCCATTCTAAGTTTAATTTGAATTTCAAAAACATTAAATTTATTTATAACATTAGAATGTACTTAGTTCATAAACTTATGGCAGTCGTGATACATTCAAGGCCTGGTTTAAGCATCAGGCATGAACATTGTTATAGCAGAGTCCACACAAAGGGTACTGGACAGACTTGCTACTTGTGCAGGTGAAAAGCATTGTGAATGGAGGACAAACAATAGATGAGCTTTGAACAAAGCTTTATTTAAAACCATTGATTTTCCATCCACAGAAGTTGTCATGTCAGAGGCCTTCAGCACCTGGTAGAAGTATCCTTCCTGCCATAGGAGTTGTATGAATCACAAATCTCAACAAACTGGGAAGACATTGCACCTTAGAATGTCAAAAAGGACATTGCTTAATGCCTTTGCACCACAAAATCTGCATTGATATGAGTCTTTTCTGCTTTGCAATCAATCTATCTCCTGCAAGGACTTCCACCTGTTCTCTGACACCAAATCTTTCTAAACTTTGCAATTACTTACCAGCCACTCTCACAGCTGTAACTTTGCATGAGGATACCTTCCCTATAATTTTTCAGTTAAGTAATCTCACCTACAAATGATGGTTGGTCAGGTGAAGCCAACACTCAATCTTGCATATTTTGTCTTGTCTGTGCAAACTCGGTCTCCTACTAATCTATCACAGCTACATAGGACTTGCACTGGGTTTCATTTCAGTTACTAGACATGCATGCTACCAACAGATTTGACAGTCCTACTTACTAGCTAACCAACCAGGCATTTTGAGTCACAACCAATCGTAGGCACACCTCTGCTTCACAATACCCCTGAGCTCATCGAGAGATTACTTTCAACACACATGCCATGCTTATCTGCTACAAAGAACCTCTGGTTCACCACTTGCTCCAAATTTGCATCATCTCAATCTCTCCATTATACCAATGTTGGGCAGTGAACATCTCAAAGGGAAAAACTTTAGCACCAAAAGTAGCCCATACATTCCATACAGTCAGTTGAGATATTTAAATTACTAGTGCCTCCCATGGCATCCACCAACACAGTCCAAAAATATTCAATGCCACACCTCAATTTGTGCATCTTGAACTTGTGTGCCAAATCCATCAATCTGCTCAGATACCCTACACTATATCCTCTGGATTTTGTCTTTCCAGCATTTGTAAATACATTCAGAACTTGTCAATAGAGGAAGAAAGGATTTGCTCAGTCCATCATATTAATGGCTCTCCAACCCAATCCAAACTGCTAATACCTTCACCCTGATTCCACAAACACTGCAATCAATTCATTGTTACAATCACCAATGTTACTTTTCCACATGTCAGTTGATGCCCAATTTGGTATCCAAGATCGTTTTTCAAATATGATACTATCTCATATATTTTACATTATTTTTGGCACTTCATAAACAAATACACAAGATATTACAATGATATACAATGAAGCATTTATAGTGTACAAGGTTATTTTTGTAAGATCAGAGAATTGCATGAGACATAACACATGTATGCACAATTGTGTGATTTATTAGCGAAACAATAGATTAAGAGGAGAAAAAACAACCATGAACTTCAAAAATAAAATCCTATTTCACAAACAATAACACAAACGAATGAAAAACACAAACATGTTTGAAGAACACAAATGGAAAAAAGAGGGAAGATGAGGATGGGAAGATGTAATTTAACAAAGATAAGAATATAAGAAAATAAAGATGCTAAAATTAAATTCTAATTTTATAATTTATTTATCCATTTTGCGAAGAAAGAATCAGTTTTAAGATGCAGAGAAAACAAGGAAATGGAAGAGAAAACATGTTGCCAAGAGATTGAAGGTTAAATTTGTAAAGTATGCAGTTGCACCAAATACATCGTGATACAAATAGAAGAGTATAAAAAAAATTATTGGGTGGAATTTTTTAATAAATTTTCAGAATCCGACACCAAGTGAAATACTAATAACTGAAGGATGAGAATATTGAGATCAAAAGATGAGAATATTGAGATCAAAATAAGGTTGCCATAATAAAAAAATTATAAATTTGTATGTTTATTATTTATTAATCCATTTTGTAAGGGAATTAATGTGAAAATAATCATAAAAAGATTTAATAAATGAGAAAACATGTTTCTGACACATATAAGGGTATATCAGAATAATATGCACCACAGATGTCATCAGACCAGTGAACAGAAACAAGGGAAGAGAACATAGCAACAGTTATATGGCAGAATTAATTTAGAAAATGTTGGTATTTAATGTGAAATTCTCCAATACAAGAGATTGGAAAACATCTCAAGCTAAAATCAATAAATGGTGCATTATTAAAGACATATTTACTACAGAAAACATGCATTCTGTATCCCCTTGTATAGCTGAAGTGACTGTTTGGTGAATATCCATGCTTGTTCAGCTTTGTTCAGATAGAAAAACCACAGAAAACCGCATCTATTACAAAAAGGAAAAGAATCACAAAACATATGCATCTTGTTATCCTGAAGACTTTAGTATTTTACTGACAATGAGTTTGACGAAAAATCCTGTATTATTGTGGAATTCCCTGTAATTTAGAACTGATACCATGCAACGATATATCCAGAATTTTTTATTTATTCCTTATCTTGATGTCATGCTTAAAGAACTGTTATTTCAGTCTAATCTACAATAAATTGATATGTTTTGTTTTCAGCATTCCTAATTTATATCGAGTAGACCAATAATATAATTGTCAAACCAAAAGAGCATTAGTAATATTCAGCTGAATTCACAATACAAGTTTGTTTATCCCTAAATAAATTTTGGAAATAACTGTAACAAACACACACATACACACTTATTTACACAGATAGGAGTCAAGTTCATCCAAAGCAAAAAAAGTCTATGAGGTGGAATAATAAAAAAACTTTATATTTTAGCAGGGGCACAAACACCCAAACATACAAAAGAAGCTTAAAACCATTTTACGATCAGATGATCCCTGGTAAGGAAAATATAAATATTTTTTGTAAGAAACAATGCAGGGCTTTAACTCTCTCCTAGTAATAAAGTTTCAGAATTCAGAACTTTCTCACTATTCAAGAAGATAAAATGATAAATCAACATAGAAAAATAGAGGAGCATAGTTTCACAATCTGCTTTACCATGCCCCATCTCTTGCTGATTTGGCCTCAAACTCCATTTGTGAAACATCTGGAACATTTCTGCCTGTGACAACCAATAAAGGTCAAAAGCAAGTTGCAAAGAAGCATCTAAGTTAACAGAGTAACATTAAAACAAAAGCATGGAAACAATTTGTATATATATAAGTGATTTGCATCTTGAATGTTTCCCAACATATTGTGCAAAAAGCTTGAACGGAGAGTACTAATATAGTAATTTATAGTATATACCAACAAGTCATGATCCTCCCACTTATTGCTTCTTATCACCTCAATATAATTATATGGAAAGCAATGCATTGGTCTACTACTTACCAAGGATAGCTCTATTACCATAGAGTCTAAAGTTTTTCTGGGTTTAGGTGTATAGGAATTAAATGGAGGATGATCTGAAACATGTCCATATAAGTCCCAATAGGGAGCACTGCATGTTTTTAATGAGGGCATGCACATTCCAAGGCTAATGTATTCACAATAACCATATTCAACTTCCATATTACAATGAAAGCAAACTTAAGCAACAGATCTCATAAAATTAATTAAGCATCTCAGAAACTATTGTCTCATGGATTCAAATACATTTTGAAGGATTCTTAATTGTGCCAAATGATTCAAATTTAACCATAATGCTCACTTTCAATATTTTTCTTGTAGCTGTTACATGTGGATAGTTCAAAAACAGACATATCTTTGTTGGGAAATTTTGTATGGAACAGGGGCAGGACAGCAACCTCAAAAAATCAGAAACATAAAATAAGTTTCATTCCAAGATCTTAAAGCCTTTCGAAACTTTTGGAGAAATTTCTCCTTTCATTATATCAAATCAAAAAATTACAATATTCAATCTTCTACTTTGCTTCAGCATCATACTGAGATTACTCTCACAAAAACCTTTTCTCTCTCTGCTGTCTGCTGTCTTCTATCTGCTTATTTTCTTGTCTTAACAATGATCTAAAGTTAAACATCAAACTTATGACAAGAAAAGAAATAAGCTCAGTCTTACTTTAAAAAACACACAAAATAATCCTATCTTTAACTTGCTATTTTTATTCTATCTTTAACTTCCGCTATTGATAGTTGTGACTTAGGTTCTTCCAAATTTGAATCATCATCATATATTACTTAGTTCAATATAATGGACTTGGCCTTTACCAAGGCATCTGTGACTTGGTTCCCATGGCTCCTTGCAAGAAAAGCATAGGTTCTTCCTTTTGAGTTCATTTTTGTTGTAATCATATGTCTTCTTGGTTATAGGTGGTGGAGGTGTAATTTTCTATGAATGTGAATAAGATCCCCCTTTCTAAACAAAATAATACAACTGACTTACATTTGTATGCAATTAGCACCAAGCTTGATGATCCATTCATCCAACTCATGCTCAATTTGAAAGAAAAATGATAATATTTTGAAGAAGTGGTCACAATTGAATACCGAGAAACAACTAAGAGCTGTGCTTTATATTATTCCTTTATAAACTTCAGCATAAATTGGATAACAAGGGTTATTTCTGAAGACCAGAAGATTGTGCATGAGTAAAGTTGAAGAGACACCTCTACCACCTTCCCTTTCCTTGAGTATGCCAAAGAGAAATTCTGACATTTGATACATAAAGTTGAAGAATTTTAAGATGATGTTGAAATCACGGCATAGAAGGATACAAAAATAAGATAAAAGCAAGAAGGCCCAAATCCCTAGGAGAGAGACTTAAAAAGACATAAGCCCAAGGTAAATTTTGTTTTGACAAGGTCAAAGGGAAAGGCCTCTGTGAAAGAACAATAAATAATGAAGCAGGATCCAATAAAGACGGCAATTTAGAGCACAATGTCTGCAACTAACATCAATGCAACATTTGCTCTAAAGTAAATAAAAAATAGCAAGACATTTTATTCCATAATCTCCTTAGTACATTCAATTCAACACCAAGTCCTTTGTAACTCATGCAGAAATTAATGGATCAGTTGCAGACCTTGAATCCACCCACTTTCAACAAAGCATAAATTTCTTATTCACACCCCTTTACAAGAGCATGCACATGAAGGTTGTTAGTAAGCGAAAATCCAAAAGAATAGGACATATCTAGGTCCCAATAAAATGGAACATTGAGCAATCAATTGAGATCAGAACACAAATATGGTTAAAATATATAATCCGTGTTCAAAAGCCACTATCCAACTCTAAGGCTTGCCAAGTTGCTTGACATTGAGATCAAAATTGAAATTTTATGAACAAGCACCATGTCCAACAAGACAACTTATAAAGAGAGAATCAAGAATTATCAAATCAAATCGAGTAGATCCAGGTTCCAAATGTATCATCTGATGCACCAACCTGTAATGGTCTCTCATACATCAAATTCTCATCCAATGTAAGCATCTAAGGAAGTTGTTTGATTGAAGGAAAAAGACCCCGATGATACACTTCAAAAATCATCCAATCCTAAAAAGATCCAACAAAGAGTAAGAAGACAAATACCAGGGCAGAGTACACTTGATTGCATGTCAGCAAGGAGGATCATATCTCAAATATGAAAAAGGGATTCAGCAAATAATTTTCAATGGAGGAGGGGAACAAGGGCAGAGAGAGCTCAAGTTCCAGACAAGGACCCTCAACTTAACACACAAGTCAATTGGAAAACAATTTTGAGCTGTGTCCAGTCAAAGCTCACTAAGATCCACAATGTTGCTACTGTACCATTGTATGCTAAATTATATAGTGATCTAATCTATGGACCAAAAAATCAAATAACCAAAGCCCACTAGGGTAAAGCAGTTACAAAGATTTTAACACGTCACATTACATACATGTCCCCTAAAAGACACTAAAGATATAAAAGTTACTAAGTACAACATCTATAAGTTCTTAGGCCAATTACCCTGAGTTGGAGTTGTAAGGCTTATCATGTCCATTAGATCTCAGTATCTTTATTATTTAATTTGTACCAGGCAGATTTTAAGGGTTGAGGCATTCCATTCTCAGTAATATTAGGACTAAGTGTGTTGTACATCTTGCAAGTCCTAGTTATAATGTTGGCATATTATTGTAATGTTGGGATACTAGTTAAACATGGTAACATTCTAATGTTGTTTGCAGATGGTCCCCTTCATGACCCAAAAATTATTGAAGTTAAGAGTATTGAAAAGGATGAGTCCATCTTGGAGAAGCTAGAGTCTCAAGTGAATGTTGAGCTTCTCATGCAAAGTTTGGCGTTTGGATTTGGAAGATGAGTACAATGCATGTGTAACTCTTGTTTGCATGTTGAGCATTGAACATGTGTCAATTGGACCCATCAATGGTTTTGAATACCACTTGGTAGTCTTCCTAGAGCCAAAATTCTATGAATTAAAGGCGAGGGTGAATAATCTTATATATAAAGGCTTGGAGAGTGTTTAGGTCCTGATTACTTTCTCCAAGGGTAAAGAGTTTGCTGCAAAATCAGATTGGTGAGTCTTTTCCTTGCATTTGATATCTTTTTCTAAGATCAATATAGTGAAAGATCTCTATTTGGTGCTCGGATTTTTCCCTTAAGAGTTTCCCAAGTTATATCTAGTGTCAATCTCTTCGTGTGGATTTTGTTATCATTGCTTTAAAAATCATTTTCAGTCTAATACCTCTATTTATCTGATTTATATCAATCATTAAAATCAGATTTATCTGAAAGATCTCTATTTGGTCCATTGCTTCTAATCAAAGTTTCTAACCCCTAGATGCAACAAGTAAGAACTAACAACTATTTGTTCAAAAGCAAAAGCCCTGCTTCTCTGGTTTAGAAAATCAATGCTAAATTTTTAGTTCATTCTCCAAAGGGATTGTTGACAACAAAGAGAGTAGAAAGACAAATAAAAGTCAGTTGTAGCAGTGAAACTAGTATAAAAATGTACCTGAAGGAACTGCCACTGAATTGGTCACGGCTCTTTTTGTTACCGAATCATCACGAGGTGAATGTGAAACATTCAGCTTTCCTGGCACCTTATTTCCTTTTGCTTTCTGTGCATACCTCCTGTTCTGAAACCAGTTCCATACCTGCATTGGAAGAGCTCACAGTTAGCAAAATAAAAATATAAAACTTATATAAAAGGAAGAAGAAAGGGAAAAATAGAGAAACCAAGGGCCCCTGAGATACATTGGAAGAAGATTAAAAAAAGATAAAATGTAAACCATGTAACAAGCAGTATTTGTGAACAAAAGCGATCAGAAGGACCTGCTTCGATTGGACAAGAATTTTCCCAGCTCTTTCAGGTGATTCACTGCATTTCAATACAAATGCATTTTATTAATTCTTTAATAAAAATAACACCAAGGAAAAGTAATTCTCTTTGAAATCCCTGATGATCCAAAAATAATGCAGCAGCAATTTCCTGAATATTAAAATCAAAATACATATTCCGAAATGCAACTCACCTGAATTTTTCAGAAAGGGCATGGATAGCGTCACGAGAAGGAATTCCACCCTTCACATCTTCTAAAATCTTTTCCATTTCTTGTACCTTTGCACAGCAGTAATGCATCAAAGGTAAACTACTAAACAATGATATTAAAATTTTGTCCAGTAAATGGACAAAATTTATGAAAATTAGATTTAAATGAAAAGCTTACTTGAAATCAAACAAAACATCTCTTAAAGAGAGATTATTGCGAGAGTGGAGTAGATAAACAAATCCATTAAGAGGTATTTTTAACATCCAGCTTTCCAACTTTAACTTATCAGTTACTGAACAAATAAAACAAACTTTGGAACAAAGTCCAGAATAATGCTCGCATGAGAACTAGTCGTGCATTGAATACCAAATAAGCTCATCTAACCAATAAACTTCATTAAAACAGATATCTTACAAGTCAGAACCATGACTGAAAGATACAATCAAAACATGAAGATTGTTTTGTAAGAATCAGGTGTGCTATTCACCTTGTAAATCCTAAGGTCTATTGTACCTTAATTGTTCATACATGTTAGAATAATGTATGTGTCTCCAAAGATCATCAAATGGACAACATAGGATGCCCATGTCAGGATGGAGCCATATTTAACTATTACTTATTCTCTGGTTACTTGGAGATATTGTTGCAAGAGGAGATTGAATGAGGGAGTTACCTTTGAAAGACCAAAGTGGGAATTACAAAGCATCTTCTATTATTAGATTTGCATGCAGATGTAATTAGTGCTCCTAGTTACATATGCCAACTTGCAATGACTATGGTCAAAGATGCTTGTGTGAGGAGTTACTTTCTATTTTAGAGGCCAATCAATGGGGCATGAGAAGTTTTTCCATGGTATTTTGAGACCATTTTGGGGACCATGGTATTGTCTTATGGTGATATTTTAGGTCTCCTTAAGCCTATGCACTGAGGGATTGGGATGGAGGTTGTGTGAGAGCAGGTTGAGAAAGGTTACTCTGTTGGAATACTTATGGATTTCCACCATGGAGGAGAAATGGTACAATCTTATTGTTTGTTGACGTTCTCATTGTAATATATAATATGGCTATGAATGTGGGGTTGAATGTGTGAGATATGGCAGATTTCCAAGCAGGAAGATATTGTGTGTTGGGTTACGAGCTGAAGAACAGGTGTTAGAGATGGACGTTGATCTCCATATTGAAACTAGTGCTTGTATTGTAAATGTTTATTTGTTGAATGATACAAGGATTTCATGGTGCTTGGAGGGTGCAGGTTTTTATCCAAAAAAGATTTCCCCACATATATATTGTGTCTCTTCTCTGTGGTGGATGATGTCTCTCCTTTCATCTATTCCTTTCTCTCTTTCTATTTTTCACTAGAAGTGGATTTTACTGTCTGTTATGATGCTGAATTTTTGTTAGATCTTAATGCTACACATCTCTCCTCTTACGGTAAATGGTGGAAATGAACTATATTTGCCAACATGTTTTACAATTTTGGAAAATGCAAATGGAATTTAATATCAAAGTAAATACTCAAAAATGCTTGAGATAACAATTCATACCCCTGAATAGCAAGCCCGAGAGGGATAATAGCTCAATGGTAAAGCAGCCTACCAGCCAGAGTGGCATTGGGCTCAATTTCTAGCTTGAATGCATTTTCAAGTATGATGGCTGACACATTTTTAACAGGGAGCAGCGAGTGCATACTCAAGCATATAATAGCTTGAAGGGTATTTTTGGAGGTCCATGGTGCAGAATGAAAAACTCTAAGAAGGAAAGTAGTTCCTTGGTGAAGCAGCCCACAGCTGGAGCATGGGCATTAGAATTGATTCCTATCATGCCAAAAAATTTAAGAGGTGCATCAAAGAATTATGGTATTTTATGATCTGTAAACTAAGATGGATATTCCATAATGTAGCTTTATCAATTATAGATTAAGAAGAATTGAAGTATTATAACATTCAAACAGACAAATGCACATAAAGAAACAAAAGAAAGTACCAAAAGAATGGAAGACACAAGGATTGGCCCAGAGAAACCTAAATTCTAAGAGAAAAAACTCCAACAAGAGTGAGGTCTAATGGCCTTCTCATCCAATATCTCCAAATAATTACAATCTTATGCCCCTCAAGCATACAGGCAAGAACATTTTGAGTTCTGCTCCTAAGATCCATCACTAACTCTCATATTTCCCTCTCTATTCTACTACAGCCTACTTACAGTCACAACTGCTCACTCAAAGGACTGAATTCTTCAATCTTCTATCACCTGTATGTCTCTTAAGATAATTGGGATGTTTATTTCACATTTACAATAGTTATTTATGCATTTACAAGAATGAAGAAGTTGAAAAGATGAAAGGAAACGAAAAAATGCAGAATTTGGAAAGCCAGTGGTCATTTTCTTATCACTGGAATAGAAATAGCCATTTTCATTAGATTGGCGATTGTAAACCAGCATCATGTCAATCATTAAACCACCTCTTCAGTGCTCATCTCATCCTCCATCTTCTGGAAGCCATATCTTTTGCATACAAACTTGAAATGAGGTGCCACTTTTTTGGATACTGCATAACATTTTGAGAGGATTCTGAATATATCAAAATATTCGAGTTTGGGTGCCACCAAAGTACCGTTTTGACCCTCTTCATCATGTAGTCATAGTGTAACATGAACTCATTTCCAATCCATTTTCATATCATTTTAGTTCTTTAAAAACTAACATGGTTTACTCTTGCAACCGACATAAATGAAATCTTCATAGCCAATAAACATATGAAAAATTCTAAAGGCATTGTCATAGCATCACCAATAAGAGTATATTTCCTCCAACCAGTGATAGCAGTAAGCATAAAAACCCTCACTAACTTCAAGTTAAGGGGAAGCCATTATATATTGAGGACTGTGCAGCTGCAAGGGAGGTTGGATATTGTCTTAACTGGTGATATAAATGGTTGCATTTCACTAGTACTCTCGTTCTTCAATGTTCTATTAATTTTATATAAACAAAGTAAGTTGACAGTTCGGGTACAGGTTCAAGATTCAGGTGCACTGGTACAGAAAAACAAAATTCCCAGGTTCAGTACAGCTGTATTTGGTGATACGATATATATAAAATATTAAAAATATATAAATATGATATTAATATAAATAGGGTTGGGGCCCTAGCTCGGTTGGCTAAATCTTTCCTGTTGCAGGGGGTTGGTCACGAGGTCTTGTCTCCCGCACCCCCGTGGTACCGAAGGGCGTGTTGCGCCAGCACCACCGGTCACGTTAAAAAGTTTACCAGGCGCACTGCAGTTTATATGGGGCCGTGCTACCCGATTCCTGCAGTCTAAAAAATATATATATATATTAATATAAATACAAATAAATATTAATTTGATAATATATAAATAGATATTAATATAACTAATTAATTATTATACTACTATATATTAAAATAATATATAATTAATATACTATAATATAATATTACAAGTTAATAGCTGATATTAATATATCTAATATTATAATATAATTAATAATTAATTATAATTAGCTATATTTAAATTTTTATTGAATACATATTATTGTTATGTCGACTTTTTAGTTATTACATATCATATTGTTATCGGATTCAGGGTTAGGGTAGTATTAAATGAATACATATTATTAGGTACCTTGGTTTGAGACTATATTATGAATTCTGAAATCTACAAGGCTTTTCTAAACAATAGCTGGAATATATATTGGCATAACAAGGAGACCATCAATATCATTTTCAGATAATAAACCAGACAATGTAAGATGTAGATTCATTCCGGTGAGCTTGGAGTGCAGTATACAGTCCCGTACAGCACTTATTTGAGCCTCTTTGCATAAGCTTTTCCTTTTTCTTTTTAAATAGTGTTTTTTTTGGTGGTATGCCTGGATATGCCAAGGGCACAGCCCAGACAAACCTGGGGCAAATCTGTAGCAAGACCGGTACCCGGACCCGTTTGGGCCAGGACGGCGAACTGGGCATCATAGAAACAAAGCCATCATATGTAAATAATAAAAATACCCAAATAGCATTCCTCTCTCTTGCGAGTGTAATGATGTAGAAAGCAGCCAAAAAAATGTAATGGAATTTCCAGATTTGACTGTGTGATGTAAAAATTAGCACACAGTAAAATCCAGAAATTCCATTACATTAATATCATGGACTGTGGCAACTTCATGTTGTTAATAGACAAAAAAATACTAGTTCCAATCCCATTACACCAATTTTGTTCAAGTCAAATCATAAAAGCTGAAAATAACATGGATCTCCAATCCATGTTTAAATGTAATTGCAAAGAGGAAGCAAGGCCCTTATATTTGCAATTGGCTTATGATGGCACCCTATATGATAGCCACCTCTAAAAGCTCGATTTTGTTAATTGAGTAAGTGATATCAACTTTTAGAACCATCTCTGGCCCCTGCAATCCTCCTTCCATGACAAATAAAATATAGCATTTAAAAATATCACCATGTCCTGCTCTAAATACTTTTCAAAGCCAGTTCATCTACCAACCAACTCATTTCACAAACACAAAAGAAAAATAAATATATAAATAAATGTCCACAAATGATCAAAGTAGGTCTATGAGACTCAAAAGTAAGCAAATTACAATACCTAAACAGGGGTGCAAAAGGAACTCCAACAATCAGAAACAAAGTACCTAAATATAAAACTAGGAAGCAATAAAACCAAACAAAAGGGATGATAAACCCTAACAAGCATGCACTAAACAATCAATAAGTACACCCTGGACAAGTCAGCATGTGCAAAAGCTACATAATAAAAACAACCGTGTTAGACGAAGATGCCATGTCGAAAGGAACAATCAACAGGAGCACTTATAGAGGGCTAATGGAAAACAAGACTCTTGGTCTGCATCATTCGGTCACTAATCCCCACTTCACTAGGTGAGCATCCAACAGAATACCAATAAAAGCAAGATCTATGTTAATTTTCTCCTCTACGATTGAGATTTATGGATATAATTGGTAGACGTGGAATTGAACTGCATTATCAGAAGTTTTGGAAAATGCAAGAGATACATTAAATGATATGTTGTCAAGCCTAATCATTGACGACCACCTGCAAACACATGAGGTTGTCAATGATGTCATTGTTGCAGTTATTTATGTTCATTTAGTGTCAAATATCATCTAAGGTGACACGAAATGTGATACAAATTAGAGGTATCTAAAAGTGTCCAGATTCAATTAATAGTTATCAGAGGCATGTATTGAAGTATACTGTAAATATAACCTACATGCATCCATTGTGGCTGACTTAAGTCAATGTGCATACAAAAGGTTTTTGTGTAACGATAATTCTCTCTTAAGTCTTTCTGTAGCTTTCATGAACAGTTTTAAGAGAAAAGCATCATTACAATTAGTAAATGGCACTTCTATTTTACTGCCTTTGAAAATGGGAGCTGTTCAAGGTCTCTCTTAAAGTAATGACTGAAGCCCCAGCTAAGTCAGGGTCCAATAAACATGGATAGGACATGTCATGCCAGAAAATTGTTTGAAAAGTTTGAAACGTAAAGTTCATCCTATAATTCGAGTTGCATGATCATGTCTACATATTAAAAAAAACAAAATCAATACTTTATAAAAGCAATCCACAGTGGTAGCAAACTAAACACCCTTGTCTCACCCCACAAATAAAAAAGATAAACGAATTAGATTGGGTTTGATGGTAGTGTTGGTCACCTGAGTCTGTTGTGTGAGTTTCTAAACCTCTCAATATGTCGCCCCTGAGCCTTGTTCTTCAAGAATCAAAAATTTATGGATAAATATGTATACATATAGATTAATTAATATAGAGAGAGGTTGGCAGCGATCAATGGATAGCCTGCTCTCTGTCATCTGTGCACTTTCTTACAATTAAAATCACTCCCTGTATAATGCAACGCTATATGATTTGATGTCTCATGAGATTCTATGCACGCAATAATTTTGAAAAACAAGAGGTATAACACTTCCATGCCGCTGTATATCCAGGATCAAAAAATTTACACATTTCAACCCACAAAATCTTATAGTCGCAACTTCGATAGATATTTTTTCGGTTTGACTATTTGCCAAGAGATGGACACAAATCGAAAGCTGGGCATTGCTGTTTCGAGAAAAGTAAGTCGTTCCCTTTTCTACAAAACAGTACCAAGTTCTCCATCTGAATATACAATTTGACAGCACCAATCCAAATGTTCAATAAACTGAGGGTCCCGGACAGCGGTGGTTCACTTGAATTTTCTACATTAAGTGAGCCGTCATTGCCATTGTTCACTTAAATTTTCTATATTTAGTAAGCAATCACTGCCATGGTTCGCTTAAAATTTCTAAATTTACTAAGCAATCAGTGAAGTGGGTTTTCAAGAGGGGGAGGGGGAGAGGGAGGAGGAGGAGTAGGGATAGAGAGCTGACCTCTTTAGGAGAGAAACGGAAAACAGGAGCCCCCCCAAGAGGTGGTCGCCCCATCTTGTAATGCGACCTGCTGCTGATTGCCCTCGCCCGCTTAACTCTTAAATATCAATGCCCACAACACTGCAGCGCATAGATAAATTGGTGCCATGACTTAAATAATCTCAAGGGAAAATAAATACGCAAAAACGGAGGGAAACCTAAAGAAAAATTAAATTAAATTAAAAAGAGCGAGCGAATCACCTTCTATATCAACTTATGCAGCTGCACTTGAATAATCCTTCGAAATCCATAGTACAGAAGGATATTGTGTGAAGTAAAAGAATTCAAGGGTTTGCACGACTTTTTGGAAAAGGTTAAACATCTATGTAACAGCGGCTTGCATTGGGCAATTTATGTCGAATAGGCTTAATAGAATTATATTATTGCAATTTATTTCATAATAGGCTTACTAGAAATTAGCATATTTATGTCAATTTTCATTTTATTTGGAGAGAATATTATAATATAATTTTATGCTGATTTTTATGTATATTTTTATGTTAAGTTCGGTTTAGGTTTTTTTTTAATATTTATATTTATATGTGTTTTTTTCATATTTGTTCTTATTTCAATTTAATTTATATTTATTCATGTGTGCTTATATTATTTATCAGTTTTGATTTTCGTACATTCATTGTTGATTCGCAGTTAGTACATTCTTGTCAGAGATTATTTTTGTGGTACACAAGAGTCATCATGTATAATCTAGATCAAGAATCATCTCATATAACCTAGATCTTACATGAAATTCAATTTTTTTAATTGTAAATGACTCTCCCACTCTTCTCCACTGATCATTAAGAGTCAACTTAGTACACATTTGTGTGATGAATCATTATGTCTTGGTATTTAAAGGCGTTAATTTGAGCATTAACTCATCATTTGATCACATCTCGAAATCATTTGAAATCATTCAAAATCATAAAACATCTAATCAAATTTGATAATCACTTACATTTACAAGGAGCACTCTTAGGAACACTTGGACTTGGAGCAATTGAAACATTACATCATAATTAACATCTAGATTGTGTGCATGATTGTCAAATATATGACCAAACAATCAAAAAGTTGGTCCTCCAATTAAGGGGATCAACCTAGTAGAACTTGACCCTTACGTTCCAAAAACTACCCTAGGGCATTTTTAATATTTGTCAGTTTGTAGGGGATGACCCCGCAATGCAGCGGTAAGCTGCGAGCCTTCCACATGGGAGGTCTTGGGTTTGAGTTTGCTCGAGCACGTGTGCCTGACGCAGGAAGAATGGAGGACAAATCTGGCAGTGGATGTAGTTGATGCTGGGTGGATAGTAGACCGAAAGTTATGACTAAGTTGCGGGCGTTAGAGGGTGGCGTGGAGAATCCACAGGCGAAGGTGTGTGGTGAAACAAAGATCGGCGGAGGAGAGCCAGGGAGACGGGAGGAAGGATGACGGGAGAGGAGAATGGAGGAAGGGAGAGGCAGACGAAGAAAGAAGAACGGAGGAAGGGAGAGGCAGACGGGAGAGTGGATGACGGGAGACAGGTGAATGGGAGAAGGGAGAGGCAGACGGGAGGAAGGAGAACGGAGGAAGGGAGACGAGGAGGAAGAAGAACGGCGGAAGGGAAGGAGAACGGAGGAAGAAGAACGGTGGAAGGGAGAGGCAGACGGAGGAAGAAGAACGGCAGAAGGGAAGGAGAACGGAGGAAGGGAGAGGCAAACGGAGGAAGGGAGACGAGGAGAAAGGAGAACGGAGGCAGCAAGGAAGGAGAACGGAGAACGGAGGAAGGAGGACGGGCGAAAGGAGGAAAAAGATACAACTGCATGAGACAAAAAATTGGGGATGGGGTCCCCCATTGTGACCCCACTAGTTCATAGCTCCAGTCAAAAGCGTTCACCGACCAAAAAAAAAATATTTGTCAGTTTGTAACCATCAAAAGAAAACAATAATTTAAACCAATCAAATAGATGTTGGAATTGATTCCTCAACCCTACAACTCCCAAAATCACCTATGATCAAACACCTATCATAAAAAGAGAGAAAAAGGCAATGGAATTGTTGTTATAACCTAGGCTCCTTTGATGCCAAAAAAAGCATGAATAATTTGATACAATATACAATGGTTTACCCTTGATAAATGATTAAAAACTCCTAAGTGAAAGGTTGAATGAGGATTAAATTAGATCATGACATATGTCTTAATCCTATGACTTGAGACAAAAAAGCACATGACCTAAGTAAGCTTAAGTATGCTAGTGTAAATAGGGACCTAATGATTAATTAGGTAATTACATTTTTACTCTAATGCCCCCCTTAAATGCAAGTTAGGGAGAAACTAAAACCTCTAATGAAAAATGAAAAAAAAGTCCTAGCAACTAGGCCTAATAAGGTGCCCATGTACAAATGAAAAAATATCTCACAATCAAATAAAATGAGAAAACCTCATACAAAAAACTCTTCTCCAAAATAAAGAAAGACATGAAATAGTGAAGGAAGGGAGGAGTAATCAAGATCACCCCACAAGTACAACTATCATCACATATACAATAAATATCCGTCCAAATATGAGAGAAAATATATGAAGGACTGAGAAGCCTCCAAAATAATGTCCTAAAAAGAATTGGAGCATGAAAAATACCAATAAAGCATGAAGAAACAACAAATATCTATTAAAAAATGATTGCTAAAGTGTTGAAATTGAAAAAACATCATCTAAAATCAAGTTGAGGATCAGGATCAAAAAGACAAAAAATTGCATAAGTGACCCCAATAACACTCCTCGAACAATGATTAGATGGCTAACCAAGGAAACAATTTAATGGTCAAATATGCATATGGCATGCCAATTTACATGAGTGGTCCCAACAAAACTACTTAACCAATGTAAAGTATACTGCAAAACAAAAAAATATAACTACCAATAATCTCAAGAATACTAATCAACTAAGGATGGAAGGTAACATACATAAATAAAAAAGCAATAGTTTCTATATGGTATGTGTTTCATCTCATCGAAATGCATGTGTAATCAATCATTACATATGCCTAGTATATAAGAACAAAAACTAGATACATAGCTCACTCCAAATCGAAACCAAAGAATAATTAGCACCAACAATATGATACCTACTCATAATGCTAACAAGGAGAGGTATGATAGGTCCACTAAAATTGTGTCATAATGTAGTGTGATAAGGGGAATAAATATCATCAAAACATACATTAGTACCTACAACTAAAAACGGTGTGCAAAATAAGGCATCCACACATAAAGGTAAATGAAGTTGTGATTGCAAATATCATAGCACACACAACAATCCACTAACGACACTTTATAAAATAGTGCATGTATAAAAAGTGGTCAACATGATGTGTAAGATCCCCAAAATATATGTACAATAGGTGGCACTTTATTTTAGTATGTTTGCAAATGAATATGTACATTCAATAGATGTTTATAATACCCATAAAGGATCACATGTTGAAAACATATATAGATCAACTGAAATGAAGTCATCTCATGCAAAATTGAAAGTTTTCAAGTGTCAAGATGGCCAACTAATCAATTAGAATATGAAATTTAATGATTAACTAAATAAAATATACTTAAGGTGTATTCTATAAAAAATACATAAATAGTTGTGAAGAGCTCCAAAATACCTTTCCAACAAATCAAAGATCTAGGTAAAAATTTATGAGCTTGGGAGTAAAAATGAATATCTAACTTTGACAAGTGATAAAATGTACTAGTAGTAAAATCTAATAAAAATATTTGCACTCTTAGAAAGTGTTTGGAACCAACTTTTTGTTGATATCTTGTTTTCCAGTTCTCAACATCATATGCCCAAGTTATGTCAAAAAGAAAAGAAATAGCTTGTTTATAGCATGAAAACCAAGGTTGGCGGCCTATAGGGTGGTATTGTTGACATTGGTGTTATGCCCTGCATAACCACCCCATTTTGATTTGGAACAAAACGGGTCCCCCTTTCTTTTCCTTTATTCGCCTTTGGTTTTTTGTTTTTGCTCTTGGCATTCTTTGGGTTTTCTCCTGAGTTTGGGATTTTCCATCCCATTCAGATTTTCCCGAATCTCACTCGAACTCCGGCTGAGCGTTTGTTGTTCAGGGATTTTTGGTCTTCTCGGAATTCCGCGTGGAATGGATTTTCCCGATGTCTTCTTTTTCACGGTTGTCCTTCTCTTCCGGATTTTCCCGAAATCC
Organism: Sequoia sempervirens; assembly: GCA_007258455.2. Taxonomy (NCBI): domain Eukaryota; kingdom Viridiplantae; phylum Streptophyta; class Pinopsida; order Cupressales; family Cupressaceae; genus Sequoia; species Sequoia sempervirens. Next base: position 221,049,613 of record VDFB02271358.1, read on the forward strand.
GTTGTTCCTTGTTTGTTCTGGGTTTGCCGAAATGTCTTCTTTTTCGCGGTTTTCCTTCTCCTCCGAATTTGTTGGAATGTCTTCTCCTTCACGGAAATCCAACCTGCACAGATTTCTCCAAAATCTGGTGAAATGTTAAGAAGTATGGAGTAGCAGGCTAGCTAATGAATGAAGATGCATTTCACGATTAATTGGTGCTATTTTGAGGTCTCACATGTTGTTCCTGGTTTGATAATGATCAAATTAAGTTTCTAATGAGTGTTTTCATGTTTGTTCTGTTGGAATCTGCCTGACCCAAAATTCTCTGAAATTCCTCCCTAGCTTGGATTTCGCAGGTCGGCCTGAAACCTGAACTGTTGTATGATCATTTTGTTTGAAGATTTAACAGTACCCTGCTGACATAGGAGTCGTTTTAATGATGATTTTGGTTATTTAACTTCTGTTTATGTGATCTTTATTATGGTTTTCTTCATTGAATACAGGATTAAATCGCACACAGGATGATATTTGCCAAGGGAGCTCAGCTGGAATGCATTCCCCAGTTCGGTTGGTCATAAAAATTAGCTAAGAAGAAAGTCGGCAAGACCTTGCAGATGTCTTGCCAACTACCAATGCATTTTGCTCAACATGCGTCTATGTTACATTTCGGCAAGACCCCAGAGATGCCACGACAATCAAAAATCACATACAGGCATCTATCGCCAAGAAGTCTTGGCGAAATCTCCATGTCTCACTGACCGGCGTCAAAAAGATTCATACATTGGCGAAAGGTTTTCTCTTCGCCAAGAAGTCTTGGCAAGTTCACAAAGTCTCCCCGACTAGCAAGAAGATTCTAATACTTCGGTGGGAGTTGCATTCGGCAAAGGATAAAACCTTCGGTATAATGTCTAGCCAAAGAGGTGAAGTCACAGCGACAAAGGCGACATCGGCGGGAGTCATCTTCTTCGGCATATGGTCTCGGCGAATTCACAAAGTCACACCGACATGCCACAAAGGGATTTTATTAGTAATCTTCGGTGAGAGAATTAATAAGTCTCGGCGACCAAAGAAAGAACATGCAGAGGCTTTTGCCGAGACATGGGGTATCTATAGGACGTCTCCCCGACGAGAGGACGTTACAGCGACAACATGGGCCGACAAAAGGTTGTCATTACGGCGGGAGGTCTTGCCGAACGCAGAAGTCTAGGCGACTATGGAGAGCTTCACCAAAACAGAATGGACTCGATGAGAAACAAAAGGGTCACTATGATGTCTCCCTAACCTCAGAATGTCCTGCCGACTAGTGAGCAGCTCGGCAAAAGAAGAAGACCTCGATATAAGGTCTTGGTGAAGAGGAAAAGTCTCGTCGATATGAAGTAATATCGGTATAATCTCTTGCCGATTCAACAGGGTCTACCCGAAATGAAACAGAATTTCCAAAGGATATGGGACTCGGTGTAATGTCTCACCGACTCATGGGGGTCACGCCGAAAGCCAAAGGGCAGAGCTCGAGGAGGATAAGGAAGAGGTCGGGAAGACTCCAAGCAAATGAAAGACTTCGCTGTAAAGTCTTAGTGACTATGAGGGGTCACGCCAACAGGATGTCCCTTCGGGGAGAGGAAAGGTATGCACCAAGCGGTCTGGTCGACATTCGGGAGTCTCGCTAATAACAAGGAGGAGCTCGAACCTGAAGAAGAAGAAAGAGCTTGGGAAGAAAAGAAGACTTCGCCATGAGGTCACAACGATAAGCGATAGTCTCTCTGACATGAAAAATGAGCTCGGGGCAAAAGATCTGGCCTTGCTATGATGTCATATCGACTAGCGATTGTCTTGCCGATGGTCTTTGTGAGCTTGGTATAACTTATGTAGCTTGCCGACTATCTTATGCTACACCAATAGTTGCTAAAAGCGATATAATCGCATCAGGGAGACATGATGAGTGTCTCACCGACATGCGATTCAAGGTGGACCACTTTTGACTGCCCAGGAGTCTGGCGTGGCGAATGTCTAACCAATCAGAGGAAGCCAAAGAGTGATTCATCAGTCCCTTTGACCAATTGACTGTTCCTGGGAAAGAGGACTAATAGAATGCAAACCAGATGGATTCCTTCTGAGAATAGAAGGCGATGGATCGGCTCGGGTGAAATGCAAAGATCTACAGGGAGGCCCGATGGTGCTTCCAGGAGATGATCAACATGCAGAGAGTCTAGAACATGAAGAAAGGTTGAAGATGAATGAAGAAACTATGAGTCATAGGGACAGCTGTGGCAACTACTGGCAAGAAGGTAGATCAACATTAATGAAGATATTATGAGCATTCAAGGCGGACTGCAAGAGAGTTCAAAGATGGACACGAAGGCCAGTAGTAAAGGCTGCAACTACAAAAGATCTACAGATCTTTCCCAGAAATCTTTCATCAGCATGGACAGCGAGGATTCACATTGAATGCACAACTGACTCTCTTCAAAAGATCTGAAAGCCGACTCTCCTACAGTCTGTAGATATTTTGTAAACCCTAGTGCAGGGGACAACACATTCTTGTTGGTACATTCTATATATAAGGCATTTTTGCCTCTTTGTAAAAGAGATCTTCCAAGGATAGCACTTCTAGATTAGAACTTCTAGGATTAAAGAACTTTTAGACTGAAGAACTGTTTAGAGTTAGAACTGTTAGGAGTTAGTCAGTTAACAGAAGGAGAAAGAGTTGCATCTTGATTCTCAGTAATGAGAGCATCTTTTTGTCTTCTTGGTTAGCAGTAAGGTTTTAGTACAGACTGTAATGTATTTTCTAAGTTCTCTTAGTGTAGTTGGAAACAATCTGGAGACGTAGATTCTCTGTACACTGGTGATTGTGCCAGTTTTGTAAATATTGCTTATCTATTTTACTGACAGTAGAAGCAATTAGAGTTTAATCTACTTCATGTTGTGTTCCTAAATGATATTTGTCTTAAATTGATGATTTGATTTGTGGAGTCTTCAAGGGATGAAATATTATTTTGTGTTTTATTTAAATGGTAATTAAAAAAAAAAATTGTTATGCGAATTAGCACTGTGAATGAAGGAGGTTGTGTGTCAATCACAAGTTTACTTTGTTCTGCAATTTTGGTTTACAAATTCCTTGGAGTTAACAAGTCTGGTTAAGGTTGGATGAACTATTGTTCTTTTATGTTTCAAAACTCTGACTTATCTTTTTAGATTTCTTTAAAAACCCCTGTTATAGTAGGTTTTATTTCATGCTTTATCTCAGAACAATCCAGAAGCTCAACACCAACAGGCCCCTTGAATATTACTGTTGCATTGACCACTGAGTAACATCAGCACAGTTGAGACCCAACTACAAAGACCTTGGGAGCTAAGGCATCCATGTGTTGCCTTTCTCTTTCAGGAGAAGCAAAATAGCAATATTTTGTTTGCATTGTTGTGGTGCCAAAATCGCCATCAACAATTGGTAGTTGCCAAAATATTCTCCTTCTGGCTAAAATATTCCCTCATATTTGAAAATGATTTGCTATGTGCAAAAAACTATTTCCACATGTTGTTTAGTCATGGAAACCACCTTTCTTGAACAGGATGTGATTTTCTAGCAAGGGAGGTGGTATGATGGTGGATGCTAGTAAGATTTGTTGGTGGTTTTTTTATAAAACTTACTAGTATTTTTCAACCATTGTTAGGTGGGAGATATTATCAACTAGTATGGTAAACTACGACTAGTAGTTTTAAAAAATTTTGATAAGACAACGCTACATGGCACACCCATAATGGCAAAAAAAACCTTGCCTTTGTAGAGTATACAAGGTATGACCTATGAATTGGAAAAAAATTAGTCTAAAAATTAATCGAAAAAATAGAATTTTTTTTAAGAAACTTGTACCAGTTGATTTGTAGGTTTAATGGTGGTGACAAAATACAAATTCGTATAGTCATACAATTTTTTGTGCATGATTTTCCAAGACCCAAAAAAAACTTCTTAATTTTTCCTGCTTGGATTTTAATGTTTGACCAAAAATAATAAGGTTTTTGGATGTTTTGGACACAATAATGAGGTATATTTTAGTGCAAGATACACCATGCAAATGCTCAAGATTGAAGATCTCAAAAAATGGATAGGGAATTACAGATCTAGCACTCTGATACCATGATGGAGTTTATTCTTCAACCCTTCAACTTCCAAAAGTCACCTACAATCAAACACCTATCACAAAAAGAGAAAAAATCAATTGAATTGCTATAATAGCCTAAGCTCTATTGATGCAAAAACATATGAATAATGATACAATATTCAATGATGTACCCTTGATAAAGGATTAAATTACATCATGACATGTATTTTAATCTTATGACTTGAGACAAAAAAACACATGACATGACTAAGCTTAAGTGTGCTAGTGTAAAAGGGGACCTAAAAATTAACTAGGTAATTACCTTTTTACTCTAACAATAAAAATATTGAGGAATGTGCATTATACTAACACCTTGCATTAGAGATAAAACCATGCGGCATGGGATTAAACAAAAGCTACAAATTCAACCCCTTGAGGAGTGCATATATCTATATAGAAATCTAGATGACAAGCATAGCAAGGAAATCCATTTTTTGTACCTATTCATTAAGTTCTACATTACATCAAATATTTATCTTCGTCATAATTCCAAAGCTAAGTATACATATCGCTTTCCATTAAATTTCCAATATTAGCACTCATTTACATGCTTTTATAATTCCCAATTATTAATTTCTTTCATCCAGGCTAATTGTGACAAAGTTGATAGTATTTATTTAATGGTCAAAGATACATATGGCATGTCAATTTACATGAGTGGTCCCAACAAAACTACTTAACCAATGTAAAGTATATTGCAAAACAAAAAATATAACTGCCAATAATCTCAAGAATATTAATTAACTGAGAATGGAAGGTCATGTACATAAATAGAAAAAGTAATAGTTTCTATATGGTATGTGTTTCATCTCACTAAAATGCATGTGTAATCAATCATTACATATGCCTAGTATATAAGAAAAAAAAACTAGATACATAGCTCACTCCAAATTGAAACTAATGAATAATTAGCACCAACAATATGATACCCACTCATAATGCTATCAAGGAGAGGTATGATACATCCACTAAAATTGTGTCATAATGTAATGTGATAAGGGGAATAAATCTCATCAAAACATACATAAGTTAGTACCTGCAACTAAAATGGTGTGCAAAATAAGGCACCCACACATAAAGGTAAATGAGGTTGTGATTGCAAATAACAAAGCACACACAACAATCCACTAATGGCACTTTATCAAATAGTGTGGGTATAAAAATTGGGCAACATGATGTGTAAGATTCCCAAAATACATGTACAATAGGTGGCACTTTATTTTAGTATGTTTGCAAATGAATATGTACATTCAATAGATGCTTATAATACCCATACAGGAACACATGTTGAAAATATATATAGATAAACTGAAATGAAGTCATCTCATGCAAACAAAACTTTTTCAAGTGTCAAGATGGCCAACTAATCAATTAGAATATGAAATTTAATAATAAACTGAATAAAATATACTTAAGGTGTATTCTAGAAAAATACCTAAATAGTTGTGAAGAGCTCCAAAATACATTTCCAACACCATAAGAATTGTGAAAATCAAAGATCTAGGTAAAAATTTATGAGCTTGGTAGTAAAAAATGAAGATCTAACTTTGACAAGTGATCAAATGTACTAGTAGTGAAATCTAATAAAAATATTTGCACTACTAGAAAGTGTTTGGAACCAGCTTTTCGATGATATCTTGTTTGCCAATTTTCAACATTATATGCTCAGGTTATGTCAAAAAGAAAAGAAATAGCTTATTTATAGCATGAAAACCAAGGTTGGGGGCCTATAGGGTGGTATTGTTGACATTAGTAGTTGACAAAATATTATTCTGGCTAAAATATTCCCTCATATTTGAAAATAATTTGCTATGTGCAAAAAACTATTTTCATATGTTGTTCAGTCATGGAAACCACCTTTCTTGAACAGGATGTGATTTTCTAGCAAGGGAGGTGGTATGATGGTGGGTGCTAGTAAGATTTGTTGATGGTTTTTTTATAAAAATTACTAGTATTTTTCAACCATTGTTAGGTGGGAGATACTATCAACGAGTATGGTAAGCTACGACTAGTAGTTTTAAAAAATGTCGGTAAGACAACACTACATGGCACACCCATAATGACAACAAAAATCTTGTCTTTGTAGAGTATGCAAGGTATGACCTATGCCTTCGAAAAAAACTTTAATCCAAAAAAATTAATCGGAAAATAGAATTTTTTTAAGAAAATTGTACTAGTTGATTTGTAGGTTTAATGGTGGTGATGGAATACAGATCCATGTAGTCATACGAATTTTTGTGCATGATTTTCCAAGACCCAAAAAAAAATCTTATTTTTTCTTGCTTGGATCTTAATGTTTGACAAGAAATCTTGAGGTTTTTGGATGTTTTGGACACAACAATGAGGTGTATTTTAGTGCAAGATACACCATATAAGTGCTCAAGACTAAAGATCTCAAAAAATGGATATAGAATTACAAATCCAGCACTCTAATACCATGTTGGAGTTTATTCTTCAACCCTTCAACTCCCAAAAGTCACCTACAATCAAACACCTATCACAAAAAGAGATTAAAAAAATCAATTGAATTGCTATAATAGCCTAAACTCTATTAATGAATGAAATATTTTAATGACGTCCACGAGACTAAACAGTCTAAGGGACCAAGACACAACTTAAAAAATTTTCATGCTCTTTTCCAAGTCGGATCTCCTGCTATTGATTTTGATTGATGCAAAAAAAAATGAATAATGATACAATATGCAATGATTTACCCTTGATCTAAAGGATAAAGAAACCCTAAGTGTGTTGCATAGATGGTTGTTGTTGCACCAAAAGATTGACTTGTTAATGCCCAATACAACCACCACAATTAATGAATCCATAGGTGGCAGTTAAGCCATGTCACAACCCTGATTGTTGCGCTGCATAGCACAAGGAGACCAAGGGTGCACACCTTGCAACAATCCCCCCAGCACAAGTGAGAGGTTCGAACCTGTGACCCAAGCTCTAATACCAATTGTTGCACAAATAGTTGTCGTTGCACCAAAAGATCAACCTATTAATGCTTGATACAACTGCCAGAGTTAATGAATCCACAGGAGGCGGTTAAGCCATGTCACAAACCCAAGCATTGCATTGCACAACATAAGGAGACCAAGGGCACACACCTTGCAAAAAATCGAGGATTAAATTATATCATGATATGTATCTTAATCCTATGACTTGAGACAAAAAAACACATGACATGACTAAGCTTAAGTGTGCTAGTGTAAAAGGGGACCTAAAAATTAACTAGGTAATTACCTTTTTACTCTAATAATAAAAATATTGAAAAGTGTACATTAGATTAACACCTTGCATTAGAGATAAAACCATGTGGCATAAGATTAAACAAAAGCTACAAATTCAACCCCTCGAGGAGTGCATATCTACATAGAAATCCAGATGGAAAGCATAGAAAGGATATCCATTTTTTGTACATAATCATTAAGTTCTACATTACTTCAAATATTTATCTTCATCATAGTTCCAAAGATAAGTATACATATCCCTTTCCATTAAATTGCCAATATTAGCACTCATTTACATGCTTTTATAATTCCCAATTATTAATTTTTTTCATCCAGGCTAATTGTGACTAAGTTGATAGTATTTATTTAATTAGCTTGGATTAACATTAGGAGAGTTATATGTTCCATTATTTTTTTGTGAACAGACATGATCTTACACCCCCAGGGTTTTCTCTTATGGTTTATACCTTCGTTATTTTTATAATTTTAGAGTTATTTATTATGGGAATTTTTTTCCTATACTATTTATATTTTATTGTTATATCTCTCCTACTAGGGTTTGTGCCTTACTTTGTGAGCTCATTTTTTCCCAGTTTACCCACCCTTTGATACCTTCTAGAGTTTCATTTCTATATCTAATATATATCTAATTTTTAAATTTGAAAGGGCTTTATTTTGCTCAATTTTCTCATCTTTCATAAGCAACATTATATTGTGTATAGCATGAGCTACTCACAATCTAATCTTCATTTGAGAAGGATTACTAGCCTAAACCCTAATATGATTGCTCTTCTAATGAAACTATTTTTTATATTCATGTTGAGAACAATGGGGATGACTGTGATCATGATGTCCATGTTGAGCAACAAGAATTTACCTATGAACTTGGTAGTTTGGTTCATGTGGAGAATCATATGAAACTAGCAAACATAATTCACAATATATTTTTCAATAAGTCACAAAGGTTGGAGGTATTACAAGCTATAGATGCTAAAATTTCTTCATCAATCTTTGTTTTTGATGTGTCTACTTTCCCTCCTACCATTTTTTAAACCTCTACCACCATTCTAATAGACCATTGTTCAACCCACAATGTTAGTAATTACCCTACCTCACCCAGTGTCATATCACATGGTGTTTATCCTTTCTCCATCTTCATCACTCTTTGCAACCTTCCACTTGAATATACCCCTCCTAAGATACCTAAATGCCTTGTGGCTTATTTTATCTCTCCATCCCTTTCATCTACCACTATCCCACTAAACGTATCCACCACCCCTCTCTCTTGTGGTGTTCCTAATTCACTCACTCACTCATCTACCATATTTACTCCACATTTTATACTTCCACCCATTCTAATGCACACAATTCATTATACTTCCTCCTTGCCTCTTCCCCAACCTATTACCACTTTCATTTCTTATACCAACCATACTAATCAAACTCATACTTATACTCACCCTCTCAACCTTCTCTTATTACCTTTCCTTCTTTTATCTCAATGTACTTCTACAAAAGAGAGATCAAGTAGAAAAGAGAGTGGATCCAAGACCAAATGGATAAGATAGTGAGGCATTTACAAATGTTAGATGTGCATCGCTATCATATGATATTGTTACGCATCCGCTACCTATGGGTTTTGTAGCACTTTATTTTGAAATGTACAATGGAAGTTTTGTCACTTTCTACCTCCATGACTAGGGTGAGCAACTAAAGCAAGTGGATAGTATTAAAGGCAAAGAAAGAATGTGTGTAAAGGATTTCAGAGGTTCCTAGAATTTCCAAGCCTTTAATCTATAGGCTCCCACTCCTCTCATAGACCTAGAAAAATAAATGCAATAAAGAGAATGCAATGGGAAAGGGAAGTGCTTCCAATTCCTAATGGAGCCATAAGCTTCAACAAAATAAAGCTAAGGTAATGAGTGGATAAGATAAATTCAAATGTTAGACAAGGTTAAATTCAAAATCAACTTTCGCCAAGGTAGGAGAATGATTGAGGCATCACTTTGCTGCACCTACCTTCTCTACAACCACATGAATGTTGTGACACACCTCCCAACTACCCAATCTCAAGACATGGAGCTACATAGATGATGTTTAATGGATTTCAAAGGAAGAAATGTAATGCCCATGTCTTATTTTTTGTTTATAGTCCTCTTTTGTCAAATGACCATGTTTAGGCCACATTATAGGTGGATTTAGCAAAGAAAATTATTTAGTTTTCCCTCATATTCACCAATGTGGGTACTAGCATGAGTATTGGGAATGTTCTTCATGTATGCAAATTAAATTTATTTGTAGATATGTCAAGGTTTTATAGGACAACGACTAGGGTTCTCTCCCTACCACATCTCTCTCTCTCTCTCTCTCTCTCTCTCTCTCTCTCTCTCACTGGTTGAGCATAGAAGTTATCTTATTGATCATTAAAAAAGGTTCTTCCCTCAATTTCTAGAACATATACTTGTATTTTTGACACTTCAACTGTAAACTAGCTTTAAGTCTTTGATTAATGAAAACTATTATTTTTACCTCTCCTCATTCTAAATTTTTTGTGTATATTTACCTTACCTTCATGTTTAAATGAATGTTTTATTCTTGTATGTTCATATGTTGTGTAAAATTCATTTGCAATACTAATAGTAGATCATATCTTTTTATTTTAGTGTATGCAAAAAGCCCTAACCTACATATAAGCTTTTAGGAACTGTTGTAATAAAGGATTTTGTAAGCTCTTTGACATTTTCATTATTTCTTTGTGTTATAATGAGCAAGGGAGAATCATATTCTAACATTGGTGCATCACCTTCATTTTTTGTTTTCCTTCTCCTTTTTCTTTTAGAATATTTAGCAACAGGATTAGGATTAGTTCAACTTAGACATTCAATATTGAGTTGGATCAATACTTTGTGCTTAGTTTAGAGAGGGAACCAACCCTTTATCAAGAGGTTTGGATTCATTTAGCAAGGTGCCACACCTTGAAGCTATTCCCACGTTTCCAATGAGTAGTTGAATTCATCATTCAATAAAAGGTGCAATTCAGATTGACAATAGTTTTTGGCATACCTGGTGGGACTGAGTCTTATAAGCTATACATCATGTACACTAGAGGATTTTGGTGTGGTCTTCAATGCATCCTACCTTTTAGGGCAGATATTCAACACCATGGCAACTCTATTGGTCAAAATTTTTGGTTAGAGCAATCCAAGTGTTTAAATATTTTGATTCACAACTCAATAAGCAAATTTTTGTGACTCTGTTGGTATCTACCCAATTTCCTTGGTTGAGCATATCTAATTGCTCTATTTTGAGAATTTTTCTAAGTTTTTTTTTTCTAGCTCACTTTATACTTAAACATGTAAAGATATTATGAAAAAAATGTTTTCTCTCCTCCCTTTCATGAAAATACAAACCATACACTTCCTCACCAACAATATCAAGTTGGAAGGGTTGTTGGTTTTATTCCACACAACCTTGCTACAATAGGTTATAAGTATTTCCATAATTCTTACCTCTCCCCACCACTACTTAACCTTCTTGGCAGCCTATACATCCTTGTTATCAACCTCAAGAGGCCTTATGTGTCTCCAATCAGCAAGTTTACCCTCCCATTCAATCACAAAACACAAAAAACTTGGAAAAAATTAGCATTAAAGATATAATGCCAAACTTCCATGAACAATTAAGGGTCATTAACAGTGATCAAAGGTATAACCCATAGCAAGAAATGCTTTCTAATCAAAACCATATTCATCAACAAGAGATAAAATCACAGTAAAGGTATAAGCAAGAGATGGAGACCCAAAGAAAACAACAAGAATAATGTCTTGTAAGATAAATTGTTGATAAGGAGGAACATATCAAACAATTAATAGCTAGGGAGAAACAACTCGTCCAAGAGATTCAACATGTCTCTCCCAAACCTCGTTTCAAGGTTCCAAGTTTCAAGGGTCCTCATCCCTTTTTAGAACACATACCTGTGCATACTCAATTTGTTGTCCCACAAGAGAAGCCCCATAAAAGCCAATTCTTCCTCAATAGACTCAACTAGTCAATCGGGATCCCCTACCAAATCAATTCTCTTGTCCATACACCATTTTCATTTTCAAGAGTGGACCTTGTTAGAATCCAAGATCACCTGCATGCAAGATGAATACCTGTCACATGCAAAAGATATGGAGAACCGAAAAAGATGTTCTCTGAAAAACCTCTCTGTAAAAATGCATTAAGAGAATCAATTATTACAATGTGATCAATCCTTATGAAGGAGATCAAGAAACCCTAAAAGGGAAACCCTAAATGAAACCCTAGTGTGCACACTTAATAATTAATAATTAATTAATAAATGTGCCTAAGTTTAGCTTAAGTAATAAAGAGGAATAAGTGACTTAATTAATTAATCAATGTGATGTAATTAATTAAGCATAATAACTTATTACTCTAACACCCCCCCTTAAGATGAACTTAGGAAGAAGCTAAAACACTAGAATAGGATGCATGAAAGCAAAGATGGGTCCCGGCAACGAGGCCTGATCAGGTACCCATTTACAATGCAAGAATGAAGTGCATGAAAAGGAACCAAGAACATCTGAAAGTGCACAAGAAAGCACCTGCAACTGAAAAAGTGGTGTGCAAAATAAAGCACACATACATGAGACTGGAATCATCTGGATTCACTGTTGTCGTGGAGGGACACTCACCGGACAAAGGTGTGATGGCAAAACAAAGGCACTACACAACCCCCCATGGCACTTTATAATACAGTGCGAGTACAAAATATGGCACAAAGTGATGTGCAAGAAACCCAATACAACACAAAAAAGGAGTAGAGAAGGAAAAACCCAGTGGGACAAAACCCCCCTACAATGAGATTACATGCTGCAAAGAAGCACTGGAAGAACTCTGTAGAGTAACACTGGAACTTGATATAGGCAAGCAAGGAAATATTCTTCTGTATACTACTGAAACCGGATGAGAGTCACTGATTGACTCAAGGAATCATGATTAAAGCAACAGAAACCCCGATGCCACGGAACACTCGAAAACTCCAAACTGGAACAACTCTGGAATCTATGATGCAGCAAGTGATTATTAAATGATGCATTACTGAAAACGAAGTACAAAGATGCAAGAGGCACTCTCCCAACTGCCAAAATATCCAAGTAATCGCCAAACAACCCATCGGTCCAAATCTGGACTAACTGATAAACCTGGGACAGATACAGAAAAAGTGCATGAACAGCAACCTAGAGCTCCTCAATACCTTTCCGACGCTTCAAACGAGGCGAAAAACGGAGATCGTGGCAAAAAGTTATGAGCTCGGAAGCATAAAAATTACATCTGACTTAAAACAGTAATAAATGCATGAAAACAGTAAAATACTGAAAAATAAACAGCACTACTGGAAAGAGCTCGGAACCAGCTTTCTGGCAATATCTCGTTTGCCCGATTTCGATACCGTATGCCCAAGTTATGGCCAAAAGAAAAAAACTGCTCTTTTACAAAAACTAGGGTTAGGAGGGGGCAAAGAGGCCGTACGGCCGATGACGTCATGCTGACGTCACCCGTTCACGAGCTTAAATTTGACGGCCGTCTGGACGTCAGGGCAAAAATCGCCCCCTTGCAAAATGAAAAATTTTTGGGCCGCCGGAATATGCTGAACAGGTGGAAGGAATATTCGCCAAACTACCAGAATATTCAATGGAATCTCCAGTGGGAATATTCCCTGCCGATGCTGTGCTGCCAGTTGCAGGGTGGCGCCGGGTTCCGGTGATGGGTCGCCGGAGTAAGGAATGCCGGCCGTTTTGAGGGAGCAGCCGCCGGTGAGGGAAAAAGGGTCGCCGTAGAGACCACATCCCGCCGGGGAAGCTTGCCGCCGGTCGGTAGAAATGCCGGCGGGTTTGGAGGGTGTGGCCCGCAGGCCTGCATGTGCAGGTACCTGCGGGTACCACCCTAAATGTCCCTGCAAATTTTTTAAAAAAATCCGCCCCCTTTCTATATTTTTTTTTGTAAAAAACTTTGCTTTCTATTTTTTTTTTTAAAGCAAAAATTTGATTTTTTTAAAAAAACACAATAGATTTTTTATGCACGAAAACTTGAATTTTTTTTGAAATGCGTGCACAGGGGCAGAACAAAGGCCGTACGAGCAAAAAAATTTGCCTTACAAACAATTGATGCCGAACATAGGCATATTATATGTCATTTTTCGCCTCTCGGATGCTCTGGATCTGATGGTGAGGTCCGATCTGCTTGAAAATGCACCAGAAGCTTTGCAACTCCCAGATCTTGCAGAAAGGATGCATGTGGAAACCCTTGCACTTGAATCTCACTGAAAGGCCATATCTTCAGATCACGAACAGGCTGCTGCAGGTCTGGAGCTCTGATACCATGTTAGAATCCAAGATCACTTGCATGCAAGATGAATACCTGTCACATGCAAAAGATATGGAGAACCGAAAAAGATGTTCTCTGAAAAACCTCTCTGTAAAAATGCATTAAGAGAATCAATTATTACAATGTGATCAATCCTTATGAAGGAGATCAAGAAACCCTAAAAGGGAAACCCTAAATGAAACCCTAGTGTGCACACTTAATAATTAATAATTAATTAATAAATGTGCCTAAGTTTAGCTTAAGTAATAAAGAGGAATAAGTGACTTAATTAATTAATCAATGTGATGTAATTAATTAAGCATAATAACTTATTACTCTAACAGACCTATTGTTTAGTGAGCTAGTTGGTCTAATGAGAAATATGGGGAGGTAATTAAGGCAAAGGAGGAACAACCTACTGTTGGTGAAAACCCATGTGTCCTACAAATTAAAAAATTTAACCTGCTATAGGAGAAAAATAAATTAGGAAATTGACTAGAGCAACAACAACAAATTGAGAAGATGAATGAAAATGAAAACAAGGAGTTCATGTTCTCATTTGATCAACTTCCTTGTTTTGTTGATGATGGTGAGATTACTGTACAAATATTTACATCAATGTAGAAGACTTGGGATGATAGGAAAATGTTTTTTATTAGTGGTAAAACAGGTTTTGAAGGAACCCTGAAACCCTTTACAAAAATAATAGCTAAAGCATAGGAAAATTACAATGAGAAAAAATTGGCCAAAAAATAACATGACATTAGCACAACATCACCCAAAAAGAAGGACAAAAGCAGCAATACTACATATTCTTGAGGATATCTACAACTTCTATGTCTCCCGACGCAGTCTTATGATAATCATCCATAGCTTCAAGCATATCTTTACCAGGGGCCCCAGCCTACATTTTGGTCTTGTTGTATGTTCGAACACCAGGCCCACCCACATTAGCCTTGCTAATCAAAACACTTTGCACCCCAACAGCTCTATCAACAGAACCCTCTTCATCCATTTGCATACCACCAGCACCAACACCCTCACCAGGATCCATCTCCTTATAATTCTTGGCATCAACAGGAGTGGAGATACCCACAGACTCATAATTCACAGCAGTCCCCTCCCAACCCTTCACCAAATTCGCACTAATCCTTTCCCACTGGACTTCCAGGGTCAAGATTCTTTCTTCAAATGCCTATTTCATCTCCAACATTTGTTTAGCAACAATCCTCAGAGACTCAAACAGTTCATCAACTTGATTCTAAATCGAGGATTCACTCACTTTACTCGTCGCCCCTGACCCTAACATTGGTCATATTGAGTTCATGAAACACCCATTTAAATAATTTAAACAAAGACATGGATCCCTCCTTAGCTATTTCTCAAACATTGGAAACTTCCTCATGGTCAAAGTTAAAAATATCTTTACCCACAACAACATCCTCCTGGGAGGAGCTCACCTTATCCTAACTAATACCAACTTCCTTACCTTTACCTTCAACCACCGACATCTGCATTTTACAGATAGAACTAGCAATTTCCTCAACAATAGACCTCCTTTTGTTTTGCACCTCCATGTCCACACCTTGAGAGTTCAAGGCACCCAACCCACCATCCAACTTCACAGGAGCAAAAGCTTATATGTCCACCATCTGGCTAGCTGACCTAGTCACCTTTTCTTATTGCTACCCTCCATCTGACCTTGCTTCCTTTTGGTTCCCAAAATAGGGGACGACACTTCACCAACAATATCAATCCTATCCTTGAGGTCAAGGATAGTAGAAGGGGCAAAAGCTTAACTTTTCTCAAAATTTCCACAACCTTATACTCGCTACAGGTCTCATAGTCCTTCCAGATAGGACCTTAGGCCCCTTTATCAGCCTTACCAACGTCAAGAGGTTGCGAGAACACTTCCATGGAACCTTGAGAGTCTAGAACATAATCTGTGTCCTCCTCCATTTCAAAATCCTCATCCAAAACTTTAGTCTTCTTCTTCCCTTTCACAGAGACAGGCTCATCTTCAAAAGAAATTTCATAATCCTCAACCAACTTCTTTTGCTTACCCTTAGGAGTGATAGCCGGTGAATTTTAAAATTGTATGATATTAAGGGCATGATTCATTGGTTGTTGGATCTACAAGCAAGAAGCCCCACCATTTCACCAAATGATCTCCCCTTAACACCAAGGTCAAACAATCTCCATTTGTTGACATGGTAGAGAACAACCCCGTGGGGTTTGAACCTTGGTTGTTGGCCTTATAGGAAAGAAGCCCCACCACTTCACCAAAGGGTCGCCCCCAAAAATTGTATGATATTAAGAGTATGATCCTTTCGTTGTTGGCTCTACAGGAAAGAAGCCCAACCATTTCACCAAAGGGTCTCCCCTTAACACCAAGTTCAAATAGTCTCCATTTGTTGACGTGGTAGAGAACGACCCCACTGGGTTTGAACCTTGGTTGTTGGCCCTACAGGAAAGAAGCCCCACCACGTCACCAAAGGGTCGCCCCCCTAAAAAATTGTATGATATTAAGGTTATGATCCTTTGGTTGTTGGATCTACAGGCAAGAAGCCCCACCATTTCACCAAAGGGTCTCCCCTTAACACCAAGGTCAAACAATCTCCAATTGTTGATGCAGTAGAGAATGACCCTGCGGGGTTTGAACCTTGGTTGTTGGCCCTCCAAGAAAGAAGCCCCACCACTTCACCAAAGGGTTGCCCCCAATGATAGGAAAATGTTGAAAACCTTGATATTTTGTTTATCCATGATGATAGATATGGAGAAGTTAAGAGAGGTAGAAAATATAATTACAAGCTCTTCGTCGACTCATAGAGTATGCCATTACTCAGATGTCTCAATAGGCACATGAGGATGGCCTTGTTCTTAAGGAAGAGGAAATTAATATGCATGAGGTTTTAGATCAACTTGAGCATGATATCGTGTAGGCACCTACACTCTAAAGGGAGAAATTTGATGTTTCTATGAGATTTCAAAAGGGTTGCTATGAGGTTGAAATGATAAATGTCATGGAGAATCGTAAGGAGGATTTTGATGAAGACCTATTTTGGGATGAGCTAGAAGTAGTTTTCTCATCCCTTGACATCCTAGACCATCATCTCCTAATCTAAATGATCATGAAGAATGTGAGTGTGAAGAGGAGGTTCCCATACCTTTAGGTCAGTCATCAAAACCAGCCCCTATCATCAAGCAAGACATAAAATAGGAAAAGCTTGAACATTGGTTGTTTGGAATTTGACACTTTCAAGAGGATTCCCTATCAAGCATCTAACTCATTTGAAGGTCATAAATTCACCTCAAAACATGCTTGCTTCTAAGCGTGACTATGAGAATCAAGGATAGTAGGATATGCATACCTGTCCACTTCAGAAAGGCTATTTTCATAGATAATTTGGATGGGTAGATCACTTTGTTCAAGTTTTGGAAGGAACTTCAACATCTTATTGAGTGACTATCAATTCTTCTTTTTTGGTTGGTTATCCATGAACATGAAAATCACCTAAGTTGATTAGAAAGGCAACTATTTTGATAAGCTAGTCAATGGGTTTTTAAGTGATTTTTCTTGTTGGCTAGTTTAGGTTAGATTAGGTTTATTTTATTGTTTTTCCTCCAAGTGCAACCTAGACATTGTGTATTTTGTTATGTCCTTCAATTCTATCATGTTTTGTTGTATTGAGGCTTACCTTGTTTCAATTGTTTTTAGTCATATGACTCATATGCCTAATGGATGTATAAGGCCACTAGTTCTCCACATTTAGTAGGAAAACATCCCTCAAAGGTCACCAAGAATGTTGTCACTTTGTATGCTCTCAACTAGGGTGAGAAACTAAGACAAGTTTATAGTATTAAAGGCAAAGAAAGAATGTGCATAGATGATTTTGGAGGTTCCTAGAATTGCCTGAACCTCCAATAGGTTTCCACTTCCCTCGTAGGCACCAATAAGGAACTACAATCGAGACAGTATGATGGAAAGGGAAGTGGTATCAATTCCTAATGGAGCCATAAGCTTTGATAAAAATAAATCCTAGGCATCAGGTGGCTAAGATAAAGTCAAATGCTAGGTAAAGTTAAAGTCAAAATTAACTTTCACCAAGGTGGGAGAATAATTAAGGCACTGTTCTCCTACACCTACCTTCTCTACAACCACATGAATGTTGTGATGCCCCAATTCTAATTGCCTTATCTCAAGCCTTGGACCTACAAGGATGGTTTTAAATGTATTTCCACATATTTCAAAGAAATAAATGTAGCGCCCATGTCTTCTTTTTGATCTCCAATCCTCTTTTGTCAAACAACTACACTTGGGCCACATTTTAGGCAGATTTAGTGGGGGATTTTTATATTTTTACCTCATCTTCACCAATGCAGGTATTAAAAGGAGTGTTGGGAATGTTTTTTTATTTCTACAAGTTAGATTTATTTTGGATATATGTCAAGGTTTTTTGTAAGATGCATGGCTAGGGTTATCTCCCTACCATGTCTTTATATCTCTCTCTTTCACCAGTTGAGTATAAAAGGCATCTTATTACTCATTAAAAAAAATCTTCCCTTAGTTTATGGTGTAGATACTTGTATTTTTTACACTTTTGCAATTGTCAACTAGTTTGTAGCCTCTGATTAATGAAAATTGTTAATTTTTACCTCTCCTCATTATGGATTTTTTGTTTATATTTTCCTTACCTTCATGTCTCAATGAATGTTTATTATTCTTGTATGTTCATATATTGTGTTAAATTAATTTGCAAGACTAACAGTGGATCATATATTTCCCTTTTACTATTTACAAAAAACCCTAACCTACATATAAGCTTTTAGAAATTGTTATAACGGAGGATTGTGTATGTAATGAAATAACTTACATAATAGAAGAATATAATAGGAATGTGCTGCAAATACTTGATAATAATATGCCAATTTGAGGGGGCAACCTCCTAATCCACTTTGAGAGGGATACCTCCAATATTCTTCAATTGTAAGAACACAATACTCAACATGATGATAATAACCTACCTATACCTCCTATGTATACCATAATTATGCTTCATATATCATAATGTGTTATTGGATTTGTGTGTTATGTGTGTTTATGAACCATTAATTTTTATTATTAATGAGTACGAATATTATTTATTTGACATGTTAAATTGAATGCATTGAATACATTTCTAACTAATTTAGACTAACCTCTGAATAGTGGAATTGTGTGAACAATATTGTATGATGGAAAGTAATAGTGTGCAAGTTGAAGCAAATTATATGGTTCTATATAGAGAGACAAAAAGATCATAATTCCAACCCAATGTCATAGACCTCGACAATAACATATTGCCTAAACCATTCACCTAAAGCATTATCTAGTATGTGATATGATATTAAATATAAATTATCCTTTTTTAGATTGAATCCATAGATTTTTTCTAACTACTTGCATGTGACCTTAGGAACCTATTCATTT
Organism: Sequoia sempervirens; assembly: GCA_007258455.2. Classification (NCBI taxonomy): domain Eukaryota; kingdom Viridiplantae; phylum Streptophyta; class Pinopsida; order Cupressales; family Cupressaceae; genus Sequoia; species Sequoia sempervirens. The sequence goes on from VDFB02271358.1 coordinate 221,068,824, forward strand.
GATGATAACATTTTGCCTAAACCATTCACCTAAAGTGTTATCTATTACATGCAATATGATATTTAATATAACTTATCCTTTTTTAGACCAAATCCATAGGTTTTGTCTAAGTACTTGCATGTGACCTTAGGAACCTATTCACTCATTCAATTTTAAGGACCATATCTCATTCTAAATGTGTCTTATTGGGAGGTTGACAATAACCCCAAATTGACTCCTTAGTCAACCCTAAGTAAAAATTATTATTAAATTTATTTATTTAAAAAATAAAATAATAAAATAAAATACCAAAAGAGAATACTTAAAATAATAAATACTACCCATCATTCAAAATGAAGGACTAGTATTTCAATTAAATGGTGTTTGGTTCCATTTACCCAAAGAGAAAAAAACAAAATAAAAAGAAGAAAAAAATGGTGTGAGAAATAGGAGCTCCACAAGTAGGAATAGGAGTAATTTCACTTATATTAATGACCAATCTACCTATGGCATGGTGCTCACTAAGGGGGTGATACGTCTCCTTTAACTCACTTGTAGACATGATGGCCTATTCTATATTTTGGGAAACTTTTACTCAGAGCTATAGGAGCCTCGAAGAAGGATACAAATTGTGGGTTTTGGGAAGAAAAATGTGTGTGTGATTGAGTAGAGGAGATATGACCAATCTCAAAGTGCATGAATAGTTGGATGCCTTATTTTCAAGTCTTTCTTTCCCTTTAATTCATTCCAGGGTTCAAGATTTTGGTTTAAATACTAAATACTAATAATAAGGCATTTTATTCTCTTCCTCCAATTTCCATGACCCATATTTTAGTGTTATTTTTTCCTAGTTAAACCTAGATGCCATGCCAACTCACCTACTTAATGGTTATTCTCACTCAACATATGATTATTTAGGGTTTGTTGGTCAATATTATGGCCTTGTATAGGTTAGTTGTTGCTAAACAAATAGGACACCACTATAACAAGTTTCTCATCCATTTATTTTTAGGGCTATTATTTTACTGTGATTAAAATGTTTTAATTGACATGGATTCTCCATTAGGCTAAAATATATAGAACTGGTTTCTAAATCAATCATCTTTTGGAAATACGTCTCTGTATTGCATTATTATTTATCTTATATATGGTTTCAAAATCACAATATTTTTGATCCATCTTAAGCGTCTAATTATGAGGCCTTAATATGAAAGGGAGTGGGAAGTAATAAATTTGGTTCAATTGGTCCACTAATCTCCTTTGGTGGTCAAAGTGACTAAACCCCTTGAAAACACTCTTAGTGACCCTAAGATGAGATATTTCAACAAATTGTAGAGATATAACTAAATATAGTTTGTAATGAAACTCTATCATGTAGCCACATTTATATTTATACATTTTAATGGTTTTGCACTTTCTATTCATAATTATGTTTAAGACCAAAATATAATATTAAATAAAAAATAATTGAGATACCTACATAATGGATTTTTCCTTAGGATGTATGTAGTGATATTAAAAATGAGTTATGGTGTAATTGTTATTAATAGGATTATATTCATATATGATGCTCATAAAAAGTTGTGTTAGACTGATCTATCTCTTTGTATTAAAAATTTATCTTGATAATGGAGGGAAGAGGATTGTCCTAGAGAGTGAGGAAGTAGAAAACCCTTCTTACCCTCAAACATAAAATTGTTAAGAAGTGGGATCCATTCTTATTAGTTATTATAATTGCCTAATGTTCTGAAAATAAGGAGCATAAGTAAACCACCTCAAGTTATTCTATTAAATTAATTCCATGCTAGCTAAGTTTCCAAGGTCTCTTGCCTTCATCTTTATGTCAAGTTTTACAAACATAGAGGCAAACTAATGTGTTATGGACTTGGTAAAATTTACACAATTTAGGGATGTACCAAATGAAACAGTCCTCTTGACATTGTAAACCTACATTAAATTATTGACCAAGGTGCGTAAACTTGTGATGGAACTCCACTATATGTGTCCTCATAGGCTTTTACTAACCTAGATTACCTTATTCTAACTTATTCTAACTATTCTACTTGTTGGAATTAACAGAATTGTAAAAATAGTGAAAATTGTTACAAAACCTAGTGGCTACAGGTACCTGTAGCATAAGTTGTAGGTGTCTGCTAAACAATCCGTGAATGTAAAATCAATCTGAAACCATTTAAAATTAATCTTAATCTTTGGAGAACTATTTCCTATCTCTATTCATGAACAAACACAAATTCTAACTTATTCATAAATCATTTACTTGCAATGCATATATAAGATAAAGAAAACATAATTAATGAAAGCATATAAATAACTGAAATGTAAATGAAGTGATGACAAGTACCTGAGTGGCCAACTTAGAAGACTGCTTCACTTAACTAAAAACCAGATCTAGTTCAGATTCTCATACATCCATATGTCATACAATGCCATTCATTATACAACACCAAATATTAGATATAATCCTTCTTTAGATTTTATTCCATAACTTCATTGTAACAACATATCCTTGATTAATTGAAAACTATTAGTTGTTGAAAGTTTGTAATGAAATCAACTAACTAATCTATGAGCTCATCACTTGACTTTATACAAAATGGGGAGAGTCTTATTCGAACTGCTAACTAACAAACTAACAATAATCATAAATCTCACTCCTAGATACGAGGAGGTGAAATAATGATTTGACTTATTCTTCTAACTAACTGGAAAAAGAGACCTATTCAAATAAAGACAACTTGCATGTGAAACACATGGATAACTGCCCAATATTTAAGAACAAACATCTTCTAGTATTTATTCTTCTATAATGACCACATTCAACTCCATAGTTCCCTTCACTTGATCAGCTCAAACTCATTAATCCCCTGCTCTACAACTTAGTACTTGCTATAAATACTCCTTCCTTGCCACCGTGTGTTAAGCTGCAAAAGAGTTTAGCCCTTCCAACACATATATAGCTAACTACCATAATCAAATCACAACATCCATTCACATACATATATATTCATATTTAATCCATGCAATTATACGAATAATTCACCATATTTCATTTTCACGAAATGGGTTCAAGGTGGCAAGGTATGCATAATAGGATAATGTACTATGGAAATATTGTCTAAGAGATACTTCAAAAACATAAGCAGAATGTCTTAAAAGTATACAAAAAGCAATAAAAAGATGTTAATAACCAGACTCATCACATATTATCCCCTACCATGGCCCAATAAAGAATACCTTCTTGATCGCCACACTGCTCAAAAGAGTAGACCCTAGGATCAAGTGTCTAGCATATCCTCTTATTTGATGAAACTTAGGAGTTGAGGGAAAACATGAACAAAGAAAACCATAGGAATGTGATTTTGGCCTATCTCATTATATGAGAAATTTTACCATTTTAGAACTGAGTTGGATATAGTTGCCAACTTTTAAGACACCATAAAAAATTTGGAGCAAAGGACTTTCAGAGGTCATAGTTAGAGGGTTTTGTACTCTCTTAGACATAATTTCTCTTATGCTTTTGAGGTGATAATTGAAATAGTATATCCTATGACCCACTGGAAAATAAGTTTATTGATGCTCTAACATTACAATATTCAAGGAGTGTGAATTGTACGTATAGTGATTTGGATGTATCATAGAGTCCATTGGCTATCGCCTAGCCATGAAATTTTGATTGATTCCAAGAGATATGAGCATGAGGCTTCGATGGATTTCAATAGTAGAATACAAGCTTGAGAGCTAGTGGTGTGCAAGTAATGGATGTCATGCTCTACCACTTAGCAGTCCTATGGATTGAGGGGAAAATAAATCACACAAGACGATTAGTTGATTAATAGGTTGAGTTGGACCATGTGTGTGACACTCATATCTTCCTCCTTGGGTGGTTGTGATCTAGACTTGTAGGGAGGAAAGACTTAGCATGGGTAGGTGTTTACTAGGTAACCACCTATACTCTAAAATGATTAAAAATAATAACCTCTCTTGATGGGTAACATAATCCACTTGGATGGGGTGGATAGGGAATCTTATCCATGTGGTTGGGATTTCATTGCACCCTAGTTGATCCATTGACAAACCAAAGGAAATAAATTGACCCATCTATAGGTAGACATCCAAAGGTATGATTTTTTTTATCAATGAAATTTATTTTTTCAATAACTAAATATAGTTGTGAATTCTTATTTGGCATAATATTACATTCTTATAGAGTTTGGATGCCATAAGAAGATTTGAATTGTATAGTTCATATATCAAACTAGATAAATTGGGAATAGACCTAATTTTATTGGTTTTCTCAATTGTTGATTTACTACGTAGGATTAGGCCTATTATGGTCATATGGTTATTCTTCTAAAAATTCTCTTTAAACATTTGCCCCATATTAAACACAATATTCTATTTAAGGTGATAGTAATGTAAAAAAAATCTAGTGATTGAGGAAGGTTATTACAAAGACATTGAAAGATTTATACTAGAAATTTATAGATTATAGAAAAAAGCAATATACAAAAATGATGAAATCAATGCAAAAATATAAATGGTATAAAATAAAGAACCGAGCACCAAATGATGGAGCTCTCTATGTAGGACAATAGTATGGTGTGCACAGACATATGTGATGCACTATAGTCCTTATTTTGTATTGTCATCCTAGTCTCATGTTGTCATCAAGAAAATTTATATTTAATCTTAATTTTTTACCAAATTTGGAACCCATGTCCATAATAGGAAACATGGAAAACCAAATAAATAAACTAGGGGATATCTGATGGTATAAAAATACAAAAAATAGTTAATCCATGTATTTTGAAATGGAAATAGAAAGGTCAAGAGAGGGAAAAATATGCAAATGCCTATTTTGATGAAAATATCCAAAAAAAGATCTACAAGCTAAGAAGAGGAGAAATTTAAGGGTTGCTAAAGAGCTTGCCACAAATGGTCAAGCCCTTGCTTTGTTTTTTATACCTTCACGAGCAATGGAGATGTAGAAACGAGTAAAAATAGTGTGTGCTCTTATCCTAAGAATGTTAAGGAACGTAAGAGAAATGCCATACTATGAATACAATTATGGTGAGTGCAAACTAGTGTATGTAATGAGAGTGATTGAAAGGAAATGGAGATCCCAAGGTACCAAATATGAACAACAAAATGATTCTATAATGATAAAATAAATAAATGGAAGGAAATATCAAAATAAACAAAACATTGTCACTTCAAGAAACTTGATGAAACCAAGGGAGAAAATAATATTATATGAAGTTGTAAAACCTTCAAGAAGATTATTAAAACAAAGATGGAGTATTCACATAGAGTTCAAAATACTAGACTATGCTAGAACTTGATGATTTTTTATAAGAGTATTGTAGATTAATAGAATGCAATAGATTGTGAGATATTAAGTGATAAATTTTCAAAATGGAACAAAAGGATGAAAATATGGGTGAGGATATGGGCTAGATATATTGGCCTTGCCGTTGCACCAAAAGGTTGACCTGTCAATGCCCGATACAAGTGTCAGTGAAGATCCACATGAGGCGGTTAGACCATGTCACAAACCCAAGCGTTGTGCTGCAAGGAAGACCAAGGGACTCTTGCAACAAGAGAGCCATTAGAATTTTCTCTAAAGAGGATGCCACCAACCTAGGAAGTTTAAGGAAGCTAAGCTACTGGAACAACTTCCTACACTAATCTTGAGAGGAGTATAATGCAAAAATTTACAGATCTTTTCAACAATTACATAAACTTAAACATAAATATCATGCATACCACAACATAGTGATTTATGTGGGGAAAACCCTTTTAGGAGAAAAACCCCACACTCCAAAAGCTACCCAATATATTATTCAAAAATACAAAGATTACAATATACTTGTAGAGCAAGCTTCTCATAGGAGTATCACCAACTAGAGATCCAAAGACAACATGACCACTATCAGACTCTCAGAATACATCACAATGGACAATCATAATACAATGCCCTCGTAAAATAAGTTTTCCTTCTAGGGTAAGTCGAGCCAACAAAATATCTACTGTACAAGATTTGAGACCTACTGATAAATGGTCCAAATTTACAATAATAAAATATACATAAAATTTAGATTTCAAGGGCATTTCCCTCACCAAGGGATGATCCCCTTGGAACCCTTGCATGGGGGTACCCCCATTGCAACACCCCCACGTTAACTTAGGATCAACAACAAACCTTATGTAATTGCAAGGTTGAGACACATTTTCCCAATAGGAAGGTGGAAGGAGGTAAAACACTCCAAAATGACTATTGAACAAAAAAATCATGGATGTTAGTGTCATATGGACATCTAAACTTCATTTTAGTGTCCAAACAATTTCATCTCTATAAAAGACTAAACATTAGAAAATTAAAAGGTTAACATGATTAAGACATTGATTTTCAAAAAAGAGACCATGAGAGGTAAGGCCTTGACACCATGGGAGGAAGAAGGCTAAGGCAAGGACATAATGTACCTAGAAAACATGCTAGGTAAGGTAGACATCAAAGTGAGTCCAAAACATAATGAAAACTTGTAAGAGTATGCAATTTTTGATAGATTTTCCTCCACTTTAGTAGGCTTATGACACTAAGTTGTAACATGTAAATTGATCTACATAGTAACTTTCCTAAGTTTAACCTCAAGTAAATAGTTTAAGCATCAACCAATATGAGAAATAAAAAATTTCTTTTCCAAAACTATAAAGATAGCATGCACATTTGAAATAAATATCTTTCCAAACTTTTCCATTGCATTATATCAAAGTATTACAACCTTTCCAAAGTATGATTACAAAATTCATGCTAACATGATACATTTCACTTTTACAATCTTTCCATTTGAAATGGATACTAAATACACATGCAAGACTCCGTAGAGTTATTGGCAATAGATGTATGAATGGTCCAGGTTCCCTCCATCAAATCTTGGTTGCCTACTGATGAGGAGAAGCATCACTCAAGCACTTTTCTTCCAACCTTAGACTTACCGTGATCCTCCACACATCTATCAATATGATAAATGACCCTACCCTTCGATGAAGAGTTTGGTTTGATAACCTCATAATAGAAATTGACCTTTCCTGAGCGTGGTGTTGTGTCCTACATAACTAGATTTGCCACACACTAGCTACAACCTACACATATGAAACTCCTCAACCTAGTATGTAAACCTGGATCATAGTGAATGGCAGTGTAAACAGTGGCAACTTATATTACTTTGGCCAAAGTATTCATCACCCAAGATTTAGAGTGGTCGTCATAAAACTTCACCCATTTACCCAACGAGATTTGTATTGGCCATTCATACCTATGCATAGGCTATACCATTATGCCATGGAGTAACCTTAACCCCAGGAATAACCTATCACCTCTATGTTAAATTATGGCTCTTCTATAAGCAAAACAATTTGATTCTAGATCTTAACTTGTATAACCATTAGCTATGTAAGTTATTCCCCAATATAGTATTTATTCCCTCTATAACCACCTATTCCTTAATATGAAATATGTACAAACACTTCAAACAAAATATTTTGCTTACTTTAAGTATACCAAGCAATCCTTCACTTGCACATAAGACTATAATAACTGTTCCCTAAAAGCAATTGATCTAATTTTTCAAACAAAACAAGCAAGTCACACAATTCTTTCCAACATAAAAAGAATAAGAGAATAAAAATTGACATGCTTGTTTACACAATGCACCAATTGATTGAAATGGATTCCCTTCTCAGCTTCCCTTAAATCCGTATTTAATTCCTCAAATAAGCTTTCTCCCTCTTCACAAATTCTCATTCTCAAATTACCCTCACAACTCTCAACTCCCTCCATTCAAAAATTAGATAAAAACAACTCTAAATAACATAGCAAGAATGTAGATATGCATCCCCAAACAAGGTAGATAGCTCCTCTATTTATACACAAAAATCGGCAACTAAAGGCTAAAAATAGGGCATGAGGAATGACACTTCTCAGCTCAAATGGTTCAACTCAGTAGGGTAAAGAAAAGGTGGCAGCTAAAAATGATGCTGAACAAACACACACACAACATGGTGAATGAGTTGTATTTCTCAAACAAACAACAAATATGATAATAAAAAAAGCAAGGTATTTGTCTTCTACAGGTCGACTTGCATAGACAACTGCTCACAAGACTATTTCCACATATTTCAAATGCTTCTCATTCTGGAAATTCATATTTAAAATATACTTCTAATCGATTCATCTTATCTTTAAGTTGGCGCCACATTGTTCCATTCATGCCTTTAAACATGGTCTCTATTTTGCTATTAAGACTTCGTCAACTTCATTATGTGCAATATCATTTATTTTTGTTTGCCTTTGCCAAAGTCTTAGCAGTTATTTTTACACATTACTTTGCATTGGATATATATAACACTTATAATATGGCCATATTCCCTTTTCAACACTTCTTAATACAAATATATGCACTATTTACTAAGCATTGCTTTCATTGGTATTACGTTGCGCTCATTACATAGCATAAGCTATGTTTCATGTGCTATGAGCTAGTTTAAATAATTCATTGCTAAGGAACACATTATCATTAATATACAACATTTATGTATTTACATATATATATAATATATGTATATACGTTTTAATGTATATATGTATATATATCTCAATTCTTAAGTTTGTATACAATACATTATTCGATATACAAATAAAAATTCATATATTGTTGTATGTGTGTATACACACACACATATATATACATACATACACGTATATGTTTAACTATATATATATATTAATATACATGTACATGGATGTATCTTTTTCGTCAATACACACATGTATGTTTATATATATATGTATACATTCATATACTATATGTATATATACCTCACCTTGATATTTAAACACATTTATTCACAATCATAACGATTCAAATATATACATGATATATATGTATGTATGTATGTATGTCACCTTGTTTGATCAATATTCTCATGCATATGGGTAATCCGATCATGAGCATGTGTAGATACATCTATCTATGTATACTCGTGCTCGTATTCACTCAAGTGTATGAGTTTATCGTTGACACATACATATATACATATATGTACATTTTATGTATATATCTCATTGCTTAAATAGAAACACATAAGGAAGAACTCAAACATTACAAAGGTACTCAAAACTTGAACTCCTAGACAGTGACATCAAATAAACCATAAGAAAGACTAAAGGTAGCTTACTATTCCCAAAGCTATCTTCCTGACTTGACCAAACTAAATGTGTATGTGTGAAAGATCGGTTAAGTCTTTATTAGAGGTTACCATACCAAATTCTTCTCCTTGAGTGATACTTCCCCTCTCTTCAAGAGTCTTGATTTAATTCCTACATCCAACTTACTCTTTGCAATGGTAGTTAGCTGAAAAAATACATTCATTTGCATCAAATATTTCACAATCAAAATATTTTCATATCATCAATTAAATCAACATTTATTCTTTATTTTCTAAATCACATAAAGCATAAATACACTCATATTAAGCATTTTCACCTGGTAGGTAAAAGTAAATAAGTAGCAACACAATGGGGTGTAACATAAGTGATATTCTATGCTAAAGTACAAAAATAAGATATTGAAAGTAAATAACACCATAGAACACCTAAAAAGGATACTATATATTATTCAAAGAGCTCTTCATGTGGAGAAATCATATCCCCAAACTAAGAACTTGCAAACCAAGTACATTAGACAACAAAAACCTGCAAGATAATATATGTTAGAAAGAAAAAATGTACAAGACCACTATGCCAAAATATTGTAAACATACATAAGGAAACATAAAAAACACATGCACAAAGGAGAGAAAAAAACATAGCAAACAAATAAACAAAAAATGTGTTAACAAGTGAGAGAGACATAGATGTAGAAGGTTGTCTCAATACTTTGCATCATCCCCAAAATATGAAAATAAAGAGACAAAAAATAGATGAATCCTTGTATGGTGAGGATAATGTAATGATCTAATTGATTGCTTCAAAGAGAAAGAAAAGAAACCAATATGAAAGAGAATGCACAAGTCAAGTTCTAGCTTGCTTTTCCACTAGGGTTCATACACTACATTATTGGATCATAGGCACTCACAAATAGGTTTTTAGGGTGACCATGAGGTATAAAAAGGTAGGCCATATACATCACATATGCTAGCAAGGGTTGTTGCTAGGTGATTCATATGCAACTAAAATTAGGTCATGTGAAGTATGGGATAGCAAACTATAGTGCTTGGTGACTTGAATGTTATAAAAATAGGTCATATGAAGCACACGAGCTACAAATATCCACTATTAGGTGACTCGTAAGCTACCAATGTAGGTCATATGAAGCACACAAGCTAAAAAACACCATTTCTAGGTGGCTCATATGCTACTAATGTCACACGAAGCATGTCAATAATGTGGGTGTGCATATGTGTGGATACACATGTGAATAGAATGCATGCATGCAAATATTTCTAAGGAAATGTTAATGGGAATAAATAAGAGAGGGGATCAAAGGAATGCATGCCCCTAGAATAAGCTATTTATTCTCCCAAAATAAAGGTAAGGACAACAATGATGAAGAAGGTTGTGCTATTACCAGAGTAGAAGGGAATATGGTTGCACCTAAAATTGTTCCATCATGAATGAGAAGAAGCAAAAAAAGAAAGTTATGTGTGCCACATAATAAATAATATCACAACAAAGTGATAGTAGATTCAACCAATTATGTTCAAGTGAAGTGATTGGATGAAATCTCATGTCAAGGTGGCTCCATTTGATTGTCCAACCCTTGCTTGAAAATATAAATTTCTTACAAAAACTAGGTGAGGAGGAGGGTGGTATAAAGACCTTCAAATGAAGGTACCTTCATTATCTAAGGACCCTTTATATAAGGTTTTTGAACACACAACATTTGGAAATTACAAAATGCCTTCATTTAAACCTCCCTACCTTCATTTGAAGAATATTTACACGTGACAAACATTTTACCTTTAAATGAAGTACCTTCTTTCAAAGGTAAATATTTAGTCAAATTTGTTTAATGATTTTTTCCTTTCAAAACTTGTTTTTGTGCCCTGTCCCAAGGACATACTATTCTAGGTTCAACCTCCAATAAGTAAAAAATTTGATGATAATATAATCTTTTCAACAATGATTGCATCAAATTATTTATTGAGCAAATATAAATAACAATGAATGTTTATGAATATTTTTGTAAATCCCCTTAAAAATTTCTACAACTTGAAGAGTAAGCCCAACAAAAAGAAGAAAATATATGTTAATATGATAATTTATACATTGAAGTAGAAATATATTAAATCCCCATAGTTAAAGTCTAAATATGTGAGTAAACCCTTTATAGATCTTCATAGTGCTCTTCAAAGAACTATAAAAACATGCTGCAAATTTGTCACCCATAATTGAAAGCTTCAACTATAATATAATCTTCAAAAATAGAAACCTATAGATGACAAATATAAGAGAGTGCAAGATGGAGATATATACCAACGATCAAAGCAAAAGTTGAACAAACCCTTTCTCAACCCTCCTTTGCTTAATTAACAGTGCTTTCTCGCTTGCTTCCCTACTTTACATTTGCTAATGACATTTGTGTCCTTTTTAAAAAAAAGCGAAAGTGCATTCAAATTCTGGCTTGACAATTGATGTGATGTACTGATGTGGCGATTTAGGTTTATAACATAAGTCATGTATTGACGTGGTGAACTAGCTCAATGAATCGATCATGTTATAACATGAAAGTCTACTCTTGTTATATCATAATGATCAATGGAGATATCTATGCCATTATATCATGTGAAAATACAGATTGACAATTACAAAAACCATAGATGAAAGAAATTGTCAAGCCTACTATATCGAAGAAGAAATTTACCAAAAAAATAATTAAAATATTTCTTCTAAAAATTTAATTGTTTGGATAGATAGGGTTTGAAATTACACTCCCACTCCTTAGCCCCAAATTTGTCCTACATCTCCCCTTCCCTTCCTTTTTCATTTACTTTTAAATTGTATCTTTTAAGAACACTGTTTCCCAAAATGTCTCCAAAAAAATTGAAAAATTGCTTAAAGAAAACCAATAAAAAACTAAACCATCTCTACATTTGACACCACTTGCGAGCACTAAAAACAAGCCATACCTACAAAATAACCTCGTGAAACTCGAAATACCATATTTCAAAAAACAGTACCTACAATTTACAATATCTAACTATTATCAGTCCGTAGACTCGTTGACAGTACAGACAGGACATTACCATAAACAAAAATTGACCTTTTCAATCACTGCACCAATGAAAATTGCAATTCTTGGACGTCAATTTTGAGATAAATGAAATTTAATTGCATGGCAACGTGAGATTCATACACAGACGTCCATAAATTGTTAATAGTACTAAAGTTGATCATCATCCCAAAGTCCAAAATGTTCCCAATGTCAACGAAAATGTGGCATAAACTATTTCATACAGTTTTAGACCTCATCTTCCTTGCTGGTACTAGAGATTATATCTATATATATCCCATGGCTGCTCTTAACAAGTACACTAAGCAATTTTAGCTTTTGTCCAGAGTTTTATCTGGATCTTGGGACGTAGTTAAGAATGACTAGCCAGGGAAGAGGCAGTGCAGTGCTTTTGGTGTTATTGATTGTGATGGTGAACCTTCAATGGAGATCAGTGGAAGGGCGTGTTTACACAGTGGGAGGCAGCCAGGGATAGGGATTTTTCTCCTACAAAAAGTTCTCCACTGTTAAGTACAAGGCCGGAGATAGCTTAGGTAATAAAGCTTTATGTTTTGATATAAAATTTTAACTGTTCTAATCTTAGAGGCATTAGATTTCCACAGTCCATAATAATAAGAGAGTATTTTCTGGATTTAACTCTGTTGTTTTTTTGCATCAATGTTTCGATCACATTCCGTGATTCATCATCAGGATGAAAGAGAGCTGAACGATAAAAAGAACTGAATCACATTTTACTCCTTCAGCTCTCTTTCATTCTAATGATGAATCACGAGTGTGATTTGAAGTTGATACAAAAAAACAACACACAATTAAATCCAGAAAACACTCTCTCACTCTAATCTTTTCTCTAAGATGTTTACACATTCCACAGTCCATATCATTGGACTCTTTGATACCAAACTTTAACCACTAAATTTTTTTCTAAGATGTTTTACTTCTGCATTCCTTTACCAGTGATTTGGATCACACAAATGAATGATAGATCACTGTGATGATTATGTGGTTACCCACTTTTTAAGCTGTTTTAGAAATCTGATTCTGTTTATTTAGTTTTCAATGTGATTTATGAGTTGTATTCAATATGTTTGTAATGGTGGTGTTGTTGTTGCAGTGTTCATCTACCCACAGTTTAAACACATCGTAGTGCAGGTGGGGTCTAAGGATTACAAAAACTGTGTGGTGTCAAAAGGAGCAAAGAAGTATACCTCTGGACGGGAAAAGATTGAACTGAAGAAGGGTTGGAACTATTTCATTTGTAGCTGTAAAGGGCATTGCTCAAATGGAATGAAACTTAAAGTCGAAGCATTTTAGGTTAAGCATATGTTCCTTTGACAAGAGCAAAGGAATGGAATCTGTCATGAATGTGCGACATGGCACTTTCTATTTCACTTGTTTTTCCCATATTCGCAGACAATATTAAGTTATAAGCTTATGTTTCTCATCTTTGATTTTATGGGTAAAGAGTTTGTTGATGAGTAAAAGTAGTACATAATTATCTTATTTTTATTAAAAAATATTTTTAATAATAAAATAGTTTTAAAATGAAATATAAAGTAAAAGCTTTTTATTTTGTTGTTACAAATGTTTTGTCATCATTATTTCTTATTAAACTATCTTTAATTTTAAAATAAAATATAAAGTAAATTTTTTTCATTTTGTTGTTACAAATGCTTTGTCATTATTATTTATTATTAGACTAGATTTTCATTTTAGAGATGGGACATTCTGGCACAATATTTCACGATTGAAGTTTCCTCTATTGATGACGGTTCTTCAAGTGACTCAAATTATCTTTCTAATGATGTTGTGCTCACCTCTGTTGGGGTGACCTCTCCTAGTCTTGTAGTGAGAACATTTCATGATTGAATCCCCCTCTATTGATGGCAGTTCTTCAAGTGACTCGAATTGTCTTTTTGATGATTTTGTGCTCACCTCTCTTGGGGTGGCCTCTCCTAACCTTGTAGCACCTCATGAGAATGTTTTCAATTTGTTACTAATGAGAGCTCTTCATTTACTTATTTTTGTGGCTCTTGTTTCTTTGATGGTAATTGTGTCTAATGGGTTGACTTCATTTTTAGGTTCTAACCTAGTTTTGGTGGATGTCCATGGTTCTTGGATTGTTGTTCAATATAGGAGGAAAGACACTCCCTAGTCTTCTTTGGATACCAATTTTCAAAAGGGGGAGGAAAGGTTGATAAGGTGGATTTACAAATTATGTACCCTCTTGAATGCCTCTTATAGACTAGTTTCAACGTTTTTTCAACCTTATATCTTGTAATGCTTAATGAACAATTTATTTTTGTCTAAAGATGAAACCCTTTTCAAAAACCTTTTTACCCCTCATCAAAAAATATAAAATAAATAAATAATTTATTTCTATTTAAAAATAATAAAAAATTTAATATAAAATAAATAATTAAAAATGACATTTTTACGCAATCTGACATAAAATAAATGTACTAATAATACCTTAATCACACATAATTTCAACACGCTTCTTTAATAATTTTGTTGTAATAAAACCCTCTCACTAAAAAACAATGTCTTGCTTTATCTTAAGAATTCAAGCCTACTTTATAGTTTGTGAGAGTTAGATTTCATTAAAGTATTAGAACATAGTTTTTATTATGATTGGATTTTGCTTTGTAATTATTCTATGTCTAGTGTTTAATAAGTGTATTATATATTTTAGATGATTTATAAAAATAAAAATAATAAGATTATTGTTATTAAATGATTAGGTTTTCAATTATTTTATGTTTAGGGTTTAATAAGTATATTATATTATTTTTAGATAATGTATAAAAGTGTAAATAATAAGATTAAGTAAATATTTTTATGTCAATATGAAAATAAAATATTTATGTTTTAAAAAATAAAAAATATAATTTACAAAATAAAAATAAAATTATATATATACAAATATTATATGTTTTTTTGGTAGAAAAAATGTTATATTTAATTTGTTATGTTAAAAGATAAGGATTTTTTTGGTAAGTAAGCAGGATTAGTATATTGATCAAAAGATCGTTTTTACAATGAGGAGCCCCTAGGACATCACATTGAGACACCTATTCGTCCCACACAAACCCATGACTTCAAGCAAAGATTGGCCACATAAGAGCATATGCCAATCATATGAAAATCAATTTTTTTAAAAAATAAAAAGTATAATCTACAAAATAAACATAAAACTACACACATATACTATAAGTTTTAATCTGGTAGAAAATTTATTATTTAATTTTAAATATAAAGAAACAATTAAAAAATATATATTAATAGTTATATATATTTTTTTTAAATAACATATAAAATAAATCTTAATTAAAAATTAAAATTCATATGTTTATATATTATAAAATAAATTTAAAAAAGATAAAAAAAATTGTATATTTAAAATCATAAGAACATTATTTTATAGTTATATATTTTATGTCTCATTTTATAATTATTTTTTACAAATTATACTATTATGTAAAGTTTTAACAACTTTTAATAATAAAAAAATCAAATTATTATAATATAAAATATCATGTCACAATTATTATTCTATATTCAACTATGTAACTTATTCCCTTTAAATATACAACCCTAATAAAAGAAGTGGTTATGTTTCCTTGTTAAATAATTCAAGGTCCTCTTTTAAGTGAGATGAGTTTGAATTGTAAACCATTGGGGATTTCATAGTTGAGGCCTCTATTCAAATTTGCATCACATGGAGAATTGGCTCTGTTAGGGCTTCTTGGTTTTGTAGTGTGCATGTCATACTGTAAGTTTATGTGAGATCCTTCTAGCACTTATTTGCATTTATTGTGGTCCTTTTACATTTGTTAGGATTGAGGGCCTTTTTTTGCTCTAGCCTCAACTCTTCATTTCTCCACAACTATTGTTGATGTAATTGAAATCCTGACAATGACATCTCATGGATCCCCTGCTCAAACACCCCAAGAAATTCCTCCTGAAGGTGTTTCACGAGGTAAGTTCCCTGACACACCTCTATATATTGTACTTCTAATTCTAGAGTTTGGTGAAGCCTGCAAATGGCTCAAGAATTTCACTCTTGTTAGATAAATTTGTGGGGAGTGTCCCCCTAGAAGTGTGCTTTGTGAGTGGGTTAAAAAATCTTGGACCCCACATGGGATTCAACTTACCACCATACAAAACCTCACAAAATGTTTTTTCCTATTTCATTTTGCTAAAGCCAATCATGCCCAAGTTGTTCTCAGCTGAGACCAATGGCTTATATATGTTATTCTCTCCTCATGTTTAAACCTTAGACCCATGACTTCTTTGTCACAAATAAAAATTCCCTGCATGTCTTAGTTTGGGTTGAATTCCTAGGTTTACCTCTACCTTTTTGGAACTTTCCCACCCATATTGCCTCTTCATTGGGTTTTATCATTTGTGTAGAACCCTAAAAGTTTTATTTGGTTCACCCTATCGATGTGTCTATGTTGAGGTTGACCTTTTAAAGGACCTCAAAGAGGTAGTGGATATTTAAATTGGCTAGACCTATTACTCCCAAAGAATTCTTGATATATTAATCTCTTAAAAACTTGCCTTCGATACCAAGCCTCTGATCATAAGATCAAGGATTGTTCACTATTTTCATAACGTCCTAAACCTACTTCTCAACTCTCTACTAAGTCGCCACCTCATACAAAGGAGGAGGTAGGATAGTATATAATGCTTAACTACAAGACCAAGAGTGATAACACTTCCAAATCTGCTTCCAAACTTTTAGGACAAGAAGTTTCAGTTCCACTTGAGTTTTAAATCTAGTTAACAAAACTATGCCAGATATGATGACAACTTCTCATGCCTAGCCTATTCTAGCGGCTTCACAACCTTTGGCCGAGAAAGTTCAACATACTTCCCCACCCATGATGGTGTGATAGAGGAGATCTCATATCCCATTGGGGAATTTGGAAGAAGGTGAGTTTGTGTTGTGACTTAGACAACCAGATCGACTCAGTGTTCAGTTTGGTAGCCATGTTGCCCCTAGAATTATAGTTTAGAATAATTATTTTTCCCTTAACATGATAGATAACAAGGAAATTCCTCTTCATTGTTAAATGAATTATACTTCCTAGAATGTGAGGGGTCTTGAAAACCTCCCTCAAAAATACTCTATTTGATATGTTGGTGCTAAATTCCTAAAATTAGACATTCCCCTCCTTTAGGAGGCAAACATGTTTGGTTTTTTGCTTTCTGCTACATTTCATGTTATTTGGCCTTCTAGTTTCTCTCTCTATTCTAACCATGAGGTTGGTCAAGGAAGAATTGCCACTTTTCTCTCACCTATGTAGGATCATCTTTGGGTTGATCATGCATTTAACCCCACTAACTGAGTTGTTTGAGATATTTTCCATGTGAATAATCATTCATTTGGGGTGATTAATATTTATGCTTCCGATGATGTTGTTGAAAGATATGCTCTCTAGCGTTAGATATAACTGATTCAATTTTTTTCACTACTTTGGTTGTGCAAGGATTTCAACATGATCAAAATTTCCCATGATAAATGCGACACCTTGCCCATGTGTTGGGAAAATGATGAAAGAGAGACTTGGTTTTATATGCACAATAAATTGGGTCTTTTCAACTCCAATTTAGCCACCATCTTGACCAGTCACCTTCGGACACGTGGAGCAACTTACAATCTTGTATAGATAGAGTTTTAAAGTGGTTTGATCGTGTCATGATTTTGGTGCAAGCCTTCTTTACATTTTCCAGTTGCTATTCCTTACACGCCGAACCGTTGGTGGAAGTTATCTTGTCTAACCACTTTCCCATACGGTTTCACATTGAATGGAAAGTTGCAACTCCCAAATCTATGAAGATTCAATTCTTCCAACTAACACATTGAGCTACTTAATTATACCGCCATGTATGCTCATATCAACATGTCAAGGATCTTGAGCCATGCCCTATAAAAGGAATTAGATGGATTAAGTGATGGAATAAGGCCATAACCCACACACCCTATTTTATTCGCATCTACAGACCTACTAGCTAGATTTTTTTACCTCTGCTAATATGAGGCCACTACTCGAGAGCTTCACTTTGTCACCGTCACTCTGAAAGCTCAATTATTTGATTCTACTGCCCAATTTAGATTGGCTTAGTTGTGATAAAAAATAAAATTGTATATGCCTATGTTTCCTATGGTGCTCAGATGAAAGCTAGGTTGCATTGGCTTAAAATTGGTGATAAAATTTTAAAGGATTTTTTTCAAGATTTGTGAGCTTGCCAATCCTCTCATACCATCAATAAGATTCGTGAACTTGGGAAACAAATCTTCCATGAGTTTCTTGATATTATCTGAGCTTTCATTCAAAATTATGAGAAAGTGTTTTCCGCCTAGGAGTTCACTTTTGCAAGACAACTTTTTTGCAACAATGTCTTGAGGCTGTGTCTTTCTAGTTGTTGAATGCTCAACACATTATTTGTGACCAACTCCTCACCTCTAGCGATGTCAAGGAGGAAATTTTTCTATGGCCAATGATAAGGCTCATAGCCTTGATGGCTTCCCTTTCTAATTATACAACTTGCCTATTGGGATAAGGTTAGTAGTGACCTACATAATGTGTTTCTTGAAGCCATGCAAATTTAGTCATTAGAAAATTTAATCAACAAAGGCAACACAAAATTCATGTACCTAAGACTGGTTATTTAGGAGAAAAAACAATTAATACCCTATCACTATGTTGAATCTCTCATACAAGATCATTGCCAAAGCTCTGGCCCTTAAGGTATGCTCAATGTTTTCATTTATTGTTAGACCTGAGCATACTAGTTTTATTAAATCTAGATTTATTCCGGATAACATTATAATGGTTTGGAAAGGAATAAAATGAGCTTGACATTCTCAACAACCATCAATTTTTTTAAAAATTGACTTTGTAAAGGCTTATGATCACATTGAATGGTATTTTATATTGGCCATGTTCTAGGCACTTGGTTTTGGCCCACTATTCATCCATTCAGTTCAAATTATTTTTGCTAATGCTTCCCATTTTGAATCACCATTTCTAGTCAGAAAATTCCTTCTTTTTGACATTTTAGGCACATTAGATAAGGTTTCCCTCTCACCCAATTCTCTATATTATAGATGTGAAAGATTTTGGATACCTCAGGTTGCTAAATCCATTTCCCAATCCCATCCAAAGGAGATTTTCCTTCCTATTTCTATGCAACAACGTATTAATGGTCATTTTTTTGATGATTTATTTCTCACGCTTTGTGAGGAAGAAGATAATATCCAACAGGCTCTCAAGTGCTGTGAATTTTTTTGTAAGCCTTTGGATCTAGCATACAATGGCATAATATATTGTGTTATAGGTGATCCTTTTTTCCTAGGCCCGCTTGGTTAGGTTCTTTCAATTAGAAATGGATTTGATTATATGGGGAAACATTTCAATTTCTATGCATCCCTTTTTCTTTTAATGCTAGTTCTTCTAGAAGATTTGATAAGCTTATCAGCGAGAATCAAGAAGAAACTTCACTATTGGATCACCAAGCCTCTCTCCTTATTTGGTAAGTTTCAATTTTTTTCCAAGAAATTTGTGATAACTCATGCTTATTATTCCTCATGTTGGGTCCCCTCCAAGGATTCATACTTGAAGATTGAAAATCTTCTTAGAAACTTTGTCTGGGCTTCCAACAATGGGTATCATGTCTTTCACTGAGTGGTAGGGAAAACTTTAAGAAACCCCCCCTCGACGAAGGTGTAAAATCTTGGTGAATCTTGTATACTTCCTGATAAAAATATTAATTTTAGTGGCAATTTTTTTCGTTTTTCAGGAAAAAAAATTCTCGATTGGTGAATCTTTTCTGATCGCTTGAAGTCTGTGGAAAATCCTAGTGAATTGAAACGTTTTTTAAATGAATAAAATATTTTCATTGGTGCTTAAAAACATATTTTCAAACCAATAAAATATTTTCATTAGCGAATTAAACTTGTTTTCAAAACAGAGATTTTTTTTTGTTGGCGATTAATTTTTTTTTCAAACCAAAAAAAATATTTTCGTTGCCGAATTAAACCTATTTTCAAATGAATAAGAAAAAACATTGGCGAATTAGCATAATCTCAAACTAATAAAAAAAATTCAGTGGTGAGATGTCAATGCAAATTAATATTACTACAACTGTTGGATGAATTTTTGATGGAGGACTGTAGTTGCATTCCAGAAGTATATCTCTGAAGCACTAGATTTGTGAATTGAAACCTTTAGAATTATACTAGAACTGTTAGATGCGAACATGCGGTGAGATCAAGGCTCATCGCTCATCGCGGTAATGAACTCGATGGATTGAAGGATTTTGGCGATGAGCGATAGAAGAACTTAAGTGGTAGAAATATGCACGTGCATAAATTTTGTTTTAAAAGAGGGAGGTCACCTAGGAAGAATGTAGGACCAGGGTTTAAAAAATTAATCTTCCATATGTGTGAAGGATATTCCATATCTATCGCCAGATATCAATGCAAATCAATATAAGCACGACTGTTGGATGAATTTTCAATGGATGACTATAGTTGCATTTTGGAAGTATATCTCTAAAGCACTAGATTTATGAATTGAAACCTCTGAAATTACACTAGAATCGTTAGATGCAGACACGTGGTGAGATCAGGATCATCGCTCATTAATTCCATATCTTCTAGTTTTTGAAGAATGTGTGGCTGTGGTACTGTCGGCGACGACGTGGATTAATGCCATATGAACATCCAAAGCGATTGATTGGATAGCTTTATATTGAAAACTACATGATGTACTGTAGAATCATAGATGATGATGTCAATAATCCAATGATCTAGTGAAAAAAGATTTGTAATGATTTCATATCATTTGAGTGACACTGACAATTTTGACAATTGATAGCTTGTTAGCTTGAGGTAAAATTTTCATGTACAGCCAGGCTTTTAGAGTTCAGACGTCAATCAAATTAAACATTTAAATTGTAAATGTAAGGCTTAAGTTACATGAATTGATTAAGTTGGTTTTTTGGTTTGTGCAAATCGCGATTATGACTATACCCAACCTCACTCATAACATGTGTGAGGTGTACATAGGGACCAAGCCGGTAGTGACACTATTGGCCCATAAATAAGGATAGTGAGGACAACTGAATTCATTCATTGAAGGTTAAAGGCTATACTATTGAGTGTAATGTTTGAATTGTCATAAGGGTTTTCATTTTGTAGGGTTAATAAGGATTCAGGAAGAAGATGATGTGGTATTATTGGGGATACTCTAAATTCTCTTGCCTCCACTTATATAGTTACAGAGTAAAAGACCAAATTCCTTCAAGTTCAGAATGGGTGGAATTGGAAAGAAGTTGATATGGTTCACCTGACTTCTCAAACAACTTTTGAGCCAGGATGAAGAGCTCCGATAGAGATAAGTGCTCTCCCAGTGCATGGAAGCTGCAAGTAGAAGATGGGAGTAGTTTTACAACCCCTCATCTTCTGCATGACTCTGATTTTCAAAGGGGATAAGTACATTTTGTATCTTCATAACTCCCATTTCCCTAGTTTGATTGGCCCCCCATTCCCCATGCATTTATTTTTAGAGTCCATGGCTGACCTAGCAAGTCCCATGCATTTATTTTCAGAGTGCATGGTTGAACTGAAAAGTCCCATTTATTTCTAGAAAAACATGTATTACATTTATGTTTTCACCAGCGGTCCAACAGAAGCTTGGCACTTGCGCTTACATTTGTATTTGTACTATGTAATAATGTGACATTGTAATTCAGCTCTAATAAAATAAATGGTTGTGCTATTAATGTGACATTGTAATCCATTTTATTAAGTCCTTTACAACATTAAGTGCTATTAATGTGACATTATAATTCATTTTATTAAGGCCTTGATGTCAATCCTAGAGCATTAAAGGTTAAAACAACTTTAAAATGCATGTTAATTATTTATATCATAAATTACTCAACCGTTCGATGAACATTTGATGTATGGTTTTAGTTGCATTCTGTAATGAAATGCATGAAGCATTAGGGTTGCAAAATTAAACCCTCAAAATCACCCTATAACCGTTAGATTTAAAAAGACCAATGATTTAGAATTTGTTGTCAATGCAAGATTAAATGGATTGTTTTAAATGTTGTCAGCCATGTACTAATTGTGTAGTCCAGAAGCAACATGTAGACATTTTGGTTTCATTCACTTTAATGTTAAAAAAAAAAACACTTTCTACTGCACAAAGTGATTTTATTTTTAAGTGAGAGGGTCAGCACACAGGGAGATTTCAGTCTTTAGTTTTCTCATTGTAGTGCACCACCCTGTTCTAGGTTCCACAGTTCCACTTCCAACAAATCCATTCCAGTAACCCAGTTTCCATGACTGTCAGCATTAATCTTTTCAAGAATCAAAATCCAGGTAAGTGAAAGAATTCCTGCGGCTATGTTTCATTTTTTGATGTTTCTTAAAATCTTATTTTGTCAAACTTTGAAGTTTGAGTTTAGGGTTAAGAGACTTAAGGATTAAGAAAAATTAAGGAGGACTAATAGGGAATTCACAATTTCAGATTGTATAAGCATGTCTACTAGCAGTACCACTAGAGCAATGTTAGATAAAAAAATACATTATGCAAAATTGTTGAAAACCCCAAGTTTCATTGATGAATACCATGACATTTATGATACTGAAACCTATGGTAGGCATACCTCATAACTTATATTTTCATCTTAGAACAAGGCCTCAAAGCAAATGCAAGTTAATAGTATCAGTGCACCGTGGGTAACTGGATTAGGGGGCATGATGTTACATGAGGTTTTCCCTTGCCCAAAATTTATCATGGTTTGTGCCCAAAATTATGATGATAACAAAAGAGCAATTGTTAATAAAGATAGAAAAGAATAATTGTTATCCATTAATGCATAAGAACTTGGAAAAGTGTTAGGGTTTACAACCGAAGAATTTGGAAAAGTCCACATTGACCTAGAAAATATTGCTAGTGATTATGAAGGAGTGGCTAAAATGGAGAAAAATTCTTTCTTAAATAAAATAGTTCAGGATATAAACAAATTGAAAGGTGATCATAAACCTCCTTATGGTTTGGATATTTTTAAACCACGGGTTCAAGATCCTATTTCCATGCTAGGATTTTGCCTCAGTCTAGATAGCAATTTGGAAGTGGGTGCAAGCCTCCTTGAAATGGTATATAATATCCATTATGGTGTTCCACATGTCAAATATAATTTTATTGGGCACATTGTAGAATCCATGCATAAACAATTTTTAATGATTAAAGGAGGTTCCACCAAGACATTTAGGTTCACAACCTACTTGTGCTATCTTTTTCTATTTAAATTTAGAGGAATGTTTTAGACCAACAAGCTTCAGATTCAACCCTATAGTAATGCTGAGGAAAAGAAAATGGCTCAAGTATATGAATGGACCAATATGATAAGGATGCATGATTCTCAAAGGAACTACAGTCATTTTGTAGACTAATTTTTGGATCCATTGCATCAAGCAATTACAAATAATCCAATTCCTAGATTGCCTATGTCATGTAGAAACTGCATTCTACTAGGAAAAGAAATACAATTGGCTGATTGGTACTTAATGGAAGAATATATTGTGCTAAGATTTTATGGATCGGGAGTACAGCCATTCAAACTTCCAATACATGTGACAGAAAGTGTTTTTGCTTTGGAATATGTAAGGAAGATGCAGAGTATTGATGAACTACACTTTGTCAGTCAGCAAAAGAAGGCCTTATTTCCTTCTTTACCTTTTTCATGTGGAGGGTTCACATTCGAGAGAAAAGCATTTAGTGTGGTACATAATCTTTTGATTTTTTTTTATTTTGATGCTATCTATCACTGGCAGTATGATCCATGTGACACAATTAAATCAATGATTGTGCTCAATAAGAATGCTACAAGTAGAATTCAACATCAAAGTAAACCCTTGCTTGAAAACTTGAGAAACAAGGATTCTTGGGATGAGGTCAAAATTGCAATGGAGAAAAGTGTTGCTGAGAATGGTATTTCTTTTGAACAATTGTTAGCAGAAATTATGGCATTGCATCGAAAGAAAATTAGGAGGTACAACAATTTTTATGAAAAAAGTGATAAACCATCTAGTAGAGTAAAAATTCTAGATTCTCTAGAGAAGGAAGTTACAGAAAAAAATTGGTCACGATAAAAAAAAGTACCTTTTGGTCTATAAGGAAGGAGCTAGGTGATCCAAGAGCTCTTGCAAAGTATGGAGATAACGAAGAAGATCACGAGTTTAGCAAATTGTGGAATATAGAGAATCTAGATGAACAATAAGATAAAGAAAGTGATGATGAATCTAATGATGATAGGGAAGAAGAAAGCGATGCCGATTTCAAACTTGGTTTAAGTGAGGCCGCAAAAGAAGCATATACTACAGGAGCAACCATAGCTAAAAAAATGGGTTATGAAGGTGGTCCTTTGGGGTCCCAAAGACAAGGCCCTTAGATTGTAACATATGTAGAGCATAGAAAACTAGTTGATAAATCTCGCCTTGGGCTTGGAGGTGAAAAAGTAGACCTAGGGCATACAAGTCAATTTGTTAGAGCTTCAAATCCTCATCCTCATGGTTAGATACAATCACAACTAGGACATGCCCATGGTGGAGAGCTTAGTGCAACTGGAACTGCCTCTGGTGGTGATGGTATGGGTAGTAGTACTAGTAGTGGTCAACATGTGCTACAACAACAAATTACACACAAGAGAACAATAATACAATATACCACAAAACACTAGGCGATCAAGGCATACAAAAGAGGCAAAGGATTTTAATAGGTCCAAGTCACACTACTAGTGGATCCACCACAAAGGAGTTATTTCTAGGAACCCCCCCACTGCTAGTTAGTTTGGCTGTGATGTCATTAGCAACTGCAAGTACTCCTATTCCTTTGCCATTCAAGCATTCCATTGTTCCTGTGTCCCTAGGTTTTGATTACATTGAAGAGTTTAAAAATAAATTATATATGAATAAAAAAGAAAAGAAGCAACTAATGGGGAGTGTGTCTGCTATAACTTCAGAGCCTGCAACAACCATGGTATTACCCACATTTGACACAAATAAAGAAATCACGGAGTACACAATTCTTGTTCCCACAGTTCAAAACAAACCAGCAAATCAGATGGCTTGATCTAAATTCTAGGTGAACAATATTCAATTGGATTTTTTTGGACTCAGAAATATTGAAAAAATTAATGTATCAAAGAAGAACAATGAATTGGCGTACACATCATTGCTAAAGTGAGAGAGAGAGAGAGAGAGGTTACAGACTCAAATTGAAAAGTTACAGGCAGACCCAACAAATGAGAAAGCAAAGAGGAAAGCAACAGATAACAAGAGCAATGAATTAGAAAAAAGAATACAAAAATCTACCTCTGCATCAACAAGTAAACAAAATAAGCAGAATGAGACTGTAGTGAATGAATTGAAGCAAAGGATAGATGAGAGAAACAAGAAATATGATGAGGAAAAATCCACTTCAGAAAAATTAAGACTAAGCATTGCGATTGGAAATGCACAGTGGGAACAAAAATTGGAGGAGAGAAAAAGAAGTGAAAGATTGGAGGCAAAGATGATGGAAGCAAAAAATGAAATTAAGTCCTATCGAAATAAGCTATCTGCATTTTGTAGCTCAAAACAATGAGGCATATGAAACAAAAGATCTGGGATGAAATAATGCAGAGGATTGATCATTTGTGTGACATGTTTCAATTGATTGATGCTATTAGACAATATCATAAGAAGCTCAACAAATATTTAGTGGACAACAAAAATATGCTAGCATTAGAGAAATCTACAAATCAAATTCAACAAATAGTCTACAAAGCCAGTGACAATGTTTGAAATCAAAAGGGATTACTAATCAACTTGCTACATCAATGACGTTGTCATCTATCATTGAGAAGTGTTTGAGAATGCGTGAAACAAAGGAATATTTTCATTTGGTTGTAGACAAGATGAAGAAGGTGGATGAAAAGGTAAGGAACTTTAGAGAGATTGGTTTGCCAGAGGCTTTTGACACAAATGAGTGATTCATTGGAAATAATGATTTCAGAAAGAAGATGGAGGATGCAAGGAAGTTTGATTTGGGCCAGTTTTCTCAGAACCCAGATGTGGTGAACTATTTGAATTCCATCAAACCATTGCTAACCTTGAATGCAAAATTGACTGAAGAATCCAAGATAGGTTCCAATTTGAATCATGAATTGTTAACAAATCTTCAAGTCAAACAACATCAGTTAGAACAAATGACAAGTCCACCACCTGAACAATGGAAGTTGCTAGAAAAGGTGTTGCAGTGATTTGATTTTTGATAATTATATGAGTTTCCAAGTTCCAACTCAGCTCTGTGCAGAGTTGTCTTTGAGCAAGATTTTTCATTGCCAATGCCTCTATATATTCCTTCATTTGATAATCA
The DNA here is from genome assembly GCA_007258455.2 of Sequoia sempervirens. NCBI lineage: Eukaryota > Viridiplantae > Streptophyta > Pinopsida > Cupressales > Cupressaceae > Sequoia > Sequoia sempervirens. Next base: position 221,095,561 of record VDFB02271358.1, read on the forward strand.
ATAAAAAACCTCAAATTCAAACTTCAGTAATGTGTTGATGTTCAATTATATGTATAATTTATTTTATCATTTGAATAAAAAGTCTGGTAGTGGTTTCAACTACTAGATACGCTTTAAACGATTGCTGATGTTCATTGTTGTATATGTTACTAATTCTATTGTTAATATGTTATTAAGCATTGAGTTGAGTGATGAATCACTGAGTACATGTTCAAGTTCTACTTTTAACATAATTAAAATATGAACTATAAGGTGATTTTACTTCCAGGCATCCATAATCTTGGTGAATTTGCATTACAATTCACACATCAATACTCAATCTCCATGACTACTTATCAGATCCACTAAACATTTATATGAATTCATGCTTTAATCAAGGTACTTTAACTGGTTCATTAAACTAGAGCCAAAAATAAAACATACATCAATGCATAATCACAAAGAAGATTAATGAAAGATCATTGATCATATTTCATTAATAATTAATGTAAAATATTATATCTGGAGAGACGATAGACTCAAAATAAGGGAGCAAAACAAGTTTAGTCGCTAGTCCTCTGAGTTTTATAACCTCGTCATGGAGTTCTAAATTTTAATAACTTCCCGATTCTCCAACTTGGTTCACTTTGTTGAGTTGCAAGTCTTTGTTGGTCATCTTTGTAGTCAGTGGAGGATGAGAGAGTTGTTTCAATATAGAAAGACAATGGTGAAGTTCATGCATACGTAACCTTTGAGTTATGGTGTGTGGATTTATTCTGCTTTTGCTGAGTAGTTTTCTGGTGGATTATCTATTATTGGAATTGGAATGATAGATTTTTGGTTAGTTTCATTATTGTGGTTACTATCACTCAAAGTCACAATTTTGGTGCTTTTCCTAACCTTAGTCGCTAGTCCTAAGAGTTTTATAACCTTGTCACAGAGTTCTAAATTTTCATAACTTCTCGATTCCCCGACTTGGTTCACTTTGTTGAGTTGCAAGTCTTTGTTGGTCATCTTTGTAGTCGGTGGGTCGGAGGTTTCAAAAACTTTGAAACTTTAGAATTTGGTTCTAAGGTTCCAAGTTTTAGTTACCACGTGACATTATGGACTTATCTTGCCTTTCAAAGGCGTCGTCATCTAACATCTCATTGAATGCTATGTACAGACTAACCTTGAGTTGTATTTTCAGGAATTTCAAAAAGCATGCAGGTTTAAAGGCTATCTTTTCGAGGAATGAAATTGAATGCCACATTTAATGCACATCCTATCAAAAATAACAACATAAGTGGGTGGCAAATTTTTACTCAGACATTTAGCCTGCATTCTCGTTCTTTGCCAATGCTAGTACTTCTCAAGTGCAAACATTCTATCTCTATGAATTTTTACTCATATAGAGTGGAATTGAAAACAACTGGTCTGGCATGAGGGACACTAAAATTGGGCACGTCAATTTGGAGGAGTTTTTGGTGCACTTGGAGCAAAGGGAGAGAAAAACACTAGAAGATAAAGTTTTGCAGAGCAGTTTGGCACATGCAAGAGGTTTTCCTGAGGTTGTATAAAGCGTCGACCTGGTAATTACGTGCGCAAGGGGCTACATTCCAGAGACTCAGAAAATTAGAGCTATGGATAGGTCAGCCATTGCAAGAATTACTCCTGAAGTGATTTCTCGCACATTAGGCATTCCAAAGAGGGAAACTGTAAAGGAAATGTCTATAGCTGTTGGTGACGAGTTTTTCAAAATGAATGAGGAATGGTGCAAAAATTCCATTGCGAGGAATTGGTTGAAGTCCGAGAAAAAGGGTAAGTCTCAGTTGCCCACAAAGCTTGAAAGGGTTCATTTTAAGGATGAAATTTTAGATGCTATCACCTTGCTACATCATGCGGTTGGTAATGCATGTCCAGACTCTTTTGAATTTTGGATGTGCCATTTTATTTTGTTGATTTGTAGTGAAAATAAATTCATTGACTGGGATGAGATTATTTGTTATCATTTAAATGAGCAATTGATAAATTTCTGGCAAACTGTTGCCTTCCACATGTGCTCATACCTGGTTTACATTCTAGCCACTCAAGAGGTTGTCTGGGCAGGGTTGGAACCACAAAGGTCTCCAATGCCAGACACACCTGTGTAGAGAACTTTTCCACAACTTACTAAGGAGGTTGGAATGAGGAATTTCTGCTGCATCAATGATGCATTTCTAATGGAAATTGTGAGAAAAATTGATGGAAAACCTGAGCTTAGGGTTTCACCTGAAGTGGCTACTCTGGTATTGAGGTTTGGAAGTTTCTACATTCAGTTCAACATATTTAATTATCTTTGAATTGGAGGTTTTGAGAAGGCTCCATTGAAATTTCCCCGTTACCCAAGTGATTTCCTAATTTTTATTGAAGTTTGTTAGCAGATGGCCATTGTAAATGTTAAATATTCAAATATGGGAAAGAAGGGGTATTCTTTTCCATTGTCCATGCATTCATTTTCTTGCAAAAGTAATAATATTGCTAGGCGTGTGCAGAAAGCCCTGAATGAATTCAATTTTCAGTGTTTTCCCATGAGAACTAATTTTGATAGCAAGGGTTATGTTAAGCAAAATCTGTATGGAGCTGGCAACTATGAACATCACCCTGATATTGAAGATTTTTGGGAAGAATGTACAGATGAAGGCGAGATGTATAGAATAAATTTTATGAGATTGACCCTAAGGTAAATACAAGCTTTTGGTATTTCTTTCAATATTCCAGAAGATGCATAAGAAGACTCGGTGATCACTGATCTTGAATAACGGGCCCTTGCTGGTAAGCCCTTATATAGAATTAATTGGTCAGAGGATGAAGTTTCAGACTTAATGGTCCTTTCTGCCCTTGTTTTGAGAAGAACTTTAGACTAGTTGAACGAAAAATGGCACCAAAGTGCGGGTTCTCCCCATGAGCAAAGAGTTTCACAAAGAAAAGGGCATGGGATTGTGTAGGCCTCTGGCATAAATATATCAGCTGTAAAATAGTCAATTAGGCCATCTAGCACTGGCTCACAGTTAGGAGGAGATGGGGAGAAGCCAAAAGACACTGGGGCCAAGCTAAAATCAATTTGTGAATAGGATAGTGTACCCTTGGTACCTAAGAAAAAGGCTAGTCAAGAAAATCCAGTGCCTATAGAATTTGAGGGTATTTTTCAACAAATAATTGATGATAACTATTTTCCCATATTCTTTGAAGTTCCTCCTTCTCTAGTATGATATATTTTTGTTTCTATTCAATCAACTGAAAAAAAGAAAATGTAAGTGTTGTAAGTAGAGACGCTAGATTAGTGCCAATGGCATCTTCCCCAACATGGTTAAAGAAATCAATCGAGAAGAAAAGAAAGAATATTCCCACAATGACAATTGAAGTAGATACAATTGCCATGCTGCTGTAGGGTCATCAGAAGTCGAAAAAGGCTAAGAGGATGTCATGAATTGTCACCGATTCCACTACTGGGCATCAACTGTTGGAGATTGTTGATCCACAAAAGGACCTAAATGAAAATGAGATAACGAAAGCCAACTACAAGGTTAGTCATGTTGATATGGGGCCATCTACTTTAGAAGGTAATTTATATCATGTTGATTACTCTGTTAATGCATTGATCAAAAGAGCAAAAGAATTGAAAAAGGAGAACCTTCAGTTGCAATCTCATAATCTTTCTTTAAGAAATTTTATTTCATCAATTGTGAGTCTAACCACTGAGGAAGCCACAAGCTCAAATGTTCAAGGTATTGATTTTGACACTGTGCAACAGGTCAAGAAAAAATTATGTTATACTAAAGCTTCCAATGAATGGATAGAAGGGCTTTATCAAGATGGCCTTTTGCACATTACTAAATTTAGGCAATTCTTTGTTAATGTGTCTAATAAAAGAAAGGAATTGGTAGGTGAGCTCCAGTAGATCAGGAGAGAACATGTACCTAGCACATTTTTACTTTCAAAGGAAATTGAAGAATTAGTCTCCATGGAACACTCTTTGATAATAAGAGAAAAATTGGTGGATGACCCTAAAGAAATTGATCCTACTTGGTATGATTCAGTGGAGTGGAAATTGACAGTATATGAAGATTATATAATGGAAATCAACAAAGTGTTAGAAAAATACTTTGACATATTGGTGTAGATCAAGGACAACTTCAATGCTCTTGAAGTGGACCTCACGGATGGGTTCGATAAAAATGTACTGGATCTTGCAGACATATTGAGGGAATTTAAAGAGGTGTATCATAGAGAATTAGCTGATTCTGAGACAACCACTACAAACACCTTCAAAAAATTAAGTAAGTTACAGACCTATATGAGTGCATATAAGTTGGAAAGTGAGAACATCAATGAAATGCTAGCTGAGTCAGACCGCGTACTTTAAAGATGGAGGACAAGGCTACAAATCACCACGACTCCAGGAAGAAAAAACATCATCGCAATTGTCACCAATTACCAGGAATACAGGCAAAGAGTAAAGGCACAAGAGGTGTTACTGAAGGAGTAGAAGGTGGAAATAATTGAAAGCAAAGGTGTCAATGCTGGGAGTGGGACCGCTGTTTAGTTTTTAATGTTTTTTTCTTTAATTTGGCTCTCTTGATACTTCAAAGACTTTATTTTAATTTCCAAAATGGTTGTCTTCAAGAAACCGTTATCAAGACAAAAAAAACTCTACTATTTTTACTGCTTTTCTATTATTTCAATATAGAAAGACTATGGTGAAGTTCATGCATATGTAATCTTTGAGTTATGGTGTGTGGATTTATTGTGCTTTTGTTGAGTAGTTTGCCAATGGATTGTCTATTATTGGAATGATAGATTTTTGGTTAGTTTCATTGCTGTGGAATGTTTATCTGTGAATAAATATTTTATGGTGATGGATGCATAAGGATTTCTCAGTATAATTTAGGTGATTTGGTAGTTTAAGCTTTTATTGTTTAAGTTGTGTGGATGCCTTTATAAGTTATTTATGTTGAATTGTTAGCTTCTGTTAGCATATAAGTTATGGATGTTGAACTGTTAGCTTTTGTTCAAGGAATGGATTAATATTCCTTTCAGTTATTTATCAAAGATTGTGTGAATGGCAATGCAATAGGAATTTATAAGTAGTGTTATAAGTGTTGTTCTTTAAAAATGATGTAGAATCACATATCAAATTCAATAGTGGAATACAATATGAAATATAAAATATCACAATTTCATGGAATACAATATAAAATATCATCAACTACAGTTTGGAATATGATTAATGAAGTGCAAAATAAAATAAAATATCATGAAGTGCAATGATTCACAATTTCAATTTTCATTGAATACAATATAAAATATCATCAACTATAATTTGGAACAATGGAAACTGATTCATGAATCATGAAGTGCAATATAAATACCTAAAAGATGCTAATTCTCTTCCATTTCCCAAATGGAGTCAGGGTCTTCAAACTAACGTTCATCTTGAGATAAAGTAAAAGAGTATTCTTGATTATGAGTCCGCTCTTCATTTTCTTCGACCTATGTCTCAAATTCAACATTCATTGTGTGATTTTTGTCAATGTCATCTGTCCCAGTCCCACTGCCATTGCCAGTGCCACCAGTACCAACCTTTGGAATTGGAGTGTTGTACAACTCGGTCCCTCTTCTTTCACATGTGGACATCTAGATTGCGAGTGCCCTTTCAAAAAGAAAATTAAAGTCATTATATGCAGTTCCTTTCATCCTCAAGCAATTTTCCAAATTCTTGTCTAGTTTGTTTCGTAACTTTGATTTCAAAAACCCCAATGTACTGAAAACTCTCTCATCCTCCACTGACCCCAATATCATTGTTTGACATAAATTGAAACAAGTTTGAAATATTCTGATATCGAATCACGCAATATTGAACACTTTGACCTAAGTTTGTCCAAACCCTTTTTATTGATCTCAGTTCAAAGGCCTTGTCCATGCCCATGGATTTATACTGGTCCTTCATAGTTGTTGCAAAACTCCTAGATTGTTTTCTAAGCTTAGTTTCATTTAAAATTCCTTCTATTTTCTGCTCATTGTATGTTACAGTTTTAAAAAATTGTTCGATCAAGATTTTTACTTGATCATGAAAATATTTTGGGTTATCTTAGTTTTCCCAAAATTGAGGATACACAATACCCATGGCTTCAAGTATTTCATGTCAAGGGAATCTTTCACGAATCTTTGAGGAAAGATATTTTGCAATTTCCTTCAAATTATCACTAATAGATTCAACAATGTCGTTAAAATATTCCTCGTTAACAACTACTTCTCTACTAGAGCACCTGGCACATGTCTTACAATGGTACATTGGTATCTCATATCCACGTACACATATACATAAGTGCCCGCTTGCATTAAACTGTAAATAATTATCAGGATTATGCAAATCAGTAATTTTCTACCACATGAAATAATTTGGGCCTTCTTGTGTCAGATCTAGATATAGATGATCGAGTGCCAAGCATGTATGTTTACGTAGATTGACATATTCATTAATATACATAGTTCTGTCTTGGGCTTTCTTCACAAGATTGTTCATCACATCCAACATGGGGAGAAGACTGGCTAAATTCAAGAGTGTCTCTATATCGCTTAACCTATGTAAGAGGTCAGGAGCTTTGTCTACTGTGCTGCAATGCTCATACATCACTCCAATCAAGGATTGATATTCTGAAAGAACTCGTTGCACTGGTCCATGCAGGGAGATCCATCTAGTATCGACATCCTTGAGAAGCTTGTTTCCTGGTGTTATTCCCTCAACAAAATTTTAAAATTCTGTGAAACATTTGGGACTTTGGTAGAAGTATGCGTGGATCTCGCAGACTAGGTTTTCAAAGTTTTTGATATTGTAGGAAACTTGCTTACAATTTTGAATGCTAAATTCATTATGTGGGCCATGCAGTGAATGCCAAGCATGTATGGTGCACAAATAGTTTGTAACTTTGTGCAAACACTGTTCCTTTGACCTTGCATCACTGTAGCTCCATCAACTCCTACACACACCAATTTTTTGGCAATTGTCAACTCATCCATACCTGCAATTTCATTCAAAGATTTCTTGACTAGTTCAAATAGATTTTGCGATGTTGAACTGTCCTTATTTTATGAACACAAAGAAGATGAGCTTGGCGAACATGTCGTTCTATAGTATACAAATACATACAGACCCAAGAAGTATTGTCTACCATAGTAACTTCATCTAAAGATAATGCAATGAAATTTGACTCTTTTAAGTTTTCTCCTTTAAATCTTCCTTTTCAACTGCCGCAAGATAGTTTTCCCATTCCCATGTCTAGCGTTTACTGACTAATGTGAGAAGGGATAGTGAGGAAAATTCAAATAAGATAATAAACCAGAATATTTTGTGTAGTCTGTCATAGGACGCCCTCTCGAAAAAATATGAAAAATAACACTCATCTAAACAATTTTTGACATATTTGCTGCTTCCATTGCTTTTCCAAATTGAGCCTCAAGTGTACCTTTACATGCAACAAGCTTCAAAATTCTTTGCTCATGCTCTTCATAATCCGCGACATACCTAACATGAAGACATTCTTCCTTAGATTTCCATTGTACGACTGATTGTTCCTTTCCGTCTATGATTTGTTTTTCATAAACTTTACCGATATTCTTTTCTATAGTGTCAATCTTTAGCTGCATCGTCTTGTCTCTTCCACATTTCCAACAACAAATTGTACAGTGGGCCAATGTTGCACTTTCAATATCATTTGCTTTCCCCACTAGTACAATGAATGGGTACTTTGACAACCAACCAAGTTGAAAATTCCTTGTCATTTCCCACTTGTGCCCCATTTTTGATTTTCTTTTTCTTTTCTTGCTACCAACATCATCCTCATCCAAGTCAAATCTCATTCTGGCTAACTAGGGTATCCCTTGGTGGTATTGCCATCCTCATTTGATACATTTTGATTTAACTCAATGGCAATCTCAACTTGACCTTTCGGTGGCAGTGAGGTATTGTGAATGCCTTCTTCATTAATTTTTGGTGGAAGAGTTGATGATGTAGCTCCATCTTGACCTGATGGATTAGAAGCTTTGGCAATTCCAAAGTAAGACTGTATGGTACATCTAAATTTTGGGATTTTTGATGGCCTCCCAGTCTCTTCACCACCCTAAGGAGCGGCAAGAACCTTACCCTTGTTCTGAGTCGCTCGACATATTGATCTCTCACTTCGAATAAAAATTGGAAAAAAATGTCTTCTTGTTTAAGAAGGATAAAGAATATAGATCCCATTCCCTACTCAATATCATCTTTAAGACAAAAGCAAGAATGGAAAAGAGATAAAGAAAACTTATTATTATAACTAATAACACTATGAAGAAATGATCACTCACCTTTAAGTCTACGTTTTCGGCTTTCGCTGACTTCCTAATTGAGAAGTAGAACCTCAGAACTAAACAAAATGTGTAAGAATAAATGACGCTTTCAATTGTATTTATATCAATCCATGATTACATATTTGGTGAATTCCGCAGGATTTTTATTTATGGTATATTAAAAATTTGGCAAATCCCGTGTGCTTATACAATGATACGTTGTAATTTTCAAGGCAAAATGTGTCCTCAAATGTAATTATTTTTTAATGTTATTGGTGAAATAGGTCCTCATAAGCAACTATTTATAAATTTTAATTGGCAAAATGGGTCTTCACAAGCAACTATTTGTAAATTTTAATTGGCGAAATGGGTCTTGATACAATGTTGTTTTAATAGTATTGGCAAATATGTAGGTGTTTTATTACATGCTTTCGGGATTCCAGGCGAAAATATTAGTCGGTCCATTTGAAAGGCATAGTTTGTTATGGAAAATTTGTTGCTTAAATATGCCTCATGAAAAAAACTCATTGGCGAATGGACATGCATTGGACCTATAGTTTGTAAAATCCGGGCGATTTGGACACCTGTTAATTTACACAAATTCACCAATTTCGACTTGGCCGATTTCTAGAATTTGCCACTAAAGTTTTCCCTGCTGAGTGGCATGAGAATTTTGTTGCTTGTTACAAAAAGCCAAAGGTCTTGGATTTATCTCTATTCATTAGCAAGGCACTGATTTATGTGCTAAGGAGATAATTAGGGTGCTCACTAGCAATGAGGCTTGCAAAATTCTTGTTCGCCATTACATTGGCACAAGGATTCCCCATGGATGACCAACTTGGAAGGGCTTAGATATTGAAATTATTCTCACCATGAAGGATATCGTTCTCATTCAAGGAAACTTTGTTATAAAAAGTATTTGGAAGGCTTGGGAAGCTATCAAACCCTCACTTCATTGGGTTGGGGATGATTTTTGTAACAGTTTATCCATTAATCAATAATCTCTTTGGTGGTCCATCTTTTGAATTCTCAAGGGAGGTTGTTGGCTCTAGGAGAAAAAAGAAGTTGGGTCCACTTCTATGGGAAGTGTCAGCAATTTTTTTTTACATGAGAATGAGAAATTGTACATAAATGAGTACGTGTTCAAAACATGTACCTATTATGGATTGAGTTTTATAAAAATAAATACATGTTTTCAAAATGGATACCCACTTCAAAAAATATATCCGTTCTTACACATTTGAAATTCCTACATGTGTTATTTTATGTAGTTTTAGTCTTGGTACGGGCATGGTAACTTGACCCTTAGCCTTGGACTTGCAACTACAAGTCCATGTTAGTAGCAAGAGAAAATACCAACTTTACCAATTTATGACTGATGACTTTATTTTCATATTTTTTTATGAAATTAAAACCCATTATAGAGGACGAGGTGTAGTTTTCAAATATTTAATTTTTTTAATGATTCAACTTGTTTTTATAATTATTAATTAATTTATGAGGAAATTGGTCCATAAACTTGAAATGTCAGGTTTTAGTATTTTTAATAACTTTTAATTTTTAAAGTTTAATTTTTTTTCTTTGGAATCAACCTAAACATCATTCTTTACACAGTAAAAAAAAATCATTTTATGATTAGTTTAGCTCAAATTATGTTGGTCGTACATGAGGGGTTCTCAAAGACAACAATTAAGACCAATAAGAATTTAATTAAAAAATAATTAGAAAAAAATTATAAAAAATATCCTCATCGATCTTTAGTATAATACACATCTTTCCCCAAAAGGAATTACAAAATTAATTTTATTTAGGTCAAATTATGTTGGCCGTACACATGCATGCTATGATCCTAAAAAATTGACTTATAAAAGTGGTATTTATACAAAGTTTATACAAAATTATTTTGTATCATTTAGGTTTTATAATAAATTACATATTTGAAAACTAGACTCAAAATCCTAAATTTCATATTACTCCAAAATTTTAAAAGATTATTTGTAAGTGCTTCAATTTTTTAGTACAAATGTGAAAAAACTTTAATTTTTAAGAAAAACACTTCCACTTTTTGGCTAAAAAGTAGACCTAACTTCTTCCACTTACCCCTCTTACCTTTAACCATTAAGGCTTTGAAATTTTGAAAAAGAAGATCCAAAAATTTACCATATTTCATTCACCCGACCACCAAGAATTTTATTCCTTGGTCAGATTTCAAGCAGAAGTACAAGCTTTCTAACCAATATTAGGAGGCTTACTATGCAATTATTGATTTCATACCTCTGTAGTCATTTCATAAGTTGAGTGTGTGTTGTTTCAAACCTTGGTTAAAGGATTAGAAATGGTTTCAAGATACATCATTTCGGAGTTACATGCTCTCCAAGGGGTATTCTTGGCTATCTCCCCACATGCATATGGTTGATCAACTTAATATTTGTTGGCAACTACATTCCTCTTGTGGGATATGAAAAAAATATTCTAGGGTGTTTGGATTACTGTGATTGAACCTAAGCTGGCTCACTTTACTTGGTGTTCTTTATACCAAGGGCTTCCTATGGGAAGCATCTTGCTCACATGGGAATTCCCACTCCAAAATATTCTTTTTATGGTGAAGTTAAGTCCCTCAAGCACCTCTTCTCATTTTTTCCCCAAACTCTAGAAGTCTGGAATTAGATTCATGAATTCTTTAGGCCTTTTATGCCTACCCCTTTCTTGTGGCTCATGATTCTTCTAATGGATTGGTATAGCCTCCCTGACAAGTTTACCTAGATTTGACATAGTTTCAGGGTGGAAATATTATTTAATATTTGGAAAGATAGAAATGTTGTGTTGTTTAATCATAACATTGTTGATAAATGTTTTAATCTTTGTATTATAAAACTATTATTTTCTCTAATATTCTTATGAAGATTTAGGTGTAAGATGACTATAAAGTTGTACTTGAAGTTACACATCTACAGGAGCTGTTGGATCACTAGGGTAATGCACCTTGCACTATTGCATGGGTTCCTCCTGACTCCAATTCTCCTCATGGGAATCAATATGGATGTAGCCACTCTTTCTAATGGGACAGTAATGGAGATTGGTCTCACTTACGTGGTTTGATGCCTCAAAACACTAGGGGCTTTGTTTCTCATGGAGGATGGTCTCAACCCTCACCTCAATGAGACATTGGTTGGCCAAACACTAATAAATTTCCTCTTGTGTTGCTTTCCATCCCTTTGATTTACACTCAACCGAATCTTGAGGATAATGCAAAAGATAATGCTTTCACTAGGTGGGAGCCAATTGATGATTCTACCCTCGGTGACATTTGGGGGAAATGTTATGATCAAGATCCTCCTCCACCTTACATAACCACAATTGCGTAATTATGATTTTGGGCTCAAACCTTTTGTTTTTGTAGTTTTATTTTAGGGCTAGGCCCTTTTATTAGACTCACATGGGTATGCTTCTCTACCACCCTCCTTTTTTGTGAATATCATACTATTTTATTTTATGTAATCCAAAGTTAAATATGATATATTCATTAAAAAAATTGCATCACACATGTTATTCATCTATATATATATAAATATTGAATGTTTAGCTCGATAATTATTTCATGGAGAAAAGTGCACATGCTACACTTTTAAACTTTTTATGTTATATTATTATAAATTCATAGTTATAACTTAGTAAAAATATAAAGTTGTGTTATTTTTTTATAATTAAAAAATTAACTTCTATATTTTTAATTTGAAATGGATATATGTTTCAAAAATTTTAAAGATATTATTTAAGTATAGTTTAAAAATAAAAATAATAATTTAGTATTTAAAAAACAAATAATATTATTTAATTACAAATATTAATTAATTTTTTTGATAAATAAGTTTTCAAATTATTATTAAAAAAATAATATTACACATGTTATTAAAAAATAATATGGATAGAGAAGATTCACATCTCCAGAGTTCACATAGGGCTAAATTCAGAGCTTAAAATCATAGAAACAAATACAATGTTGCTAGGTGACAAGAGTAGTAGGAGAGGGGGGAGGAGGAGGAGGATTATAGTAGCCCAACATCCCCATACAACAAGGTCCAAGGTGTTCATAGGAGGGTCTCACTCATTGTCATATCTATCTTTATCTTTATCTTCTTCTTTTGTAGTATGGGCTGGCAAAATGACAAGAACCAATGAAGGGAACTTGCTAGAATCAAACTAGTTCAATGCACAACTAGTAGGCCACCCAAAGGTTCCTCATGTGGGTGGTGGGGAGGAAAAGCATTGAAGATCAAGTCATGACCAAACCTTCCACTTTTGCAACCGAGGAAGAATCCCGTGAGAAAGTCTCATGGGCACCTCAAGCAGAAAAACTCCTTCCACAACAATAATTGTGAGAAGTTGAGTGGTCATTGGAGAGAGAGGGAGATGAACAAACTTTGGCCATTTCTTAAGGGGCATTTCCCTAGTGGTCAAGGTGAATATGTAAGCGAGCCACCTCAAGTGCAACTTTTTTTTCTTGTGCTTGAATCTATAATAAAATATTAGAACACATCATAGCTTTAAAATAAAGTGAAAAATATTGATCAATAGAACAATTGGAAAAGATAGATAAATTTTTCTTTCCATATGTTGAAGAGAATCTCCACCCTAAACACATACCAAATCTAGTTGAATTTGTGAGGGATATGAGGCCAATCCCTTAAAAGAACTATGTGCTGGCCAAGAAAAATGTTCTACCCTTAAGGGATTGAAAAACTCATAGATTCAAATCTAAATATTTTTGGGCTTTAGGATAGACCAAAATAGGTGCTTACAAGAATTCAAATACCCACAAAATGAGAAACAAGATTCTAAAACTACCAAATGGGATAACTTGGATCCAACATGAATGCCTTGGAAAATAATACACTAGGAAAAGTGAACTAATTTGGGCTCCAAAATAGTTGACCAAATGGTATAAAATATATGTATTTCCAAATTGAGACTAGCAATTACAAAAGCGATCATTGATTCAAAGTGGGAACCATAAGACAATGGGGAGAAATCCAAGGATAACCTTGTCATGGTTTGTAGTATTGAAAAGAAGTGTTTGGAAACCACCTCCAATATTTCCACCAAGGTTTGGAAGAATTGATACCAATTTTGTGAATCATATTAGTTGGAACTGCCCCATGATTGTATCAAAACTTTCATCATCCTGATTGGAAAGGTGAAACTTAGATTTTACTGAACATCCCATGATAGGAGATTCATTAAAGCTTTGGAGAAGAGGTCTTGTAGAGGTTGAATTTATTTTTTGTGAAATCTTAAGGCACTCACCCAAGGCAACCTTGCCAAAGGGAAATCATGATCTTGTAAAATGGGGGACCAAAATATATTCTATTGGTTGATGAAAAGTCTATCATGGAATCTAGAACCACTCCAAAGAAGCCAAGGAGTTATGGATTCCTAAGCTCTTAAAATAATTTTTATCACAAAATTCCCTTGGATTTGCACCACATTTTCATGGTGTGATGGGTTTGTATCCCAGTCCCCTTATGAGAAGGTCATCTAGAAAGATGGCTAGAGGCAATGCAGTGTTGCACAAGGAATTTTTAGACTTCATCAACTTGAATGGCATGGATGAGACACTTAGTTCAAAGAGCCAAACCTTGGGGCTAGGTGGATAAAAGACCCAAACCTACAAAATCTTGGTTGAGGAAATATAACTCATAGACCAACCTGTGAAATATCTTGTGATTTTTTAAATAAATCCATAGAAAATAATGAAAAAGCTTGTCCAATTTCATGTAAGAGGCCTTAGAAGGAGCCCAACACGAGGAACAATAAACATGAATGGTTGCAAGAATCATGGAACAAACCTATTCTTGGCCAAAGAAAGGGGTTTGATAACCCAATAGGAAAGTTTCTTTTTTATTATATGGTAAGGATAACTTTCCATAAGGAAACTTGTGAAGCTTGAAAGGAAAATAGGATTCCCAAGAATCTAAAAAACTCTCCATGACCAATCCATTTCCAACTGTAGTAGTTGAGTCAAGAAGGCACAGGGAGGAACGATTATCTATAACATCGGATCTTATGCCACTAAATATCAAAGGCAAAAGGTTTGCAAAAAATATCTAGTCACTTGAGGGTCTGCTTTATATTTTTCTCATATTATAAGAGTGTTAGGAAAGAATCATCCAAAAAGTGACCATTAACAAGTTGAGTTGAGGAATTAGGTAAAAATATACCTTTGACTAGCCCTTGAGACAAAAAATGAGCTGAAAGATAACAAAATTCTTTAGCACTAAGCACATATAAAGTTGGAGCTAAGGGACAACCCTAGTGAATGGACCTAAAAATACCAAAGGCATTGGATTGTTGATCATTAATAGTAATGTAAACCAAGGCATCTGCAAAGAGATTTGTAATAGATTGAATGAAGTGAGGACCAAATCCCAAAGGTTGAAGCATGGCCAAAATAAAGGGCCATTCAATACGATCATAAGCCTTGGAAAAAATAATTTTTAGAAATAGATCCTTTCTTGAGAGTGCCTAGCCAATTCCATACAGGTTCCCAAGCTATAATAATATTATCTAAAATATACATGGATTTAATGAATCCATTTTTCTTAGGCCTCACAATTTGAGGAAGGAGATAATGCACTTTTAGAGCCAAATCTTTGGAAATTATCTTATAATTGACACTAAAGCAAGGTGATACTGACACCATTTACAAATATCCTTTGAGTATACAAACATAATTATGAATTTTGTAAGGAAGTTAAGGTAGCAGAACAACTTCCTACACTAATCTTGAGAGGAGAAAAATGTGAAACTTTGTAGATCTTTAATAGTTACAAAAACTTAAATAGAAATAAACACAAATATCATGCATACCACAACACAAAGATTTAAGTGGGGAAAACCCTTTCGGGAGAAAAAACCCACACTCCAAAATCTGCTCAATATATTATTTAGAAATCAAAAGATTACAATATACTTGTAGAGCAAGCATCTCACAGGAGTATCACCACCAGAGATCAAGAGACAACATGACTGCTATCAGAATCTCAGAATACACCCCCATCTAATACATCCCAACTGCTTATAACAAGCTTTTTGGAACCTTCTAGAATTAGGGTTTTACAAGGTCATTTTTCATTTGATGTGTTAACAAAAAACCTTGATGTGTCAGTGGGAAAAAAAATGTTTGGGGCAATGCCCCGAACCCCATGTCTTGCTACGAGTGTATAGTATTTGCATGATCAGTCACCACCTATCAACATTAAACCGTATATAATTGCAAGGTTAAGACACATTTTCCCATCAAATCTCCCACTTGTTGAACACCTTGCAAGAGCAATGTGAGGATGTAACCATTGTCTCTTTAATTGATAGGGGATGAAAGGCCCATAGTCTTTGAACACCATTTGAACTTCTCTGTGCTCACAAGCTTAGTTAAAGAATAAAAAAAAATCATCAAAGTCTCTACCTTAACCAACTTCACCCTGCCATCTTCAACCATATCTCTAACACAATGATATTGTACATCAATGTGCTTGGTCCTGGCATGAAATGTCAGATTCTTGGCTAGACATATCACACTCTGATTGTCACTGCACCTTGTTTTATTCCAATATATGAACACAATCTTTTAATCCAAATGGATTCTTTACAAGCATGAGTAGCTACCATATACTCTACTTTAGTAGTAGACAAAGCAATCACATCCTATTGCTTACTCATCCAACTAATTGCATGACCAAATAAAGTAAAAACATATAAGCACTGGTGGATTTTCTGCTATCGACATCACCTACTCAGTCTGAATCCACATAACCATGAATATCAAGGGAAATATCATCTTTAGTCATATTACTATGACAACATAAGGAATAATTTGAGGTACCCTGCAAATATCCGAAGACTCTTTTAACCACATCCCAATGAACTCTACTAGGATTAGACATATATCTAGAAAGAACTCCCATTGCTTGAGCAATGTCTGGTCTAGTACAAACCATAACATACATAAAAAATTCCAACTACACTCCAAGGTAAAACACTCTACTCATGTCTTCCATCTCTTATGGAGATGTTGGACAATCTGAAATAGATAACTTTGTTCCAGCTGAAACAAGAACACACAATGGTTTACAATCCTGCATATCAAACCTTTGTGAAATTGAGTTGACATACTTGCTTTGGCCAAGCCATAGCTTTCTATTCACTCTATCTCTTTTAATTTCCATCCTAAGAATGTGTTTAGCTACACCAAGATCTTTCATTTCAAATTTAGTAGCTCAAGTTGAGATTTTCGTTTTGAAATCATACCTTTCCCTCTACCACTAAATATCATATCATCAACATATAATGCAATAAACAGGAAACAGTCACCGTTAGTTTTATAATAAATACAATGATACGATTTAGAACACTCAAATCCCAAACTCAACACATGTATCAAATTTCTGGTACCGCATCCTAGGACTCTTTTTTAAGCCATACAAAGATTTCTTCAATTTGCAAACAAACTTACTTTTACCTTTCACCACATAGTGCTCTGGATATGTCATATAAATATCCTCCTCCAAATCACCATGAAGGAATGCAGTTTTCACATCCATTTGCTCAACCTCTAAATCATAAGCAGCAACAATAGAAATAAAAAATCTAATGGATGCCATTTTTGCAACAAGAGAAAATATCTCACCATAATCAACACCCTCAACTTGAGAGTAACCCTTCACAACCAACCTTGCTTTGTACTTCTCAATACCTCCATTTGAACCAATATTTTTCTTGAACACCCATTTACAACCAACAGGTTATAGTCCTTTAGGCAATGGTACAAGATCCCATGTATCATTCTTTTTCAAAGATGTCATTTCTTCATCCATAGCAATCTTCCAGGATTCTGCATCATTCACACCTAATGCCTCTTCTAGATCTGGGTTCATCCATGTTAGTATTCAAAGAAAAAATACATCTCCAATCATTAGGTGAATACCTTTTAGGTGGTTGTATATGCCTTGTAGACCTACAAACAAGCTGAGTTGGAGGTTCTTCCTCCTCTTCTAAAGATCTAAAGCTAGATGAGCTCTCCTCAATTTCTTGTCTATCTTTGGGCCTCGATTCAACTTTCTCAGGTGTAGAAGGAAATTGAATCACATCTTCCTGTTTACTTTGTTTTGGCTGCAATGTAACAATAGAAGGCTTAGTTTCTCTAAAAGTAACACTTCTACTATTTATTACCTTATGTGCAATAGGATCCCAAAGTTTTTATCCTTTCACACCATAACTATATCCAATGAAGATACATTTCATAGCCTTGTTCTCCAACTTTGTTTGTTTCTCCTTTGGCACACACGCATATGCCTTGCAACCAAAAACTCTAAGATGTCTTAATGAAGGCTTGCGAATCAACCATGCCTCTATAGGTGTCTTATCAACAAGAGCTGATGTCGGAGACCTGTTAATCAAGTAACATGTAGTGGCAACAACTTCAACCCAAAACCTTTGTTCTAGGCCAACACCACTCAACATACTCCTAACCTTCTCCATCAATGTCTTGTTCATTCTTTCTACAACTTCATTTTGTTGTGGAGAATACAAAGTTGTCTTCCGTCTATGAATACCACAATATTTACTAAATCTATCAAAATCATTAGAGCAAAATTCACTGCCATTATCAATCCTCAAACATTTTATTTTCTTTCCAGTCTGCAACTCAACCATTGTTTTAAATTCTTTAAATTGACTAAAAACTTCAGATTTACTCTTTTCAAAATATACCCATGTCCTACTATAATCATCTATAAATGAAACATAATATGTGGATTTACCAATTGAAGGAACATGATCTACATGACCAAATACATAAGAATGAATAAGATCCAATACACCACAAGATTTATGAGAACTCAAGTAAAATTGAACACGGTTTTATTTTCCACAAATGCAATGCTCACAAAAATTGAATTCAAGATTACAAGGTTTCATTTTCAACAAGGTTTTTATTTTTCAAGGTCCTCAAACCCTTTTCTCCAATGTGGTCAAGTCTTTGGTGCCATAACATAGTTTTCTATGCAGGTAACTTTGTCTCAAAAGGAAGGGCACCCTTGGGTACCCAAAATCCACGACCATCTATTGAAGGTGAAACCCTCACTTCTTCTAAAAAATTCTTTTCAAAAAAGTACAATTGCACTCAACATTGCATGCATCAAGCTTATACAATGTCCCATATCTAACACCTCTAGCAATCACCATAGCACTTCTAACCATCTTGCATCCTACATTAGAAAATACTACCTGCACACCCGTATCTATTAGTTTGCTCACATATAACAAATTTTGTGCTAATCTAGGGATGTGCAACACACCATTAATCATTTTTATTCTACCATTAGGAAACCTAATTTTAACTTTACCATGGCCAACAATGTATAAATGAGAATCATCACCCAAGTACACCTTACCTCCATCAAATTCTTCATATTCATAAAACCAATCTCTATTAAAGGTCATATGAAAAGATGCACATGAGTCAATTAACCATGCATCATTACTTGCATGAGTTTCCAAAGTTGCAATGAGTGCGTCACCATCTTCCTTCTCAGACTCAAAATCAAAATCAAATTTCTTCTTTTTCTTCTTCTTTTCTTCTTTGCATTCCTTACGAACATGTCCAGGCTTATTGTAGTTCCAACAAATTTAACTTTGGACTTTACAGGAGATTTAGATCTCCCCTTGGACTTGGATTTGTCACACTTCTCATCCTTATTTCCTTTTTCCTTAGGCATTCCATGAACATTTAAGGCCTCCTTGGTAGTGATGGATACCTTCCTCCTCATCTCTTCAGAAAGCAAATAACCCACCACATCTTCAGTCTTCAATATAACAGAAGTACTCCCAATAGCCATAACAAGAGAATCCCACGAATGAAGCAAACAACAAAGAAAATTTTGATATTTCTCCTCCTCATCCATTTTGATAGGTCAACTGATACCAATTGAGCCACAAACATATTGAATGCTTCTAGGTGGTTTGTGATTCATCCACCCTCTTCCATTCTCAAGGAATACAACTTAGATTCCTCAAGACAATCTTGTTCACTAAAGATTTGGCCTAATAGATCTCACCTAGCTTCTTCCATTGTTTCTGTGCAAAGGTCTCTTCATGGGCATTAATTAAAATAGAGTCTTCCAAGCACAATTTGATTAGACCCTTGGCTTTATGGTCCATAACATCATATTGAGTAGGATATGCAGGCCTTGAAACATTCACATCAACAACATCCCATAGATCTCGATATATCAACAAATCCTCCATCTTTAGCTTCCACATCTCAAAATTATTTCCAAAAAATTTCTCCACCTCTATTCTCCTTGATGAACTTTCCATCTAAAAATTCTAGTAACAAGATCACAAAGTGTCTTTTGCACAAGCTCCCACTCAAATCCGGTTTAGTTTAAAAAACCTAACAACCCACAACTAAAACCAAAGGTGATCAAGCTTTGATACCAATTGTAAACAAGTTAAGGTAGCAGAACAACTTCCTATGCTAATCTTGAGAGGATAAAAATACAAAACTTTACAAATCGTTAACAGTTACAAAAACTTAAACATAAATTAAAAAATATCATGCATACCACAACACAAAGATTTACATGGGGAAAACCCTTTTGGGAGAAAAACCCCATACTCTAAAAGCCGCTCAATATATTATTCAAAAATCAAAAGATTACAATATATACTTGCAGAGCAAGCTTCTCACAAGAGTATCACCACCAGAGATCAAGAGACAACATGACCACTATTAGACTCTCACAATACACCCCCGTCTACATACATCCCAACTGTTTATAACAAGCTTTTTGGAACCTTCTAGAATTAGGGTTTTACAATGTCATTTTTCATTTGACGTGTTAACAAAAAAACTTTGACATGTCAGCGGGAATTTTTTTTCGAGGCGATGCCTCGAACCCCACATCTTGATACGAGTGTACAATATTTGCATGATTAGTCACCACCTATCAACAATAAACTGTATATAATTGCAAGGTTGAGACACATTTTCCCAACAAATGTAATGTTTCTTTTTAAATTACTTTCCCTAAATAATTGGATTGAATGCTTCAAGATAAAATTTATGTAGTTCCTTGCTAACACAATTACAAAGAGCCTTATAAAATTCATGAGGGAAGCCATCACAACCAAGAGCCTTGTCACTGGCCATAGTATGAACAAACTCTTTGAGGCCACTAATGGAAAAAAATGATCACAAAAGGCTTACTATGAGGAGGAAGCTAACAAAGAAGAAGTTGGAGGCACTCTTGAAGGGTCCAATCACATTAAAGAGAGTTTTCCTAGGCATTAAAAGCTTGATCATAATATTTGATAAAATATTGGAGAATATCCAAAATTTCTTTGAGGAAATTCTGCCTATACTCGATTTGTTTGATTCCATGTGAAGTGTGGCAGGCTTTGAGAGCTTGGAAGAAATTTATAGAGCCTATATTCCCAACCTTAAGCCAATGCAATCTAGATTTTATTTGAGTTCCTCTGGTCGAATGGTTGTTAGAAATTTTCTTTTGATGACAAAACTTAGCCACCCTAACCTATGAAGTAGAAAAAAATGGGCCAGCTTTAAGAGTTGCAGTAGCACTGCAAAGCTCCAAGGTTGTGGCCTCGTATGCACATCACTAAAAATTTCTAGTTGGTGTCTATAGATGCAAATGAATTGAGATGTACACCTGATGGATCATCTATTCCATCAAGCAATCTAACCAATTGGATTTGTGGGTTGGACTTCCAGGTTCCACACTTTCCTAGTGTGAGCTATTGAGGGGAATGACTCATTAGATAAGTATTTAAAAAATTGAGATTTAAAACTCTAAGGTATTCCCACTTGCCATTGAATTTTGAACTTGATGGGAGTGTGGTCTAACAAGGTAACATCTAGTAATTTGATGATGACTATCTTGATACTTTATAAGATTCCTTTTCAAGTTTCATGGATTGTCATATTATGTGTCAAGGATTCATTGTTATGATACTTCTAATCCACTATCATTTACTATCACATGGTCCATGGTCCTTTACCACTGTCCTTTTCATGCCTAACATAAAATTTTTGTTTCCCTTTACCTCTTGACATGATAGTCATAGCCATAAGTGCATAAGGTCTACATCCTTTAGACTATATTTGTCTTTTAACATTATACACTTGTTCCTTTACTGACTATCCACTGACCTTTTGGTTATCACAAATTTGAATACCCTTTTTGAAAAATTGTATGTCATCTTAGCATTATCTTATTCAAAGCAATAAAGGTCTTGCATAGGGATTTGAAACTTCCCTTTACTAAACTTTCATGACTTGATAGATATTTCATGATCTTCTACAGTCCCTCTACTGTCCTTCACACAGGTGTTGTTTTCTATGCTTCTTGATAGTTCCCTTGTCATACTTACTTTGAAGACCATTGCCTTTATCCTTTTGTCTCTTTAAGATTGTCATACCGCTTTCTATAACTCTACTCTGTCTTGCTTTTATCCTTTGTCCTCTAGTCATAGTTCACTCCCCTTTTTCACAGTGAATATCTACCCCTTCACCTTGCTCACTTGTCACTCGTCATCTTGTCATTTCCACGACATAAAAATTTCAAACCTAAACCATAACACCATTTTCATGTGCTCTTTGAAAAAAATATCATACTTTCAAGTGTCCATGTCTTCTTTGTATGTCATCTAAGTTCTTTTATGAGCATCATATACTCTTCTTGCTTTCCATTTCCATGATTTTTTCATTATTTCCTACCTATATGACTATGATATTTTCCTTTGGCATGCATCTATACCATCATCTATAGTTTCTTGGGTAGGATTCTGGCAAAGGTTTAAGATTAAGGCCACATTCATGTGAGGATTTTAATACAAAAAGAATTAGCATGAGCATGATCCTTAGGGAATTTTCAATGCAACCTTCTCTCAGTGCTTTTATCAATGTAAGAGGTGACAAAACAATGAAAGAGAAACAATAGAGACTCCTTCAAGACTATAACCCAATAAGGTGACTGAAACAAGAACGTCTCTCATAAATGAATTCCTATAAATTCCCTTTACTCTCATCTATCATTTACATGCCTTATGAACTTGAGTGATAAATACATAGTAAAGTGATACATGAACTCTGTGCTAGACAAGATAAACATGGTGTCCCCTCATAGCAATACAAGGAGCTTTGCAAAAAATGAGCAAACAAACTTGGTTCCTCCTTTATCTTCCACGTGCTTGATGTTGTATGGGAAGGAGAACACAATGTTGAGGATGCTTCCAAGCTTTTCCATAAACTTGTAGCCTTCCATACTTCCTCCTCAATCTACAACATGTCTCCTACTTGACTAAGTCTCTGCAATCTATAGGTGAAGGTCTACAACGTGGGTCTACATTTATCTTTGAATCCTCATTTTCTTGGACTCCCTTTAATGTCATTTAACATGAAACCCTAATGTTTCTCCTTGCTATGTGGGTCAAGTAAAACCAAACCGAAAACCTCCTCTTTCATAACTTGGTGCCTAAAACTTAACCAAAATTTTCATTTCCTTACCTTAACAAGTATTTAATATTATGAACCCATTTTGTAGTCTTATAAAATGAATTTTTAAATAAAAATGTCAACAAGTATATCTACCACTTGATAATTAGTCTAACGAAAATGGAGAGTAATTTTATAATGAAAAATAAATTTCTTGTGAATGAAGTGCTAGTGAACTTTAACATGTGATTTATTTCTAGATGTTTAAAAATAAATCAAGTTGGTAGGAGCAAATAGATTTTGATTATCACATAATAAAGCGAGACTTATATTGGTATATAGATGAAACTCTTCCAATAATCTCCTATGCCACATTGATTCTTTTGCAACTAGTTTTGTACTCAAAATCTATTGATTAAAGAACCATATAAGTTTTTTATTCTAAGTATTACTCTATCCATGTGATAGTACCAACACCATATTTTGAAGATATAGCTTTAAACATCCTATTAGTAGGACCACAATATATATGGTAAAAATATAATTGAATAAATTTATTCTTGGTGTACAAGAATAATAAAGACCATTATACCTTTAATATACTTTTAATGTACATTTGTCATTTTCCAATGATCATATAGTGTTCTATAAAATTTAAATGTAATATCTATTATATAAGCAATATCTAGTTGAGATATGGTTAGGAAAGTCAAATTTTTTATATGATAAGATTGGTTTTTTTACATTATAGATTTAGGGTTTAATTAAATACCAACCTTACTAACATTTGACTAGTTTGATCATATTATATTTCTTAAATGCATCCATTTTTTTCTAGATACTTAAATTGATCTTATAATATAATCAATTTGAATGATGAAATTTTAACATAGATTTGTTATCTCTAATATTTTATATAATTATAAAAACATATCTACAATGATTTAACAATACTCAACATAATGACAATTTTGTACTATCTTTATCAAGGATATCATTAATACATGGGGTTTTCAGAAAAAGGTAAGTATGGATTACAATGATATTTGGACTTACAAATTGCAACAATTAGTGTAAAAAAAAATTAAATTACAAAGATGATCGGTATTCCCCCAAATGCAAATGAAACTCAAACTTGGGGTGCACTTTACAAAAATTAAAAAAATGCAAACTCAACTCTAGGAAGGTGAAAAGCACTAGATTTTTCTAATTTTTGGTTCTAATTTTCATCATTAAGAATTCTCTAAAGGTTTTCAAATGATTTTAGGTTGGAAAATCAAGATTTTGAACAAGTTTTAAAAGTTCCCTAAAATTAAGGTGTAGGTTATTTGAAAAATGAACATTTAGATTGTAATTTGAAATTTAAACAGATTTCTGAAAAAATAAAACAAATTGAAGGTGTAAAATTAGGGAAAAAACTTAAAAATTATAGAGAAATGTCACAAAGTACTTGCAATCTATAGGAAAATTAGAACACCAAAAATTCAAGACTTTACAACTTTTCTCCTTCAAATTCTGAAAAATTATAACAACTTGCAAGAAATGATTTGGGAACTCAAAGGTCTTTGCAATTTACAATCTAAAACTTAACTAAATTTAAAAAAAATGATACTTAGGATCTTTTAGACACTTGCAAATTTGACAACTTAATTTGACAAATGAATTATGACAAAATAAAATAGAAAAAAAAAAACTTTTATGACTTTGCAAAAATAAAAATCTCCTAATAGAATACTAGGGTTCACAAAAAAATAAATTTTAAGGGTTAGTTGTGATGGCTCACAACACACCCTGCAACACATAACTAACACTTGAATTTTTCCTTTTCATTTTCAAGTCCCATACTTGTCCATCTTAAAATCAAACCAAAATTAGCCTACTTCTTACACAATTTTCTTACATTTTATCCATCACACTAAAATATCTAAATTTTTTGCATGTACAATAGATTTAAATACTTATGGAGTTCAACTAACCACATGTGTAAGTTGTAGGTTCAATTCAGAGAATCATTTTTTAATAATGCTCATACTTTTACTATCTCTTTGAATTGATTATGAGTGTTAGCTAGCATTCCGTTCAAACGTAGGATCCTCATTAAATCATTAGATATATAGATTAGACTCTTAGGAACCAATAGATGTAAGTTGGGTCTCATAAATATTGCAAAAATTGAAACCTCCTTTCAGAATCAAATACATCATAATACATGCACATTTTGGCACATTTTGACATATAAGGTGCAAATTCATTATAAATAGAATGAAATGCATTTCATGTAGCTTGTAGTGCATGCACACCATCCTATAAAACATTTTTGACATGAAATTTGTGCCACTTTAAGAAATTCTATTCTTAAATGTTTTGATTTGTACCTTAGAAAGATGTTAATATAGAAAGCACAACTCAAATATTGTAAGAAAATTAACAACTCATTTTGATAGCTTAATACTTTATGTTATTATTGTTGTTGTTTGTTGGAAGTAGATAGAGTAATAACAAGCAATGTAAGCATGAACAAATAAATTAGAACCTAGCTTTTTGTTTCATTTATATAATTTTTTTTGTTCCTTTATCATGATAAACTAACTACAACAATTAATATTCTTATTATGAATTATATTTTCAACCATATTACAAGGGCTGGTTGGGGCAGGAATAATCCCCTTGACATGCACACAACCGCCCACTAGCCATATGCACCGGTCGAACCCGAACCTTGAAATCGAAACCAAGACTCAAACCAACTATGTTACTAAACTTACAACAAAAAATATTTATTTATTTTGACTGATTACAAATTTTAAAATACATGATTAAAAAACATTAAATGCAAAACTTAAACAAATCATAGAAACTAACTATTCTTATAACCTTAGCATGAACTACAGCTGTACCTACAAAATAACCTAAACTCTTATTACCATACTTAAAAAGTTAGTATACTCTAAAAAAAATCTAATTATTATTAATCCAGACTGATTGAGGGAACAGGCAGGACACTGTCAAATTAAAATTAAAAAAATGGACCTGTTCAGTCACTGCACCCATGAAAATTGCAATTCTTGGACTTGCAATTTTTTTAATCCACAACCGCCTTCTTAAAGCTGAAGACAGACAGGTCCTCATCACGTTACCTACTTTGGTTTCCTCAATTTTGATACGAACAATCCCTCCTAATCACAGATTCATGCACAGAACTCCATAAATTATTTCAGCTCTAAAGTTGATTATCATCACAAAGTCCAAAATATTCCCAATCTCAACGAAAATGTGGCATAAACTATTTCATACAGTTTTAGACCTCACCTTCCTTGATTCGCCCCTACCTTGCTGTACTAGTGATTAGATCTCTATATATATTCCCATGGACGCTCATAACAAGTACACTCTAAGCAATTTTAGTTTTAGTTTGGAGTTTTATCTGGATCTTGTTCATAGTTAGAAATGGGTAGCCATGGAAGAGGCAGTGCAGTGCTTTTGGTAATGTTAATTGTGGTGATGAATCTTCAATGGAGATCGGTGGAAGGGCGTGTCTACAAAGTGGGAGGCGGCCAAGGATGGGGATTTCTCTCCTACGAAAAGCTCTCCAGTGTTAAGTACAAGGCGGGAGATAGCTTATGTAATAAATCTTTTTATTAAAAGCATGAAGTTTTCACAGTCCATGATAATATTGTAATAAGATTTCTGGATTGAGACTGTGTCAGTTTTTTACTTCAACGTTTCGGATCATACTCTTCTCTTTTTCTGCATTGCATCCTGATGATGAATCATAGAATATGATCCGAAACGTTGATGTAAAAAACTGACAGTGTCTCAATCCACAAATCTTATTACAAACCTTTTTATTTCCAAAAAATCTCAGTCTGTTAAATTATTTTTCGATTTGATTCATGAATTATATTCAGTGTGATTGTAATGCTATTGTTGTTGTTGTTGCAGTGTTCGTGTACCCACGATATATACACGACGTAGTACAGGTGGGATCTAAGGATTACACGAACTGTGCGGTGTCAAAAGGAGCAAAGAGGTATACCTCTGGACGGGATAAGATTGATCTGAAGCAAGGTTGGAACTATTTCATTTGCAGCGTTCCAGGGCATTGCTCAAGTGGGATGAAGATCAAAGTTCAAGCAGTTTAGGTTTAGGAGATGTGCTGAATCAAAGGTTAAGCGTATCTTTGAGAAGAACAGATGAATGTAATCTGTAATTAATAATGTTACATTTCGATTTTATCTTGACTGAATGAAATGTTTGGCATTAATGTGAGACACAGCACTTTATATTTTAGTTGTTTTTCTAGATTCGAGGGCACTGTTAAGTTATAAACCTATGCTTTTCATCTTTGTTTTAAGAGTAAAGTGTTTGCTGATAACGAGAAGTCTTGTAGATTGAATTACATAGATCTATTTGATTGTAAAATAATACTTCGTGGTAAAAAGGAGGGAAGGGAAGACACAAATTCATTCATTTTCTTTGGATTTCATGCATTAAATTCTATTTTTTGATGATGGATCACTGAGTGTAATCTAAAATGTCGATGGAAAAGCATACACAGTTGAATTCAAAAACTTGCTCTACAATTTCATAGACTGAAAAACTCACTATTTAAACTTCAGATTAGAATCTAAAAAAAAAAGAATAAAAAGAAAGAAATCGCTGAGCTCACTTACCACGTAAACTCTACTACACTCTACTACACTCTTGATCTCAATCTCCCACTAATTCAGAAACCAGAATGCCCTCATCCTGCTCTCAAAACCATTCAATATAGATCTCAAAATCTATCACACCCTATACACACAATTTTAGACATTATAATAATTAAAAACAGTTCAGAGGGTTCATAGTGCCACTATAATAAACGATGGGCACTGTGAGCAAAGCAAATGTTAGTTGTCGTTTGGGAGATCAGATTTCTGTAAAGCACTATCTCACGTATGGATAGTTCCACCATACCTCTCGTCTCTATAATTAAATCATTGTGATAGAGCGCTCCCACTCAGAAAATGGTCTGTCTTATCTATAAGAATTCAAACATACTTTATGACTTTCCTATCTTAGTTGTAACCTAATTCCATTTTATTTAAAAAAAAAATCATTTTATATTATCTTTATTAGTTAAATCTATTTTCATCTTATGTCAAAATAATTAATATCGTCGTAAATTTATTTTTTCAAGTAAATACATAAAAATCTATATTCTATTTTCATCCATTTTCAAACTAAATAATTAAATTATCTATTATAAATCCCAAATAAATAATAAAATTCAAATATCTATTTGTAACACACATACAGTCTACTTTCACTCTTCACTGGAAAATATTTTTGTAAATATTATCATTCATTTTTTAAATGTATACTATATGTGAATGTAAGAATATTTTATTAGATTTTTTTTTATCATTTTATCTCTAGCACTTCCCCTTATGTTCACGAGTTAACAACATTGTCATGTTTTGATAATGGGTCCAATAAGGATGTACCTAATAATTTTTATCTTGCATGTTTAGAACCAAGGAAATATAGAAAATTCATTGTATTGGAGGAGCCTCCACATATTTTATTAGAAGAACTTTTGAACATAGTATTATTACTTTACCTTCATTTAAGCCAATGATAACATTTCTAAGCCTAAACCACACAGATAAATTTTATAATGTGATATTATCATCACATACATATTCATTTTGCAAATAAATTCTTGACATTGTAATATCAATCTCAATATCTTATGGAAAAGGAAATGATACAAGTTTAGTCTAATGATATAGCATTTTATGATGAATATTAATGTAGTGATGAGTATATATATCACAATGCACTACATGTTGAGGGTACACATGAGGTGAAAGATAAATAGCATACTATAACATCTAAGCTAGCTCTTTACAAGCTTGCACCACACTTGGCTTATTTGCATCATATTTTGTTCATGACATAGTACACTTAATGATGACATGGATGGTCCCATGGGAGTCTTGATTGTAGAAATATATTTTTAGATAATATTATGCACACCTAATTGGGATGGTTTCATTTCTTAGATACTTGTTGTAGTATAAAAAATTGTATACTTGTGCAATTTCACATTTATGTTTTGAACCCACCTTAGTATGTGCTTTAATTTGATAAATTTTGATATTTTGATATGAATTATTTTATCTTGCATTCAAAGAACACAAGATGTTACCAATCGACATGCCTAATTTCAATAGAATTACCTTAGATGGGAGTGTGAAATGTGATTGTCTACACAATGTACTAGTATCCAATGAATTTTTAAAATTTAAAAGCATACTTTTCACATGGCTCATTTATGAAAATTGTGGTAATGCTCGAACAAGAAAGTAGTGTCTCTTCCCTCTCATCCAAGCAAACAAAACTCTCGTCTTGACCATTTTCAAGGATCTATTTATTATTTATTTCAAGACAACTCTCCATCTTCTTGTCTTGAGAAAACTCTATTGAACTACTTGCAATTTTTACAATAATCTCTCAAACCTTATTTTTGTCATTTGCTTCTTCTTCTACATCATTTTGAGATTATCAAATAAGGGCTTTCATTTTTATATTTATCACATTAATTGCAAATAGATTTGATTGTTGGTAGCACTCTTACTATGTTCTTTTATTTTCTCTATTTGTTGCAAAAAAACTTCTTTGATACAAACACAAATCTATTTATCATTATCTTTGATTTTATTTACATGCAATAGTGGTTCTTGCCATAGACCAGGGTTAACATCATTATCAAGAATACTATTTTATCATTTGTTTCCAAACCTTAATGCAACTAGGATTTGAAATCATTTTTCTATCATATTCCTTTTGGTTATCCATGGAGGTTGAAAGACCAAAGCGAGGGTTTGACTAAGGTAACCCCATAAACAACCCCAACATTTTTTATTCTCTCTTTAGTGTGTAGACTATAATGATTTTGGTTCCTAAACAAAACATTATAGAAAGTTCTAGAGTGACTGGTGAAGGATGACAATGCTAAGAAAGGATGTTCATGCTACTCATTGCATGTTAGATAGAGAGCTTCCACATCTGGTTTTAGGTTCCTCTGCATTTGTATTTGTAGGGTGATCCCACAATATTGGTTTACAATTTTTGGGATATCTTGATTTTTGCTAAAATCACATATTTTTAGAAAATATAATGAATTAATCCTTGAAAATTTCTATTTAAAGGATTCCAATTGAAGAGGGTTTGATCAAACCACCTTATATAAAACCCCCTTGGATAGAAGCCCGCTAGTTTTAAACCATACCTATACCAGAGTCTCCTTTACACCCATCAAAATGCTGATAAAAAACCACTTTTGATTTACCTTTTGTGGCATCAAATTTATTCATTTAAAATTTATTTTTTGTGAGTATGTAGTCCTTGTTATAAGCTTCCCAAAAAGTATAATTTTAAATATATTTAATTTGATTATTATATTTTTTTTATTTTTATTTATTTTTTTTATTTTTTATTTTTAGACTGCAGGAATCGGGTAGCACGACCCCCTATAAACTGCAGTGCGCCTGGTAAACTTTTTAACGTGACCGGTGGCACTGGCGTGAAACGCCCTCCGGTACCACGGGACGGGGGAGACTAGAACTCGTGAC
The DNA here is from genome assembly GCA_007258455.2 of Sequoia sempervirens. Lineage (NCBI taxonomy): Eukaryota > Viridiplantae > Streptophyta > Pinopsida > Cupressales > Cupressaceae > Sequoia > Sequoia sempervirens. The sequence continues at coordinate 221,126,014 of VDFB02271358.1, forward strand.
CAGCAGAGCCGCAACGGAATTACTTAGCCAACCGAGCTAGGGCCCCCGCCCAATTTGATTATTATATTTATTTGAAGGGAATACTATTAAATTTTTTACTTTGTTGAATATTTTTCTTAGTTGGAGGTCTTCCACTTTTCCACTTAGTCAAAGTCCTACCACTTTCTACTTAGATAAAATATTTTATACTTCTCTTTATTTTTTTATTTTTTCAAAGATATTTTTGAAGCAATTTTCCATTTATTAGTGCCTATTTTAGATGTGTAATAAATTCTAACCATTGCATGATTTGTATGTTTTATAGGTTTTTGATGGAGCACTCAACATGAGGTGAAATAAAAAATGGTGAACCATGTCTACAATCTTTAAGAATATTAGTATCCTTCAAGAGTGTGGAGAATATTTATTCTTCATGTTTTATACTTGATTTTCTTTCACATGTATAATCATAGTAGTTCATGTTGAACCCTAGAATACTGAGAGGGGGGTGAATCAATAGTCACTAAAACTCGTTAACTTTGTCAATTCAAACATCCATTCAAAGCATTATAATTAACTTGCAATAAATGAAAGGAACATATAAAGTATGCATCACATCAAGGAACACAAGAACACTAAATTTACATGGAAAACCATTGAAAGAGAAAAATCACAGTGATAATTAGCTCACAATATATTATAACTGGTTACAATGTTTGAACAATAAAAGAGAGTGGTTCACTACCGGTGGCTCACTATCAAGGGTTCTCTACCTAGAATATAAAGAGATAGAATAAAGGGTGCCTCACTGCTAATGATGAACTACTAACAATGCATCTGACATATGCTAAGGATACAGTTCCACTGAAGCTCAAAAAACTGACTTAACACACTTCATACATCACCACAACTATGATTCACACTTTTCTCTGAACCAAATCTCTCACACACACACACTCTATTCACTCTATCTAAACCTTCACACAATGAATCAACCTTGTAAATATACCACAACTATCTAAAACATCAATTAGGTTGGCTTAATTAAATGTACCGTGCATCCTCAAAATATGTCGACCCAAAAAATTTTAACACATACACCTTACAAAAAGAACCAAGGCATGCACACCATCAAAATAGGTTGGCATAACCTATAATCACTCCTATAAATCTGCTCCATACATAATGAACAACTAGGCACAACCCCAAAATCTTTAGGTCAACACCATATAGCAAAATTGGTGAGGTAATAATGAATGAACCAACTGTTCGCTCACAATTCAATACACAGACCATCACAACATTTGCCACTTCAGACACACACAATAATGAAATCCCAAAACACTTCCCCAAAAATACACAACAAAACATTCATCTGTGGTGGAACATAGAGCATTCCAACATACACTCTGTAACTGCAACTTTGTCATTTCCAGAGTCGATACTCTATCAACATTATCTTCGACTGTGGAAGACATACAAGATTGAGTCTTTGGATTTAGATACCTTAAAATCACATCAACATTACCTCAAAACTATGTGACTAGATTCTTCATAGAGGAGCAATGTGGACCACAAAATTGGTTCACTAAACACTAAAAATTGTACACCGGAACTTAGGCAAATCTGCAAAACATTTGGTCTTCATCAAGGACCATCACTACTATATCTCTATAATGGGTTTCCATCAATGACAATACCATACATTGTCATTCTCATCAATCTTCAACTATTTACCATACCATACACCATCATCTATAGAGATCATCATGCTCATGTTGCCAACAACCCAAGTCTTCAACAGTTCACATGCACATCAAAGCTAGGGAAAATGTAATTGTAAAAATTGTATAATCATTTGTTTTGGTATACTTCAATTATAATATATTTTTAGCATAACAAGCCTATAAGTGGCATATTTTTGCATGAAATTAATTCTTGACCCTATCATAGATTGATTCCATCATCACTCATCTGATATGTTGATCTCAATCTATATATTTGAGTCCATTCACCATCTTGGATCAGATCCACGAGTGAAAAAATGAACTAGATCATTTTCATGATCATGTATATAAACCCTAAAATTTTACAATCTATAAATTAATTAAATCTTGTCTACTCCCTCCCACTAGCCATTGTGTGCTAACCTAGTGTATATTGGTGTTGATTTGTATAGTATGTTATTGTATTTAAAATTATTCATACTTTCATTTTAAATCATGCTTAAAGACACTAGTGATTATGAAAAAACATAGCTAAAGATCAACCAAGATATATCCATAGGAGCATTATTTAAAGAGCAAACATTAATATACATCATCTTAGGCATCTTGTATGGTTTTATGTTGTCTTTGGTCATTGTTCCAAACCCATTCAATTGACCTACCTAGGGTTTTAATTTAGGAGAACATGACCTAAGTTACAAATTAACAAATTCCAAAAATCCATTGAATTGACCTGCTTAGATAAAATATTTTATCCTTCTCTTTATTTATGTTTTTTTTCAAATATTTTTTTCAAGCAAGTTTTCATTTATCGATGCCTATTTTAGATGTGTGATAAATGTTGCTCATTGCATTCTTTTTTATGTTTTACATGTTTTCAATGGAGCACTTAACATGAGGGGAAGTCAAAATTTTCAACCACGCCTACACTCTTTGAGCATATTGGTATCCTTTGTGTGTGGAAAATATTTGTTCTTCATGTTGGATACTTGATTTTCTTTGAAATTTATCATCATAGTAGTTCACATGCACATCAAAGTCATAGAACATGTAATAGAAAATATTGTATACTCACGCCTTTTAGCCTAATTCAATCAGAATATTTTTATGCCATAACAATTCTATAAGTGGCATATTCTTGCATGCATTTATCTCATGACCCTATCTTATCTTGATCCCATCATCAATCATCTAATATGTTGATCTGGATTAGTAGATTTGAGTCCATTCACCATCTTGGATCAGATCTACAAGTGTAAAAAATACCTAGATCGTTTTCATGGTCATGTATCTAAACCCTAAACCTTTATAATCTATATTAATTAAATCTTGTCTACTCCCTCGCACTAGCCATAGTGAGCTAATCTAGTACACATTTGCATTGATTTATATGGTATGCTATTGTATTTAAAATCATTCATCAATATTCATTTAAAAATTATGATAAAATAAACTAGTGATTATTTAAAATCATCTAGTTAAAGATCAATCAAGATATATCAGTAGGAACATTATTTAAAGAGCGCAAATTAGCATACATCAACTTAGGAATCCTTGTATTATTATATTTTACCTTTGCTCATTGTTCTAAAGCCATTGAATTGACCTACCTAGGGTTTTAATTGAGGAGAATGATCCGTAAACTCCTTACTATGAATCACTTAACAATGTTAGATTCACCAAGATATAGATTTAATTTAAGATTGAAACTGACAATGCTTGTGAATTGAGCAAATAAACACATAAAAATGTAGGAAAGTAAAGAAGTTGACAATATCATGCACTAAGAAAAGAGAGACGAAGAGATTTGATAACGGAGTTCACCAGATTTTGGCTATATCTCCGGATCTGCAAATATGTGCGATCGTTTCCATTATTATGATGCAACTACTTTTACATCACCACGGTCTTTCACTGAGTTACAATCTGCTTCAAGGAAGATTTTTGCACTTCAGGTTCTTCTCGCTTCCACACTGCAATGACACGATCTATCTGGCAACATGTTCATGTGTAACTCCTTCGTCACCTTTACAATGCTATCAAGCAATAAAATTGCAACTTACTCTCACAAAAGAGTACAAAACATGAGCCATCAAGCCTTTACAATCGACTTTAAAAGTCGTGAAAATTCTCTTAAAGAAAACAATGAGTTTTTATCTCTTCCTATTCTTCTAAGAGACTACTCATAATTCTCTCAAAAGACTCACTAAGTTTTTATCTCTCCATTTCCTCACAAGAGACCACTTAGCTCACAAAACTCTCCAGAACTTCTAAATGGGAACACTCTCACACTTGAACTTCTGAATTCCAAACTCACACTTCTACCCCCCTTTTATACATAATTTTGGCTAAAAAGGCCAAAAACCACCATATTAAATAAAATAACAAATTACCAACAAATACCCTTCGTTTATGAAAAATAATAACAACCCTTTTAAAACCCATTTTTAATTTGTTTATAATGCCCTTGTCATTTCTCCATTTACAGGCTATATTGTTTTGGGTATTTGTTTTTATTTGTTTATTTAATAACCATTAAAGGTTATAAATATGGGCTTATTCATTTATTAAAGGGGTTAATCTTTGTTTTTTTTAATTTTTATGATATTTTGTTTTAATCCCACCAAATCCTCTTGGGATCCCACAAAATCCGATCCCACCAAATGGATTTTTGTGAGATAAAATAAGCCTCCACACTTTATTTTGAAAAATAAAGCATGGTATGTGATTTTTTTCCACATTAAGTGCAATTCCATGTCACCATCTAGTCAATTACCATGTCACATGCTGACATCATCATTTGACTAAAAATTTGACTGGCTCTATTTTGCTCATACGGACCCCGTTTTATGCGAAACAAGTTACGTCGGGTTCGTCTTCGTGAGCTCTCCAGTTTGAGACCGCTATTGCCTAATTTGGAAACAATCAATTTTTTGGTCAACCATCTGGCATCCTCATCCCTTGTTGAACTTTGACCGAGCACATCTCGAGCAAATGGATTCCTTTTGACATGCTTCAAATTGTGTCAGGAACATTTCACCATGCTCTATGCATTGATGTCGATTCTAGGAGATTATGAGGCTACTGGATTTTGAGGTCTTCGAGATCCACCTGGATCAGAGGACATGACCTAAATATAAATTAACTAATTCCAAAGCCATTGAATTGATTATTGCCTATTTTATATGTGTGATAAATGTTACTCATTGCATAATTTTTTATGTTTTAAGGTTTTCGATGGAGCACTTAACATGAGGGGAAATAAAAATGGTCAACCATGTTTATATTCTTTAAGCATATCAATATCCTTTAAGTGTGAAAAATATTTGTTCTTCATCATGGCTACTTTATTTTCATTGAAATATATCGTCATAGTAGCTCACATGCACATCAAAGTCATGGAAAATATAATGGAAAAATTGTATAAATGAGCCTTTTAGCGTAATTCAATTAGAATATCTTTTATTTCATAAAAATTCTATAAGTGGCATATTCTTGCATGAATTTATATATTATGGCCCTAGATCCTAACTTGATCCCATAATCACTCATCCAATATGTTGATCTTGATTGCTAGATTTGGTTCCATTCACCTTCTTGGATCAGATCTACGAGTGTAAAATTGACCTAGATCATTTTCATGGTCATGTATCTAAACCCTCAACTTTTATAATCCATATTAATTAAATCTTGTCTACTCCCTCCCACTATTTGTTGTGACCTAATCTAGTGTATGCATTTGTGTTGATTTGTATGGTATGTTGTTGTATTTAAAATCATTCATCCATTGATTTGAAATTTTAATAAAAGACACTAGTGATTATGAAACAACATAGTTAAAGATCAATCAAGATATATCCATACAAACATTATTTGAAGGGAACACATTAGAATATATCATCTTAGGCACTCTTGTATTGTGGTATGTTGCCTTTGGTCATTTTTCCAAAGCTATTGAATTGACCTACTTAGATAAAATAATTTATCCTTCTCCTCTCTATTTTTGTTTTTTCAAAGATATTTTTCAAGATATTTTTCATTTATTAATGCCTATTTTATATTGTGTGATAAGTGATACTCATTGCATGTTTTTCATCTATGGTTTTCAATGGAGCACTTAACATGAGAGAAAATAAAAAATGGTCAAACATGTCTACAATGTTTGAGCATATTAGTATCATTTGAGTGTAAAAAATAGCTATTATTTATGTTGGCTACTTTATTTTCTTTGAAATGTATAGTCATAGAGTTCACATGCACATCAAAGTGAAAGAAAACGTAATGGAAAAAATTGTATACTTATACTTTTTGGCCTACTTCAATTAGAATATATTTTATGCCATAACAAGTCTATAAGGCATATTCTTGTATGAACCTATCTCATGAACCTATCCTATCTTGATCCCATCATCACTCATCTAATATATGTTGATCTCGATTGATCAATAGATTTGAGTTTGTTCACCATCTTGGATCAGATCTATGGGTTCAAAATTGACCTAGATCATTTTCATGGTCATGTATCGAAACCCTAATATTTTATAATCCATACTAATTAAATCTTGTCTACTCCCTCCCACTAGCCATTGTGAGCTAACCTAGTGCACATTTGTGTTGACTTGCATATTATGTTGTTGTATTTAAAAATATTCATCCATTCATTTGAAATCGTACTAAAAAACACTAGTGATTATGAAAAAGCATAGTTAAAGATCAATCTAGATATATCCATAAGAACATTATTAGAGCACACATTAGCATACATCATCTTAGTCATCCTTATATGGTTGCATGTTGCCTTTGATCATTATTCCAAATCCATTGAATTAACCTACCTATTGTTCTAATTGAGGAGAACATGAACTTTACAAATCAATAAATTTCAAAAGGGTATTTATAAACACCAATAGTTTCCTTGCTATATTTTAGATATCAAGACATGGAAACATATTATAGACAATCATTCCCTACTAGTTCACTTCCACAAAAACAGGTTTGATTTTTCTTGTTAGATCATTTTTGCAAACACATAGATTAGTTATGCAAATGTGAATCTAAGCCAACGAGAAAAATGATTGATTCTCAAATTTAGAGGCATTCATTTGAACTTACTCTAATTTTTTGGCACCTTGACAAATTGATTCTTGTCATCCTAGAAAGTACATTTTTTCATATAAATCAGAACTAAATACATTTATTTTATTTATTTAGTTTACAAATTATTTTACATTTATTACATTATATATTATCAATCTCAACTCATATATTTAGAATAATTGTTTATTTCTTGTTTTACTTAAATAATTATAATTTATTTTTACAAATTACAAGCATCAAATCTATATATATATATATCCAAAAAAATTGAAAATTATAAATTGGAAAGATCAAATCTTGAATGTTTGATTTTATATCACTTATGAGAAAAATGAATGAATAAATTTGTTATGCTTCATTTTCCTCTTAAACTTCGTTGAACAGTAAGATCAAGTTTATATTGTAAAGACAACACATAAAGCATTAATATAACAAGAGCTGCAGGGCAGCGAAGTTCCTGCCAAAAAGTTATAGAATAGTTATGTTTTGATTAGTTGTGTTTAATAAATTCAAAATTCTTTGGGAAGACTATAATAGGCATGAGAGGGAAATTATAATGGTAAGTGCAAGTTTTACTCCATAGTGTATGAGAAAGTGCACAAGAAGCCTATGCCTAGAATGAATCCATTATTAATAAAAGAATTTAGAGTGAGAAAGCTAGTAGCATGTTGGATCTATCCTAAAAAAGCCTCATCATGGTTGAAATTACTCTCATAAATCCTCACATTTTTTACAATTATGTGCTTCCTAAAATTGTGAAGAATTATTATTTTTTCATTTATCTAATTCAATTGCTTCTATTATGAATTGAAGAAAGATAGGGGATATCCATCTAATATTATTTAAAATTAGGGGGAAAACTTATAAGTCCATATCAATTTTTATAATTACAGACAAAAATGAATTTTTTACCTTTGATTGAAATCACCCTATTGGTTTTCATCCAAAGGGTAGAATTAGGCAATTTGTCTTAAAAAAGGTCAACCTCTTGTACAAAATGATAAGAAAACCTTCTAATTATAACTATAATTTATATGGGTTGTGTGATGATAATTTTATGCATAATATCAAGTATAATTGTTTCTTGATTATGGATAATGATTCAAATAGCACTAAAGGTTGGCATAACCTTATCAAATATTTGCAAAGAAAATTCAAAAATTAAAATTAAAATTAAAATTAAGGTAACAAAACACTCACATGATTTATAAATTGAAACAAATTAAAAACTCTCCTTAAATATTTGCATAGATTTAAGAATAAACCAATTTTAACCATGCTTACCCCACATAGTCTTCAAGGGGCCTATAATCATATGAAAGATTTTCTAAAAAAAAAATCATAAAAAAAATAGATAGCATGATTTAACAGATTGAAAAAAATTAAAAAAATTCTCATAGAATAACTAAAGAGCTTGGGCATAACCCATGTTTACAAGTCATAAGAAGGTGAGTCCAAGATTTACAAATTAAAATTAAAATTAAAACAATTTAGATAACATTATTTAACAAATCAGAATTAGGGTTAGGTTTCATGTTAAAGTTATTATTAGGATTAAGGTTAGGGTTATAAATAGATATAGAATTAGGGTAGTTCAAATTAAGGTTTACTTTACAATTAGAGATATAATTTAGGAAAGTTCTTCCACACAGTTTTAGAAACTTCTTTTTTGAGGTAATAATTTAAGATATTCTTTGTTTATCTTATCTTTATAAATAATGTTATATAAATTATTTAATTTATATGGTAAGTAAGCTAATTTAAAACATATTAGTTTAAAAACTTATTGCCTCTAACAGCCCGAAGGGACCGACCATACTGAAAGGGACCATCCATATTATGTTGTAACGAGTATATTATATGTAATGCTCAGGATTAGATGGTAGTTAAAAAGAGAAAATAGAATAAAATAAATAAATAAAAATAAATGGCATGAAGTTCAACCATGCTCTCCTTATGATCTATTGGGTTTTATTTTATTTTAAAGAAAATGAGATTTGCTTGGTCATCGATTGTTGACTACAGTTACCTATGTATTCCACATAATAAAAAAAAATTCCTAAAAATAAAATTAGTCGAATATTTTTTTATTACCCACCATTCCATAATAATCGGTAATGGAAGTAATGGCAGCGCGAAAATACTTATATGGGGTGAAAATTGTGTACCAATTAGATTCAAAAGAATTGATTTTTGAAATATATTTTGTTATATAATTTGCATAACAAACTAAAAAAATTCAAATAGAAAAAATACTAAGTTCTCATTGGTTAAAATGATAGTTATTAATAACCAGATAAATTCTGGTGGTGCCTATAGTTCCTGGCAGGAACTAAAAATTGTATACATACTGTAAAAGTCACACATAAAACATTAGTATAGAAATTAATAGAGTTTACATTCATACTATAAAAGCTACACATAAAACAGTAGAATAAATTAATAAAATCCATATTCATACTGTAAAGGAAGCACATGAATAGTAGTACAAAATTTAAGGTAATCCATACTCATACTATAAAGATCATACATAAAACAGTTGCACAAAAAATTATGAAATTCATAATCATACTGTAAGTCAACATAAAACAGTAGCACATAAATTAATAAAATTCATACAGTGAAGACACACATAAAACAGTAGCCTCAAAAATAATAAATTCATGGTTCTAGGAAAATTCATTGCCAGTAATTTATCAAAGGAAAATTCACCGTCAGCAATTTACCGTCATGGTTGGTGAATTTTCCATGGCGGTGAATTGCTGACGGTAAATTTTCCTTGATGAATTGCTGGCGATGAATTTGCTGGATGCCAAAATCCATAATGATACTATAAAGGAAGCACATATAATAGTAGCACAAAAAATAATGAAATACATATTCATACTATAAAGATCATACATAAAACAGAAACACAGAAATTAATAAATTTCATATTCATAATATAAAGACAGCACATAAATTTAATGAAATCCGCAAAAAAACTCATAAAACAACAATACAGAAATGAATGAAATCCATAATTATACAAGAATGAAAAAACACATATAACAACATATAAATTAATGAAATCCATATTCATACTGTAAAAGCAGAATACATAAAATAGCAACAAAAGAAATTAGTCTCTCTCTGAAAAATCTTTTATAATTGACTGATACAAAAAATCCTTTATAATTGACTCCTTATGTTCTCTTTTTCATTCTGATGATGGATAAGGGAGTGTGACCCAAAACATTGATGGAAAAAATTATCACACAATAGAATTCAGAAATCTGTTAAACAACTATCAATATGAATTATGAAAACTTGTTATCATTAATTGATACAACACCATCAACAAAAACTTGTTATCATTAATTGATACAACACCATCAACAACTGAAATATATTTGTAAGAAATACAGATATACAACACCATCAACAACGGAAGCATGAGACATATACTCATACAAACACGTTCCTCAAAGGATGTATATACAGCTTGGTATGTACACATCTTGATGTCACGCCAACAAAACTATCAGTAAATTTTCCCTAAATTGTTGCCAATTCCGCCCATGCCCATCAACCATATTATCTCTGCATCTCCTTTTGGAATTTTGTTTTTGCCAGTGTCGTCGCCACCCATGAAATATATCTCCTCTTACCCACTGCATTTCTTTTTTTCTGCGTCGTGCCATGGTTTTCCAACTAAAATCTTTAAGCCCATCGTAGGTAGCTTTGGTTTCCTCCATAAAAAGTCATTTTATAATACACAGATTTGTCTTTGGTATTGGAATATGCCATGTAAATTCCCATTAGATGCTGTTATTCGTCAACTCCTGCAAGCTGTTTGACTGGTTGTTTAGGGGCACTTTTCACACTTGCAGCCATTTTAAAGACTTGATTGTGATTAAACATATGTTCCACTGTTGTCTAAATGACTTAAACCAGGGTGTTAAATTTTTTTCTTAAATTTCAACATCAGTGATTCTAGGATAACATAGTTCTCGGGAGACGTAGGGTACTGGTACTAGTACTGGTACGGGGACGGGACGCCAATCAAATTAGGGTACGTGAGTTAAATGAATAAAGAGACGGGTATTTTATATGTAAATGATTCACCGGAAATTTTGGGTACGGGAACTGGTACGTTGTCTATGTTCCCATAATGGAGAATCCCGACAACTATATAGGATAATGAGTGATGGAATGACCAACCAATGTTAGATTATCTAAATAGATTAGGGGTGATGTCATTTTATACTTTATTTAGCAATACAATTGAAGAGTTTTGGCATAAGATTTGGCTTATAACAACTAGTTGTGAAGGGGTTTTCTTCAATCTATAATTAAATTTGAATTTTAAACTTTTGAGGTCAAATTTGCAAGCACAAAAATGAATTGGATCAAATTTATGGGTTTGGAAATGAACTAAGGTGATATTTACAAGTAATGTGAGAGTTCATAAATTTTTGGGGATTGTTTTCCAAACAAATGGTTTTTATGAGGTTGAAAGAGCTTTGTGAAGGTTTTGGCTTGGCTTAGCTTGCATGTTCTTTCTTGTGTTGGTCCATTGTCATTGTCACCTTGTGACATACTATATTTTAAGGAATCTTTATTGCATGTATTGTGGGCTCTTCAAAATATTTTCTCACTTTCTAGCACTTTATTTCTTTTATAACTGGCTACTAGCTATAATAGACCACCAATTGTTGTTAGGATTAGTGATTTGGATGTGCATGACCATGGCGCCTTCAAAAAGACCCCAAAAGTGATACATGATGTAAATCCTACATCTTAATGCTATTTTCCCACTTACTTATTTTGATGATATATGCAAGGGGCTTGACAATTTTACATTAGTAGGATATTTTGTTGGTAAAATCCCTTTTGAAAGCATGGTCAAAATCTAGGTTAGTTTCACTTGGCACTATCATGGGGTCCACATGGAAATTAGTCAAAACTTCAACAACTTTTTTTCTTTATTTTACAAACATAAAATTTGCAAATTCCTACTAGCTATTTTTTATAGTTATCATGAACCAACTTATGGTAGTGCTACTATTTTCATTTCTCCTAAATGATGATATAATTTAGTCAATCAAGTATTTGACCTCACTTGTTGTGCTTTATGGCCCTTGTCTAATAGTAATAACTAGTTTCTTTGGGTTACCAATATTTATGCTTCCAATGATATTAAAAGATCTAATATTTCTAGGAGTAGATTATAGAATCATTACCAAATATTTTTAAGTCCTATTGATAATGACAAGAAAGACCTAAAGAATATCAGGAAGATCTATAACAAGTTATTGGCCTTATACAAAACTAGCTTCCTTGGTTTCTAGTTTTCATTTTTAGATTTCTTTTTATCATTGAAAATTTTATTTTTCTATTTTTTTAATTGATAAATATTATGAATATTGTGAATAATAGTGGGGCTGATGCAAGAAGTTGGGTACATAAAAAGCTCAAAAAGTGGAAGTGTTTTTACTGTTTTTGAGAATTTGTCACACTTTGACTGAAAATTTGAGGCACTTACACAATGAATCTTAAAAAAAGTTAGTAATATGAAATTTAGAATTTTGAATCTAGTTTCCAAATATGTAAATTATTCAAATACCCAGATTATAGAAATTAAATTTTGATAGGGATCTATAAAAACCACTTTTTAAAAGTCCCTATTTTTTTACAATACCAAGCACGTGTACGGACAACACTTTTTGACTCAAATAAACGTATTTTGCTAATTCCTTTTGGAAAAAGAGAGCTAACAACATGAAATTTGGTCTGAATTTTTTTTTGTAATTTTTGGTTGAATATTTTTTTTTTATTAAATTTTTATGGCCTTAATTATTGTTTTTAAAAATCAACGTGTACGGACAACATAATTGGACCTAAACTAAACATTTTTTACTCTTTTTTTTTTCATTGTGTAGAGAATTGTTTGAAGTTTGATGCCATATAATTTTTTACAAAAAACTTAACCAAAAAAAGTTATTAAAAAACCAAAAAAACTTGATATTTCAAGTTTAAGGACTAGTTTGCTTAGAAATTAATTAAAAAATAGAAAACATAATCCAATATTAATAAAAATTATATATTTGGAAAGTAGACATTGTGTTCTCTAATGGGTTTTAATTTTATAGATTGATTCAGAAAAGAAACTTCCATCAGCCATGTTGTCAAAGTTGGACATTCTTCTTCAATCTGTCTTAGTTTTTTATTTGCAGGTCAAAGGCTAAGGCTAGGATTGCCAAGCCTTTTCCAAGCCTAAAACCAGGGCTGGATATGGTGTGAGAATTCAACTTTTAAATAACGCATACACGTTTAATAACACATATGCGTTATCTATTGGTAAAGGTAACACGTATGCGTTTCTAATATAACCGTTTTTCCCTAATTTAAAAAATACTGGTAAAACACGATTTTTCTGCAACATTCTTTTTCTGCAGTACGGTTCAAAAGTATCATTTTCTGCATTTTTTATCGCAAATTTGTCTTGTGTAGGGCATATTCTATTCAAATTGTTGGAAGAGACAAAGTGCAAGTTGAATTTTCTGAAGTGGAATCAAGTACAAGAACTTTTTAGAAGAAGATTTGGAAAAAGAGAATTTTTGGATGTACTCATGATGTTTTTGTACTTCAGAGTTTATAGAAAAAATTATCTTCATAGTACATAGTTTAATTTGAATTTTTGGAGGAGGTGGCAATTTAAAAATAAGTTTTTTGAATTATTTTTTTTGTCATAAAAAAGGGTTGGTAACCATGGGTGATAGGAAAAGACAAAAAAAAAAGATGTAGAAAGTTAATGACACCCAAAGAAATTCAAACAAATAAAGATGGAGCAAAAATACAAAGGGAAAGGAGAGAAAGGATTCGTCAAATGAAAGATTTGGAAGCATCTAGTTCCAAGAATGTTCAAGAGGAAGCCATGAATGATGAAATGAGTGTAGATGATGCAAATGTGGAGATGGTGAATATGGAAGGAAATGCAATTACGGAGAAAAACCCAACTATGCCTTCAACTTCAACTTTGAATGATATGCAAACAACTTCGAGTATGTCTTCAAATGCACCTCCCAATGATATGGAAAATGCACCTATTCAAACAATCTATCCAGGTATGTGTTCAAACCCAAGTTTTGATAATATTGATATTGTTTGTTTAGATGAAGTTGGATACACCATTGATGAGATCAATAATATTAGGGTTGAAACAATGCAGAAAAAAAACAATGATGAAATTATATCTTATGAGAATGCAAATGAGAATGAAATCCCTAATATTGATGAAAATGAGAATGAAATCCCTCATATTGATGAAAATGAGAATGAAATCCTTTCTACATTTGAAAATGAAAATGAAACCCCTTGTCTGTAATGCCCCGCCGTGTGAACCCCAAAGGACAACAAACACTGCACATTTTTTTTTTTTTTAAAAGTGAAACATTACATACGATGAATATGTACATACATTACATGAAAGCAATTATGCAATTACAAAGTCATTCACGTCCTCTGGGGTACACAGAACGGTCATTACGAATCATAAACTTTTATCAAACAAAAGTGAATAAACAACCAAGATTACACAATGATGACATACAACTATTAATGATCAAAAGAGTGGAAAACAATACATCATTTTATTGCAATTCAATTTACATTTCAATAGCACAATTGTGGAGCATATTTCCACAGATACAACACATCATGGGCACAATAATACATTATATAATGCTTCCCTTATATCAATAGGAAGAGTACATCGAGTACAAGAATGATACATCAATGAAGAATAAGGTACAAAATGAGGAGTAGCCTTCAACCAAGTGAAGCTATGGAACTCTACATCTGTTCTGCATCACAAACACATCCTGGGAACCCAATGGGGTGCGTAGCATGTTCCACCCGACCATGTGGACCCAAAGGCCCACCCCGCGTGCTAGGAGTTCACAGGAAAGACCCACGACCAAGACAGACAAGTAGAATGATCACAAGACCAAACTACAAGTTCAACCAAAACACATCATACATCACTCTCAACGACCACTTTCAAGGTGACTGCTCCCAAAAGCATACAAAGGAAAAGAAAGGGATTTTATGACACCAATATTCATTAAATCTCAACTAGAGGGTACGTAAATACTTGGGTTCCCAACCATCACAAAATATGACTACAAGAAAATTCAATTGCAAAAAGTCTCCTCAATCAAAATTAACACAAAAGAAGACTCGCATCATGGAACCACAAAAAGACTATAAATTGACTAGTGAGGAGTGAAAGAGGCATTATCGTAACGAGACCTTCAACTGAATCAAGATAGCATAAATGAGTTAATACAATATCAACTACACATACCAACAATAAACTAGCCAACAGGGCACCCACGTGAGACCTCAATATTCTCTGCACACGATCCCCTAACAAGCTAATATTATGACTAATAAATATCTCAAACAAAATTGAATACACAACATGGTTTCAACAAAATCCTAACATATGGAAATATCCTCTCATAGAATAACTCAAACAGGGAACAAAATGATAAGGAACTTTAAAATCATCTGTTAATCCAACACAGATCCGATGAATCAAAGTCTCCACCAAAACCAAGCAGCTCAAAGGGCACTACAATGGAATGGAATCGTAAAGGAAAATTGACCTTAATAATAAATCATTCAATACATGATTATAAACATATCCATCATAACTCTATCTATATCGCCTATTTCCTTTATGGAATAGATCACCATTGGAAGGGTAGAATATTTTATTATCATTTTTTTTTTTAATTTCTAACAATTCCACTAATTGATACAACTATCAGGTAAGATTATAAAACACTAGATTTTCTTTTCTCTATTACCTATACATATTAAGGAAAGCTAACCTCCCATACAAGTACAAATATATATGTAACAAATAATTATGTAATTGAGTGAGAGAATTCTATGACATATTTGATTAACTATTCAAAAACATGAAATATGTAAATATATTGATGCAACGAAGGTAAATAAATTTTTACTCTCAATTTAATTCTTTGATTTCAAAACACATTTGAGTGACAAATCATACGAAGCATCAAAATAGTTAATTTACATTTTCTCTTTAAACAAAGACATTCTTTTATCTAGGGTCAATCAGATACATAGTTTAACATTTAAATTCCAATTAAATTTTCTTATAAACTCTTTTATTCCTCCTTAATAGAAGCACCATTCTTAGCCATCATTAAAATATACTATAATACCTCTCTCTCTCTCTATATATATACATTTTAAATTTATTTTATTAATAAATACAAACATCTTATTACTAGGTCAAGAGTCGGTGCCAATGTCATTATTGGTACTCACCAAAACACATTTATGATACTCACCAAATCCTTAGCCTAAGCATTTACATAAAAGAATTGTACTAGTATTGCTTGTAATATGAATAATATTCGTATAACACTTATAACATTATCATTGCAAATATAGTGATTAAATATACAACTAATCATATCCCAATCAAATTTTAGTACAATACTAGTTTTACTATTGAATTTATTATCCATTATTAACACTATTGCTATGATTAAAATATCTATATTAAGATTAAGGCATTTTATGTTGCTATTAACTAATAACTTTAGCCTATACAATACATTTATATATATATGTATATATATATATATTCTTTAAGCACAAATGTTCTTTTTATTTATTATAAAACAATAACTCACTTTCTTTTATAATTAATAAATTATTTCAGATATATATATTTAATCTAAGAGGACCTAAAGAAAAGAAGATAATATCTTTTCTTTATCTAATTAATACTTGTCTTTATGAAGGAAGACTAAAATAACAAAAGAAAAGGAAATATATTTTTAATAAAGAATAGGTATTACTAAATCTTAAGCTTTATACTTTCCATGGGAGAAGGAAAGTATTCTCACGTGAGAAAGAAACTAAGAGCCTTATGAAACTTAAAGTTAGTGAGATCTTTAAAATTCTCACCGAACCATAACTTCCAGCTACTACTTGTTAAACTGGAGAAGTGATAGGACGTTGCCAGCAAGAAAGAGTTTAAAGAACAGTAACCGTGGCAGGGAAAAGAGCAAAAGCAATAAGGAAAACATAACATAAAATGTCAAAATGATGAGCGGTTGAGATTCATTTATTTTTATTTTATTTTATGTTTTTTTTTTTAATGGAGTAAAGCTAAAATATATACTGCATATCCAATACTTTAGATTTATAATAAAATATAGCACCAACCAGAAATCAGAAAACAATAAAAATTACAACATTCTATTTTCAAGAACTGCAGGATGTGATAGGCTGCCAATGGAAATCTGAGAGGCTATTTTCTATAGTCTTCTACATTCTAACGTTGCTGCTATGATAGGTTGCGAAACAATAACAGGGAGGCCGTTTAAACCTAAACACTCTCTAAAGGCCTAAAAACTTCAGTTGTGATAGATGGCGAATGGTATCACTTGGGTTTCAGAATTTGCAATTGCAAACTGGTAACCCCAAAACACAGAATTATTCAATGCTCTATGCTGACACTGTGGTTGTTAAGGATAAAGGGCCTGAAAATGCGTCTGGAGTTAGCTCCAAAGTCTATTTAGATGTTGCATACTCATTTAATGACAATGATGAAGAAGAGGCCGTGAGACAAGAATCCAAGGCCAAAGTAAATGGAGGAAATTCAGGCATCTCAAGGAGGCAAAAAGATTGTAGAACATGAACAAGATGGATTTCTTGAAAAGGCTTAAGAAACTTTCAAGCGAATGCAACTAGCAGGTGAAAAGCAGCTGGTTGTTTAAACCTTTAAACTTCCTATTGTGTTCAAGTGTCGCAGCTGAGACAGGCTGACCATGGTATCAAGGAGATTATTTACACCTCTACAATTTTCTATCTTCACGCACTGCAGATGTGACAGGTTGCCAAAGGAATCAGGAAGGCTAATTACGCCTCTACAGTTTTCTATTTTCAAATGTGGCTATTGTGACAGATTGCCATGAACAAGGCATGCAAACTGTTTATCAGAATGCCACAAAAAGGACGTCAACTCCTGAAATGTGATAAGTGCACAATATGCAAGGAATCCATTCGTTGATAAGACTAGAGAAACTATCAAGCAAATGCAATTGGCTGCACTAAGTCAGACACCACGTCCCTTGCTAGCATCCTCCTTGCCTGTGTGCAAATGGGAGCTTTGGAAACAAAAATAAACAATTAAATAAACATATTTTGTATAAATAATTATGCTGATATACATTTAAACACGTAGGGTAAAGGATAACGAAATGTTAAATCCTAAATGTGCTCATTGTTTGGACTTGACAGAAATTTGCATTTACATAAACATACTTTGAAACCACCATGGAAACCTTATTTACAGGAAACTCTCCAAATTAGAGAAGGGAAGGGTGAATACTAGGAAGGAAGAGTTTGGGGGAGTGAAAACAAAAGAAGATGCTTGGCCAACATCCCATCTGCCTGCAACAACAGCAAATGCAATTGCTACGTATACACTAGACTCCACACCCTTTGCCAGCCTCCTCCCTTCTTGTCCAGAAATGGCCGCTTCTCCCAAAACGATTATGAATCCCCCCAGTAAAAACAAGAGTGGGAATTTTTTACCTCCCCCTTCCCAAAATTAAGCCTGGAAGATATGCATGCAGGAAAATAGGATGCACCGAAGGACACGTGAACTTTTTGACAAAATGTGGGTGCTTTAAACAAGACACGTGAACTTGAAGGAATACATTGAAGGCAGGTGGAGGGCTCATGCCACGCACGTGTACTTCTTAGATGCTCTTTTAAGTTTCTTTATTATATCAATTTAATATATATATATATATACTATTTACTTATACATTTATTATTTTGAATATTATTAAATCTCATATTTTTAAATATATTTAATGACATACATTAATAATATTAAATGTATTTTTATTTTCCTTAATCTCTAGAACTATTGACACAAAATTGCCACTACCATTTATATTATTTTAGTAATATTAATAATAATAATATTTATTTTATTTGACATTATTTATTATTATTATTATTATTATTATACTTTATTAGTAATCTCTAGATGAAATAAAACAAAAGACTTATATTTCTCTTATTAATTTTATGAAGGAATTGACTCAATGAAAGAATAATTGAATAAATATTATATATATATATGCAAATATTAAAATTTTCAATTTAAACTTCTTAAATCAAATAACATCCTCTTTCTACTGCTCACATAACTCAATGGCATGATTAAAAATGAAATCTCAAATAGCACTTACACAGAAATCCAAAGAGACCGATTCAGAGGGGTGCTACAAGAGACCGATTCAGAGGGGTGCTACATTGTGTGAATGAAAATGAAACTCCTTCTATGGATGAAGGTGAATTTTTTTTTTTTTTTACAATTGAAACAGATGTGCTAGATAACCTTTGTGGTAAAGTTTCTTCGAGACAAATTAGAAAATATGGAAATAAAATA